>CM076580.1:909132428-909819109 GCA_034641835.2 Pinus albicaulis | reverse complement strand
TATTTCCTAATATTAAAATAATATACAATATTACATATGCACACCCAACCCATAGGATTAGGTGTCAACATTCCCCCCTTTAATCCGAAGGGATGTTGGTGAGGCCAAGCATCGATCTGAACTTTTCAAACTTTTCTCTTCCAAGTGCTTTGGTAAAGATATAAGCAGTTTGCTCATTTGTGGAACAATGATGTAGATGGATGGTTTTGGCCTGAACATGATGTCGAATTAGATGGTACTTTTTATTGATGTGCTTTGTTTGATCATGGAACTTTGGGTTCTTGGCCAAATTTATTGCAGAAGTGTTGTCGGTCATGAGTGGTGTGGAGTACATTTGTTTCATCTACAAATCTTCCAGGATTTTCCGGAGCCACACAATTTCCTTTGTTGCTTCAGCTGCTGCCACATATTCTGCCTCGGTCGTGGAATCTGCTGGAACTGACTGTTTGCATGATCTCCATGAGACAGCTCCTGATCCAAGACTCATGGTGTAACCTGTAGTAGACACCCCTGTTTCTTTGTCACCATCAAAGTCTGAATCAGAGTATCCGGTCAAGTTGAAGTCGCCTACCTATGTATATTTGAGTCCAAAGTCTTGAGTCCCCTTCAAGTACCTTAGCACTCTTTTTGCAGTAGACCAATGTCCTTCACAAGGTTTTTGCATGAACCTTGAGAGGATTCCAACAACAAATGAAATGTCAGGTCTGGTGGTGGTCAGATAGATAAGACTTCCTATAAGCTGTCTATACTTAGTTGCATCCTCAAATTCCTTCCCTTCAATAGATGTGAGCTTCAAGTTTTGTTCCATTGGAGTGGTTAAGGGATTATATTCATCCATGCCAAACTTGTTCAAGAGATCTCCAATGTACTTCTTTTGAGAAAGAAATATAAATTTAGGATGTTGAATTACTTCAATACCCAGATAGTAATGAACATGACCCAAATCAGTCATTTCAAAACCTTTCTTCAATTCTTTCTTTATGGATGCAATATAGCTCTCATTGTTCCCTGTTATCAAAATATCATCTACATATACCACAAGATATACAACTATTTTTCCAACTTTCTTAACAAACAAAGTTGCATCATCAAGATCAAAATTTTTGAAGTCAAGTTTCAGAAGATGCTCGGTTAATTTCTCATACCAGGCTCGTGGTGCTTGCTTGAGGCCATACAAGGATTTTACAAGTTTGCAAACTTTGTGTTCTTGACCCTTTACCACAAATCCTTCTGGCTGGGACATATAAACTTTCTCCTTTAGATATCCATTCAAAAAAGTTGTTTTTACATCCATCTGATGGAATTTCCATCCATTCTGAGCTGCTAGGGCAAAGAGAGTCCGGATGGTGGTCCATTTTTCTGTGGGAGCAAAAGTTTCTTCATAATCGATTCCTTCTTTTTGTGCAAAACCTTTTGCCACAAGCCTGGCCTTGTGCTTGTCAAGTGAGCCATCTGCTTTATACTTTTTCTTGTAGACCCACTTACAGCCAATTGGTTTTGTTCCCAAAGGCGGATCAACCAGCTTCCAAGTGCCATTCTTTATCAAGGCATCATACTCCTTCTACATCGCTTCTTTCCATTCATCATGAGAAGTGGCTTCTTTGAAGGAAGTTGGTTCATGATCTGTAGACAAACTCAATTCACAGTTATAAGCAATATCCATATCAACAGGAGAATCAGAATTATCTACATCACCTTCGATTTGTTGAGTGGAACTTATTGTTCCTGTTTTTCCAACCTCATCAGGATGAACATTCTCCAGTGTCTTTGTCAGCCATTTGGGAGGACCTTTCTGAGATGGCCCAGGCTGGTCATTTGACTAAGTTGGGATTGATTCAAGATTCAATCTCCCAATTCTGTCAATCACATCATCCAATGTGTCATCCGTGGTTGTTTCTTCATGTGGGGGAGAGAGTGCTTCAGGGCATGATTCCACAGTTTGATTCAATATCGGAATCCCCCCTTCAAGATGTGGAATCACATTATCAAATTCTTGGAAAGACTTTGCATGTGTGAATCTATCCAGGCGATCAAGTTGCCGCTCAACAACCTTGTCACTCTTGGACGATTCAAGAAATATGACATCTCTTGCTATCACAAAATTCTTATTTGTTTCATCATAGAGACGATATCCTTTGGAGGTATTGGAGTACCCCAAGAAGATACATTTTCTGCTTCTAGCACCAAGTTTGTTCCTTTGACCCTTGGGTATCAAGGCATAATAGGTGGACCCAAAGACCCTGAAATGCTTTACCGAAGGAATGTGGCCATGCCACATTTCAAAAGGAGTTTTGTTTCTAATTGAACTTGAAGGACACCTATTCTTTATGTAAACAACACATAGAACCGCATCAGCCCAAAACATCAATTTCACATTCTTGAAAAATAACATGGAGCGAACCATATTTAAAATAGTTATGTTCATTCTTTCAGCTACACCGTTCTGTTGTGGATTATATGGCATAGTTGTTTGATGTTTGATTCCATGTTGACGAAGATAATTTTCAAATTCATTTGAAGTGTATTCTTTTCCATTATCAGTACGTAGAGAGCCAATATGTGTTTTTGCATCATTTTCAATCCATGCATGAAAATTCTTGAATGTTTGAAAAGCATCAGACTTATTCTTCAATAAGTAAATCCAACACATTCTGGTGTAGTCATCAATAAATTTCATCATGTATTTATTTCCATTTGCAGAAGCAATAGGCATAGGGCCACATAAATCTGAATGAACAAGCTCAAGTTTTCTATGTGCTCTGGAGTGTGAATCATGAAATGGCTGTTTGCTATGCTTTCCTAGAATACAAGCATCACATTCCTTAAGTTTTCTAGGAATTGTAGGCAGTCCATTAACACCATTTTTCTTCAACAAACGAAGGCTTTCATAGTTTAAGTGTCCAAATCTAGCATGCCATAAAAGACTTGATGGGAATGTACCTTCATCATGATTTGAACTGAATGCAAAGTTTTGAGCATGAGCAGATGAACCTTTCAGCTTCAAGAGTCTCCCTTCTTCTATTCCCTCCATGACAAGTGAGTGATTTGATGCTTTTCTGACCTCTGCCTTGCCATCAAACAAGTGAATTGAGTGTCCTTGCTGCCGGATTTCGACCAGGGACAGCAAGTTTCTCTTCAACTCAGGGAGGTATAGAACCTCATGTAGGATATGATCAGGAAGACCAGGCAGTTTAAGCCTGACTGTGCCAAGCCCCGATGGCTTGAGTTTGGATTTATCTGCGAAATATACTGCTCCATCAACTTTGTCAGTGAATTCTTCAAAAAAATCTTTTCTAAATGTCATGTGACATGTTTCTCCTCAATCTAGCAACCAATCATCTCTCCATGAAGTAAATGAAACATCAAATAAGTCTTCAGTTACTCCATTGTTACAATGTGCTAGAACATAATGAGCGGATTCAGGTGCTTTACCTTTGTCTTTGTCATTATTTTTACCTTTGTCTTGATTTCTTTGCTGCTCAATTTTAGATTGTCTGCCCCCCTTTTCTCTGAAGTTTCTTCTTCCTCTGCCTCTTCTGCCATCTCTTCCTCTGGATGAATCTGAAGCATGACTCTTTTCTCTATGTGCCAAGTATGCAGCCTCTTTAGAAGATGAAGGGACTGTCATCTTCTTTTGAAGGAGGAGAGAAAAAAAAAAACTTTGCTGAAAATTTTCTTTTGAAGGAGAGAAAACAAAAAAACTCTTTGCTGAAAAATATACTGAATTTAGAAGGACAAATACTGAATTTTGCACCAAAAAAATATATTTTTTGTTTGTTTGAAGAAAGGGACTTTATATTGGTATTGTGTTATGGAGGCGGTATTGAATATGGGAAAGCGGTAATTGGGGTTATTATATATGAAAAGGAGGCGGTATTGTATGTGGGGTTTGTATATAAAAAGAGTGGTATTGAACGATAATGGTGGTGACGTTGTATTAAAGATTGGACAGCGGTGACATGTATTAAGAATGGACAACGTATTAAGAATAGTGGAGCGGTGTTATGCAGCTATATAACATATGACAAGCGGACAGGATTTAAAACAGCGTATTGGATATGGTTGTGTTGGTTTAAATGGAAAATGGGAAGGTGTATTAAAAGATTCTAAAGCGTAATTGGGGTTATGGAGAGGAGGCGTATTATATGGGAAAGCGGTATTAAATAGGAAGGTATGAAAGCGTATTACAGGCTGAGTGCGTAATAAAACACTGGAACAATGCGTATTATGTTGGAATGAAGGACTGCGTATTAAATATATATAAAAGAATCAGATATATATGCGTTAAACGCAGGTGGAGAGGGCGAAATAACTCAACTTATATGAATGCAGAGCAACGTATTATGAGCATAGGGCGTATTGACAGACAGAGACAGCATTGTTATGATAGTCGGACAGTCGTTGGTAGGCGTTGTTATAAGCATAGATTGGTAATATGGTGGTATTCAAAGCAGCGTGGGAGCTGTATATGGTGGGCGGAGAGGACTATATTATATGACAGAGCGTATGGGACGGTATTATAAGCAGAGCGTATGGGACGGTATGGGACGAGGGGAACGTTGTTATGAAGGGCGTTATATATCAGTGGTATAGCATATGACAGGCCGTATGTTATGAAGGGAGCGCAGGTCGATGAGGGAGATAGCGTAGTGGAGTGAGGGGCCGAGGGAAGAGATGGGTAGGGAGTGTTAGCGCAGGTCGATGAGGGAGAAGGAGTGTAGCGTTGAGTGTGAGCAGTGTATGAGAGTTATGGAGAGGGACGTGATTGATGTGGGAAGGCCGAGAGGCCACGGGAACGAGCAGAAGGGAGGGCGCAGTCGAATGGGGAGTTGAGTTGAGTGAGAAGGCGTTGGGAAAGGAGAGCGTTGGAGAGAGGGAGGTCGTTACAAAAAAATTTGGAATGGCAGAGTTGCAGGACTGCAGAATTGTAGAGTGGCAGGGGCTACAATTTGCAGAATTTCAGGGTCTGCAGAATTGCAGAGTGGCAGGGGCTGCAATTTGCAGAATTTCAGGGTCTGCAGAATTGCAGAATCTCCAGAAGCTGCAAAAATAGAACTGGGCAAAGATTAAAAAAAATGCAGAATTACAGCAATTTAATAGGAGCAGCAAAAACTATTATTAAAAACTGACTGAGCAAAGGAATGAGGGAGTTACACCACAGGCAGAAATGCCAATAGTGGGACTGGCTCTGATACCATGTCAAACCAGGAGGTAACTCCTCAAATCAAAATGTGTATTAGCTGAAGAATGTACATGCATTTATACATGGAGGTGAGGCTATTGGGATTCATCTCCCAATGACTCTTGGCCTTCCTTATTTCCTAATATTATTTATTATACAAAATTACATATTCACACCCATCCCATAGGATTAGGTGTCAACAAAGCCTACCATATCTTGAGATAGTTTGTTTATATTCTGTATGTAATCATATTTTAGTTCTTTTTTAATAATGAAATGGAGTTTTATTTCTACCACATCTCTATGTTTATGTTTATATCTATATTTTATTGCATTCTTGCATAAGTCCGGATCAATGGTATCAGATCGATATGCTCTTTCTCTGTTTTTATTTTCATGTGCCCAACGAGGTAAGGGTACAAGGAGTTAGGGCTTGAGCTGGTTGAACCTTTGTAAGATAAGCCTTGCAAACCCTTACAGCCTCACATGGTGGAAGAAAGGAAAGACGAAGGAGCGAGATGTCCTTTTAAAATATTGCTCGAGGAGTCCCTCGAGAAATAGAGGAACACAATGATGGACAACTTTTCCCAAATCCTTTGACGGCTACCCACCGACCATGCACCTTCATCCTACAGCCACTCCAATGACGCCACTCCTTTTAAGGTTTAAGTTAACTTTGAAATTCCTATATTTGAAGGTCAGATAGATGCATATTTCGTATATAGATGGTTAAATATGTTGGAATTATATTTTTCAGTTCATGAATTTTCCAATCAGGAAAAGATTACTTTACCACTCCTCAAAGCCTCCCCCCATGTCAAGGACTGGTGAGAAACATACTTTGAGCAAAACGATGAGAGAGAATCCTCACTATTTTTAGTCACACCCACTTGAAATTGTTTCTGATACGCCATCAAGGAAAAATATTACCCTATTGAGAGCTATGAAGATAAATACATAAAGTGGACCACACTGCAGTAGGGAAGGGACAAATATGTGTCGGAGTTGAGAAATATTTTTCATGCCCTTCGCATGAAGCTAAGTATCAAGGATTATGAGCGGCATTTGGTACTCAAGTACCTAAAATATTTACATAAGTACATCTTGGAAGAAATAGCATTCCTGTACATCCCCTCACTTGGTGCCACCTATCGGTATGATGTCAAGATTGAGCAGAATTTTAAATAGAATAAGTGAGACTTTGGATCTGTGAATCCAATGCAAGGCGAAGGCCCTCCCAAATTGCAAAACAAAGGGTAGAGCCAAGGAGGGGTGTCCTAAGACAACTCATCAAAGCCACAAGAAAAACACCACGAAGATAAAGAAGGACACGGTAAAGTGGTGTGAGTTACATAAGATCCCCACTCATAAGACGAGTGAGTGTCGAGCCAAGCAGTCCCTGGTGGCCGAGTTGAAGCCTTCTGAATCAGATTCATGTTCCAAATCTGAGTTAGAATTCATATGAAAGATGCATTCACTTTTGGAATAAGATATGAAGGACTCTATAGGGTCACTGGAAGGCCACTATTGGCATTGGTTCATAATATAATTAATCTAAGTGAATTATGGCACCGAAGGTTAGCTCATCTTAATAATGACGCGATTCCAAAATTGGAGAACTTGGTATCCGGGATTCCAAATGTTCAATATCAACATGATGGAGTATGCCCAGGATGTTCCATTGGAAAGATGACAATGGGACCATTCCCCTCTAGTGAACGCAAGACAAATGACATCCTCCATCTCATTCACTCTAAATTGAGTATTGCGATGCCCATACATTCTCTTGGTACCATCTCTACTATATAACCTTCATTGCCAACTTTTTCAAGAAATACATGGATATATTATTTGAAGTATAAGGAGGAATCATTTTAAAGTTCAAGGAGTTCAAAGCTTTGATCGAAAATAAAATAGGGAAGAAAATCAAAATATTCAGCTCCGACAATGGTGGAGAGTACATTTCAATTGAATTCATTTATTTTTACGAAAATGAAGGCATAAATAAGGAGAAAACTACACCATATACTCCCAAACAAAATGGAGTTGTAGAAAGAAAGTACAGGTCCATTGTAGAAGCCGCCCATGCCATGTTCCATCGTCAAAAGGTACCAAAGTTTCTTTGGGGAGAAGCAACAAATGTTATCGTATATGTTCAAAATAGGGTGCCTCATCAATAATTAGAAAAAAAACACTCGAATAAGAATTCACAGGTGTTAAGACTGATGTGAGTCATATCCATATCTTTGGTTGCCCCATATAATTTCATGTGCCGAAAGAGAAAAGGAACAAGATGGAAGCTACTAGATGAAAAGGTACATTTGTTGGGTAATATGAAAATTCTATATCATTTAGACTATATATTCCTCGTCAAAGTAAGGTTGAAATTAGCAGGGATGTCAAATTTGATGAAGATGTCACACTTGGAAAATCTAGAGACCTTCCTCTACTTCCTCCTCCCAAGAAGAATTATGAAATGAATATCTTGGATGGCTCATTTGTACTCGAATCTAAGACCAATATTGTTGATGATCCCATGGATTCCATGGATCCCTTAGATTCTCCCCCTAGTAATCCTCCTACTAGGAAGAGACCAATTTGGCTCTAAGAAACTCTTCAGGATGGTGATATACATGTACACGTTCAAATATCATTTAGAGAAAGGAATAAACCATGTAGGTACTAGGGATATATTCCATCCATGAGCACTATGATTCAAGACAAACCTTCCACATTCAAAGAAGTCGTAAAATAAAAAGTCTAGAAAGATGTTGTGGATGAAAAATATGAATCTGTTATGAAGAATGATGTTTGGGATGTTTTTTCGAGACCGAAGGGGAAATATGTGGTAACTTCGAAGTGGATATTCAAGATTAAGCATGGAATTGATGGAAGCATTGAAGAAAATAAGGCGAGGTTCGTGGCTTGAGGATTCTCCCAGAAAGAGGGAGAGTATTATGATGATATATTTTCACCTATGGCTCGATATAAAGCCATTATTTCAATAGTTTCCCTTGCCGCAAGTCAAGGATGGACCCTTCATCAAATGGAAGTAAAGAGTGCATTTATCCATGTCATGCTAAAAGAAGAAGTATATGTTTAACAAACACTGGTATTTAAAGTAGAGGATTGAAGGAGACATGTTTGTAGATTGAATAAGGGATGTATGGCTTGAAACAAGACCCAAGAGCATGGTATGTCTGCATAGACAATTATTTGGTGAAGTTGGGATTCACGAGAAGCAATGTCGATCCCAACCTCTACTTCAAGGTAGTCCAATGTATGCCACTAATATTAGTTTTATATGTTGACAATATATTCCTGGTAGGTAATGAGCCTCTGATAATGGAATGTAAGAGGGATATAGCCTCTGAATTCGAAATGAAGGACCTTGGACTCATGCACTACTTTCTAGGCCTTAAGATGTGATAAAGGCCTGGTGATATTTTCGTTTCACAAGGAAAATATGTTGTGAAGCTGTTGGAAAGATTCAGAATGACTGAATGTGAGTTTCTACCCACACCGATGGAAATACAATTTAAGAAATTATGTGGAGAAGTTATAGAGCCCGATTTGGCAAATCCATCCGAGTATAGACAATTGATTGGGGCACTGATGTTCCTTGTGAACACTCGTCCAGACATATGCTACACAGTGAAAAAATTGAGTAAATTCATGACCAAGCCTCTCCAAGCACATTGGACCACTGCCAAACACATATTGAGATATTTGCAGGGGACAATTACACTTGGTCTGAGATACTCTACCGAAGATGTTCGACTTCATGGACACATTGATGCTGAATGGGTAGGAGATATTATTGATAGGAAGATTACATCTAGAATATTTTTTAGTATTGAATTCACCATGATATATTGGATGAGTAGGAAGCACAAGTTTGTAGCATTGAGTACCGCCAAGGCAGAGTATATTTCTGCTAGAATGGCTAGCTGTGAAGAAATTTGGTTGAGGAAGCTCTTTGGAGATCTATTTGAGCAGGTCCAAGACACTACAATGATATATTGCAACAAAAAGAGTAATATCCTTCTGTCAAAGAATCCCGTATTTCAAGACAGGTCCAAGAACATAGAGATATTATATCACTTCATTCATGATATGGTATAGAGAGGATCCGTTCACCTCCATCACATATCGAAAGATGAGCATATTGAAGATATTATCACTAAGGATTTTCCAAAAGGAAAGTTCTTGATCTTCATAGAGCAACTTGGACTAATGGATGTGACCCCTCTTGATAAGGAGCACCACTAATCGAGGGCATTGAGCCATACACTTCCCCCCTGTCTGAGCTCCCAGGGTGAGGAAGTGAGATAGAGGGCTCCTGGGGTTGACTTGAACTCTATAAAATAGGGTGTCTCCCCTATATGTTACCTACAAGGTTGGAGTAGTAACTCACCATATCAGGTTCTTTGTAGAGTATACCTCAACTAGAATCATACCCACAAGATTGGGGTTGTTGGGATTATCCCTCTCCGTTTGGCCAATGGTTGAGGAGGCTTAGAGGCTAGATTATGATCCAGGTGTTCTACCACATGAATATTATGGGTCATTTTTGGGAATATTAGCAAGCAATAGGATGGGTTGAGTAGTATCTCCCCTACATGACTTATTGCCCGATATTGGTTGAGTTGTACTCCCCATGTCAAATTTTCGGGTAGTAGCCCGCTCATTGAGATTCCAGGTAGTAGCTTGATGAAATTTCTTTGTAGTAGCCCGTTGAAATTTCCAGTTAGTAACTTGATGGTATTTCCAGGTAGTAGCCCACTGACATATTTTCGGTTAGTAGCCTGCTGACAAATGTTTCGGGTTGTAGCCCATTGGATAGAGGGTGGAAGTTTTTGCTCCTCGATGATTCTTATTCTTTATATTCGAGAAATTTTCAGTAGATAAAGTTTATCATATTGGTACACATGATGAAATGATGACGTATTGATCGATGGACAATTTTTACAGATGTAATTCTCCTTAGTTGAGAGGGAGTGTTAAAATTATGAAACTACGATCAAATTCCACTTTGTACTAATCACTTGATGGAGATGATGATGGAATTGAGTTTCTCTTTTTGAGAGGACCAAGATAGACCTAAATATAACCTCAGTCAGATAAGAAGAAGTTGGTTTTTGATTTTTCACCCACTCATAGTTATTGGATTAGGTTGACTTCACTCACATTCACATTTTGGACAGGTCGGCCTTAACATCAAATGGACATCACTGACACCCATTTGAAGCATATAAATACAAATGACCTAGAGGCTCATTTAGACATCACAACATCAAGCATGTTATTCTCTTTTATCTGATTTGGTTTGACACATTGGCGACAGAAAAAACCACACAAAGGTCTAAAATCACAGGTTCGAGGCTTGAAAAAAAGTTAGGGTTTCTTTTCTGGACGTAGGCACACATCTGGTGGATTTCGCCTCTAGACGCAGGCTTGATATGGGCATGCTAGCATCCATGAACCTATAGATGCATGCATATTGACTTGTGGTAGTGGCTAAGGGTTTGAATACTGTTGACCATCATTCGAATATTTCAGAATTTTTCCGAAGTTTGAATCAAATTGTATCTAATATATTTAGCCACTGTAAACAGGTTTTTGAAGTCGTTGGGTTATATTGATGATCATATTTTATTGGGCTCATTGTACTCTTTGCTGAAAATTTTATGAAAATATAATAGAAGAATAATTTCAAAGGTTTTTCCCCATAGTGGGTTTTTCCCTAGCCTTTGACCAAATCTGGTGTTCTTGTTGATGTGCAGGTTGTCTCCTTTGTCATTGCATTTATTGTTCTATCTTCAATTACTGTTGATGAATGGAAAAAATAATTGTAATTGGAAATATTTCTACTTGAAGTTTCAAATTGGGATAAAATAATTGATATAGCATATAATAATCTAAAAATTAACATGTTTCTTTCATTTTTTCAGTTTCCTTAATTGTAGCACAATTTACTTTTTTGGGTCCTAAACTTCCAGAGATGTTCTGAGGCCCTAAATGACATTTTTTTTGGGAAAATGGGCTAACATGAGGCTTCATATAATTTTTTTAGTAGAAATTTGTAGGCATATGATAAATATTTCTAACGAGGTATTGTGCATGTCAAACAAAGATCGTATACCAAAGTTACGACCCCGGGAAGTTGATGTACCAATTTACCCCAACGGGGCCCACAATTTTGGTGATTCATCACATAGGGTTAGGTTTTTGGATTTTTAGGGTTTTTAATTGTTTCTAAATAATAAATAGGCCTTTGAGACTCATTGTAACATAGTTCAGAGGCATGTAGCTACCACATCTCTTCTCAGAGATACGCTACCATCGCCCGAGTTAGTTTTTTTCCATTCTATATGTAAGAATATTTCAGTTCTTCGATATTAATGAAATGAAGTTTTTGTATTTTATTGCATTCCTACATAAGTCTAGATTAGTGGTATCAGAGTGGTCTTATATTTCTCTATTTTTCTTTGAATTTCCCCAATGAGGTCAGGGTACAAGGAATTAGGGCTCGAACTGGTTGAACCTTTACAAGATCAATGTCACAAACCCCAACGACCTCTCATGGTAGAAGAAAGGAAAGACAAAGGAGCTAAATATACTTTCAAAATATTTCTCAAGGAGGCCCTCAAGAAACAAAGGAACACAATGATGGATAAATTTTCCTAGATCCTTCGATAACTACCCACTGGTGATGCACCTTCATCCACCATCCACTCTTGAGGCACCACTCCTTTTAAGGTACAAGTCAACGTTGACCTTCCCATATTTGAAGGCCAGATACATGCAAACATCGTAGATAGATGGTTAATTATGTTGTGTTGTGACCAGCAACAACCCCTTTTATTCATTATTAGTAATAATACTAAATAAATGGGGACCCTTTCAGATAAAAAATCAAAAAATCAATTAGAATTTATTTGCCTTTTCAAATAAAACTTTCTATCATAAACCTATAGAAATCATAGAAAGAATATTTAAAAACACTTAAGTTTTATGATAGATTATAATAAAATTGATCTTTCAAGCAAGATAGCGCCATCATAACAAAATGATATATATAAAACACATTGGTCGCCGATTGCATAGCGCAGAAATGATTAATGAAAATCTTGTGCCACAATGCCGATCTTGCGCTTTTTTGCGATCTTGCGCTTTTGCGATTACATTGTTTTTTGTGATTAACGCTTTTTTGCGATATTGCGCTGTGCGGCGTTTGCGTATGTTTGTTCTTTTTAATTCCACTTTGTGTTATTTTTATGACTGCGATGACTTCATTTTGCGATATTGCGACATTGCGATATTGTGATATTGCGCAGCAAATCGCAGATCGCAATGTCGCAAATCCATATAAGCACGCTATCCCAAGGCAATCTTCCGATATGTCAAATCAGTTATGCGCTTTAATGATTATATTAAATGATTGGATTGATTATTAATGTGAAAAGAGATTGTGTTTAGATTGAAAGTCATTTCACAATTTAAATATTATATTTCATCCGCTTTCACATTCAAAACAGTCTCATCACCTTTCTTATATCATTACTCTCATTTATTCGTAAAACGCAGGCACGAAGGAGTAGACCACTATACAAAGCTTCCGCTAAACACTATGGGTAAGAAGGAGAAGAGCTCAAGTTCTGAGAACAAAGAAATGGCTTCACTATACGCAGACACCGCCTGTAACAAGGACGCTGGTATATCTACTTGGGAGGGAATGTATAAACTGTTAGAAGAGGAAAACCCTGTGGTGATAAAAGTTGCAGCTACAGCTGGTTCAAAGGATACGTCTGAAGCAACCCTTAGAGACTTGGCTTGCTCATTTCTACATAGAATAGCAGCAAGACCAAGGATTCTCCCATATACAGACATGGTGAGATGGGTGCTAGATAGCACAGATATTTCGGACAGACAGTTCAGAACTCCATCTGAAGAGCTAATTGGGTCATTCACCATAGAAGATCTGAGATTAATGTATAAGCTGCCAGAACCTCAGGCAACTTTCAGCAAGCAATTTATGGAAGAGTTTGCCAAAGAACACTCAAATTTGGCAGAATGCACAAAGGAGTGGACCAAAAGAAGTGAACCATTGAAGAAGAACAAACAAGGTATGTACAGCATGGGTTCACTTACCTCTCCTTATTGTTTTACTGCTGCCATGTTATGCAGGCTTTTTGGAAAGCCTGACATAAATATGATATTACCCGAATGGCTTCCTTTGTTGAATGCGGCTATTAATTCTACAGTTGTAGATTGGGCCAAAATCCTATCTGATAATCTCACCACTGCTATTTTTCATTACCGGTCTAAACGAAATGTTTCCCAGCGGGTTTATCCGCCTTTTTATTTATCTTCTTATGTCATGGACGCCATCTGCTATGTCTCTAAATTCCCTGTGATGGGCTGGAAATGGACTATCCACGATCCTTTGCCCATTCATGTGTACCATAAAGAACTATGAGAGTCTGAGTTTGTCCCCCATTTTTATCAAATTTGTCATGGAATAATGCTGCCATTGTACAGAACATTGTATAATAAGGATGCCCCGAGGTTATCCTCAGAAACAGAGGTTGATATTCTCCCCGTCGCAAGATGGTTTGGGGAGGAATTGTTCACCTATATTAGGGTTTTTGGAATTTATGCTTCTCCCCATGTTTTACCCTTATATGTTCCAGATAGACTTGTAGCCCGGGAAATTGCTTATCAGACCTGTGGCCAGGGAGGTATGACAAAAGATTTAAAAGACAAGAAAAGGGCATTTGGCCACAATTTCCCATAAAATGTGGAACATTTTCACTGTTGGATATTGGTCATGCATTTCATGAGATAGGCAACGTTACATGCCTACAACTGTTCAAATTCTCAAGAAGGTTATTTGACCAAAATGATATTGTTAAGAATTTTACCAATGCAATCAAAGTAAGGGAATTTGTCGGGGAGCAAGATATTTTTGATGATATGTTCCAGGCAAGAAATTCATTCAAAGAGGTTTTGAATTCAGCTAAAGAGCAGCTATCTCCAGGGGATTTTCAGGAATTCAAGTTGTACAGAGAAAGGAGACTAATTCCTATTCCTTTGGATAATCTACGCATAGAACCTGCAAAGGAGCAAACTCCTAGTGTTAGTCTTAACAGTAGTTCAAGCACAGGTAAATCCAAATCAAAATCTGACAGAGATTCTGAACACTCCAATACATCCAAAGAAATGGAAGATAAAATGGAAGAATCCATGAAATATTCTGCACAATCTAAAGAGCTTGCTCAACAGCAAATTTTGATTTCTCAACAAACAAATCCTCCTCCACCCAATGTACAGCAACAGCCAGTCACCATTGAGTTAGATAAAGAATGGGAAACCTTTAATCAATTGATTAATGTAGAAGGAAAGAATGTACAGACCCCTGTCCAAACAACCAAAGTTTTGAACGCAGGAACAAGCAGCACGGCCGCAGTAATAGAGCACATACCAATCACACCCTCCTCTGAGAATGTACTTAATGTAGAGGACATTCCTCCTCTGGATGTATTTTATAGCCCAAAATACAAAGCGGTAGTAAAGAGACAAAGGAAAAAGAGAAAAATAGAAAGTGCAATTGCTACCGAACCAGAACAAGTAGATGTTTTGTGGAAAGATCCTGCCACAGAGCCTACTCATAATCTCACTAAGTTATCTCAAATAACAGGAGCTTATGCTTCTGCAACAATTGATAAAGCAGTTGAGATACAACTTTTTTTGGATGAAAAAGAAGAACAGATAAAGGCTCTGCAACAGCAATTGCAACAGGTACAGGCCAATCAGGAAGCACAATTAAAACTTGAAGAGTTACAACAAAAACTTCAAGAAATCCAAGAACAGCATAAGGATGATCCTAAGCTTCCAGAATTCATTTCAGAAACCATCTCTTTAAACAATCAACTACTGCAACAAGAGGAAGTTTTCTGCCAAAAAATATTGCAATGGAATTCTTTGTGCCAAGAGAGCGATAAAATCACAAATCATGTCGTAGATTTACGAAATGATTATGATTTGATTAATGAAAATATCAATTATTATCTAGCATGGCAAAAGACAGAAGAAGGTAGAAAAGCTGGTGCACCCATCATTGACAATAACCATAAAGAAATATTGTTTAATAATTGGGATGCACAAATCAGAAGGGAAGAAAGGGAAGGAGAGGAGGCATCTACAGTGGCAAACACTCTCACTGATTGTGTAAGTGACAATTTACACAAAGCTAACTTGATTTCTGAAACTGTTCCAAGATATCTCCCACAAGAAAACCAACTACAAACAGAATGGAGGCAAAAGGCAGAAGAAAGAGCAAAATCCATCCAAGGGCTGACAAGATTGAATTGGGACTCATACTAGATGTACTTGGTAAAGCCACACAGTCAGCACAGTGTGCTCAATTGTATCATCAATGCTACAGAGAAGATTGCTCCTACGCTTGCCGACTCTGTCTTTTCAGGACAGTTGAATTCTGAAGTCGGTCAATCGCATCTTCTCAAAACTATGCTGGATGCCTACAAACTTAAAGATCAAGTTAATAGATAGATAGATTTAGCTTTAATTTCACTGTATTTTAGCCTAGGAAAAGGACGGTCATTGAACCGAATCCTTAATTTTTGTAATAAACTATTTTTAGAGTTAGTTAAGTAGTATTTAAACGCCTCTCATGCATTTAGAGAGGGGTCCTGGATCTTAATATTTTTGGACTTGGAGATTGCATTTCTGTACTCCATTGTCTTATATATTTTTGAAAAGGATCACATCTGGTGATTTTCATGCGGAATTATCTTTGAAGTGTTGCATTTCTGTACCTTGGAATTTGGTTTTGCATTATAATTACTGGATAGAGTATCAGATTACATTTGAAGTCATCAAGATGAGCAAGGTATTTCTATCTGTTTACTGTTGATCTCTTTTGTTTTATGATATTCATTTTAAAATTTCTATCATTTATATGTATATTTGTTTTAACAACGCTTCCTTTTATATATCATTTCTGAGTATAATTGAAACGTTATTTTTCATAGTTACATGTAAATGGTATACAATGATGAATGCAATATGTTTATATAACTCTGTTTAATTTCTTAAACAGAGTTATCTTTATTTGTTTCTGCACATTTCAATTTAATTAATAATACATTTCATGGTTATTGTTGAATTGGAACAATCTTAAGTTGTATTCACATATAGCTACCCGAGTTAATGTTAGAATTTCTTTATCGGTATTTAGCTTAAATTAGATAGTTTTATTTCAGTTAGTTTAGTCCCATTTCCACCCATCCAATCCAATCCATTTAGTTACAAGGAAACTGGTCCTTTAAATCCAGTCGGAGCCACCACACCAAAAGGAAAAGGAGCTGTCTTAAGGTCCCGACCAGGTGGTTTTCCCCGATGTTTGAAGCAGAGATTTTCTAGGCTTCAACATTTTTGGCGCTAGAAGGAGGGCCGAGCTATGAATGGCAAGTAAACCTTTATCCACAAGCCATTCTGAGAGCAAAACACCCTCATTAACCTCTTCAATTTCTTCTGAAATTCAGAATCCAAGAGAAGAAATTGCAGAAAATATTCAGACACCCACTACCAAAATCTTAAAACATTCAGACAAACAACATCCTGAGTCTCCTGAAGTTCAAGATCTAATTCATAAATTGAAAGGATTCTCATTATCTTTAGAAGAGTCTGAAATATCTGAAGGTAGTGTAAGCTCAAAATTTATTCCTTCAAAACCTCTTACTAGATTGCAAAGTGAAAAACTTGGTATTCCTCCGAAAGAATTTCTTTTACCTAGTAAGGGCAAAACAAAAACAATTCAATCGGAAACAGAAAGTGATACAAGTTCATCATCTCATATTCAATCACCTGTTTCCAAAACCACAACTCAACAAAGTACAGTTGTTTCATCATCATCTCTTCAGTCATCATCTCCACAAACATCTTCTACTCAATTCTCATCAATCTCAACATCATCTATTCCAACAACTTCTATTCAAACACCACCAATTTCTACTACTCCTCCAATAGTCGTTCCAATAATGGCACAGAGACCATGGTCTACTCCAGGAGCAGTCAACATGGCTGCACCTTTACATGATTTACCAGACAATCCTGGAAAATGGCTTCCAAAGTTAGTCCAGATCTTAACATTCAAGCTGAAGAACATATCAATAATTTTATGCTGGCTATTAATTTGAATGGAGTCATACATGAAGATGTTGTAGTTAGATTATTCCCATATACTCTTCAGGGAGTAGCAGGATCATGGTATTTTTCATTACCATCGGGATCTATAACAAGTTGGGACATTTTTGCAGATCATTTTTTGACCAAATTTGGAGATGATCGATCAATTGCAACTTTACTCAATGATCTCTCAAATTTGAAGATAGAACCCAAGGAACCCATTAAAGAATTTAACGCTAGATTCAACAAACTCTTGAATAAAATTCACGTAGATTCACAGCCCAGTGAACAAGTTAGAATTGAATGGTACATAACTGCCTTACCTTCAAATATAGCAATTTTCGTAGACAGAGCTGCAAAACCTACATTAGCTGAGAATATGAAAGAAGCTATTGCAGTGGAAAAACGTATCACTTCTCTGGAAAAGAAAAATGCTCTTGAAGAAAGGAAATCAAAGAAGGTCAGCTTCAGAGATGATTCAAAGAAAAAGGCCAAAGATCCATATGACATGGAAGGTTTACAGAAATTTCTTAAAACCATGTCAAATGAAATGGTTGAAATTAAAAAACAAGTGGCTGAAACTTCTACCAAGAAACCATTCCGAAATTTCAGAAGAAACCAAGTTGAATCTAAACCTCCTAATATAATCTCAAATGCAGAATCAGAAGAAGAGGAAGAAGAAGAAGATACATCTATAGTATCAGATCAAGAAGACGAAAATGAAGAAATAGCTGAATTGAATGGAATGTGGGATTTTATTCTCCCTAATTACGATAGTGAAGAAGCTATGCCTGTAAGTACTAGGAGTAAACCTGTAGCAGAACCAGTGCAAACAGTTCCTAAAAAGAAAATTACAACTCCAAGTACCAAAGACAAACCCATTGTGAAGAAAACTTCTCCATTACCTACTCAAAATCAGCCATCTTCTTCTAATCCTCTCACATCAACAGCGAAAACTTTAGTAGTGTCAGATCCTATGGAATACAATATTTTTGAAGACATGAAAAAGATTAAAGCCAACATTTCCTTACATGAACTCAGCAAACTGAAACACCAGCAAAAGTTTCTATTGAAAGAATTAAATGCTACACCAATTGCTCCTTTACCAAGCGGTGTAATTGCAAAAGCAGCAAGAGGAACTGGTAAGCCACCAGATAAGGTAGATGCTACTGATACTGTGCTCATTGGGGAAAAGTCAAATTCTCAAACTCCTCCTTTTCTTTTGACTTATGAGATGTACAATAAAAATCTGCACAATTGTTTGATTGATTCTGGAGCTTCCTCCAATATAATGCCTACTTATGTCTGTGCTAAATTGAATATTGAACCACAGAAATCAGCAGTTCATATCGTTCAGTTGGATCGCTCTAAAGTCCAAGTGGTAGGAGAAATCAATTCAGTTACTATCAGATTAGCCTCAGATCCTAGGATTGTCCAAAGAATAGATATTCTAATTGCTGATATTCCTGAATTCTATGGATTAATCTTGAGCAAGGACTGGTCTGCTAAACTTAACGGTTATATCTCAACCGATTATTCACACATGTGGCTTCCCTACAAAGGGAAACCAAATCAAATCAAAATTGAACGAGAAAAACATATGATGCACACTGTCACTGAATTTGAACAACCTAATGAACCTGTAGCATTCAACAACAATATTCTTGGAGGTTATTCTGCTGAATCATTTCTTGGAAATTTTAAAGCTCCTCAATCACCTTTTTCTGTAAATACTTTTGTTTCTCAGATAGAAAATTTTTGCATGTACCGATTCTTCCGCAATTGTAAATATTGATGTAATTGTAGATAAATCAATAGTTAAATCTTATTTTGGTCATTATATTTTGATGGAGCTAGAGCCGGATGCATCCTAATTGATCCAAATGGGAGAAAACTATCGTCGTCATGCGAGTGTGAGAATTTGAGTGTACTAACAATACCGCGCGAATACGAAGCCTGGTTCAAGGACTTTATAAAGCTATAGGGTTAGATGTTAAATACTTGAAAGTCTTTGGTGATTCCGAAATTGTAATTAAACAAGTTAGGAATACTATTTATTGCCTTTTCAGGACATCTTAAACACTTATCAAACCCGAGGCAGGATCTTACCACTCATTTTTTAGCATTCAATATTTCTCCTATTCCTAGAAATCGAATACATCGCTGACTTGTTAGCTAATGTTGCATCTAAACTCCTACCCCGCCGAAGATTGCAGTCCCGATAGGTTTTCCGTAGAATTGATTTTTCGTCCATCCGTCCTAGATAATGTTACAAATTGGAGAGTTTTCTATCATGATCAAGATATTCTAAATTTCATGACTTCGTATGAAATCATATGATGATCAAATTATTGACGAAGATGATCATGATTTACAAATTGCTTCAAAGGTAATGAAAACCCCATTCCAAAATCTATTGTTAAATTAGAGGATTTATATGACATTAGAGTATGCATTCAAGAAAGTTATTAATTCGAAACTTCAAAGTTCCACTTTGAAGTTTGAATTAGTAAATTTTGGTTCCGATTCTAAACCTCAAAACATTAATTTAGGACTCAATTTAACACGAGAGGAAAGGAGTGCATTCATTAAACTCGTGAACAAGTATAAAAATGTGTTTGCTTAGAATTATGATGATATAAAAACGTATGATACTTCAATTATCCAACACACAATTCCAATGTTTCCCGATGTTAAACCTGTTCAAATGTAAGTTGAGAAAGATCCATCCAAATCTCGAGTCAAATCAAATCGAACTCAATAAACTTTTGAAAGCCAAAAAATCATTTTTTCCAAATCGGCACTCTAATTGGGTTTCCAATATGGTACCACGTGAAAGAAGAATGGTGATATAAGAATCGTATTGATTTCGAAATTTAAACAAGGCATGTTTAAAAGATAATTTCCCATTTCCAACCATGGAACACGATACTTCAAAAGATACCTGGTTTCCGAACTTATGTCTTTTCTTGATGGATTTTTCGGGCTATAATCAAGTTTTTAGTTCACCCAGATGACAGATTGAAGACAACTTTCATAACAAAATGGGGAACTTACGTTTATCGGAAAATGCCTTTTTAGTCTAATAAATGCAGGAGCAACTTTTCAAAGAGCCATGGACATAGCATTCAAAGGTCCGATCAATAAATCGACTTGTTGTTTATCTTCGATGACATAACAAGCATTTTTCAAAAAAGAGAGCCAATCATATACATGACTTAAAACAAATATTTGAAAGATGTAGAAGGTTTGGTATTTCTCATCCGAAGAAATATTTCTTTCGCTTTAGATGAAGGAAAGCTCTTAGGATTTTTTTGTGTCAAAAGATGCATATATATTGATCCGTATAGAGTGAAAGAAATTTCGGTATTTCTTTACCACATAACAAAAAATCCATGCAATCATTTCTCGGGATGTGATCAATTTTGTTAAAAGATTCATTCCTGATTTTTCTTTAATTGTTTTACCTATGCAAAATATGATCAAGAAGAATTCACTATTCAAATGGGGGCATGAAGAGAAAGAAGCCCTTTAAGGCGCTTAAACAAGCTATTATTAATGCACCATGACCCATCAATTCCCGAATTTTTCTAAAGATTTTACTTTGTATACTCCGACATCGCAACATCCTATGCAACCGTTTTAACACAACTCAATGGATCAAGAAATCGAAGCACCAATTTCTTTCTTTAGTTCAAATCTGCAAGGAGCTGAGCTTAATTATTCCGATGTTGAAAAACAAGCCTTTGCTGTGTTTAAATCAATCAAACATTTTAGACCTTTTCTCTTGAAAACACATACAAAAATCATTGTCCCATTCTCTGCAGTGAGGCAATTATTAATTCAAAAAGAAGTAGGAGAAAAGAGAGCTAACTGGGTAACGGTTTTGCAAGAATATGATATTGATATTAAACCGGCTAAGATTGTTAGAGGACAAGGTTTTTGCAGATTATTGGCAGGAGCTCATAACATACCAGAAAATCAAAATTCAAATCAAGATATTCAAGTAAGTCAGATAAGTGTTACAGATTCTGAATCTCAGTATGTTGATCTTATCTATTACTTGAAAAATGGGTATGCTCCTTCTAATCTCATCTATAAGAGTAAACGCGCTTTAAGGTTAAAGGCTATTAAATATGAGATCATTGATAATGTGTTATTTAGAAAAAATTATGATTCAATTTTATTAAGATGTCTTGAAAAAACTGAAGCTGAAAAGGTTTTGCA
Source organism: Pinus albicaulis (assembly GCA_034641835.2). Classification (NCBI taxonomy): domain Eukaryota; kingdom Viridiplantae; phylum Streptophyta; class Pinopsida; order Pinales; family Pinaceae; genus Pinus; species Pinus albicaulis. Next base: position 909,797,487 of record CM076580.1, on the reverse strand, counting down.
GGAATTGCATGATGGACCAGCAGGAGGTCATTTTGGAGGTGATACCACAGCTCACAAAATAATTCGTGCTGGTTATTACTGGCCTACCCTTTTTAAAGATACGCATGATTACGTAAGGAAGTGCCGAATTTGTCAAACTGCAAGTGGAAGATAAAGGAAACCAGCTTTTCCTTTGCAACCGGTGACTATTGAGCAACCATTTGAACAATGAGGACTTGACATTATTGGTGAGATAGTACCTCATTCTTCCAAACAGCACAAGTACATCCTTACTGCAACTGATTACTTTACAAAATGGGTAGAGGCAATGCCGTTGAAGGTAGCCAATTCTGATGCAATTATTGATTTCATAGATCAATTCATCATAACCAGGTTTGGTGTACCTAACGCTCTAGTCTTTGATAACGCATCTTACTTCTCTGGAAATTTTTTAATAGAATTTGCCATCAAAAGAGGTTTTAAATTAAAATATTCAGCAAATTATTATCCACAAGGTAATGGTTTGGCTGAATCCACTAATAAAACCCTTATCAAAATCATTAAAAGGACCGTTGATCAAAATCAAAAGAATTGGCACAAATCTTTAATCTTTGCATTATGGGCTGATCGTATCACTAAAAAAGCTTCAATTGGGACTTCACCTTTCAATCTAGTTTATGGAAAAGAAGCTATGATACCATCAAATTTAACTCTTCCATCATTAGCCCTAGTGAAATTTATTGAAGAAAATCCTTCTTCATCCATTCAATTGAGATATGATCAAATCCTTAAATTAGAAGAAGATAGGGATAAAGAAAAAATTACTCATGAAAAACATCAACAACTTGTAAAATCTTCTTTTGATGCAAGTTCTACCGGCTCAAAAATTTTGTCAATTGGTGATCTCATTTTGAAATGGGATAAAGCACACGAAGAAAAGGGTAAACATTCCAAATTTCAGAAAATGTGGCTTGGACCATTTCATATCGTTGAGAAGATAAGCTCAAATACATTCATACTCCAAGATCTAACAGGTAAGAGAGAATCTCTTCCTGTAAATGGGCTTATCTTGAAGAAATTCTTTTCATAAGGAGGTAACCCCTTCTTAAACTGTACATATTTCTTTCTGCAAAGTTTTTGATTGTTTTTGTTTTTTGCAAATAAAGGTTGTTTATGAGTCTCTGATTGACTGTTTACTATTTAAGAAAATTTCTTCAGAAGAATATTATAAATATTTATTTTGTGTAAATAAGAATTTTTAAAGTAATGAACACAGTTTTTGAATAGTTTAAAATAAGATGTTAAACTTTGAAAGATTATTCCAATCATGTGTATGATCTTTTGGAAACTTGAGAAGAATGTAAATCATCATAAGTTTATTAAGCAGAGAAAGGTTATCTGTAAAAGTAAAGATTTTTCAAAAGTTTTGGAACTCAAAAAACTCTAAAAATTGTCATCCATTGATTCTTAAGGATAAAACTATTTCACCCCATCCATTTAAGTTGTGATTTTTTAGAATGTAATTCTAAGAAATTATACGAAAATTTTAAGATATAAGAGGTCTCATTGCGAGCCGACTTACCATGTTCATGAGTAATAAAACTGACATTACCAATACTGCATACCAAAACAGGGTAATGACTTATAAATATAAGACAAGGGGTCTCATCACGAGCCAACTTTTTCATTTTAATTGCAATTAGTGAATGGCATTGTTATTAACTGGCTTCCAAACCAGAACAATGGCTCTTAAAATATAAATAAATAAAAGACAAAAACATGAGATAATAGGTCTTATGAATTTATGTTTTAAAAAGTCATAATTTTAGTTGGATGGGACAATGAATGGTTAATGGTTTAAAAGTAACCCTGTCGAGACTATGAACGTTTGCTGGCAGCAGAGGCAATACCTATGGAAATAGAGTATATTATAAAACCAAAACTTGGAGAGATCCACTTACTTCATTATTCACACCAATCAAAGTTTGAGATAACCCAAAATGTTTTTATTCTTAAGGAATTAGAAAGAAATTATGAAATTATTTTTATTTCTTTTTCATAGTTACATTTTATTTGAATTATCCTAAGATAGTTTTCATTATCTTTAAAAATATTTACTTACTAAAGATAGAATGTTCATTTTATTTTTCAGAGATAACTGTTTCTTTCAGTGAATCGCCAATTGTTGTGACCAGCAACAACCCCCCTTTTATTTAATATTAGTAATGATACTAAATAAAAGGGGACCCTTAGTTTAAAAAAATCCAAAAATTCAATTAGGATTTGTTTTCCTTTTCAAATAAAACTTTCTATCATAAACTTATAGAAATCCCTTAGAAAGAAAAATTAAGAAACACTTAAGTTTATGATAGATTACAATAAAATTGCTCTTTAAACAAAATAGCGCATCCATAGAAAAATGGTATATATCTTTTATAAAACTGAAAATGCGATTTTGCACTTTTGCGATAATGCGCTTTTAAAAGCCTATACAACAAACGCATTGGTCGCAGATCGCATAGCGTAGAAAACAGAAGTGATTAATGAATATCTTTTGCGCTATTTTGAATTTTGCGATTTTGTGATATGCGCTTTTGCGATTTTGCGATATGCGCTTTTGCGATTTTGCGATATGCGCTTTTGCGCTATTGCGCAATTTCCGCTTTTGCGCTATTTACATAACTGCGATGACTTCATTTCGCGATATTGCGATATTGCGACATTGCGACATTGCGATATTGCGAAATTGCGCTGCAAATCGCAAATCGCAATGTCGCAGATTCATGCAGGCGCGCTATCCCAAGGCAATCTTCCCATATATCAAATATGTTATGCGCTTTAATGATTAAATTAAATGATTGGATTGAAAATTAATGGTAAATGAGATTGTGTTTGAATTGAAAGTCGTTTCACGATTAAAATATTATATTTCATCCACTTTCACATTTAAAACAATCTCATCACCTTTCTTATGCCATTACTCTCATTTACTCGTAAAACACAGGCACGAAGGAGCAAACGTCTATACAAAGCTTCCACTAAACACTATGGGTAAGAAGGAGAAGAGCTCGAGTTCTGAAAACAAAGAAATGGCTTCGCTGTATGCAGACACCGCTTATAATAAGGATGTCGGTATATCCACTTGGGAAGGAATGTATAATCTGCTAGAGGAAGAAAACCCTGTGGTGATGAAAGTTGTGGCTACAGCAGGTTCTAGTAATACGTCTGAGGCAACCCTTAGGGAACTGGCTTGCTCATTTCTGCATAGAATAGCGGCAAGGCCAAGGATTCTCCCGTATACAAACATGGTAAAATGGGTGCTGGAAAGCACTGATATTTCAGATAGGCAATTTAGAACCCCATTTGAAGAGCTAATCGGGTTATTCACCACGGAAGACGTGAAGCTGATGTATGTTGCCTGAACTTCAAGCGCCTTTATGTTAAGCACTTATGGTACCAGAGAACATGCAATCATTTAATGCACACACAGAATGGACAAAGAGATGAACCATTTAAGAAATCAAACATGAGTGGACAAGACAAAAGGATGTTTCAGACAAGCACAGAAGTCTTATCCAAGTGGGAATGAGAGAAGTGCATCACAAGATATGTGAGTTTACAAAATTATCCTCTATAGAACTTTTAGTTACTAAAGGAAGTTTAGTAAGACTTAAGATTTCTTTGTGAGAAACACAGAAGTTTCCTTTTCTTGAGAAAGTCAGAGTTGAAGAAGACTTCAGCTGAATCAGACAAAATGAGGAAACATTGACCAAATTCAAGGCACTTCATGCTGAGTAAGGAAAATATGTGGAGCGTGTTCAGCACAGAGGAAAATTACTAAGAAAGGTCAAATCGATAAAAAGAAACTACTTTGGCTAAATTATGATATGAGAAAATGGTGAAGCAAAATCAAGATGAAATTGCAAAATTAATAATAGAGCAGTGAGCTCAAATAAAGGAAAATGCACAAATCAGAAGAGAAGAAAAGGCAGCAGAGGAGGCGGCTACAGCGGCAAACACTCTTACAGATTGTGTAAATGATAATTTACACAAAGCTAATTTGATTCCTGAAACTGTTCCAGGATATCTCCCATAGGCACATCAACTGCAAGCAGAATGGAGGAAAAAGGATGAAGAAAGAGCAAAATCTATCCAAGGGCTGACAAGATTGAATTGGGACTCATACTGGATGTACTTGGTGAAGCCACACAGTCAGCACAGTGCGCTTAATTGTATCATCAATGCTAAAGAGAAGATTGCTCCTATGCTTGCCGACTCTGTCTTTTCAGGACAGTTGAATTCCAAAGTCATTCAACCGCATCTTCTCAAAACTATGCTAGATGCCTGCAAGTTTAAAGATCAAGTTCATAGATAGATAGATTTAGTTTTAATTTCACTGTATTTTAGCCTAGGAAAAGGACGGTCATTGAACCGAATCCTTAATTTTTGTAATAAACTATTTTTAGATTTAGTTAAGTAGTATTTAAACCCTTCTCATGCATTTAAAGATGGGTCCTGGATCTTAATATTTTTTGACTTGGAGATTGCATTTCTGTACTCCATTGTCTTATATATTTTTAAAAAGGATCACATCTGGTGATTTTCATGCGGAATTATCTTTGAAGTGTTGCATTTCTGTACCTTGGAATTTGATTTTGCATCAGAGTTACTGGATTAGAGTATCACATTGCATTTGAAAGTCTTCAAGATGAACAAGGTATTTCTATCTGTTCACTGTTGATTTATTTTATCTTATGGTATTCGCTTTAAAATTGCTATCATTTATATATATATATTTGTTTTCACAACGCTTCCTTTTATATATCATTTCTGAGTATAATTGAAACGTTATCTTTCATAATTATATATAGATGATATACAGTGATGAATGTAATATGCTAATACAACTCTGTTTAATTTCTTAAACAGAGTTATCTTTATTTGTTTCTGCATATTTCAATTTAAATAATAATACATTTTCATGGTTATTGATTAAATTGGAACAATCTTAAATTGTATTCACATATAATTACCCGGGTTAGTATTAGAATTTCTTTAGGAGTATTTATTTTAAATTAGATAGTTTTATTTCAATTAATTTTGTCTCATTTCCACCCATCAAATCAATCCATTTAGTTATAAGGAAACTGGTCCTTTAAATCCAGTCGGAGCCACCATACCAAACAGAAAAGGTGTTGTCTTAAGGTCCCGACCGGGTGGTTTTCCCTGATGTTTGAAGCAGAGATTTTCTAGGCTTCAACAGGTTCCAAATTCATTCTATTAAGGAAAATAGATGACACCGTGGGCATCAACCTTGGTACAAAATAAACCTCCGAGAGGCCCTAATCTTGGCTAGGGGGCTCCCCCAACCTTCATTCAATTTCACATACTTTTATCCATATTCTCCTGCCCTCAAGACACCATTTCTACCCTCAAAAGGCTCTTGAAACCCCTATTGTAGAAAAATATGGCCTCTTATAGCAATACAGAACCTTGAGTAGCAGCCCATGTAGTAAGCATGTGGCACTGTTTTCCTCAACTTGTTTCACTCCACAATTTCACCTTAGCCTAGTTAAGATGAATAATGACCCCCAACTCATGATTTTATGATTAATAGAAGCTCTTAGACCACTCTAACCACCTCCTTTCCTCACTTCAAAACAAATTCAGAATTAGTGTTTCATTCATAAACATGTTAAAAGTTAGATTCCTTATTTTCAAGCAAATGTAAAGTAGATCAATGATATATTCAAGTAGGTTACTGATTTTATTAAATGTACAAAGTAGAGTATCTTTACTTATGCAAGTAGACTATACTTTTTCTTTCATGCAATGTCAATTAGCATTTACATTTAAATGAATGGCATTCTCACTTTCATAGTTAGAATTAGGTTCAATTATGCTTCCATAAGAAGTTTTCACTATAGTTAGTTGGAGGAATGGTCTTTGGACACCTTGATCTGATTTCATGACTGAGGGTGACACAAGTATAATCTAACCTACTATACATATAGCACTTTCACCTCTAATTTTTTAAGAACCACACATTAATTAATTAAGTTGAGGATCCCTTGGGAGTTGCAACACTCTTGGTGCAATACCAGGGCCAAAAAGTGGTGAGCCCTATTATTGCACCAAGAGTGGTGAAACTCCCAACGGCTCCTAAAATTAAATTATTAGCCCAATTTCGGATTTGGTTGAGCATGAATTTTAGGTTTCTTAGGTGGGATATGATGAGTTATTTGTGGTTGAGGTTGGGGTGGAGATAGTAAAGCAGGACGTCGGTTTGTTTGATGCCTCCACCCTTTTGAGGAGTTTCCCCATTGGGAATATTCGAGTGGATATGGCTGAAAATGATGGTTGATAGGCCGAGGAGGATATGGAGGAGCATAAGGCCAACGAGGAGGTATGGACCATGATGGATGAGTGGAAGGGTACCAAGGTTGGAAATGTGCATTCTTATTTTGATTATAATGTGGATAATGTGCACTTTGCATGCCTTTTTGGTATGGCCTAGGTCCTGGGGGTCTCCTTTGGTTAATGAAGCACAACTGTTCTGACCCACCCTCTAATCCTCCCTGGTATACAACATTTAGGCCTGGCAGAGAGGGAAATTTGTCTATTGCATTATTTTCCTCACGGAATAAGCAGACTTCTATGGCATTCAGTGTGAATTCATTCCTAGGATGTCTTTTAGTACATCTAGGTCATAAAATATCTAGTGCTATTTATGCTTCCTCTTGCTTTCTTTTGATTTACATATTATCCATTTGCAAGGAAAATGTATGCAACATTTCACTATTGAAATCCTCCAACATATTTCCTATCTCATGTTTGATGGATGTTGTGGAGGGGGAGGAACCGACCAAGCTTTGTCTATGGAAGTCATCATAAGGTATTTAGTAGATATCTTGTCCATATAGCATGCTGAGGGTTTCCATCAAATCTTCCATGATCCTTTGGAGAAGGAATAGCTTGAGTGACTCAAGATCAAGGGTATAGTTGGCCCTCCTATAAATGAGTTGAAATATTTCCTCATAGTCCTCTAGAGATTCATCAGGTCCAATAGACATCCTAAAAATTCCCTCCTTTGTTTCTTCTAACCTACATTAGTCTCAATATTTTTCATTCAAGGCTTGTTGCATTTGGTCTGAGGTAGTGATGCTACCTCTAGGTAAACCCATAAAGTAGACCAAGGCTGCATGTTTAAGGGCAAAAGGAAAGAACTTCATCTTTTGTTCATCATAGGCATATTCATTGGGTCCTACAAACACAAAAAATCTCAAACATGAAGGTGTCAAGTTCCTTAGAGGTCAAACCATGGAAATGTGGAAGGGAAACAAGGCTTATATTCTTCATTCTAACCTCTTCATTGGTTTCTCTGATGGGGAAAATATCATTGTTCCTGTTTTCATCCATGGTTTGGGTAGGTGAGGTTGGTTCTTCTTCTTCCCCAATAGGTTCTTCAAAAATTTCAGGTTGCTCACCTAGAAGGTCTTCTAAATCCCTTGTAGTCATAGATGGAATTTCATAGCCACTGAAGAAGAATGAAGGTTGGATGCTTGAGGGGGGCGGGGGGTAGGAAATAATTTTCCTTGGTTATCCCTACTCCTATGATGCATGAAATAAAAAGTATTTTTTTCACTTTTTCAAAGCAATAAGACTATACTGGAAAAAAAAAACAAAAAACAATGCTTAAGCAGAAACAACACCTACTTCAACACCCCCCACCCCTGGAAATGACGCTAAAAAATGGTGATCCCTGGTATCGCACCAAGAGTGTTGCAACTCCCAAGGGCTCCTCAACTTAAATTATCAACCCAGGGTTTGTACAAACTTAGAGGTGACAATATCATATGCACGGTAGGTTAAGTTCTACTCATGTCACACTCAGTCATGAAATCATATCAAGGTGTCCAGATACCATTCCTCCTACTAACTTTACATAAAAATTTGTATGAAAGCATAATTGAACCTAATTCTAACTATGAAAGTGAGAATGTAATTAATTTAAATGTAAATTTTAATTGACATTGCATGAAATAAAAAGTCTAGTATACTTGCAGAAGTAAACCTTATTTACTTTGCACATTTAATCAAATTAGTAACCTACTTGCATGTATCATTGATCTACTTTAAATTTTTTGAAAATAAGGAATCTAAATTTTAACACATTTAAGAATGAAAACACTAATTCTAACTATGTTTTGCAGTGAGGAAAGGAGGTGGTTGGACTTGTTTAAGATCTTCTCTTAATCATCAAATCACAATTTGGGGGTCATTGTTACTCTTAAATAGGCTAAGGTCAAAATTTGGAACGAAACAGTTTGAGGAAAACAGTGCTGCAGACCTGCTATAGGAGCTGCTACACGAGGTCCTATATTCCTACAAGAGGCCCTGTTTTTCTACAGGATGGGTTTTGAGAGCCTTTTGAGGGTATAAATTTTGTCTTGGGGGAAATAGAATATGGATGAAAGTAGAAGGAAGTGAATGAAGGTTGGAGATCCCCCTAGCCAAGCCTAGGACCTCTCAAAGGTCTATCTTGAACCAAGGTTGATGCTCATAGTGTCCTTTATTTTCCTTAACAGAATGAATGTGGAAACAGGGTTTGGGAGTAGTGTGAAGTGTAGAGGGAGAAGATGGAAAGTAATGCCCACCCCTGGAGATCAACACAACCATGCAACTAGCCAAATACATGCATTAAATGATCAATAACACAGTGAGATAAAATATCATGGAAAATATGAGTTGAATTTGACTAAAATATATTATATTCCACAACACTACTCTGATCACTGAACTAACACATAATTTGTAGAGAATAAGCATGCAAAATAATTACAACTAACATCTATCTATTTCTAAGAAATCATATACAGATGTTTTCGGATTGAGATTATAAATATTTTCAATCACTCTTCCCACAAGAGAGGTGATAGGGAAGCCTTCAATCACAAGTTTTTATATCTTAACGTCTACTACAACAAGAGAAAATCATGAAATGATTTGTAATAACAAAAACAAATAAATACAGAAGAGGGACTAAAGCCTGTGGTTTGGGCCCAAACCTAAGGGTTTCTGTAATAACCTAGGTTAAAAATTCATGTAAAAAAATATAAGACCAAGGTCACGGGAAACATATTCAAAGCTGAATGGTGGGAAAAACATCCTAGTGAGTGTCATTCTGGTTTATTATGGCTAATTGAAATTGGCAAAGGCAATGGAAAAGGCTCTGGAAAGGCATGAGGCATTAATTGGCATTTTATTTATGAAAATTAATGGAAATTAGGAGAAAAGGAAGGTGAAGGATCATATCTTGCATGTGAGGAGGAAATTGAAGGTAAATAATGGGAAAATGAAGAAATTGTAGGCCCCAATAATAAAAAGGCTTATCAGGATCAGTGGGAAATATTTTGGCTCGGGCCTTTTGTTAGTTTAGCTTTGGAGCTCCATCTATCTCTCTATTCTCTCTCACACACTCTTGGACACTTAGAGTTTTCTTGGAGCACTTCAGCATTGGATCAAAAAAGGAAAAGATGGAAAAGAGGTGAAAAACATTAAGCAAGGTATATCAGGATCAAGCAGCTACAATGGGTTTACTTGCAGGTATCGATTTTCATGTGTGATTTCCTTGCTATATTTGGCATGCATGGTTATGCATGTGTGTTCTTGGATATCTCGTTATCATTGGCATGGGTTTTCCTAGGTGAGATGATGTTCTTCAACCTCACCTTTCCATTTCTTGATAGCCATGGTGTGATGGGTTTCTCATGTTTTAGTTGAGCTGGATAGTGAGATGGTTTCAAAACTAAGTGAGGTGGGTCTCTAAAAGAAATAACACATGGCCTAGTGATCCCTTACCTAAACTGTGGATTGTGGTAAAGAGACTGGCCTAGTAACCCTTAAACCATACTGTGGGTTGCAGTAAAGCCAGGTATTGTGTGCCTTAGTGGGCCTAGGAATCCTCGACTGATGAATGGCGGGATATATGGTAAAACGCAGAGGTGTGTGAACTTGGTCAGGCCTAATGATCTAGAGGGTATTTTGGGAAAGACTGGAGGGTGGAGTCTCGATCAGGCCTAGGAATCCTTGATTGGTGAATGGTGGGATATACAGTAAATTCTGAATACTGGAGTCTTAATTATGGCATAGTGATCCCTCTATCATACTGTGGATTGCAGTAAATCCTAAAGACTATGAGACAATAAAATTCCTTACGGTATATGTGGAGAAATCTGGAGGCATCCATGCTTGTTTAGGGCATATTGATTTGGTGAGGATCGCAGTAAAGTATGGTTCTAATGATGAGGGTGAGGTGGTTTAACCTTGGGAAGCTCTGGTTTATTTTGGTTATGAGTCCCATATTAATTCTTGGAATATGGCACGGGGGTGATTGACTAAAAAAAAATATTTGGTTTAGCCAATCTATGGTCGGGTGGTACGTGGAAGTATAAAACCTGGTTGAATTTTGTATTCATTAATGAGAGTCATTTCTCCTTGGTTTTCAATGTGTAAATGTACTAGTTATATGTGGATCTTAGGGCTATTATATCCTTGTTATTTATGTTGTTCATATGCTGGTTATGAGTGTGTTTTATGATAGTGATGATGTGTGTCACTCATCATGTTTTGATTTGTAAATTAATGAACAAGGAATATATGGCATAATAGATGATAATGCATCTAATTTGATAAGGCATCAATGCTTCTTAGAGATTCTTAGATAATTTTGAAACCTCTTTCCTCATATCTATTGTTTTAACCTGTAGAATGCACATTTGTGATATTTTGAAAAATGGCTATCATGGCTAGTAGGGATCCATTTGAATCCTTGATCAATTTTGTTATCAAAAACATTGTATTCATGTATTTTATGAGTTCTAGAATTTTCATGGATTTTTTGGGCAGTGACTAGGTTCTAGCCCTTGAAAATAGCCTTAAATATCACAGTCATTGGCATAGCACTGGCAGAAAAATGATAAATTCGCACTTAGGTAGGCTCATGGGAGCGACTGGAGCCTCTCAGTAACTTGGAGGGCTTGGCAAGGGAGAAACTAGGGCTCTAGGTCAGTAAAATGTTAAGTTACCTCAAGAGTTGGTTAGCTAGAAGGGTTGGTTGGCTCTTGAAGTTTTTGTAGCATCTCTAGAGGGCCAATTTGGTTGTGTTTTTTCGGTTCCACTTCCTTAACTATAATTAGGGAGTTGAATCACATCATAGTAACCTATCGTCACATGTTTACCCCATTGGACTAGTTAGCTTGGGTAAATGTGGGAGGATGGTGTTACAGAGTGGTATCAGAGAATGGTTCAACCCTTTGACTCGATGGGCAGTCTGTGTTGGTCGTAAATTCATATCTATTACATATGTGTTCCTTATGTTTGTGGTCTATGTGCTTGTTTCATATGCATGTCATTGGTCATCGTTGCAGTGGCGTCACCATGTGAAAGTTGTTTGTGTTGTTGATTGGACGTGGTTGTCATTGGTGTATCTCAGTTATGCATTTGGTATGCATGCCAGTGCCTATAGGTTGTTGTGCATGCATTTTTATGGTTATGCATCCATAATAGGTTAGATATGCATTGTGAGATCATTGCATGTATTTTTTGTCAGCATGATGTTGTTGGTTTTTATGATGCTATGTGTTGGCTGAGATAGAGCAAGAGATGTAGATCATCAAAGCGAGGTTGCTGCATTGGACCTCGAGGTAAAAGAAGATCGTCATACAAGTTTGTATGGTGGAAATGAAGGTATGTTGGTTAATGGTTTTTATAAGAATTAGGGTTATGCACATGATTTTATTTTTATTTTTGTTGTGGTTACATGCATGATAGATGCTATTTGGTCAGTGTGATCATATGCACATGTGTCAGATAGTCATGCATGGTAGTAACGTGTTGTTGTATACATTGTTGTTGTTGTTTTATGTTTGTTAGATTGATGATTATGTTATATGTTGTTGATGAGTATGTTACATGTTAAATTGTTGTTGTTATATGATAGTTAACTTAATGATTAGGTTATATGTTGTTGATGAGTATGTTATATGTTAACTTCTTGTTGTTATTGCTAGTTAACTTGATGATTAGGGTTATTGCATTAAGATTTTGATGTTTTAAGTATCATGTTGACCTGGATTGGTGTGTTAGATGGTTATGGTTGTGACATTCAGGTATGAGATGAGATCAAGCTCATACCTCAATGTATCTTAAGGGAGGCTATCAACCTCACAGGATACTTCTATGAAATCTTGAAGAAGGCTCAAGTTGAGATTTCCCTTGAAAGCATTGGGAACCCATGGGGATTGGGTCATGGTGTTTGTTGCTAGTTTTATGCTTTCGATATTTTGTGATTTTTTTGTGCTTGATTTGCAATTTTTGGAATGAATAGTGCATGGACATGCCACTTTGTTTGTGGTGTTGTATTGCTATTGGTTTTCATGGCTTTCTTCTTGTTTGTTACTTTTTCTCGCCTTTGATATTTTGAGGGACTTGGGAATTGGTGTGGGAAAGAGGAAATTTAATGAAGCTTAGGAAGGGTTGAATGAAACCTAATAGGTAATGTAAGACTCGTATGAATCCTAGTTCATGTATCAAAGCAACGGAAGGTAAGAGTATGAAACTAGTTTGATTGGATGGGTCCATTGGGGATAAATGGACATGGCAGGAAAATCATGAGGAAGGTAACCAAAAAGGTAAATTAAATGGATTTGAGACATCGAATTCCTTGGATATGTTGGGAATTGTTTTTCTCAATGTTGTGCATGTTGTGCACAAATAAAGGAAGTTCTCTTAAGCTAGTCCTTATGATATCTATAAATTGTGGTGTGACTATGGTTATGTTGATGTCTATATATATATATATATCATCATGGATCATTATTGTTTTATGTTGATGTTTATATTTAAACATGTATGTGTGTGTAATTTTATGACAAGGTCATCATGAATCATTCTTATGGAGGAGTGATTTCTTATGCAGGGAAATGGCATGAAGAGGTTCCTAGTCTTGTGAGGAATCAAGTGGGAATAATATCCCTCACAAATTTATGAGGTTATTATCATGTGGATATGAGTTGATATTATGTGTTTATACTATGCCTATGTTTTCGACATGTAATTATGAGAGATACATCATTGAAATGAAAACATCATGATCTGCAACATGCTAAGATAAGCATTGATGGAAGAGAGACACTGGAAGCAGGGTTGCTTTGTAGAGTCAGTGTGGTTTTGGATGTGTAGTGCTACTGTTGTGTATATGTTGTGCATATTTTACATTCAGTGATTATACATATGGTGTTGTGTGTATATTTCATATGCAGTGTTGGGTATATATGGTGATATGTACATGTTGTATATGCAGTGTTGTGTACATATCATACTTTATGCATGTTGGATATGTGGTGTTGTGTGAATATCGTGTTGTGTGCATGTTGGATATGTGGTGTTGTTTACATACGGTGCTATTTACATGTTGTATATACAGTGCTATGGTGTTGTGTGCATGTTGTATATGTGGTGCTATGTAAATATGGTGTTGTGTGCATGAATATACATGTGGTATTGTGTGCATGTGGTACTGAGTACATGTTGTATATGTGGTGTTGTGTGCAAGTGGTATTGTATACACATTTCATAGGTGGTGTAGTGTACATGTGGAACTGTGTACACGTTGTGCAAGTCGTTTCATATATATGTGATGTTGCACACAAGTTGTGTAGGTGGTGTTGTGTATAGGTGGTATTTTTTACATGTTGTACATATGGTACTGGTGTACGTGTGGTATTGTGTGTATGTCATACATGTCGCGGGCATGCAGTACTATGTATATGCATTGTGTAGCCGTGGCATTGTGTGTAGCATTGTACTATATAGTCCGGGTGTTGAAATTGATCCGGTGTATGTACATAAGGGATCAATTAAAGGATAAGTATCGGTATTTTATTTCAGTTTTAATTATGCATGTGATTTATTATTTTGGTTTATGATGGTTACATGTGATATATGATTTTGATTATGAAGGTTGTGGTTTGAGCTAACCTAATGTGATATTTTTATACATAATGATTTGATCAAACAACTAATTTGACTTATTGTGATAGGAAGTAAACAGGATTGCAAGTGTACCTTATTGACGATATAGCAATGAGGTATGGTGTGAATTTATTTCAATTTATTTTGAATTTGATGGAAGTTATGTGCTTGGTATAGGAAATCATGCAATGCTTGATTTGAAATGGTTGAAACCGACTGCAAGAATTAGTAGTGTTAGTGAAAAAATTGGAACGTGAAAAAATATGTTGGTAAAGCACTTCGGGAGTAGGACCATTGTGGGACACTCGTACCCAATAGTTTCCATTGATTTCCATAAGCATGCTATGACTGGTATGATGGTTTTGAGGCAGGGATATTCCTTGGTTTTTGGATCTTTCAATACAAGGAAACCTTGCCCAGGGAGGGGTATCCCGAGGGACTCTATATCAGAGAAGGAGATGCCCATGAAATTTGGAAGGTGTGTGACTACACAGAAGGGAGTGATTAGGTTTCTCAAGGGACTATGTACTAGAGAAGGGAAGACTATGGATAGATTTGTTTTGGTCATTATCATTTCCATATGGAATCATATGCACATTGGGAGTGCGCCTTAGAAAAATGAGTCGGTAATTTTTCAGTGAGAGGATAGTAGCGTAGGATTGTAGCACTAGACAGTCGATGCAATTTTGACTTTGGAATTGGATTCTAGATTTCTTGGGAAGGAGATGAATCATGTTACTGCTTTTGAGGGTGAGAGTGTGAGCCTATAGATTCCCTTGTTGCGGATGCTGGCATCGTATCCTTTTATTTGTTGGTTGAGAAAATGTGCATATGTATATATGTGTATATTAATGTAAATATTGTATCGAGCTAGATTTATAAAGCTCCATAAACAGTATGGTTATTTTTTGGTTGAATCAAATGTGCATAAGTGTATGTGTGTTTGTTATTGTAAATAGCAATATGAGTTGTGTTATAAAGCGACATGGAAAATATGTTTTGTTTTATGTGGTTTGTTGGTTTATAGTCGCCACTAAACATCGAGGATGGTGTTCCCCCAAGGGGAAGGGTTTTGTAACATCCCTGGTTAAAAATTCTTGTAAAAAAAAATATAAGACCAAGGTCATGGGAGACGTATTCCAAGTTTAATGGTGGGAAAAACATCCTAGTTGGTGTCACTTCCATTTATTATGGCTAAAGGAAATTGGCAAAGGCAATGGCGAAGGATTTGGAAAGGCATGAGGCATTAATTGGAATTTTATTTATGAAAAATAATGGAAATTAGGATAAAACGAAGGTGAAAGGTAACATGTTTCATGTGAGGAGGAAATTGAAGGACAATAATTGAAAATTGAAGAAATTATAGGCCTCATTAATAAAAAGGATTTTGAGGATCGGTGGGTGAGCTTTTTGCTCAAACCTTTTGCCAGATCAGCTTTGGAGCTCTATCTCTCTATTATCTCTCTCACACTCTTGGACAAAGAGTTTCCTTGGAGCACTTCAACATTGTATCAAGAAAGGAAAAGAGGGAAAATAGAAGGAAAAGAGGAGGAAAATATCAAGCAAGGAATATTAGGATCAACCAGCTACAACGAGTTTACTTGCAGGTATCAATTTTCATGTGTGATTTCCTTGCTAGATTTGGCATGCATCACTACGCATGTGTGTTCTTGGTTCTCTTTTTGTAATTGGCATGGGTTTTTCCAAGTGTGAAAATGTTCTGTAGCCTTTCATTGCCATTTCTGGATATCCATGGTGTGATGGGGTTCTCATGTTTTGGTTGAGTTGGATAGACATATGGATTCAAAACTAAGTGAGGTGGATCTCTGAAGGAAAGAACACATGGCCTAATGATCCCTAAACTAGACTATAGATTGTGGTAAAGCCACTGGCGTAGTAAATCATGAATTGTTATCACCAAAATAGGACCCTGATATGCTGCTGATCAGACTACCTTAGTGTAATTATTTCAAACCAATATTTTAGCTGAGGCTTAGCCTCCTTAGCCTGAGAGGGCTCTCTCAAGGGTTAATGATACAATTTATAGATAGATGGCTAACTCTGTGGTTTGTGATTTTGTATGTTTATAGGTTGAAATATGAAGGCTTGATACCATTGGGCTATGGAGTCAACAATTCAGTGGATTTAGTGGCAAGGTTTTAGACATGGAAGCTGAGGAAAATGGGGTTTTCAAACAAAGATAATTCACTCAAGAAAATAGGTCAACACAGTAATTCCATTACTAAAGGAAGTCAGAGCATAGGGTTATGAATTCTGATTAATAGCAGTGAAACTTACTGTTAGTGGTTCAAAGATAGTTTACTCACAAAATGCAGAAAAAACACAGTCATCTCATTTCTAAAGGAAGTCAGAGCACATGGTTGTGAATTCTGAGTAATAGCAATGAGATCTACTGCTAAACACAACAATTCCATAACTAAAGGAAGTCTGAGCACATGGTTGTGAATTCTGAGTAATAGCAATGAAATTTACTACTAAACACAACAATTCCATTACTAAAGGAAGTCAGAGCACATGATTTTGAATTCTGAGTAATAGCAATGAAATTTACTGCTAGTGTTTCAAAGGTAGTTTACTCACAAGATACAGAAAAAACACAACCATCCCATTACTAAAGGAAGTTAGAGCATAAGATTATGAATTCTGAGTAATAGCAATAATATCTACTGCAAATGATTCAAAGTAACATATAAATCAAGAAAACATTAACCCCATGAGAACTTAGATCTGTTCAGGAAAACCTCTTTGCATTACTGATTATAGTTCATAGCATAAAGCAACAGCTAGGCCAAAAAGTTTTCAACCTTGTGCTAATTCGACCTCTTGCTTCATATATAGCTTTTAAAATATTGGATTCTATGATACATCATCAAGAGAATTCAAATTTATATTATTGACACCTATTCTACTCCTAAAATAGACTCTTAATTACAACTGACAGCTAACTATCTCTTCTAGGAGTCCTAATACAAATAGGAGTGAAACTCCTAAAACATGTTTCAAAAACCTTATCTAAGATTTAAATACTTCCTTTGACAGCTGCAACCTCATGAGATCAAATTGGTGATGCCTCCAGCCTTGTTATGATATATTGTTGACTCATGTCTTATCTGCCCTAAAAACTAGGAAACCTATTTTCTGCAATTAAGCCTTTATCTTCATTGATGATCTTCGAACCCTTTTGCTGGAAATATTGAATTTTTGAGATAAGTGACATGTGTTATCATTTCCATGGAACCATGCCTTTCCACTTGTACAAAATATAAGCCTTTGAAAAATTATAAAGAGAGATGATGTGTCTGCGCTACGAAAATAAAAGCTATTTTCATAGCGCAGAATATATATCTTTGTAAACATCTCTTAACCATCCAATTTCTTCTTCCTTGACACTTGAATTCTTATCTGTGAACCCTTTCCATCCTCTAGTAGCAACAACACTCAAAAACTAGATGTTTTTACCTCTTGAAACCCTTACAGAATACTCAAAACTGCACCTACAACAGTTTCGTAGTGCGCTATGAAACTGCTGTGTATGTCTTTTTACACATTTTTTCCACAATCTTCAGACTTCAAGAATATTTTCACCTTTTAAAGATTTCCATAGATCTTAATAAACAAAACAAGCTGACTTTGAAATGTCTTCAAGAGTGGTGTTCTTCTCCATAACAAAATTGTATTAAGGGATTGTCACTTACTGTTCTCTTTATCTCTGTTGTAGCTGACTTTCAGAATTTGTCAATTGAATTTCAAGATCTTCCATCTGCCTCTTCATTCTCCTGTTAGTAGCCCTTAACTTAACATTTATCATTCTCATAAAGCTATCCTCTTAGCTATATGAACCCAAATCATAATCTTCACAAAATTTAATCCTCATTTTCCATTTATGAATTGGTCATTTTACCTCACTATTTTTACCTGAAAAATAGGTGTTGAGACAGAGTTTTTATATCCTTATCCAAAATGTATTTTACAAAAATAAAGGAGGCTTTTGGAAACCATGTTGTCTTGAACAAAAACCTCTCTTGGTTTTTTGCAACACCTCTCCTACTACCTAGAAACTCTTTGAACATCATGTGTGAAACTGGAAAATTTTGATTTCTAAAAATATGGCTTCAAAGAAAGCCTTGTATCTCCCAACTAGTAACACTTGTGAAAAACATGAGATAGATTATTGTATCTGGAGATCTTATGAAGAGAAACCTCCTTCAGAATTCTAAAATATATTTGCATGTGGCCAGAAACTGATCTTGAAAAAGACTGTTAAAACCAAAAAACAAAGTTTTTCTCTCAATTATGACTTTCAATAGTTTCGTAGCGCAAGTTAAACCATCAATTTCTCCCACCTCATAATGAATTTTAAGAAACTAAAAGAGGTTTTTTTATTTCATTATGTTAGGAAAAAAAACCGATTCCAGTTTTAAAAAATGAGTTTTCAGTTGCTCAAGAACCCCTATGGAAGTTGACTACCTAAAGCAGAAAAACAGGGTTTTTTGCTGAAAAAGGTTGTTTCAGCCATTTCGTAGCGGCTATGAAAATAGAAGCGTTTTCGAAGCGCAAAATAGGTTTTTACACTGTACGCGCTATGAAAATGTGGTTTCATGGCTAATTCCAAAAAAAAAACAAAATGGTTAAAAACTTGATTTTCTAAACATGGTATGAGACACTCAAGGTATGAAATAAAGTTTTTGGACTTTATTTTGTAAATAAACATGAGACTCTAACCCTATCACTGAACCCCTAAAAACTTAAAATGACTCAAGACCTACTTGAAACCATGGCCAAAAGCAGATTTAACACAATGATTCTTTGAAAATTTAGGGTGTGATAACAAACTGGACTATGGGTTGTGGTAAATATAGATATTGTATGCCTCAGTGGGCCTAGGAATCCTCAACCAGTGAATGGAAAGATATACAGTAAAGACTAGAGGTTGGTTCCCTCGATTAGGCTTAGAGATCCGGTGGGGATTGCGGTAAATCTTGGAGGGTGGAGTTTTGATAAGGCCTATGAATCCTTGACTAGTGAATGTTGGGATATATGGTAAAGCCTAGAGAATGGAGTCTCAATTATGTCCTAGTGATCCTTGGATCAAAATATGGATTACGGTAAAGCCTAGAGACTAGGAGATAATAAAATTCTTCACGGTGTAGGTGGAGAAATCTAGTGGCATCCATGCTTGTTGAGGGCCTAGTGATTCGGTGAGGATTGTGGTAAAGCGTGTATCTATTGATGAGGGTGAGATGTTTTAGCCTTAGGAATCCCTAATTTATTTTTGTTATGAGTCCCACATTCACACTTGGAATATGGCAGGGGGGTGATAGGATGAAAGAAATATTTGGTTCAACCAATCTATGGTCGGGTGGTACGTGGAAGTGCCAAACCTAGTTGGCTTTTTCATTCATTAATAAGAGCCCTTTCTCCTTGGTATTCAATGTGTAAACGTACTAGTTATATGTGTATCTTATGGCTATTGTATCTTTGTTATTTATGTTTTTTATATGCTGGTTATCAGTGTGTTTTATGACAGCGACGATGTGTTTCTCTCATCATGTTTTGATTTGTAAATGAATGACAATGAATATATGAACTAATATATGATAATGAAACTAATTTGACAAGGCATCAATGATTCTTATTTATTCTCAAATAAGTATGAGACCTTTATGCTTAGATATGTTTTTTTAACATGTAGAATGCACATTTGTGACATGTTTGACAAAATGCCTTTCATGGCTAGTAGGGGTATAGTCAAGTCCTTGATCAAATTTTTTATCAAAAGCATTGTCTTCATGTCTTTTATGAGTTCTGTAAGTTTCATGGATTTTCTGGGCAGTGACTGGGTCATATACCTGGAAAATATACTGAAATCTTGCAGTCATTGCCATAGCACTAGCATAAAAAGGCTACAGTCGCACTCAGGGAGGTTCATGGGAGGAATTGGGGTCTCTCATTCGCTTGAACGGCTTGGAAAGGGAGTGACTAGGGCTCTAGGTTAGTAAAATGTTAATTTACCTCAGGGTTTGGTCACCTGCAAGGGTTGGTTGGCTCTTGAAGGTTTTGTAGCATGTGTAGAAGGTCATTTTTGTTTTTTTTTTTATCGATTTCATTTTCTTAACTGTACTTAGTGAGTTTAATCACATCATAGTGTCCTATTGTCACATGTTTAACCTAGTGGATTGGTTAGCCTTGGTAAATGTGGGAGGAGGTTGTTATAGTTTCAACCCTCCAAAACTAGCTTAGATGCATATCAATGGGAGACTTCTCATTAGCAGAAAATAGTAGTATAATACATCACATGAAAGTTAAGAATAACAATGGCAAGCACTACGCTTAGTAGATACTCTTAGCTAAATAAAAAATTTGATCCTACTGAGCCTTTTAGCTTATTTATTTATAAAAAAAAGTAGCTTATAACAACTCCCTTAAAATAGGAGTGATTCCCTCCTCGATCTCGAGAACTATGGATTTTCTCCTCCTTGAGCTTCACATGTTCCTAGAGTTACTAGGTTTTCAAATAATTCAAGCTTTTGAGTGAGGATTCTATGATCTCAAGTCGAGTTAGAGAGTTAAGGAGGTATACAAGCCCCCCTATATTCTCTCTTGGTTGTCTCCATCAAACCCCTACATAGTAAATTCCTCAAAAATGATTCTTTTTTCTGAAATTTAATTACATTATGCCACACACTATGAAAAACACATTTTAATCTTCTTACTAAGCATACTATGATTAAACATGTGAATTAATGTGAGAAAAGGATAATTTTAAGGACTGGAGGATAACATAATGAACTTCAAAATAATACTCGTCATAGTGCTTCCCTTAGTGGTGAAACTACTTAGTGAGTTGGACTTAAGGATGGAGGTGTAAAAAAGTACTACATGGAGTAGTATATCAAATACTGAGTGCTTTCCATGGTGGTGAAGCAAATTAGTGAGTTGGACTTAAAGATAGAGATGGCTGAGGATTGTGTGAAGTAGTGTAAATGCCACTTAGTGCTTGCTTTGGTTGAGAAACCACTCAGTAACTTGGATCTAAAGAAGAAACACTAATTATTTGATTTGTCTATGAAATCACTTATTTCTTGTGAGCTAGAGGAATAAAAGAGTAGTTATAGAGATAAGTTTCAATTACCTGCTCGAAGAATTTCTCAATTGAAGTTGTGATTTGAATTGATTTAAAATTTTATGGTTAATATCATAAATAATTTTTTAATGGAAGTGTGGTTTAATTTTCTTTAAATTTTTTATGATTAATCTCATAAGAATCATGTGCTTTTGATGTAGGTGAACTATCAAACTCTCTAGCATAAATATATGAGGTTGACTACAAAGCAACCAATATCATCTTACTAACATCAAAGTGTGCTACAACAACATAATGGAGCTGAAGAATTCAATAACTAGACCATTTTGGTGACACCATAACCTTGTTATATGCATCTATCACCATGAGTTATGTTGTGACAAATATGTTATGTTATTAAAGCAAGACAGAGGGATGCTTTGGATGTGAATAAATTCTGGTGCAAGGAATCATTTCCAATGAATTGATCGCCTGAAGGACTCTTGAAGTAGAGATGGAGAATCCTAAACTTGGAAGGTGTGTAACTACATGGAAGAGGAAAATTGAGTGAATTGGTTTTCAAATAATAATGTGCATCCTGATGGGGATCGTAGATGCATTGGGTGTGTCCCAGGAAGCAGTGAGTTGACTTTTTTCCCTGAAGGATCCCTTAGCAGAGTGAATGACATGCTTAGACATGACAATTCAAGACATGGAAAATGTTGTTGAGGAAAATGTTTATGTGTATATAAATATCTCAAATTAATTTTTTGTTCTATGTATATAACATCGAGGACAGTGTTAATCTAAGGGTGTTGGTTCTATGGAAACCCCTTTTCTACCTCTCTTATAAATGTCATTGTGTATATTAATTCATGTAAATAATGTGCAAATAAAAATAAAGGTTGGGATGGTGTAGTGGACATGGGTTCAGATAATGAGGAGGAGGAGTTGCTTTGGAAGTGATTAAACCCATGTTACTTCATTTATTCATGTTACAAGTTCCATGATTGAATTTAATGGTGTGCAGAACAGAGAGGGAGGTGGAGTATGGGTTTCCTAAGGGAAACAATGAACCCTATACCACATGTATCCTCATAAGATGTATTGGTTTGGTCAACACACAAGAGCCACGCAATGGGTCGGCAACAAAAGAAACTGATAAGGGAGAGATGTAATGTAAATGAAGGCATGAAAATCATAGAATCATGATGCAAAGATAAATGAATGTAGGAGAATGCAGAGGAGTGTGGCGTGTAGGGAAGACAAGGGAAGAGAATATGAGATGATGATCCATGTGGTTTCTGGTGTATGACTAGTTATGTGTATTGGTTTTGTGATGGGCTAGTGAAGTATTAGTGAAGATTTTGACTTACTAGTTCTAAATGTCTTGGTTGGGAACCTCTAAGTGCTTTACTTGGAGATGTAAACCACTTAGAGTTGGTTGAAGGGTGATTAAACCACTGAGGTTCTTGTTTAAATTTTGATAACCACTTAGTAGGTCAAGAAACTATGGTGCTTACTATTGGAGGAAGTTTTAACTACCTGGATAGTGTGTTATGGATTCTTGTAGTTCTTTCCTTGAAAATCTAGTTGTGAACCACCTTAAAATGAGAACATACTCATAGAACTGAGAAAAAAATCATTGTTCCTAAGGGTGAATCTCTATGATCTAGTTTGAGAGATAGTAGAGCCATCATGATGCTTACTGTTGGAGGCAGTTGTGAACCACCTAGATAGCATACTATCTCTCATTTGGTTTACCTTTATTGGTGTGAATTTCCTTGAGCATTAACTACTTAGATTTTGAATCCAACTCGAGGGTGTTCAATTGTAAGAAATATTACAATGTAGTTGTCCTATGGTTGAGTGGAGGGTTGAAGTCCCTCCCTTAGTTGATAGTCATTAAAAATAACCAAATAGGTGTATTTACTTGTATATATCTTGCACTTTGAATGATGAAGGATGTTTTTATGTGTTATGAAAATCTATGTATTAGCATTGTTAATGGAGGAATGTGTTTTTCTATGATGAGACTCTTATGTGAATGTTCTCACGATTATGAGGGGCTTGGAGGCCTCTGTGTTTGTATTGTTTTGGTCAACACGCAAGAGGCATACAATGGGTCAGCAGCGAAATAGTCTGACAGGGGAGAGATGTAATGTAAATGAAAACATGTAAATAAAAGAATCCTAATGCAAATATAAATGAACGTCGGAGCACGTAGAGGAGTGTTGCGTGTAGGGAAGACAAGAGAAGAGCAGATGAGATGATGATCCCTGTGATTTCTAGTGTATGACTAGTGATGTGTATTAGTTTTGTGATGGGCTAGTCAAGTATTAGTGGAAATTTTGACTTACTAGAGCCAAATGTCTTGGTTTTGAACCTCCAAGTGCTTTCCTTGAAGATGTAAACCACTTAGAGTTGGTTGAAGGTAGATTAAACCACTGAGGTTCTTGTTGAAAGGTAAATAACCACTTAGTAGGTGGAGACACTGTGGTGCTTACTATTGGAGGAAGTTTCAAACGCATGGATAGTGTGTTATGGATTCTTGTAGTTATTTCCTTGAAAATATAGTTGGGAACCACCTTAAAATGAGAACATACTCCTAGAATTGAGAAAACATTCATTGTGCCTAAGGGAAAATATCTATGATCTAGTTTGAAAGATAGTAGAGTCATCATGATTTATTGTTGAAGGAAGTTGTGAACCACCTAGATAGTATACTATCTCTCATCTGGTTGACTTGTATTGGTGTGAATTCCCTTGAGCACTTAACTCCTTAGACTCTAAAACCAACTCGAGGGTGGTCAGTTGCAATAAATATTACAATGTAGTTGTCCTATGGTTGGGTGGAGAGTTGAAGTCCCTCCCTTAGTTGCTAGTCATTAAAATTATACAAATAAGTGTATTTAATTGTATATATGTTGTAATATGAATTATGAATGATGTTGTTATGCGTTATGGCAATGTTTGGATTAGCATCATTAATGGAGGAATGTGTTTGTCTATGATGAGACTCTTATGTGAATGTTCTCACGGTTATGAGTGGCTCGAAGGCCTTTGTGTTTGCTAATATGTTTACGAAGAGAAGAGTTATTTCCATGATTGTGAATGATTGATTAATGAACTTAGATATAATATTGCATTGTGTGAAATGCCATTTTTTGGTATGCTATGGATATCATGAATATTTGATTATTTAATTTTTTATTGTATTTACTAGTAAGGGTCTGGGAATAATGTAATGTGTGATATATCAATGGATCTGATAGTGTTTTTGGGGATCCATTTTGGTTTAATATGATTATCATTTTGAATTTATAAATTAATATTAGCTATGGATTTCATTGTTTCGGTGCCTAATAGTACGCATGTTGATAGGTCCATTGATTTTATTATCACTATGTATAATATTTGGAATGTTTAGTGTTTGGGTGAGGGTTTCATTCTTGTAGAATTAATGTTCTAAGAAATGCCATGCTTCAAGGAGAACTCTAGCTAAGTTTCTTGAAGTTCCCAGATTTTATAAGTCTAAGGGTGGCAGAAGTCATATTTGGTATCTAGGGTTGGATAGGTTATTGGTAGGATATTGTATCCATGCCACATATTTTTTTAGACATTTTTCATCTAGCACAACTAGATATGAAAAGTGGGCACTTACAGTTAATTCTAGTGAATGTATTTGGGAGTCTGAGCATCCAGCTAGGTAGACTGCATGCACTTTTGGAAATGTGCCAGATTTAGAATAATTGGGTATTTCATAGTCAAGATGATTTTGGAAACGAGATCTGGTGAGGTTATTTTATCTAGTGAGAAAGCATGGGATCCATAGGATCTGATACTTTTCTCCTAACGGAAGTGTTTGCGGAGCTGAATGTCAAGGTTAATGGATATGTTATTTGTGATCTGGAGGATTTGGGACTTTGCACTTAACATAAATGTTAATGGTGCTAGATTTTGAGGTTAGCAAATTGTTATCTAGAATCCGAAGGATCTAGTAGGTTTCACATATCGCAAATGTATGTAACACCGTATGTCACCCATGGAATAGATATAATGCAAAAATCAAAGTGTAGCACAAAGGATGTAGGTGCTAAGGGACCCACAAAGTGAAGTTTGGTGGTGGATGCCATGATGCTCAAGGTAACCATGTGGATTCTTGTGGGCTCCATGGTATGTCTCACAGAGGAAGAGATCCATGAATCAAGTGATCTGGGGATGTGAGTGTGCACCGAATTTTCCTTCAAGGCCATAAATAACTTATGGAGCCATCTGTAGGAGCTAGTTTGGGGTAAATTTTATATCATCGTAAATATCTTAATTATTTGAATGTGATTATGTTGTCAAAAATTAATTCCAAAAGTTTTAGAGGAGGATTTTTGTAACCCCGTCTTCATAATGAGACCATGGAGGTTGAGTTTAGTCAAAGGTAACACCTTCCATAGCACAGGAAGAGCAAGGGGTTGGTAGGGAGTGTTACAAAATACTTTTTCTCTATATTTTAAGCTCCAAACTCAGCACAAAATGATATTTCTTTCATTGGTGTGTTATGGTGAGGAGTATTTATGCTATTAAAGATTGCATTATTCCTTCATAACCATACTTTCCAACATATAAATTTTCATAGAGCTTCTCGATAACTGTTGAAGAGAGGTTTCCGTAAAAATATTCCAACATAATTTCTTGTCCAAAAAGAGAAGAATTCTTGAATATCATGGGACCATTTCACTTTACTAGAGAGTGGGGAAATTTCTTCCATCCAAAATACTCTAGTGTAATCATAGTCTAGAAAGATATGGGAGATGTATTTCACTTCATGCAATAAAAAAGGACACTGAGAGGGGACAAACTTTTCAGTAATCAAATTTTTTCTATGGGTAAGAAGCCAACAAAGAGTTTACCTCTAGAATGGAATTTGTCGAAGTCCAACAAGAAATTGCATCACGTACACTAGTGTGGGACTAATGGGTCCAAGAAGCACCTACACTAGTGTGGGACCAGGAGGTCTTAGCGGCACCTACACTGGAGTGGGCTAAATTTGGTGCCATGTATATTTTAATTTTCCCTCAATTAAAATGGACAATAAAATGGAATCTTATCTCATAATCACTTGTAATAGTTAACTGAGTGTGATAAACTCAGTTAGCTCATGAATTTCAAGTTGAGGGTAGTTTGTGAGGCATGCAGAGTAATTCTAGTTGTAATAGAGTTCAAAGTGCATCTGGGTGCATTAGTTTAATGCATGAGTAATCAGTTAACTCAGTTAGGTGAGTTAAATTCAATTGAGCTAGTTGTAATTGTTTGTTGCACTAGTGACAGATCAAGTGAATTAAATATTATTTAATTCACAATCAATGATCTAACATGCAACTGATGATTTACTATTGTTAGTTGCATGCATGTTAGTTCCAGTGGAGACCCAGTTGAGACAAACGTGAAAGGGATGTTAACTATTAGTTGTAGGATTATTGGGTTGCAGCCATCCAACCAAACACTCATTGGATTGGCCATGATCCTTGTGTTGTTTAGGAAGGCAAAAATTCCTAAATAATATGGATTGCATTCATCGGGAATTGCGCAAGCAAGGTAGGCTATTTAGAGGCTGAAAATTGGCTAAGTGTTGGCCAATTTTGTCTAGGATAGCGTGAGACAATTAGCTGAGTACATGAGACTCTTGTGAGAAGATTTTATTGTAATTGTTTCATGTATCCATGTTGAATATAGAATATAATATAGTGGGGTTTTGAGCAACAAGCTTTCCCCGGGAAATTATTTTTTTGTGGTTTGATTGATTCCTCTTTTCTTCATGTGATTAGCAATTATGTTTAATTTCTGGAATTGATTTGTAGAAGTGATTCAGTATATAGCTTTAGTACATTGTTAGATCAGATTGAATCCATGATATACATATTGTTTGTATAATTTCTACAGAATTAGCTTTCCATATTTTTTTCCCAAGTATTTTGGTGAACTCAATACTTGAAGGGAAAAGAAATGTATCCCTTATTCACCAAATAAAACAAGGTATTTCATCCTTCCTAGTATGCTTCCTCTAATCTCCATAACGTGCATACCACTAGTCGATCATGAAGCTTAAAGGCCAAGTGCTGAAGATTCTATGGAATATTTATAAGGTCCCATTCAGTCCAATTACCTTCCTTGTCCCAACTAGAATAATGGACAAGGTACATTTTATTTGAGGACATGAGAATTCTCTTAGAGGAAGGAACTCCTGGAAATGTTACAGTGGCTACTAATCCATTATTTTATCATTCCACAATTTTATATTTTCCCCATTTCTTGGTTTCCAATATAGACCTAAACAAATGAGAGCGGTCCTTCATACAAATACTTTCTAGATTAAGGAACACCCTTTTAAGGCTTGAATTGAATCCAGAATTTTTATTCTTTCTCCTTGAAGGTATTGTTCCTTGATAACTTTCTTCCACCAATCTTATTCTTGGGTGATGAATCTCCAAACCATATTTTCCCCTATTGCTAGTCTCCCCAATTTTGACGAGAATTGATAGTCTCTTAGACAAGAATAACATAATCAAATCTTTGTCTCTAATGCACAAAACCTCCTTGATCTGAATGGAAATTTGAATCCATGCATGGTATTTACCCATGATATTGCCCATAGTAATTATCCATGATATTGTAACTTGAAAAGCTATACATTTTGGGCCTTAATTTTTAAGAAAAGATAGATTCGTCTACAGAATGTAGTGGTAACAATTTTCTTTATTTTAATAAAAGTTTATTTGTGTGTTTTATATGTTTCTTCTCATTTCAGTTGCTCCAGATCTATGATCAAATTTTAGTGATGTGGTGGGCTTGATCCACATGAAATTAGTCCCATAAAGCTCTGAAAAGCACGCATTGAACTTGAAATCTAAGTTGATCAACCCAAAGCCCTTATCGTCTTCCAACTTGGAGATCCTGATAGTGGTGGTGGCCATAAAATTGTGAACTCCACAAGGGTGGCATGTGGATCCCTATCGGTTCCATTACACTTAAGGACGTGCCCACAGTCACCTGTCACATAAGAGTCGACACTCGACTCATTGAACTTGCATCCTTTGCGTCCCCAGGGGTGGTAATACCAACCCTCCAAGATGATAACCCTTGAAAATTATTGAGAAGTGAGGGCGAAGACACCACTAGAAAGGGAAGCATCATTTCTCTCCATGACGATGCTTAACCAGATCATACCATTATGTTAAATACAATGCAACCATTTTCAAATTTTCAATGAAACCCTTGGAAGACACATAAGCGGGTACTGACCAAACTGACTTGAACTTTTGTGTCTAATATATATTCTCACAATATTGGTCTTGAGGTGCTAATATTGAGAAAAGCATGGGACCTGCACATGTTATACATATAATTTTGAACATTTGATATTAAGAAAACCCTCACCATATATCACAAAAGGAGAACTTGATGATGGATAATAGGTCGCGGGGAAGAGAATCATAAACCACAATCCAAAAATAAAAGAAAAAACTATGGCAGGAAGCTAAGGATCCATCTTGGAAATCCTTACAAAACCCTGGTCATGGAGTCGTAACTGGGATTTGATACCGCTAATCTAGATATTAAGGGCCAAGATCAGAGAAAATAAAATAAAAAACCACACACACAAAGAAAATATTGTCTGAACCCCAAGATATGAGAACACTGAGAGAGATCAAGAAGAAACATATAAAACACACAAAGAAACTTTTATTAACATAATGGAAACTATTATTGCTACATTGCGTGGATGAATATGTCCTTTATTACAAAGTGAGGCCAAACATTTATAGCCTTTTTAGTTACAATATCATGGGTAATTACCATGGGAGGATACCATGCGTTAATACCATGGGAAAATACATGGCTAACTACCATGGGAAGATGCGACTTTCCATTGAATATTTGTTCATGATCATGGTTTTTGGGTCATCCCCAAACCCATGGTTATGGGTCAACCCTACAAAACCCTTACCATCGATGTCCATTTGCTAGGCCCCATGTTGTCAATATCAAAGTTGGACCATAAGCATTACATGGTCTCTCTATCCTCATATTTTTGTCATCATGGTTTTGGGTCATCCGTAAAACCATGGTTATCGGTCAACCTAACAAAAACCTTCTCTTCATTAGTTCATGTTCAACAAATTATTCTCATGAGGGAACTCTACGCAGTGGGGACCATTTCTTCCCAAGAAGGGAGGAATTATCTAAATGGAAAGTTTCATCCACCCATGGTATTGAGCCATGGTATTTTCCCATGGTATTCACCCATGGTAATTACCCCTGACATTTTAACTCGAAAGGATATAAATTTTGGGCCTCAATTTGTAATAAAGGATAGATTCGTCCACCCAATGTCGCATTAACAGTTTCTCTTATTTAAATAAAAGCTTATTTGTGTGTTTTCTATTTTTCTTCTTCTTTATAAGTGTTCTCATATCTTGGGGTTTACACAATAGTTTCTTTGTGTGCATGTGTGTGTGTGTTTTCTGAGATCTTGGCCCCCAAGATACGAATCAATCCTTGATTTTATGATATTATTTCCGGAAGAAGGAAGTGAAGTATTCTAGATAAAATCTTTAAAATCACTTTATATCAAATATTACAAAGATAAATGGGTTTTCATATTAAAAATGAAGTAGGTATTAATTCTCTTGGAATCAACGCTAAAAAGGAAGGGTTAATTACTTCCCCCATGCAATTATTCTTAAAAGTGTAACCCATCATTCTACAAAATTGAAATTTTACTACCTCCCAAAACTAATGATATAAGTGGGCAGAAAATCCATTTGGTCCTAGAGATTTTTCTAAGTAGAAGGAAATTATTTTTGAATGGATTTCCTCTTCGATGGGATATTTTTTCAAAGTAAGGTTATCCTCCTGACTTACAAATTCTATAAATTGTTTTTTGGTAATTCCACTTCATAGTTTCCTAGGGTAGTGGAATTATACAAATCACTAAAGTGATAGACCACCTCGAGATTTTAGTACCTCTTTCTATTATCTCTTTGAAGTTATTTTTCCAAAATCGATCCTTTGCATGTTTATGAAAAAAAATGATTTCATATATCTTGCATTTAACCAAATACTTTGACACTTTAAATGTTGAATTTCCTCTTCCTCTTTTAATGTTTTATGTTAAGCTGCAAATTCCTCTCTTTATTCCTTAAGTAGTTCATTTGTTAGAGGGGCATTATCTATTTTGGATTGTATACTTTCCATTATTTTTTCATGTGCCTATATCATTGATTTTCTCTCTATTTTTTGTTCTTCAACCCACTTTTTGATTGCTTGATTTTTTTTTCCTAGATTATCGCCAGGGTACCCATGCTCTAATATTCCTTTACCAGATCATTGAAACCTTACACTCTTTCCAAAATTGGACAATAAAAGAAGGGAAAGTTACCAAAATCAATATTTTCAATTATTTCAAGAACAATTTGTATGACATATGAACTATTCCAAGGAAGGACGCGAGAACTATTCTTGGTCTAGATTGTTTATTTCTCCAAATAGATTTGTTGGAGGAAAGTTTTATGCCCAAAAAATAAAATATATTGATGCGATCTTCCAAATTTTCTTGAAACTAATCTCTAACTTGACATCCCATTTTATTTTCCCACTAATGCAGATTTGTATTAAAAAATCATCTCATGATGCAATCTGAGCCAAAAATGGAATCCCAAGAGCCAACAAAGAATCCTAACATTCTTGTCTTTCTTGAAATTGAACTAGCATATAGATAATAACGAAAGAGAATCCCTAATTTAAGGGGATATGAAGAAATATGGTGGCCAACCAAAGGGTGGATGACTAATGAATGCTTTTATAGGGTGGAGACACCACCTAAGGCTCCTCTTGAACTAATATAAAGAACCCCACTACCATTCCAAATCTTATGTTGTTTGTGAAGGATCTCTTAATCCCCCATTTTTGTCTCTGGAGCAGGAGAATTAAGGGTCATTATTTCTTGATTAGTGACTTCACCTCCTTCATTCCTTTTTTACCACAATTCCTTGTAATTCCAAAAGAGAACCTTCATTTCCGACTGCTTATATGAATTACACCTTGTTGAGTAGAATTATTTCCTAATTTTCTGGTGTTTCTATATCCTTTGAGTTTTGGATCTAAAATTTATTTAGTGTACATTCCTTATCATTTTCATTTTTCCTCAATCTCGCCTCTCTATTATTATTTCAACTTTCCTTTCATCTTGTTAGGGCTCCTTAATTTCCCAAGGCTGAGAAAGGAAATCAAAGAGGTAACCACTAACCAACTTTCAATTTGGTAGCTAGCCCTACCAAATCAGAGAGGACTCTCTCTATCAAGCTCATAGTCGATGGAAATGACTGGAGAATAAGGATTTTAGTATAGTTATCAATAGGATTTTTGATATAGGTTTGATTAGGGTTTTTTGGACAGAGAAGCACCAATTTTGGAAATTAAGCAAGATATCCAATAAGATCAATTCCAGACATAGTATGAGCCAAGGTAGATGTATTTAAGTGACAAAATTGGTTTTTCATTGTAGTATGGTAAGGAGGAAAACATATAACTTAAGTAAGCATAATGAATTCACTTATTTCAGAAGATGAAACACTTAGATGCTTATCTTAAACAAAAATAGAGCATAAAAGAATGATTTCTTCTTCATAACTTAAAAGATAAAGCATAGGACCCACGAGGCGTAGAGCAGTCGGTGATGGGGTGCACTCTTAAGGCACTCCGTTCTGCAAGGTCACCGGTTCGAAACCCGTGGGTGTAGGATTAGTCTAACCGAGCAAAAAAAAAAAAAAAAAAAAAAAAAAGCATAGGAAGAATGTAGATGGATGATATAAATACTTAATCATCATATGTGTTAGGGTCCTATAATAATAGGGATCATAATTTTGAATTGAATATGTTAAAATATTGTAATATTGTACATACTTTTCTTTCTGCAAATTTTTTCCCATATTAAAAAAATGAAAATAGGGTAAGCCCTAAAATAAAAATAAAAGGACTAAACAAAAAGATCAAAAAATAAGATAAAGTATGAACCCCACAAAAAGAGATAAAAAAACAGATCATAAAAGTGTTTCACATTCAAATGCCACAATTCATGATGGTCAAGCAGTTTATCTTGACTCATTCATGCTTTTAAATTTCAAATATTGATAGTTACTGAATAAAGATCTAGTCAAGCCATTTAATCTGGCAGATCAGTAGTAAGGTAGAGAATAAAAATGAGCTCGTTAGTTTAATCTGAGCCATTGGAAGTCATAAGGTTATAATTAGATTATTTTTCTTATCAAAAGAAAATAAAGGGGCCAGCAAGCTCAAATGCACCCAATAAATGAAGAGAAAATGTTAAGGTAAATGAAGGGTAGGTAGATTACTTTCACAAGACATGGAAAGCATCAATTGGTCATTTCATATCACTAATATCCCCCAAAATCCCCTTCCCCTTTCTTAAAACCCTATTTTTCATCCTTAGAAGGCATTTTCCCCTGAAAAAAGTCCCTTTCCTTTTGAAAATATCCCTTTCCCTTCATTTTAACCTTTTCCCCTTATTTCCCCCTTTTCCCTTCCTAAAACCCCTTTCCCTAGTTAAAAATCCATTTTTTCCTTTGAAAATTAACTACCTATTTACTAACTCCCCTTTACATTTAAAACATACAAAACCCACTTATCCTAAGTTTTAAATGTTTGGAAAATATCAGGCCCCACTGTAAAACCCCTCCTCGATATCCTTTTAACACATATTCCTAGTGTATTTTAACATTCTGCTTTATATAGTTTACAACCTCCCATATATCATTTAGCATATAGCTTATATTATAATCCCTCCGCATAATGTATATCCCAATCCCTTTATATTAACCCCCGTTTAAATATATATTAAACCCATTTGATATAATCCTTACTCACTACATATTACTCCTTGTTGATTGTTTACCCAACCCACATCTATTATTAACCTTCGAATACATCAAATAAACCCTTCGCATATGACCAATTCTCAGTCCCACCTATCAAAACACCTCAACTCCTCCATTTTCCTGATCCATCCAATCAAATCCAACGACCAATAAAGAGTTTTACAACCTCCACTGCCCGATGTTTAAAACCATTGGAGTGGTGTGAAATGAGTGGTTTCGCACCCCCGCTTCCCTCCCATGCGTCAGTCCCACGTCTTATTGCATTCTCCATTCTGAAACCACCAACCCTCCTTTTCGCATGCGATAGCCACCATACCACCATTTTTCTATACGACGATTAATGCCCTTGTTTGAATTTAACCTCTGTGCCCTATGTTTAAATATTGTTGGTTAAAAACATTAAAACCCGTCGTTTACCATTTATTATACATTCTATTCAAAATTGTGAAAAAGAGGCCATTCTAGACTATTGCCAACCTATTTTCAAGCCAAAATAACCATTTCCGACCTATGTTGAAGCCAATCCAGAACATAATTAAATCTAATTGATGATAAGATCATTTCATACTCGGATTTAAAGCTTTAAAGACCTAGTTAAAGCCTATTGCAGTCAGAACCCCTTGTGTAGACCGAATTAAACCATTTCATAGGTAATCCTAAGCCTCTCGAAGCCATTTCTTAAGCAATAAAGTAATAAATTAATCAATTGAACAAGTTTAAATGGCCTCCTAGAGCATAATCTCTGTTAATCCTCTGCAACCACCTGTAATTGATGTTGAACACACTCCCCTAGCAGAAAAAGACTTCAAAATCAGTGATACAATCAATGATTTCAACCTTCTAGAGCTCCACTACTGGATCCATGATAAATTCATAGACCAGGTTGATGATATCCACCTTTGGGACTCAAACCTACCTAGTTATATCTTCCCACAGAATTTCCAATTTCTAGAAATCAACAGACTCTCTCAAAACAATTATCTGCCCAATGAAAGAGCCCTAGTAACCCATAGCAGAGAGATTTTTTTCACATTCATTGCAGAATCCATAAATCAAATGTTGCAAATCCAACCCAAGCCTAATGAAGCCCCTTTATCAATTGAAATCCTCATTGAACTATATCTGAAGTTGGATTTTCCCAAGAGGTTTCAAATATTCCAAACCTTTCTTCCTCCATCAGTTGAAACCCCAAAGAGTAACCCTCTTTATTTAGCTTCAATTTTTTCAGAGAGAACCAGACATATTGTCACAATGTTGTCTTTCATTCTAGGGTACTTCACAGATGAATATGTAGATGCTTCTATCTTAGGTTTTTTGTCCATTTTCTGCCTAAGACAACCTCCAGCTTCTACATTTAACTTTGCT
Organism: Pinus albicaulis; assembly: GCA_034641835.2. Lineage (NCBI taxonomy): Eukaryota > Viridiplantae > Streptophyta > Pinopsida > Pinales > Pinaceae > Pinus > Pinus albicaulis. Next base: position 909,763,077 of record CM076580.1, on the reverse strand, counting down.
CAATACTTATCAGATTTCATCCATGAGAAATTAGTTAAATTACCATAGGAAGGAGTGTTTAATTATTCATCAGTTTTGTTTCATTCTTTCCTATACTTCCAATATGAAAGGTTTACAGTTAGCCTTCAAAAACTGGACAAGGAGGGAAACCCCCAATCTATAGTCTTCTAGACTTCCTTAATCAGAAAATATTCCATAGAATTTAGCTACAAGGAATTCATTGATTCATTTATTCATCTAGTTGTCAACATGCTAAGCAGTATCAATCAACCTAGGTTCAGTGAAGAAATAAATAAAGTATTGCAATTATCTGAACATAGTAGAATAGGAGACTGGTATTTATACCAGAACTACATTGAAATTAGGTTGTATGGATGTCAAATCACTCCTTACAAGTTTCCCAAACACCTCCCAATGAGGTTATTTGAATTAGAATACATCAGGCAGATCCTAAACTCAAATGAGGTTAATTTTTTGTTAGCAAAGAATAAAACTCAGTTTAAAATTAAGAACCAGCTTGGTCCTTTCATTTTCAATAATAGGAATGATGGTCAACAAGCAGATAAATGTTTGGAAGAATTCAAGTTCAGAAATAGTTTCAAATGGAAGTATGATCCTTCGGGAGTTATAAACAAACTATGAGTTAAATTCAAATTGACTCATTTTTTCCATGAGTCTAAACCATAGATTGAAAAGTACTCCAACCAGTCAGAGTGGTTGGAAAACATTTTGCAAGAAATGGAGAAACCAGTTGAGACTAGTTATATCCTGCATACTCTAGCCCCACAATATGGAAACTCCAAAAGAACAAGAGAATAAAGATCTTATTCTGCTGAGACCACTATTGAGACTAAATTCAAAATAATTTACAGGAAGAAGCCCAAGCTGAATCCAGTAATTGAACAATAAGAAATATTGGACACAATTGAGATTATTAATACAGATATAATTGTCAGGGATAATGCACCTCCTACTGTTTTAGAGGAAACTCATAAGCCTTCAACCTCTAGTGCTCAGATCATTCAAAAGTAGCATAGTGTTGAAGTTTCTTCATCAAGAAAACTAGTAGACAAGGAACAAGATATAATGGAGAAGTATAAAGAAATCAAACTGAAGAATGAGGCATTGAAAGCATTGACTTATGTCCAATATTGGAAACATACTCCTAGTGACCAGAACAGGTTGCTTTCAGCCTTTGATTATAAAACCAGGAAGACATAGATGACCTTTTTGCAGCCAACAGTGCAGGCTCCAAATTCATTAGCAGACTACAAGAAAAAACATTTGAATTCATGGCTAAATATGTTCATCCTATAGATCAAATAGAGTTTCATAAGAAAACAGGATAAATGATATACTCCACTATGACCAACAAATCTATGAGTGTCCAAAATTTTCAAAATTCTCTAGAAACATCAGAGCACAGTTAAAACTAGAGAAGGCTTCCTCACAATCCAATGATAATATAATTAAAACACTCGAAGAATTGGTCATAGAGGTTGGATATGATCCCAAAAACAACAAAGCAACTGAGGAACTTATTAAAAAGAAGAATGCAAACATTGTTGCATTAAAAAAATAGCTTAAATTACCTCCCACTGAACATCCACAAAAAAAAAAAAAGGTTTTGGAGAATGAAATCCAAAAAGATGAAATGATGAATCTCATCATTCAGTTGACAGCTCAACTGAAAGAGATGGAGAATGAGATGGAAAAATTAGTACAAGAAAAGAAGGCAAGCATGGAAGTAGTTACTGTTACTGCCATTCCCATAACTTCAACATCAACTTCAGTGGCTACAGCAGTCCCCACTACTACAACAATTCCAGTGACAACAGAAGTTTCAGCAATAGCAACTACTACATCAGCAACAACAGCAGCTCATCCAAATGATGAAGCAGGTAAATTGATTAAAGCCATGCAAGACATGTCAATCGAAACAAATGAAATTAATAGACCGAAAGAACAAGTAAAAATTTTGGAAGATGAAAAGGAATTGGCATAGATGATGCATAAGGCTGAAGCACAAAAATCAAACAGATTGACTGATAGGATTCAGAATTTAGAAAGAGAGTTAACATTGGCAGAACCTTTGGCCCAAGCAAAGCAACAAATATGGGCCGATATCATTAACTCTATTAATGATATTTGGCCATCTATCCAAGTTATCTTTGAGCAAAAACATTTGATAAAGGAAGCAAGTGAATCCATTCAAAAATTCAAAGAAGAACTTGAGAAGAAACCAGAACAGGCCACTGAGATTATTAAGTTTCTCAATTCCAAGAACAAGCATGAGTTAGAAGAAATTGGAATAAGTGATAGAATGGAAACAATCTTAGAATTTAAAAAGGTAATTTCCAAAAGAAACTTGATGATACACCTTGAAGATAAGTTTCAGGCCATGGAATTAGAAGTAAACATATTTATGAATAAGTTTTATGTTTTGAGGCAGAAAGGTCTGCCTAATCCATTGGTGATTAATGATAGATTGATGAGATAGGAATATTATGACAAGAAAATCATAGAAGTGGCCAAAGAACAATATAACAATTCCTCTTTGAAAGGAATTCCAACAGGCAAGGTACTCTATCAAATTTTTGAAAATCTCTTTTACCTCTAGCATGAGGTAAATCACCTCTTTGTAAACAAACCTACTTTCACCAAGTACACTGAAGCAGATGAAATTTACAGAAGAATGGTAAAGATGAAAATTCCAGGTGAAGAGACTTGGGAGAAACTATATGATTTATAGTGACAATGAAAACAAAGACAGATTTTAAAGATAAAAAATAGAGTTAAAAGAAAAGATCAACCAACGTAAAGATGCAGCCAGCGTAAAGAAAATAGTCAGAGAGATAAAGAAGCAAAATATCAAAGAGAAAATAGCAAAACCAAATAATCAGGGACAACTTGCATTAGTTACATATGTGTCTATATCTTCTTGCATGATGATATTTTATTTTCCCTTGAATAAATCCTAAATCAGTTTTAGGATATTCTATATTAGTTTTTGTATAAATACATCAGAAATTCAAAGTATTAGTGTGGATTCCTGAACATTTCTATAGTTTTAATTGATCCAAATCCCTAAGGGTCAAGTCAATAGGCAGGACAAGTAATAAAGGCATTGCATTATAAGATTCATGTGTTGAGCTACTTCAGTGAAGTACATTTCAATTGTTCGTTGTTAATTTTCTTATGTATTCCATAAACTTGCATTTTTTTTCCAAATTTAAATGTTATAATATGAATATTATTGCAAAAATTGTTTAAGTACACTCTGTTCGGAACTGTTATTCATTTTAATGTTTTCCTCTGATATCTAGATCTGAGAATCCTTAATTTCTCTCCCATCTCAATTGACCTCTTTCAATTTCCTTCATCATTTGTTTTAAGGAATCCTTAATTGCTCCTTGATCCCGATTGAAAACCACTTCACCATTCAACCTTCAAAGATCTAATTTTTCTCAGCTACCCTGCCCTGTGAACACTTCCTTTAGAACTTGATTCTTGTCATGTTTTCTTGACAATTTGACTCCATTGCCCAATGGAAAATTAGAGAAGAAAATTATCTATCTAAATCAGAAATTCCACCAAACCACAAAAAATTCACACCCAATCAATATTTCATAACCAGCCTAAAATCAATTAAAAATAACAAAGTTAAATCATAAAGAGAGAGCCCTCTCTGAGCATTAGGAAGGCTAGATCCTAATCTCAAAATTAGGTTTGTGGTTACCTCTAATATTTCTTGAACACCCTTAACAAACCTGGGAAATTATTGGAGTGATAAAAATATGCATAAGAAACACTGGAGAAAACAATGCCACTGACCACAACTCATGAATCCCATCAAAATAGCTACAACTGCCTGTAAATTTATTCTACAAATTATCAAATACACTAGTTCCAAAGAGTGAGAAATTTAAATATCCAACCTTATCAATGACTTAATTTAGAGTACATATAGAAAATGAAATGGGATTCCACCTCTAGGGGTTGAATACTCATCCAAAGCAACTAATTAATTCACCTAATTACTCATAGCCTAATTCTAGGGGAGTTACAAACGAATTTCCCCCTTTTTAGCTAGCAAGTTGAGTTTTTGTCTCAAGTCATTAAACATAAGATTCTTTAACAAATATGACCATATATGGACCTATTAAGAATCAAAATACTCATGAAACAGTTTTTACATTGACCTTTTTTTATTTTTGACCTCCATATGTCAAGAAATTTTTTTAAACCTAGAAACGCAGCGAAAAATTACAAAAGTGCAACGAACTTTGGCAAGATGTTTTGATGACTTTGAGGGATCTTTGAAATTTTCTAGAGGTTGGTACTGGTAGATTATGATATCTAATACACCTCTGAAGCTTCAAGTCACCAATAATTACATCTCTAAGATACCTCAAAACTAATTAGAACACAACTACTCCAGAAGCGCAACGAGTGACTCAAAACAGTGGCAAAAGGGTGGAAAATAGGTGGGTTTTGACCTTTTTCTAAAAATCCATGAACTGAAAAGTAACCCCAAGTATATGTATGCAATGTACTAACCAAAATACACCTCCACATGCTTTTTAGTCTTTATTTGGAGCCTCTAGGAAAAACCGCAGCGAGCACACATTGTGTTTATGTGCATTAGTTTTACCTATGTGACAAAAAACTCAAAAATTCTCAAAATTTGCTAAAATTTCTCTCCTTTTACATAAATATGTCATGTCTTTAAGCAACCAAGGATGCATCTACTAATATATCAAGGTTATAATTTTCCTTGAGCTTTCTTAGGGTCTTCTTGAGATTTTTCTTCATGTTCTTAACCCTAATTTTGCAAATAGTGTTTCTAGTGTAGTAGTACCTTTCCATGTGCCTTTGGATGGCAGTGCCTTTGTTTTCCTTCTTCAATAGCTTCTCTATGTGTTCATTTACTACCCCAAGCCAAAATTCCACTTCAACAGCTATGATGTCATTGATATCTTTGTGGGCTTGAGGAGGAGATGGCTCTTTTTCATGTTTTTCTCTTCTTGCCTCTGCTCTAGTTTTAGGCCTTCTTGGTTGTACCTGAATATCTTTGTCCTACAACTACTCCATATTAATTATGGATTTGATCTTATCTTTTTCTAACACAACATCTACCTTGCTGGATGATGGATGGTCCCCTTTTGGTTTGATTTACAACAGTCATTTTATTTTGAGTTGCCTATTCTCTTGTTGCAAAAAAGACACCATGAAATTTGCCTTAGCAAGGTCATCTTTGAGCTCTATTATCTATAACTCTTTTTCTTTGAGTGTGCCTTTAGTTGGCTTGTCTTCAACTACCTTGTCTTCATGGTGTTCTGGTAGGTCATCCATCTCTATTTTAGGAGGCACCTCATCATGATATTGGAAAGGTGATCGATCTATGTCTCTAGGTGATTTCATCATAGTTTCAACTTGCACTTATTTTTCATGGAAAACTTCCTTATGTAGTTTCTTAGCATGAAACCTAGTTCTAGGTCTAGGTGTTGGCATCTCCTTTTCAATATCAAGGGAAAAAACAAACTTCTTACCTTTGTTTTAGGTCTCTGAAAAATTTTCTCAAGGCGAGTTTTTGTCATTGATGGCTTGCTTGATGACCGAACATCCCGTGGTCTAGTTGATGAAGGAACACTTGGGCTCTCTGGCTGACTTGAGGCGGGTATAAGAGAAGATTCCTCCAAGAAGGTCTCCCATGGAATGTGGATCTGTGTGATTTGGTGGATAACTATGACTTTGATCAAATCATGATGAAACAAGTTTGTCTGACGGTCTCTCCCTTTAGTCTGCATTTTCTCAGTCATCTTAACCAAGCTTTTGAATAAGTAATTGGATAGATTCAGTGGTTTGATAGAGGTGAAGTGCATTAACAATATTATGTGATACTGATACAACCTACTAAACCTGCCTTCACAAGTGAAATATTTCATAATCATCTTCATCAAAGGAGTATATTTATCCAATAATTTCTTGCAAGGGAAAATATGAGAGGGAACTTCTTTATACTATGGTTTCAGGAACACTTTATAATTTTCTATATCCAAATCCATCCCCTTAAACAAATTCCTCCTTGGTTAGGGATACTAGTGGTTGAAGCTATGATATCTGATAATACCAAGGAGTAAATCCCTACTATTATGGTCTTGTTCCTCTTAAAATTGGTGGAAAATAGACTAGTCAGCTTACAATGGTAGCCAACCTCTTGTACTTTCTCACAAAACCCTAGGCAGCCTACTTGCCCAAATGTCCTCTTGATGAACTCTAAAGCATTGATCTCCCGCATATGATTTGGCTCATATCTTGAGACTTGTCCCCCCTTGTTGCATTTCTTCTTTTCACTGGCCATGTTGTTGACTTTTATTGATTGAAAACCCTATTTTGATTGGGGAAAAGGGTAGGGGTTCAGGAGTGCAAAACAAGGAAAATAAAGCAGCTAGTTTAGGGAGGTAAGTGGAGGGGATAGGAGTTAGGGAAAATTATAGGAAGACTATTGGGGGTAAGGGTAGATGTTAGGAATACAGGGGTAGTGAAATTTCTTAGAATGGTTGAAGAAATAAGAAGAAAAAGTGGAAAACATAGAGAAAACCCAGAAACACATCAAAAGAATGGCGTGGGCTTGGATTTTTTTGGGAAAAGTGGTGAGATGTGGAAAATATTTATGGGATATGGTTGGGGAGGGTCTATGAAGTGCATGCAAGGGTGATTAGGCATAAAACATAGGGATTTTCTCCTTGGAAGAAAGAAAAAATCATGAAATCTTAAAAACGAAGCATAAAACACTAGGAGAGGGATTTCATCACTTTTTGAAGGAAATCACTGCATGAGAGGGCTAATGAATGCTTCAATTACTTCTTTAGGAGTATTGAAAACTTCTTGGATTAGAAATGACTTGTTGTTTTCTTTCTTTGACCTTCAAAATAAAAAACACAGTGAATATCCAGAAGCACAGCTGAAACACAACGAGTTGATGGGCAAGGTGTTTGGTGATTAAAATCGATGCTTTGATGGTTGATATGAGACACAATGGTGGAGAAGAGATCTTGGAGGATGAAATGAAGTTTTTAAGTGATTGAATGCTCTTTTATTAGCTTGAAACTCGATTTTTTGCTTTGGTGATGATGTAAAATCAAATGTACTTTTGAGAAATGACTTGATGAGGTGATTGTACTGCAGCACAATTTCTTGAAAAGGAAATTTTACTTTTTTTAATTTATTCCCTAATTTTCTAACTTCCATGATGATGACCCAAATGATGGACATGCCTCCCTTTTTTTTTATGACTAACATTATGATGAAAATCAAAATAAAAATCCTAGACCATGACCTATATGATGACACATTAACTCTTTTGATGACCTAGGACACCTAAATGATGACATGACCATGATGAGTGATGATGACCATGAGCAAGTGGAGGGAGTAACACTAACCTAGACAATAACCAATGACTATATGTCGACAGAGAGATTTCAATTTTATTTGAATTTTTTTTTAAAATATAACCATTTGACCCTAAGAACTTATCAATCGCATGGAAAGAGTACATTTGATCACTGGTGACTCATAGACACTAACACATATGAGACTATCTAGTTATTTTTCCTTCTCCACCTCTGATTTCTTGTCCGTCAAACTCATAAAAGACGACCAAATCCTATTGTTTCTAAGGAAAAGGAGTTATTTTCCCCCATTAAATAATCCACAATTTATTGTGTTGGCAACATATCTTCTTTTAACTATGACATATTTTCATCAATTATTTTTGTATTTGAATCTAATACTACTTTTGTATCTTTCCGTTGCAAGGAGCGGTTACTTTGTTGAATTTCCCCTTCTTCATTCACCATATATAATGCCTCATAGTTGTTACTATTCTATTTCTTCCCTTTGTTGATTCCTTCTTCCCTTCTAGGATTTCTTTCTTTAGGGGTGGTTGGTCCTTTCCCTTTATTACCATCTAATTTGCTGTCTTGGCTAATTGTTTTGTTGTTTGAATAGGCCTCTTCTCATTTTTTTTTTGTGTCCATTTTTCTCCTTCCTTGATCTGAAATAGATCTGAAATAGGACTGAATATTTTCCAAAGTGAATTGACTTTTAACTTGATCATTTAGTGTGGAATATTGAAGGAAAGAAATTGATTTTACAACTTAATCCAGAACTTAAGAAGCACAATTAAACATGAATTTGCAGGAAAGAAAATATACAGAAGATAACAAACATTAATGACGAAGTTCGTCCCTGGTGGACTATGTCTCTAGGTTCGCTTTCAAGATGGGTGTATGTTTCAATAAGGAATGATCCAAGAAAGTATTTACATAGAAATTCACCAAATTGAATGTGCTCGCAGGCACCTCTGGTCTTTTTCAACAAAAATCTCTCCCTCCTAGCTTTCCAACGCCTATCTCGGTGCCCAATTCCACCTCTGGACGACCAAGATACACCTGAAAGAAAACTGCCTCTCTCTTACAGAATTCTGAATACAAGCCTTCAAAAACACTCTTTTCCATCATAGTACAAAGGTGAAGTTTAAATAGGTTTGGGCCAAGGTTCAGGTCGAACCTCTTGGCCTATACATGGTAAGTGGTTTTACATTAGGTGCATGAATGATCTCGGCGTAATAGTATTATACCACCTTGAAAAATGTTACATGGTGGTTGAATTCATCATAACATACATAACCATAAAAACCAAAAATAAACCATATAATAAAAATAGGCCCTGATGGTCTGGCTAACGATGGAAAGCTCTGACGGTGCGACTAATCCATGTGACAGGTTTTTGCGGTCAACTCTCTGACTACCACCTTGCAAGTTAGGTTTGGCAGTTTCGGTCTCGCTGGCAGTCGACCCCATCCATGTGACAATGCAAACCTCTAACGGTTATAGTCTTCCAACGGTCAACTGCAACTGCACATTAACATTCCAATCCATTCACATGTTGCACCTTCTGCCCGACGGTCTTCTCCCGCTGCGCTTTGTCTGATATGAAAGGTTTATTACATATGGTTTATAACCATAGTTTTAACATAGTCTGAAACTAATAACATGGTTTATAAACCTATTAACATAGCTTTTTACCATAACATTGTTACATGCCATTTGCGCTTAGGTCTCCACTTAGCACATGTTTGCGCTAAGTATTATCTTTAGGATCAGGACTTAGATTTTTCACCATATATTTAGCACCATAGGTTTAACTTAGGATTAATACCATGAACCTTTAACACATCATTTCCACACCATGAAGTAACTTTCACCATGAACCACATTTTACTTGCACCATGACTAAAGACTCTCATCGGATCACTAGATAAACTAAAGACTGAACTAGAATTCCCTTGTTTTGTTTATCCTCCTATTTCGTTTTGCAACGTCTTACAAAGTGGTCATATTCATGGCATACTTTGCATTTAAAATGAATTTGATCATAGTCTACCTCTTAGATATGGGACCAACTATTCATATTGATATTAAGGGTTTTTGTGAGTTCCTTATCTAGATCCACTTCTGCACAGGTATTGGCCTAATATAAAAGTCGCTCTTTTGGCTCCACACAATTGATATACTTTCCAAGGGTGTTTTTGATACTTCTAAAAGTGGAATAATTCCAACAATGAAATGTAAAAAGGTGAGTGTCACCAATAGTGGGATTGTAGATGGAAAATCACTTTCCACGTTAAAATTTTACACTTAACCATTCCAGATATGACCCTTGATCCCCCATAAAATAAGGCCCACTTTTGAAGATCGAGTCTTGATATGCCTCGTATTCGAAGAAGAAAGTAAAAAACCATTTTTCCATAGAAGGTTGAAGATCAAGAACCCTTGATCATGGGTTTCCAATTATATTCTGCCCACAACCTCATAGAATGCGAGGAGGATCATATCCCCATGAACTGGTCGACCAAGCCACACTCATCTAATTACAGAGCTCGAGTTCTTGACTAAGGCATAAAGACTTCCACATTTTGGATTTCCTCCAATTTCTTGATGAAATGAGAAGGATTTTCCTTCTGAAACCTCGACCCATTCACAACCAATGAGTTAACAGCATCTATATCATAAGTAGGTGGAGGTGGTGGGGGCGCCCACACCCCCCCACCCCCCCTTCTCCCTGGAACTGGTCATTGATCAACTCCTGGAATCATTGACACATCAGAAACCCTTAAATATGTTAAGCTCCAACCTCCCAAAGATCCAAATTTTTAAATATTAATTGTTTTTATAATTAATAATAATAATAATAATTTGTAGAAATTGTTGGGCCTCGCATATGCCCATGTTTTCATCATAAAACATCACTGTTTATACCCTAAAACCCTAGGTTTTTAGCCCATGCTATACCCTAATTTTGTCACTTTTGGCCAAATACTTTCTACGGTTGATTATCATCAATTTCTTCACTTCTATATGATTAAAGATGATTTTTTCATGTTTTACTGATGATGGTTTTGTTGCAGTACATTTATTACAGGATTCCATTGCTGAAATCCCTCAAAAGCTAGTTAAATATGGGAATGCCTAATTTGGGGATTTGGCACTTTTGGCACACTTCCCGAGAATCCGAGAGAGGTTATTATCAAAAATTATATTATTATACCTCTCAATAAGTTGGTTTCTCTAGAAGGAAATTACCCAATTCTTCCAAATCTGTAAAAGCATCTAAACTGCCAACTTTCGCCTCAATTTCCATGTATAGGAAGGAGAAATGAGAAATTTGGGAACATGGGTTTTTATCCCAGTATAACCAATTTACTAAATCTATAACAGTTTTGTAAAATCACTTACGGTTGTGGAGATATTTAGGGGGGATTGAGGCTAATTTATGTGAAATTTGGAAATTTTCATAATTGTCAAAATCTCCCAAAACAGCCCTATTTTGGATTTTTGGTCAAAGGTAGTTGAAACTACTATAGATCAGCACATCACAGCTTTTAGAATCAATTTCATCCTATCTCCATGGTTATGAATGGAGCATTGTTGAGCAACAAAGCTTGGAATGGACAATATAATCAAATTTAGATAAATTAGTTAGCATAGTAATCTCTACGATTTGATCTGTATGGATCTCTTCCTATTTGTAATTCTCAAGTTTTGATTATAAAGCTTGCATCCAAAGAAGTTTAGGGGAGGAGGGAGTTAAGTGGTCATTGAGTTACTTGTTATTCAAACCAAAGTTGTAAACTCTATTTTAATTCGAGACTACTTCATTATGATCATGGATCTGTGTTGATTTAAGCTTGATGGAATGAAGTGTTGATTGCATTCTTGATCTAACATTGTAATTTTCAGCCTATAAATAAAGTTTTACTTCGGGAATATGTAGGGGCCCTTATGCTTTGAAGTTTTGATACATTATTAGGTAGTTGCTATGATTATATATATATATATATATATATATATATATATATATATATATATATATATATATATATATATATATTATCAGTTTTGCGCCTTAGTTCCCATTGTCTTCAATAAATCCAATCTCTCTATTTCAATTAGTTATTTAATATTTTATGTGTCAAGAATTGGTTTGGTTTCAATTAGAGGATGATCTTATATGTTGGATTTAACTTAAATAAGTTGATTGCTGTAGATTTCGAGATTGATTGTTGTAGCTTGATTCATTCGTACTCAGTTAGATTTGTGATTGCTGTAGTTTAATTTATTTTCATTCAATTAAATGCTTGATTGTTATTCAATTCTTCATCTTGCTGTGTGAAAGCAGTCCGGAGTCATCTTCTTGTAATTGTATGCATAACATAGTTATAATCTCTGTATGTATTAGTTCCTATTTCACTGCTGTGTGAAACATTTAAGATCTCCTTCTGAACAATTCATTTAGTTTTCATTTTTATTGTCTATCAAGTTCAATTCTATTACTCCATATTGAATGTTGTCAATTTAAATTAGACTAGAGTGTTGTAGCTTTTGTGAAGTTTGATTGAAATACCGTGCTCTATAACCTTTGAGAATTGCATATACATTGGATCACGTACAGGTCATTGTGTGCTGACTTCTTAATCTTCACAAATAATCACTCTGCCTCATCAAATTAACATCATGAATGCTTGTTGATGTATTAAAATCCTATACGCAGAGCATACTTAAACCTCTTATGTTGAACGCAAGTGTATCATTAACCTTTGAGCAAAACAAGCATTTCCTGTGTAATTTTGATTGGTGGATTGTGAATTGGACCAAGTGTGAACCTCTGATGCATTGACAAACATGAATCCGAAACAGAGCATGATTTGGGGTTGTAGGGTATTTGAGATTATATCATAAGATTTCTTCTGCATGTTCATACCAGTAGTCATAAAACAGAGTCATATTAAATCTTTAGCTAAGCAATAGTACTTCAAATTGTTGTAGTAGTAGAATAGAACCAAATAGATTTACAGCGTGAGGATTTAATGATACTTTCATTTGGCAGAGTGTGTTCTTGGTTTATTAATTCCTTTTGCTAGAAGCAAGATATTTTGATTTTAATAGGAATAGTGTGAGTGCTAGAGTTAGTCTGGTTTGATCAAATGCTTGTAGGATATAAATTGTTTTGATAGATAGTCTTGGTAATTCAAGATTTAAGTGTCTTTTGAATTAGAACTCTGGATCTTAGATACATTAGCTAGTTTCCCTTTAATTGAAGTAGTTAAGGAGTGTTTCCAAGTGTGAATTTCATTAGCATTGTGAACACTGTGGTTGAAATATTAGTTTCCAGTTTTTAAGGTAGTTTCCATTAGCTTTCCTTAGTATAGTGCACATTGGTTGGATTTCAAAGCAGTCAAAATTGTAAATTAGAAGAGTGACCTGTCTCTTTCATTAAGAAGACAAAGTGTTGGTTTGTTGAAATCTTAAGTAGGTTGCTTGAGTTGAGTTTGTTGAAAGAGACATAAATTTAATTCATGTTGAATGAAATGGTAGCATAGTCTCTCAAGTACATTTTTGTATGTCTAATAGAAATTTAAGAGATTAGTTAAAATCAAGAGAGTACATTTTTGTGTAGATTAGTTAAAATCAAGAGATCAGAGAGTCTGATGATCATTGTTAACTGAGTGTGTGAGGAAAAGTGTCCAGATAAACCCTTATCATAAGTATCTTTTATTTGCTGGCAAGACACTAGAATTAGTGTGCAGTTTCTCTTGCTCTAGGGTTTGGATTTTGAATTGCTGAGTTGATGTGTGAAATATTCTTACTCAAGAATTCGATCTCATATTTTGGTGAGTAGAATCGGTAGTAGAAGAATTCAACTCTCATTTAAGTACATATTTCGGTTCAAAAGTAGAATAGGTCAAGTTAACGAAGATTTCAAGTTTTCAAGTTGATTATTGATCCTACTAGTGTTAGCGAGATAGTTTGATTTCCTTTTCAAGAGTTGTTTATTTACAAGTATTCATATGTTTAATTAACTAAATGATCGTTATAAAGGAAACCTTAAAACTCTTACTTAAAAACTGAATCAAGAACTGCAGTGCAACTCTTGTTTACGAGCCCAGATTGAAAAATTAAATATTAAGAGCTTTAATTCACCAATTAAAACTCTCAACGGAAATTATGATGTATATTTGCAATTTCTTATGAAATTTTAATCAAAATCACAAGACACAAATCTAATCTACTGCTTTGCAGAATTCAATTCACAATTTAGAACATCAATCACAAACATGCATGAGAAATAACAAACATGCACGTAGTATTCTTTTCGAGGAAAGAAATCTACTAAAAACCCCAATGCATGCTTTCATTAATCTGATGAACAGAGATGAATTACAATTGCTTTGCAACTAAGAAAAACCTGCAAGTGAATAACCTATCTATATTCTCACTGACAAGATCTAACCCAAACTTAGTCAATTTATGCCTCTGCTTGAGCCCCTATTTCCTTTCACAATTCCTTGAGAAATTAGGACCTTATTATTTAGGAAATTTCTTAAATTGATTGTGCAATTCCCAAGGTTGATCATCTAACTGCTTGCAACACTTGTACACTCAATAATAATATATAATTGATGTTACACTACCTTGGAATATCCACCACAACTAGGGAAATTGAATTCTCTACTTGCATTATCTATTTTGGGTTGATTGATCAGTTAACTCGATGATCATTGAGTTATATTGAAGTCCCACTCCACAACTAACCTTCCACTAATTCCTCCAACAATTAGAACTAGCTTAACTGAAAACAACTTGAAATAAATTACCTTGATTGCTAAAAATTAGAAATTACACATTCTTAACTGAATTCTAACTCCTCTAACTAGAATTTACTGAGCTAACTGAGTGACAAGAGCCATGTCACCTCATTTAACGGGATCCAAGTTGTCTGGTGATGTGGAAATTCAAATTTTCCCAATTTAATCAAGGAAAAATCAAATTGAGAAATTCTTGCTGCATTTTTCAACACTCCCTCTCAACAAGAAATGGATTATCAACCACCCTTATCTTACACCTGTGGAACTTAAACTTCCGTCTTGACAAGGTATTTGTTAAAATGTCAGCACCTTATTCCTCTTTTGAAGTGTATTGTAGGAACATTATCTTCCTCTTCACACAGTCTCGTAAATGGTGATATCAGATATCTATATGCTTGGATCAAACTTAAAATATAGTATTCTCGGAGAGCTTGATGCAACTATGATTATCAAAATATATCACAGTTGAATCCATCATCTGATGAAATAGTCCCACAAGTATCTTTCTCATCCAAGTCACCTCACATGTTTCTTGACTTGCAACCATGTATTCTTCTTTTTCCGCATTGAGCGCCATGGATCTTTGCTTCTTGTTGTACCAGGAAACAATGGTGAACCCAACATTGAAAATTCCACATAATGTACTCTTCTGGTCTGATGGACTCCCCACCAAATCTACATCTGTGAAGCCACACAAATTCAATACCTATGTCCGTCTGTACCATATTCGAAATTGGGTAGTGCCTCTAAGGTACCATAAAACATGCTTAGTTGCCTTCCAATGTAATTTTTTTAGCCTAACCATATCATGGTTAAGTTGGTTGATTGTAAAGCACATATCTGGTTGTGTGTTCACAACATAAATCAGTGAACCCACTATCTGTCGATAAATGGTAGCATCCACTTCCTCACCTGAAGTGGCATCCTCCTTCCTGTAATTGTTCACTAGAGGTGTCTCTATGGGTTTGCAACTCTCGATGTGGAATCTATGCAATATCTCATTTTCATACTTTCCTTGAGACACAAATATTTCCCCATCACCTTGCCATACTTCCAATCTGAGGAAGTAGTGCATGAGCCCCACATCATTCATTTCAAATTCCATTTCAAGGTCCTCCTTGCAACATCTGATCAACTGCTCATCACAATTTAAAATCAAATCATCGACATATAAGAAAATAATAAGCAATTTACCTTCTACCATAATGTGATAGAGGTTTGCATCTGCTTCACTTTTGGTGAATCCCAAACCAGTGAGATAGTTGTTGATCCTTTTTTACTAAGCACGAGGCTCTTGTTTGAAACTGTACAATTCTCACTTGAGTCTGCACACATGACACTCCCGAAAAATGTCTCAAAACCTTCTAGTTGCTCCATGTACACCTCCTCCTCAATAACCCCATTGAGAAATGTTGTTTTTACATCTATTTGGTGTATCTTCCACCCTATATGTGCAGCTAGAGCAATAATTGATCTAATGGATGAGTACCTTGCTATAGGAGCAAAGGTAACCTCATAGTCAATTCCTTCAACTTGAGAGTAACCCTTGGCCACACATTTGGCCTTATATTTCTCTATCCTTCTGTATGATACCTTCTTAACCCTGAAGATCCATCTCAAACCCACAACTGATTTATCTGCCAGTATTGGGACCACTTCCTAAACATTGTTCGTTACAATGGATTCATATTCCTCCACCATTACATCAACCCATATATGGTTCTTTATTTCTTCCTCAAAAGAGGATGGCTTGGCCTCTGCAAGCTCTGTCATTAGAGAAATGTAGTCAGTGTATCGATCAGGTGACCTTCTCTGCCTGCGCAAAATTGAAGGAGCTCCCACATTCTCCCTTGCATCCTGCACAATTATATCATATTCCCTGGTTCTTTTTATGCCTTCTATGGATGGCTCTACTTGAGTGGATGTCTCCAATCTCTGCTCCTCGGTTTGTGGTTGCTCCACAACTTCCCGAGGCTCCTCCTTTGGAGCTAAAAACTTCTCTTCTGGTGGGATCTAAAGCTCCCTCTCAAGAGAGCACCACATCGCTTTCTCCTCATCAAATTTGACATCCCTTCACACAAATATCACTATAAGGGAGGGCAAGTACACATGGTACTTGTGAGGAGTTTTTGTGTAACCCACAAATACCCCTAATTTTGGTGTCAAATCAAACTTCTTTATTGATTCTTTGTAGAGAAAGCAGTAAAAAAAGGCTCCAAAAATCCTGAAGTGTGACACGTCTGGCTTTCTTCCTGAGAAATCCTCCTTTAGTGTAATAATACCCAGAATCTGATGGGGACTCCAGTTCTGCAAATAGATTGTTGTATTACATGCCTTTGCCCACAAATGCAGTGGTAGGCCTTGTTCATGGAACATATACCTTGTAGCTTCCACAATTCTATGGCTCTTTCTCTCAGCCACCCAATTCTGTTGTGGGTTGTGGGGTGTTGTCAACTCTCATCGAATGCCTTCTTTCACACAGAAATTATTGAATTCATTCGACAAGTACTCACTTCCATTATCGGTCCTGAGAGCCTTCACCTTCTTTTCAATTTATTTCTCAACTAGTGCCTTGAATTCTACGAACTAGGAGAATGTATCACCTTTCTTCTGCATGAAGAAGAACTAACACTTCAGTGAGAAGTCATCAATAACAATGAAAAAATATTTTTTTCTGCCAGTGGAGGCTATCGAGAATGGTCCATAAACATCAGAGTGAATCCTTTCGAAGACTGCATGTGCTTTGTTGTCTCGATCATGGAATGTGGATTTTGTGTACTTCCCTAATCTGTGTTTATGCAGGAATGCAACAAAATAGAAATATATCCATAAATACAAAGATGCAGCAAAAGCAACACTTCATTTCATTAATATCAAATAGCTAAAATATGCTTACAAACAGAATGGAAATAAACTAGCTAGGTCATTGGTAGCTTATATTTGAGAAGAGATGTGGAAGCTACAAGCCTCTAAATTGTGTTACAATGAGGCTCGAAGGCCTATTTATTATTGAGAAACAAGGGAAAACCCAAAACATCCAAAAACCTAACTCTAGGAGATGAAGCGCCAAAACTATGGGCCCTGTTTCGGTAAATTGGTACATCGACTTCTCAGGGACGTAACTTTGGCATACGATCTCTGTTTGACACACATAATACCTCGTTAGAAATATTTATCTGAGGACTACAACTTTTGAGTGAGAAACATTAGTCAATGGCCCATGTTTCTCCTGGTTTTCCTAAAAAAATGTCGTTTAGGGCCTCAAAACGACCTAGGATAGTAAATTGTGCTACAATTAAGGAAACTAAAAATTTTAAAGAAGTAATGGTGGGGGTCCAAGTGGAATAGGTGGGTGGACACCAATATCCACCTAGATCATTTCTCCCTCCTTAGGAATCAATGGTCCCAATTTCATTGATTTCCTCCATGAGATGAGGAAACTTCTACTGAACTTGGTCCTTGGTGAGCCACGTACCTTAGTGAAGAAGTTGGCCTGCTTTCAAAACTTGCTATATTTGGACCCTCTGCTAGCGGGTGTTCTTGAAATTTGTGTCCATGATCGTTGTGGCTTGTTCCATGCAGTCTGGGTTTAAATCTGTTGGTGTGAGTTTTTCTCCCATGTCGAATATGTCTAGTAGAGGTGGAAAGTATGGCCAAAGGTGGTCCACATTGAACAGTAAGTGCAGGCCAAGGAATGGGGGAATACTAAGCTTGAAGGAATTTCCCCCTACCACCTTGGTGATGGTGTATGGCCCATATGCAGTGGGGACTATTAAGGCGCTCCTTTTGCAAATGTATCCAAATTGTATCACCCACCTGGAACTTGTGTATCACCCGATGTTGATCATGGCACTGCTTGTACTTGGCATTGGATTTCTCCAAGATGTTTTGGACCTACTGATGGACGTGTTGGAAGCATTAAATAAATCTAGTTGCTTTATCATCCTCAGAGAGTACACGTGCAGATTCTATGTGTGTGGTCGCATGACGTATGGAAACATCAGGAAACGACGCGCCTGGTGTCACATCAATGGAGTGCTTGACCTGATAGTGTAGAGGAACCTCTTTTGGTGAGGATAAAATGTCCTTGTATTCCTACACGACTTTTTCCCTCTATTTTTGTTGTGTAGGGGAGCCTTGTTTGGAGGTTGTGGCCATAATCTTCTTCTTTCCCTGTGGGCGAATTGTAATGAAAAAAAAATTCCTGGTTTGGGAAATAATCTCACCGTGTTGCTTTGTAGTAATCAAAGAGATGGCGGGAGGTGGTACTACCTATGGTATCCTGTAAAATTTATTTCCCAAAGTAATAATAACAAAACGAGGCCTGGAATCATACACAACATGTCACTTCCACAAGTATTGTTGGCCCAATAATACATCAGACACATAAAGAGGAGCCACATCACACAATACCTCATCCATGAAGGGCTTGATGTTGTACGGAAAGTGACACTGCTAGCTCATGCAGGGAACTCTTCCTTGGTGAAGCCACCCGATTGTATATAGCTGCGAGTGTGCTATGGTTGGTAGGCTTAGCTGCTTCATGACCTCTGTTGAAATGAGATTCTTTTGGCTTATGTTATCGACGAGGAATTGCAGTGGAGAACTCTTCACCCACATCTGTGAATGGAAGAGGCACTCCACCTCCTCTGGATGATCGGGATCCTCCCTCTTAAGAGTGGTGGTGGAAACGATGGCACTAGGTTCTGCATCAATGATCTGCTTCCCCTTTTCATTCCCCTTGTCCGGTTTTGACTCAGAATCAGAACATGCAACTGATTTAGATGCCTTCAGTTCAGCCATCAACAACTGTTTGGCCTAACACTGGCTTAAATTCACACCACTTCCCTGTGTCCTTCTTTGGTTTTATGGTGTTGTTCTGAGTCATCCTGCTTTGGCTTTTCCCCTTTTTCTGCGGTTCGAGGGCACATTTCCTTGGCTTCGGATTCGTGGATCCAAATTCTCGCTTTTTCTACTTAAATTTATGCTCAATCTTGGCAACATATCGATATTTTGTGCCAAGCAAGGTAATGTCAAGGAACTCCATTTTCTCCTAAATGTATCTATGCAAATAGCTATGGTACTTGAGCACTAAATGTCTCTTTGAATATTTAATACCCAAATTTGTGCGCAGGTGTTACTATGAATCTTTTGTCGAAAAAAGACCACTTTAGCTACGCATAACAAATAGCCCTAACATCAATTGTGGCTGCCAATATCTTCAAATATGCAGTTAGTTGATCCAAATAAAGCTGCACAAATCCAGATCTATGCATAAAAAGACATTAAGCAGTAAAAATTAAATGTTGCTCCATGCATCCAATAGATAAGACAAGAACAATATTTTTGAAAGAATTTTTATATTAAAGGGGCACCTGAGAGGAAAACAAGAAAGGTGTTTCCAATTCTCCTCAATGGGATGGGTTCTTGAAAGTCCTTAGCATTTCAAATCTAAAATTTCTCTCTTGTTGGTGTAGAAAACCCAGACAAACATAGAACTCAAAGGGAGCTCTCAAAGAAAATGATGGAGAATGTGACAATGATAATGGCTCAAAGTCAAACCAAGAGTATAGATCTAGAGTGATCTAATGTAAATGAAAGGTGAACAATGAATGGAAAAACACTTCTATTTATAACAAAATATTAGGGCAGCCTAGAACTTGGTGCATGAATAAAATATTATTAACCAAATTCTAGAACCACCTTTTAGGAATATTTTATTATATTTGTTGGAGGGAAAAGGATTTTTGACTTGGGTTAAATACTTTATTTATAAATAATAAATAAATAAATGATTTATTTATTATTTTAAGGAAATGGTGGAAATATAATTAAATAAATAATGATTTACTTAATTATTTATAAATAATTTAGTCAAATTTAACTAGGAATATTATTTAAATAAGGATTAAATAACTTATTCCTAGGAAATAATCAAATAAATAAGGATTTATTTAATTGATTTCCTTGTTTTGGGTTAAATATGACCAGAAATAATAATTAAATTGATGTTTAACTAATTATTCCTTGAGTAACCATAAACAAATATAGATTTGTTTATTATTTCCTTTTGGGGTTTCCTATTTAGACCATAAACAACTTAATAAAAGTGTTTTACTAAGTTATTTCACATAGTGAGAGCAATTTTACTTAGGGTAAAATTGGTCTTACATGATGTACTTGGGTCCATCTAATGGTAATAGGTTAGATGACCAAAAAATGGTGTAACAGATTGCCCCCCAGCATATGAGTGTTAGGAGAAAATCGTATGACCAAATTACGTTGTAAGAACTCAATCACCAAACGTCAAGAGGGAAGTCAGAGAGAGAAATGTAAGGTATTTTAATTTGCTAAAGTACTAAACCCTGAGGAGACGAGACTTACAGGTGCAACAAGTCTCTTTTTATGAAATGGTACCTGTGCTAAAGGTGGCGGGGGAGGCATAACTATGCCCGCCGAGACAAAGTACAAAAGAATAGTGTGTCCAGTAAACAAGGAACCGAACTATAAAGTACATGCTGGCCTAAACACGAGCCAGATAAAAGATAGAAGAATGAATCCCACATACATGTTGTGCCTGGGATAACAGCCAAGACTTATACAATAATATCTGAGTATATGAGATACAAATACAACCCAAATTCCCCCTATAAACGGGGAAGGGCTCGCAAAATCTGACTGATACATGCAAATCAAAGAGGCGCTGCAAGAGGCTAAGGCCGAAATCATCAAATATAAGGAGCTGCATCAAAAGGCTGAAATGAAGAGGTCATCCGGGCATGTGGGGGGCTACCTGCAGGGCCACCCCCTCATGAGGGTTGAGACATCTCACACACACCCGGGAATCACCAGTAGCTGTTGCTGCATCACTGGACCATCAAGTATACGGATCTTGATCATGTTGAAAGGAGATGGCACTGAGAAACAATCAAGTCAAAGGGTAATGAGAAATCTCTTTGCCTGATCCGAGGCACCGAACAAGTGTAGGAGCTGGAACCAAGGTACACCGCCCTCTAGACTTGTATTCTGGAGTAAATGAGTTGATGTTGATAGAATGAGGTCCGCCATAGGTGAGGCAATAAGGGATCCCCACCTAAGGCACGAGAGAAAATAGTAGAGCGACTAACAGACGGACACTAATGATGATGATGAAATGGGGGATACTGAGTAGCGGATGGACGACTTCCCTTGTTAGTGCATAAAGGGCATGAATGAATTGGCAGCGACTGACACAATATCATGAGGGATAGGGGACAATGGGGCTGAAGGCCATAATGTGCGACACGAGAGAGGGATCGAACAATGAAGGATGGAGGACTATAGCGGGATACAAAGGGACTCGAGATAGACTCCATGAATGGGATGATGACTCAACTCGGATGCTCTAAACAAGGGCGACTCAATGGTGCTGCCACACAGTAAAGGTCCAATGGGGGACCATGAAAACATGATTACAATAGGGTATCTCATGACGAAAATCAACACGAACAAGGAAAAGTAAGGAGGTAAAGTGGTGCCCCAATTACAAGTGTTGTAAGTGAGGAAATTCGATATGGAGGAGAGGTGAATAGACCCTTCGTGGAAAAAATGTGTCATGGTGAAGTATCAAAACATGAAAAACTAACATATACCCATCTGAGTGCTCGATGAGAGCTTTCCAACGGTGCAGACAGTGTGTCAAACGGGGCTACGATTTGGTCGCAGCGGGCGAAAGAAAAAGCATGTGTTTCTCTTCTAATAAGGCATTTTCCCTCCAAATGCATTCATTTGCTTGTGTAGTTGTAGTGAATGTGGAGAGGAGAGAAGGCCCTAAAACTTGCGGCAATCATAGCGGACAAACCGACCGTTGGAATTGAGATCCGTCAGTTGCAGGCAAGAGGCCTAATCCTACTCTTTGTTTTTGATGGATTAAAAGTTTAGATTAGGGTCCTAAATCTCAGGAACAACCCCTCCCTCATATTTACGGCTGGGTCGCACTTTTTGGGCCAAAAAATGCGACCTGGGAAGCAGGTTTTGGCCTGAAAAGTGCGACCTATCCCAGGAGTTGGCCAAAAAGTGCGACCTGTCAGATGAAGGTGATTTCAGTGCTGTTGTGGGAAGAAAGTCAGGTTTTATATAATTGAAAGCAGTTTTTCCGATCTGTACTGACAAATATGATGTGTTTGTGCAGAGATGGCAGATATACAGATCAAGTGGAGAGAGAGATACCTAGGTACATTATGGTCGGAAATCCAAGTGGATCAGGGTGTCTGTCGTGCATTGGCCAGGTTTGGGGTTCTGAAATTTGTGGAGAACCCTCTAATGAGAGCTGGGAAGCCCTTGTTGGCGGGGATTGTCAGTTATTGGGATCCAGATCATGAGGTCTTTATAGTGCAGGGGCACAAGATTGAGTTGACAGTCCAAGATCTGTATTTCCTAACTAGTCTCCCACCATTAGGGATGGTGGGAAATACACAGCCAGTGTTACCATGAGGGCGTAACATTATGGAGTTCGTAGAGAAAAATTGTCAACCAGATGTCCGAGTCAAAGGGACTCAGATATCGATTGGGGATCTAGAGAGGTTGGAGACCCGTGCAGTGGAAGTAGTGGTGTTATGGATTTTGGGCAGCCAGGCACTCCATCACATCACTGGAGGGTAGATGATGATTGTAGAAAGTGTGTTGAGTGGGACCTACTATGGGTGGGCCTAGATGATGTTGGTGTCGTTGAAACGATACCTGTCGCTTTGCAAGTGGAAAGTGAACCATGATTGTGCTTATGGGATGATATTGTGCTTCTTATTTTTTGAGAATATCCTGACCTTGCGACCTCATGTACAGTTACCTGATGGGGGTCCGAGAGAACCCAGGATGCGTCGGTGGGGGTGACTACTGTGCAAAGGAGGGGGAGGGGCGGTCGGATGGGTGTTCCAACCAGAGTTCTTTGCCCATTGGGATCAAATGTTGTTGTACATAGACGAATATCCCTATAGTGCGATGAGTTATTAGGGAGATCTGGACTTGTCGCTTCCACCTGGTCGAGTATGGGGGCCCGATGGTAAGTGAAAAGTAACTAATCTTTTACGTGCATGTGAAAGTTTGTGGATAGTATTTATGGTACTGATCCTTATACTTTTGGTATGCAGATATAGCTCTGGTGAAACCGGCCGGATATATGGGACGACCTGCAATAGCAGGAACTACAGGTACGAGTGGATCAAGAATGGCACAGAATGAGGATATGGCCGCTCTTCTGGAGGACATCCGTCGTAGATGTGAGGGGCTACTGACCGGTGTTTCAGAGCAGGGCTGGAAATACTTGGACTACCCTCAGAATGGTGAGGTGTCATGCAGCCCATGGCAATGGCCAGTCAGACTGTGTGTGATCTACGAGCTGCGAGAGTGGAGCCATTGGCTCGGGATCTTCCAGAGAGTGATTAGATGTAGGGAATGTTGTGCCCCCTAGTGTGTATATATGGGAAAGTGGTACCCCCCAGTTTTGAATTTGGTTGTTTGTAACATGCTATGGGCATGTCATATGTATCAGAGTAGATGGACTCTAAAAACATGTTATATGATATGTATTATGCATATGTATTGTGTTGATGATTTGAAATGTTATGGTCCTGTGTGTGATAAATGCCAGTCTAGAACATGGTTTGCAATGTTATCTACGTAGTGATTTTGTATTCGAGGTACATGGTTGAAAGTAATGAATATAAATGCATGTATCAAAAGTTTCACACGTAAATATCGTCTAAACAGGATAGGGTTAGGCACACGATAGACACTATTTAGTTGCAAGACAAGAAGCAGGGAATCTAAACGAACGTGCAGATGGAGGATGCGATGAGAAAGGGCATTGGCTAAAATGCCACATACTGCATCATATTCGACCTGATTAATTGTGGCATCACCAATGCAGACCCCATTAGAAAGAATGAGGGTATGCGAGTGGGTAAAGATGGCCGAAGCTGCCAAGGCGAGATTCCGGTAATAGCGACTTGCTCCATCGGCATAGCCAATATAATGTGTGGACTGGAGGTCCTGCGAAAAAGTGTCACAAGACAAGAAAAGGGAGGAGGAAGAAGAAAGATGGCAGCGTGAGTGTAGGGTAGACATCGAACGAAAAATATGGGAGGGAGTAGTCTGGGTAGGATGGCTAGGCCTCATAGACCGACTAGAGGGTGATGTGTGAGGGCTATGGGAGGAATAGTTGGAGCTCATGCTGCGGAGAACATCATAGATACGGATGGTATCATCCTGGTTATGTGTGGGAAGGAAAAGGTCGAGGAAACCACATGACGCTGCAAAGCTACCTAAATCATCAGCATGGGAAGAAAAGCTCACATACAGGTCGTCATGGGGGATGATAGAAGAACAAGTAAAAATATGGTCAAAGGATGTGGAGCCCAAGAATGTTGCTGAAGGGGAATCAAGCAAAACAGACGGAGTGGATTCAAAGGGAATGTACTCCGACGGTCACACGGATGATGACAGTTATAGGAGGGGGGCAGCAGGTTTCGACATCTCAACATTAGGGGGAGGAATGTCAATGTTAGCAGGGGGATCCTCGAGTTGGCCTGACGCATACTGAGTGAGGATGGGAGAGGCAGATTGATTTTGTTCAACCTCGTACTCATTAATGACATCTAAAGAGGCGTGGTAATGCGTGAGGTGAGGAAAATGGTGAGAATAATGGCCATGGACACCACACAGGGCACAGGGTTTGTTGGTGCGAAGAGTCTTTGGGTTCTTGGCTGCGGACGAGGAAGAAACAGAGGATTCAAGGACCGTAGACTCAGGGAACGTGACTTTAACCATGGGTTTGATGCAGGGCAACTCGGGACAAGTATGGGTGGCATGACCGACACCATCACACAAGGCACAAGGCTTGATGGGTGGAGGAGGGGTAGGGTCAATCAAGA
This sequence comes from Pinus albicaulis, assembly GCA_034641835.2. Taxonomy (NCBI): domain Eukaryota; kingdom Viridiplantae; phylum Streptophyta; class Pinopsida; order Pinales; family Pinaceae; genus Pinus; species Pinus albicaulis. The sequence continues at coordinate 909,737,955 of CM076580.1, read as the reverse complement.
TGGTCTTGTCTTTCGATGCCCCCTTGCGAGCTTTGCCTTTCTTTCCGGTAGCTGTCACGACAGGAGAAGGATCTTGTTGAGGTGTTGATGGCACTATAGCGATGGAAGAAGCTAAGGGGATCGGTTGAACCAGTGTCAACGCAAGGAATGGTTTGGGGTGACCTGGTGGGGTCTCGGCTGGAGGAGTAAGGTACCAGACAGGTATTCCCAAGGTAAAATTAGGGAGGGAAAGGGTTGCCATGAAGGGGACCGAATAAACTCTAGGAGGGGGAGCAAGGAAAGGTATCTGACCAGCGGGGTAATGGCCAGGAGGGATGGCTCCCATATGGTTGAGACCTGGGGGAACCGACCTAGGAGGGAAGGGAGGCTCATGAGTGCTAGGTGGATGGGAAGGTCCAGGCAGAAGAGGTTCGACCAGCTGAGGCAAAAGGCTAGGAGCGGGTTGCGGCAAGCGAGGTTGGGGTTGCTAACTAGCCGGAGCGGGCCGCTTAAGGTCAGCCAAAGACGATTGCATCATGAAAACATTGGCTAAGCTGGGATCAGAGACAGGAGGAGGGGGAGGACCTAGGAAGGTTCCAAGAAAGGAGGAGTCTTTGTAGTCGCCGAGGAAAACACTAGTCAAAGAATCAACAGTTTGCTTATTGGTGACGGAAGAGATGATAGACTCAGAGGAGGTTTGAGATTTTGGTTCATGATATGTCAACTAGTCGATGGTGACAATCTTTCCATCATGAGGGAAAAACATCTTGCGATGGACCACGGATGGGATAGCAGACATGGCATAGGTGTAGCTATGCCCCAAAAGAATGTTATAGTCAAGAGGGGCGTCGATAATTTCAACGTCAACACAAAAAGTCTTGCCCGCAAGGGTGATAGGACAGTTACGGAAAAGGAAAATGGGCTGGGAGGCATGGCCATCCCACACATGAAGGGTGATTATGGAAGGGGCCAGCTCAGGAGATCCGAGTTGTTTCCAAACCGAAGTAGACATCACACATGTAGATGCCCCCTCATCAATAATACACTGAGCGATGTTGGCATTTCAGATTTTGACTGGGATTTGGAAAGCAATGGAAGCAAGAAGGGGAGGATGGTCTAACTGACGGGAATTGAAAATAATCAATTGGTCATCAGCAGGATCTACAACGCCCATGGCAGAGAGTAGAGCCTTCCTTTGAGAAGGACACGACTGAAGGAGTTCCAGTGTTGAAATGGCAGCAGGAGATTGTGCCAGATCATCTACTATGCTATACGAATGGGAAGCTCGACCAAAAGCAACATTTCGACGTAATGGACCCTTAGGAATCTTGGTATGAACCTCAGCTTTGGGCTGAGGGATATGCAAGGGACCATTGGGTGTCGACAGAGGCTCTGTAGGACCTGAAGATGGTGACTCGGGGATAGACGAAGCGGGAGGTGTTGAGTACTTACAAGGCCGAGTTTGAAGGTTAAGGTCGACGCTGAGAGGTTGGGCAGAAGACATCATGAGAATATGGTAATCAGAGGAACCCGGAGGGGAAGGTTGAGTGGTTACCGGAGCATGAGGAGGTTGAGTAGCTATGAATCCTTGTTGAGGGAAAGGATCGGTAAACACGGTTGGTTGAGAAGTAGCCACATTAGGGGGAACAGTAGGGGAGGTATGTTGTCCCCGCAATGTAGCATGAGACTCCCACATCTGCCACATATGTGGTAATAGGGGACAATCGTGAGTGTAATGACCATAAACACCGCAACACGAACAAGGCTTATTGGTGCGAAGAGGCTTGTCCGGCTTGGGCTGAGAGCCCTGTGGCTGAGTAGCATTGTTAGAATAAATACTTGGAGGATTGGATCCACAATTACCAAGGGAAGATTGATTTTTATTTCCTTTCCGCTTTCTTTGAGAAGAAACAGGATTAGTCACACCCTGCTGTGCAAATAATTGCCCTGGAGGGGGTAGTAGTTGTTGTTGCGGGGATTGAGAAGGAGGGGGAGTTAGAGGTCCAAATGCTGGAGGAGCTAGGACACCAGGTTGTGGGTAAGGATAAGGGTTAGGATGGGCAACATTGAGGTAAGCAGGAGGGTGGGCAAAAGGAGGAGGCATGCCGTATCCTGGATACATGCTACCTGGAGGGGGGAAAGTGCTGGCAGTGCTGGCCCCTCCCAGAGGGAAACCATAGCTCATAGGAGGTTGAGCGTAGGTATGTGAAAGAGCTCCAATGATACCGTCGGCAGAGTGTGATGCCCCCGGGGCATTAGCGTCACTAGGTTTGGGGAGGTCAGGAAGGACGGTATAAACATAACCAGACTGAGCATAGATGAGGCCATATATCAAGGCTATTTGGAGGGCGGCTTTTTCAGTTTGAGGGAACTGGGATGTGACATCTTTGCCAATGGCACGTAAGAGAGAGAAAAGGAACCAGTCCATATAGACCCGATCTTCAAAGGTGGGAGCTCGACATAAGCTCCTTCTTCTCCGCCATTCCTGGACATGAGTGAAAAGGCAGGTCGAAGAGGATTGACGGAAAGAAGTCAAGAGTTCTGTACCAATTTTGTATCGGAGAGGGAGCTGGAAATAAGATAATAAGGCTTCGGCAATGGTTGCAAAGGAGGTATGGGAAGAGGCGATCTGATCAACATACCATTTAGAAGCTTCACCGGTAAGCGTGCATTGGAACAATCTAAGACGGATGGAATCGTCATTAATGGAGTTGGAGGAACACCAAATGTGGAAAGATCAGATATGGTTGGAGGGATCTTCACTAGCAAGGCCTTCGAACTTGGGAATGTCGGAGGGGAGCTTGGTTGGCATAGCAGGCCAAATAACATCGTGGCGGATAGGATCGTTGATCAATTGATTAAAATCGAGGAGACTGAGACCAGCCATATAAGGGAGAAAAGGGACAGTCGAGGTAGTTCCCATGGTGGTTCCACTAGTAACAGACCCAGTAGTAGGACCGGGGTTTCTAGCGTTAGGTCCCAAACTATACATGATGAAGGTAATAGGGGGAGAACTAGAAGTAGGGGGAGAACTTGAGCAATCATAAGAAGAGGTGGAGTGCGGACTCGGGGGAGGACTAACTCGACGACGACGGGAAGGATTAAGTCAACCAACCGGAAACTGAGGGTGAAGGCCAAGAAGTCTCTGGAATAAATGCCTTGGAGGCACAATGATGACAGGAAGAAGAAAAAATGACAAAGGCAGGGAGGTGCAAGTGAGGTAAATGTCGAAACAAGGGCAGAGAGGTGCAGTGTAAATTAATTTTAAAGTATTTTCTGGGCGGTGTTAACCAGGCTCTTATTCACTTAGGGTCAGTGTGTGGCATGTGTTAATTTTAATTTTTAAACCTAGACGTTTTTAGAATAAAAGAAAAAGTGTGATGCGTAACTGAAAATAAATCTGCAGAGAACAGTAAATAAGACTGAAATAACAGAAAATTAACAGCTAACAATGCATTGATCTGACCCAAGAAGGCAGGTCTCTCAAAACTAGTTTAAAAGAGGGAAAAATCCTAATCAAAACACACTAAAAGGAGGCCAATAGTTTTAAGGTCGAGAGGGACAGGGATCTAAAGGAGAAAGCTGCTGAAAAGAGGTGCAGAAAAAATCAAAGAGGCAGAGGCGAGGTTGCTGCAAAAAAGGGGGAAATCAGCTAAAGGTAGAAGGGACAAGGAGGTGACCCTATAGGTAAACCCAAACAAAACTATATGAGGTGATTTGAAAGGGAGAAGAGCTGATCTAAAGGGATCCGAAAATGAGGTATCAGATCTGAAAAAAACAAGGTCGAAACTACGAAAATTCAGATGTCTGAAACAGCTAAAACTCTTCCACAAAAAGTGGAGGGTACTAAAGCCCTAGGGGGCGAGATTCCCACTTATTTGAGTAGAACATATCAAAAAAAGGTCTAAACGGGCAGAGACAGAGACTGAAAAACCCTGACAGAAGCTTCAGACAAACCCAGAAAAAGTGTTGGAAAAGAGCAGAAAAAAGTGCAGGTCGCAGGTTCTGACCTTTTTTCAGTCCAGGTCGTAGTTTTGGGGCAGAAAAGTGTGCCCCCTAGGCCAAGTCGCAGGTTTTGGGCCGATAAGTGCGACCTACAGATCCGGGTCTCTCAGCGGAAGATTTCAGAAAAAGTTGTCGTCTCAGCTGCGGCTGATGTCTGTCACCTATGCAATAGGGCCAGAAACACATGGAAGTTAAAAATTGTAGTTTTTGAGGGTTTTAGAGCTGAAAAACACCATAAAAATAGGAAAAATAAAAAATTGAAGAGAAACCCTAGGGTCTGAAATAGCTGGATATGCAGGAATATATAAAACGACAGCGGTCGCAAAATAAAACCCATGTGGAGTCGCCAATTGTTAGTATGAATCTTTTGTCGAAAAAATACCACTTTAGCTATGCATAAAAAATAGCCCTAACATCAATTATGGCTGCCAATATCTTCAAATCTACAGTTAGTTGATCCAAATAAAGCTGCACAAATCCAGATCTATGCATAAAAAGACATTAAGCAGTAAAAATGAAATGTTGCTACATGCATCCAATAGATAAGACAAGAACAATATTTTTGAAAGAATTTTTATATTAAAGGGGCACCTGAGAGGAAAAAAAGAAAGGTGTTTCCAATTCTCCTCAATGGGATGGGTTCTTGAAAGTCCTCATCATTTCAGATCAAAAATTTATCTCTCTTGTTGGTGTAGAAAACCCAGACAAACATAGAACTCAAAGGGAGCTCTCAAAGCAAATGATGGAGAATGGGAAAATGATAATGGCTCAAAGTCAGACCAAGAGTATAGATCTAGAGTGATCTAATGTAAATGAAAGGTGACCAATGAATGGAAAAACCCTTCTATTTATAACAAAATATTAGGGCGGCCTAGAACTTGGTGCATGAATAAAATATTATTAACCAAATTCTAGAACCACCTTTTAGGAATATTTTATTATATTTGTTGGAGGGAAAATGATTTTTGACTTGGGTTAAATCCTTTATTTATAAATAATAAATAAATAAATGATTTATTTATTATTTTAAGGAAATGGTGGAAATATAATTAAATAAATAATGATTTATTTAATTATTTATAAATGATTTAGTGAAATTTAACTAGGAATATTATTTAAATAAGGATTAAATAACTTATTCCTAGGAAAGAATCAAATAAATAAGGATTTATTTAATTGATTTCCTTGTTTTGGGTTAAATATGACCAGAAATAATAATTAAATTAATGTTTAACTAATTATTCCTTGAGGAAACATAAACAAATATAGATTTGTTTATTATTTCCTTTTGGGGTTTCCTATTTAGACCATAAACAACTTAATAAAGGTGTTTCACTAAGTTATTTCACATAGTGAGAGAAATTTTACTTAGGGTAAAATTGGTCTTACATGATGTACTTGGGTCCATTCAATGGTAATAGGTTAGATGACAAAAAAATGGTGTAACAGTAGGGTATGGAAAAAATTCGTCAGCTTGTGCACATCTTGACACCCTTTGTTGCCGCAGTGTGGTCCATTGGATGTACTTGTCCTCATAGCTCCCCACGGGGTAATATTGTTCCTTGATTTCGTCTTGGAATGAATTCTGGGTGGGTGCGGCTGAGAACAGAGAGGGTTCCCTCTCGTACTTTTTCTCACAGTAGAATTCCCAACAGTCTTTGAAATGGGGGGCAGCTTTGAGGATTGCAAAAGTAATATTTTCTCAGTCAGAGAAATAATGGAATGAGAAATACCCTTCTAGAAAATTCAACCATCTATCTATGGTGTCTACATCTATCTAGCCTTGAAATACATAAATATCAAATTTTACATGTACCTTGAAAGGAGTGGTGCCTCCAAAGTGGTTATTCGTTGTAGATGCGCCACCGGTAGGAAGTCGTTGAAGGATCTAGAAAAATTTATCCATCATTGCATTCCTTTGTTTCTCGAGGGCCTCCTCGAGCAATAATTTGATAGGATATCCTACTCCCTCATATTTCTTTTCTTTTTCCATGAGAGCTCGTCGGGGTTCGTGAGGCTGGTCTTGCAAGGGCTCAACCAGATTGAGCCCTAACTCCTTATCCCCTGACCTCGTTGGGGACATGCAAAGAAAAACATAGAAAGAGCAGACCAATCTAATACCACTGATCTAGATTTATGCAGGAACGCAATAGAATATGAATATAACCATAAATACAAATATGTAGCAGAAACAACACTTCATTTCATTAATATCAAATAACTGAAATATGCCTAAAGACATAATGGAAATACACTAGCTAGGGCAATGGTATCTTATCTCTGAGAAGATATGTGGCGGTTACAGGCCTCTGAACTGGGTTACAATGAAGATCGAATCCCTATTTATTATTTAGAAACAATGGAAAACCCTAAACATCCAAAAATCTAACCCTAGGAGATGAAGCACCAAAAATATGGGCCCTGTTTTGGTAAATAGGTACATCAACTTCCTGGGGACGTAACTTTGGTATAAGATCTCTGTTTGAAGCGCGCAATACCTCGTTAGAAATATCTATCTAAGGACTAAAACTTTTGAGTGAAAAACATCAGTCAAAGACCCATGTTACTCCCTATTTTCTCAAAAAATGTTGTTTAGGGCCTCAAAACAACTCTGGAATTTTAGGACCTGAAAAACTGCTAAAAATAGTAAATTTTGCTACAATTAAGGAAACTAAAAAACTATAAGAAACAATGTTGGGGGTCCAAGTGGAATAGGCGGGTGGACACAAATATGCACCTGCATCATTCCCCAAGGTACATCCTTTGCATACATCTTGTTGCTCGAGTGCTCCTTTTGGGAGGCTAGTGGTTATTTTCTACATAATCTTCAAGGTGCCATGATGCAAATGGCCAAGTCTTATGTGCCAAAGTTCAACTACATCGTAGCTATATTCCTTCTCTACCTTATTGCTTAATGCAGCACAATATTCCACATCTAAATTATACAATTTCTTCACACGAACCCCAATCTGCTTCACCTGTCTTGTGGCTATGTGTATTAAGAATTCATTTCCTTGGCTAAAGATCACATCATAACCACGGTCTTCAAAAATTCCAATAGATATGATATTTTTCTTTAGGCGCAAAAAAAACATGACATCTTAAGCCTAAGAGGGGATCTCAACTCCCTCTGAAAGGTGACTGTACCAACCCTGGTCACTTTGTACCTTTCATCGTCCCCCAACTAGATGTGCATTTGCAAATATTTTTCCTTCAGGTCACTGAAAACTCTCTACACCCTATCATTTGGAACAATTCACCTTAGTCCATGTACCGCATGCTCCCCATCATTTTGCTAATCATGCATCTGATAAGGGTGACTTCAAAATTGAACTGTGAAGCCAAGGTTTCACCTGTTGCTCCTCTGGAGGTCTTCTTGCTCAGTTTTTTTGTAGAAATTCCTTGTAGATTCAAACTACTAATTGTAATTTACTAAAACAATATACTTGAATCAACTCTACCAATTCTAGAAACCAATTTAAATAATCACAAAATCACGAAGCAAACAAGAGAAAGAATTCAATCAACACATTACACAATATTTTCTTGGGGAAAGCCACATCTAAAAACCCTGATATATATATATATATATATATATATATTTCATTAGTCATAAAATATTAGAATATTACAATGATTTGTTAATGCCCTAGAAACCTCTGCACTATATATATCTATCTTACTACTTCCTAAACAATGTTATGCCAATAATTAACCAAATTTTGGTTTTTCCATGTCCCTATTTCCTTGCGTTGTTCCCTTCGGAATTAGCCCCATTTAATTAGTGAAATTCCCATCCAATACTATGCAATCCATCATAGGCCTTACTTTGACTACATGCACCACCTATACAATCTAGGCTATTTATGGCTGATCTATCAGTAATCTAGTTGATTACTGAGTGTGGTTCAAGTTCCACTTCCACACTTTGACCTTCCACTAGTTCCTCCAATAGTTGGAACTAGTTAAACTGACTTTAACTCAAATAAACTAAGTTATATAATTACAACTCAAAATAAACTCAACCAGGGCACCTAAAATGTAGGAACCAATGTACATGACTCAAGTTAGACCCTCAACTCAAAAACTGAACCAACTAAGTCAAACTAAATTAGTTAACTGGTACAAGTTATCATGATATGTGGAATTACAATTTTATTCTAATTTAATTCAAGGGAAAATTAAATTAGAATATTTCTTGTTGCAATTTTAAACACTCCCTCTCAGCAAGAAAGAGATTATCAGATACCCCAATCTTGACTCTATGGAACTCAAATTTTCCTCTTGATATTTCCTTCATCAAGATGTGTGCATCATGTAACTCTATAGGAATGTACTCTAGCATCATGATCCACCTCTGCACTCAATCTCTGAGACGGCGGTATTGGATTTTGATATGCTTGGACTTATCATGAAAACTTGGATTTACTGAGTTTTTGATATAACTTTGGTTGTCATAGTAAATCACTGCAGGATCCATCTACTGACCAAATAACCCAAAAAGGATCTTCCTCATCCAGATAGCCTCACAAGTTTCTTGACTAGCAGCCATGCACTCTGAGTGAAACTGATATTTTCTTCCTGTTGTACCAAGAAATTGTTGTTGACCCAATAATGAAGATTCCTCCTGATGTGCTCTTCCTGCCTGATGGACTCACTACCCAATCTGCATTTGTCAAGCCTTGAAGCTTCACTCTCTCTGACCATTTATACTGAAGAAAAAATTGAATGGTGTCTATGATGTATCTCAACACATGTTTGGTTTCCTTCCAATAGAGTTTGGTTGGCTTAACCATTCCTTGACTAAGTAGGTTAACCGCTTAACACATTTTCGGTCGTGTGCTCACCAAGTACATAAGTGGACCCACAAGCTGTTAGGATATTCCGACACATAGGAAATAGTTAAGAATAACTTAGTCTAGTGTAGAGTTAGGTAAAGTGTGTTTCTTTACTATGTACATTTGTAACTTATAATCCTACGGTCATGATTTGTAGTTATCCGACGGTTCACTCTCTCCTTGGTATTAACGGCACTTTATTCGTGGCTTAACACCCAATTGGTCCATGATCTCTATTTAAATAGCATGGAGGGTTAGTTTTTCGGTAACCGTTTATGAGAGAAACATATGTCATTTTTATTTTTATATTAATAAATTTCTTGAAGTGGCTACGTTGGCTCAGGCCATGGACTGTTTCCCTCTTCGAGGGTTTTAACCACGTGATAATACTGGTGTACTAATTCGTGATCTGTTTTTGAGCGGTAACCTTTGGTTTTTGATCTACGAAACTTACCCTGTAAATTCCTACATGGTATTGGAGCTATTTTGAGGGCTGCATCCATTGTTGATCCAAATCCGAAGCCAATTTGACGGCATGCAAATGTCGTTTTGTAGATCTACTATTTTTGAATATTTTCGGGCTCGGAGAAATGCTCTGTTGTGTCTGGAGAGTCTATTAAAGTGAGGAATGCCTTTCATTTCATGCAAAAAGGTTTATGGTTGCCCAAGTTATGTCAGTTTAGATTTGGAGGTATAAAGTATTTGTTTTGCGGTAATATTTGTTAATAGTTCTGCTTATTTCCGTTCCCTCTGTTTATTTGGTTTTTAGGTTTTATTTACCTGCTAGATATATACCCTCTTCTCTGTGTATTCTCTTTGGTCTGCGCTGTGTGCGGTCTCAGAAAATCAGAAACAGGAAGAAGGGATTTTTTTTTGCTACATATGCTCTTTCCCCGCGTCTTTGTGCGATCACGGGAAATTAGAAATAGTGAAAAATAGATAGTTGACGGTAAGGCTAACTGGAAATCTAAAATTTTTTCGTAAGGCTTGTATTTTGGTTTTTTTTTTTTGCTCAATTTTTTGTGTTTTTTGTGCAGGAAAAATCACGCACACCGAAGATTTAAGGAAAAAAAAAACCTTCCTCCTTTCAAACAATTACAGAATCCTTTTACTATCTCACTTGGTGAGAAGTTAGTTTATGAGAATAGAGGTCTTGGGTTCAAGTCTCTTTCTCAAACTTCTTTTGTAAAAAAAAATTTGTTAAAGTGGCGGGATTTTTTTAAAAGTTGAACTTCATCCTCAAATTTCAAACCGTTCCCGTAACTATTCAACATCTACAACTCGTTTTTTTCAGAAAGGCATAACGTCTTCCTTCGTTTTTCGAGCCGTTTTTTTTTAATCAGCCCAATTTTTCGAGATTTGTCCATTGGAGTAGTTAGTTTCAGCCTTTTTCAGCTTCATGTTTTTTAAAAATGGAAAGTGCATGTCCGATTATTATTAACAGCACTAATTATTTCCTATGGCTACCTCACATGGTAGATATACTTAGAAGTAACGGGCTTTATAGAATAGCCACAGGACAAGAAATTAAACCTTCTGATGATGATAAAGTCGCTAAATGGGAAAATAAACAAGATCAAGCACGAGGTTTGATAGGAATTTCCATTGCTCAAGATCTTCGATTTCATATCCTTGACATTGACACCCCTCATGAAGCCCTGGAAAAGCTAAATACTGTCTTTGGAATTCAAAATCAAATCAGGGCCCACCAGCTTGAAAATGAGTTTCTTACTTTGGACCCCAATAATTTCTCCTCTATTTAATATTTTTTGTCCAAATTCAAGACCCTCAGACTTCTTTAAAAGGTTGTAAGGTCAAAAAAGAAGATGGTAGCCTCATCTATTGCATTCTTGCTAAGCTTGGCCCTGCATACTCTATATTTTTTTCCACCTTCCATTCCACTAGAGAAGCCATCATTTCTTTAGGAACCACCTACAAGAACCCCTCTTTTGATGCCTTTTGCGATTCTTTGATAAGAGAACAAGAAAAAATATTACACCTTGGTCTTATCACTTCTGGAAACACTTTTAAGAAAGCCTTAGTAGCCCAACAACAATCATATCAAAAGAATCCGAAGAAGAAGTATCCTAAAAATTATGATCTGAAACCAAATCAGGGTCCTAAGAAATTTCAGCCGCAAACTAAAAAAGAAACTCACCAAAATGATAAGGCAAATAAAAATAAAGGGAAGAAGACAGATAGACATTGTAATTTTTGTAATCATGATGGCCATATAGATTCCAAATGTTTTAAGAAGATGGAAGCCTTAGAAGCAGCAATGAAGAAGAAAAACATCGATTTGGATCACTCTTCACTTTCATCTTCAGGAATGGCACTTTCTGCTTGTGGTTTCCAAGCATCAAGATCTGGTTATGCATTAAATGTATCTTCTTCTTCTCATTCTCATGAGTGGTTCATTTATTCTGGAGCTTCTTACCACATGGCAAAAAATAAAGCCATGTTTTCTTCTTTAAATTATTGTAACACCAAAAATATTTATGTTGGTGATGATAGATCTCTTAGTGTTGTAGGAACTGGAACCATTCATCTAGATGATGGTCATTTTAATGATGTACTATGTGTTCCTACCTTGTCATGCAACCTTCTCTCTGTTTATCAGATAACTCATTCAAGTGAAGGGAAAATAGTTGAATTCTCACCTCATGATGTTGTAATCAAGGATCTAAAATAACCTAGACATATTTTAGCTACTGCAATTGTTGATGATTACACAAGGTTGTATAAGTTTGACAAATTTGTTTCATCATGTATTCCCTCCGTTTTTGTTGATCATAATGATGATGTGAGCAAACTTTAGCATGAGCAATTTGGTCACTTAAACTATCGCTCTCTTCAAACTCTATATAAATAAAATATGGTGACTAGTCTTCCTATGCTATCTTACCAAGAGGATGTTTTCTCCGGGTGTGTACTCAGAAAACATCATCGGGATAGTTTTGACAAACGTGCCTCTTGGAACGCCTCAGCCCCTTTGTAGCTTGTGCACAGTGATTTATGTGGTCCACTTCCTATTGTTTATTTCTCTGGTTACAAGTGCTTCTTAACTTTCATTGATGATTTTTCCAGACGCACTTGCGTATACTTCTTAAAACCCAAGAGTGAAGTTTTTAACATGTTCTTGGCCTTTAAGGCCTTTGTTGAAAAAAAATCTAGACATCAAATTCTTAAGTTAAGATCAGACAATGGAGGAGAATATGTTAACAAAAAAATTAACAAACTTCTGCATTGAGCATGGCATTCAATTGCAACATACCATTCCATATACTCCACAAAAAAATGGTGTAGCTGAAAGGAAGAATTGCACCTTAAAAGAAATGGCCAATTGTATGCTTCAATCTAAAGGACTTAGTCTCAATTTTTGGGCAGAAGCAATTAACTGTGAAAATTACATATTAAATCGCACTCCTACTAAGGTTTTAAAGAATATAACTCCAGAATAAGCTTGGAGCTCAATCAAACCAAATGTAAGTCACTTTTGTGTTTTTGGACGTGATGCTTGGGCCCATATTCCAGATGCGAAACATAAAGCCTTAAACGTAAGAGTGAAAAATGCATTTTTGTTGGATATTCTAAATAAGTCAAAGGATATAGACTTCTTTAACCAAACTTCAAAAATATAATCATTAGAAGAGATGTAAAATCTGATGAAAATATATCGGCCTGCGAGCCTAGTCTGGCGGTTGTGAGACCTTTGGCCTACGAGCCTGATTCGGCATATGTGCCACCTCTCTCTCTCTCTCTTCTATTTTTAATAGCATTCCTTCTAGCTCAAATGATGACAGTGAGGATGACAATCCTCCTCCACCTCTATTTCTTTTACTCCATAGCTTCCAAGATGGGTCTGCTCTATCTACTCGGGATGTAGTAGGTTCTCTTGGAGGTGACCCTACAGATCGACGGCGTACACGTTATTAGTTTGAAAGAGCCTCTTCCTTATTGGCTCAAGTTCCAAAAAATCTTGACCCAGAAACCTTTGAAGAAGCCTTCGACCATCCAAATTGGGATGAATCTATGAATGAAGAATATCGTTCCTTATTGGAAAATGATACTTGTGATCTTGTTCTACTTCCAAAAGGAAGAAAACTTGTCAGATGCAGATGGGTTTACAAAACAAAGTTTGGACCAGATGGAAAAGTAGATAGACATAAAGCCCGTCTTGTTGCTAAAGGATTTTCACAAGTTGGAGGCATTGACTATACTAAACCCTTCTCCCCTGTTGCCAAAGTGAATTCTATCCACCTTGTTCTTTCCCTTCTTACTTTAAATGGGAATTCCATCAGATGGATGTTAAATCTGCCTTCTTACATGGAGATTTGCATGAAGAATATACATGGAACAACCCCCTGGCTTTATCCAAAATGACTCTAGCCTTGTTTTTCACCTTAGGAAGTCTCTCTATGGTCTCAAACAAGCTCCTCGAGCTTGGTATGCTAAAATGGATAGATTTATATTAGATAATGGCTTTTCTAGGTGTCATTCTGACAACATTGTCTACACCAAGGAAGTGGGTAAGTCCTTCACCATCCTTATTCTTTATGTTGATGATCTTATCCTTACTGGTAGTGATCCAAACCATATAAACCATGTGAATTCTATCCTCAAAAAGAAGTTTTAAATTACAAACTTAGGACACTTGCATTATTTCCTTGGTCTTCAAGTCTTGCAATCCAAAGAAGGCATTACTCTCTCTCAGTCCAAGTATGCCTCTGATATTCTACACCACTTTCACATGGAATACTGTAAGCCATCCCCTTCTCCTTTTTATTCTGGAGTCAAGATTTCAGTCACTTGTACTACCCCTGAAGTTGATGCTACCTTATACCGTCAACTTGTTGGTGAAATTTTGTATCTAACCCATACCCGTCTTGATCTTTCCTTTGTCATTGGTCTTGTCGCTCTGTTTATGTACCAACCCCATGAAAGTCTCTCGAAAGAAGCTAAAATAATACTTTGATATATTCAAGGTACAATTCAATTCAAGATTCATTACAGTGCATGAGCATCTCCATTGTTGATTGGTTTCATTGATTCTGATTGGGCTGGTGACCCTGATGATCAAAATGCTACTGCAGGTTATGTATTCACTCTTGATTCAAGACCTATTACTTGGTCTTGTAAGAAACAAAGTGCCATCTCTCCTTCTTTAGTAGAAGCAGAGGATTGTGGTGCAATTGAAGCCAGCAAGGAAGCCTTGTGGCTTCGTCAGATCCTGTCTAAATTTGGTCTTCATTAGCAGCATCCAAATACATTTTGGTGTGATAATCAGAGTGTCATTCAGCTATGTAAAGATCCAATTCAGCATCAGCATATGAAACACATTGAACTCCACATAAACTTCATCATAAAGCTCATTCATGATCGTGTTCTTTAAGTGTAGTACTATCCAACCAAGGATCAAGTAGTCGAATCTTTACAAAGGCTCTCATAGAAGTGAATTTTACGAAACTTTGATCCATGCTTGGAGTTTAGGAAATTTCTCATTAAAGGGGGTAAGTCTCTAATGCCTCCCTCCTTCTCCTACCATGTCACCTTTGTAAAGCCTTCAATCCTATCCCAAGTTTTTCTTAAGGGGGGATGTTAGGATATTTCGACACATAGGAAATAGGCTCCTTTTTTGTCACCTTTGTAAATCCTTCAATCCTATCCCAAGTTGTTCTTAAGGGGGGGTGTTAGGATATTCTGACACATAAGAAATAGTTAAGAATAACTTAGTCTAGTGTATATTTATGTAAAGTGTGTTTCTTTACTATGTACAATTGTAACTTATAATCTGACGGTCATGATTTGTAGTGATCTGACGGTTCACTGTCTCCTCATTATTAACGACACTTGATCCGTGGCTTAACACCTAATTGGTCCATGATCTCTATTTAAAGAGAATGGAGGGTCATCTGTTCAGTAACCATTTATGAGAGAAACATATGTAACTTTTCTTTTTATATTAATAAATTGCCTGAAGTGGCCGCGTTGGCTCAAGTCGTGGATTGTTTCCCTCTTCGAGGGGTTTAACCACTTGATAATACTAGTGTATTGATTTTTGATCTGTTTGTGAGTGATGAGCTTTGGTTTTTGATCTACGGAACTTACCTTGTAAATTCCTACACAAGATTCATGTAAGTGGAAGCTTCTACCACTTCAGCTAAAGTAGCATCTTCCTTCCTCCAATTCCCTACTAAAGGATTATTCATGGGTTTTTTCTCTCCATGTGAAAATTCTTCAGTATTTCGTTGGAAGACTTGCCTTGAGAGACAAACAATTCCTCATCTCCTTGCAAAATTTCGAAACCAAGGAAATAATGCATGATCCCCATGTCTTTCATCTCAAATTCTCTTTCTAAATCCCATTTGCAATATTTTATCAACTTCTCATCACCTATTATAATTAAATCATCGAAATATAATACTATAATCAATAATTTACCTTCAACCACAATATGGTAAAGGTTTGCATCTGCTTCACTTTTGGTGAAGCCCAACCCAGTGAAATAGTTTTCGATCCAGGTGTACCAAGCACGGGGTGCTTGTTTCAATCCATGCACTGCTTACTTTAGTATGCACACATGTGACTCTCTATTGAAGGTCTCAAATCCTTCTGGATGCTCTATGTACACCTTGTTAGGGCTCCTTAGTTTCCCAAGGCTAAGAAAGGAAACCAAAGAGGTAACCTCAGACCAACTTTCAATTTGGTATCTAGCCCTACCAAGTTAGAGAGGGTTCTCTTGAAATTACACTCACAGCTAATGGAAGTGACTGGAGGCTATTTAGGGTTTTAGGCTAGTTAATAACCTTAGTAGGGTTTGATTTAGGGTTTGTTGGACAAAGAGCACTAGGTCTCAGAACTAGGAAAGGTATCCCAAATGTCAGTTGCAGATATAGTATGAAGCAAGGTAGGTATGATCAGTGACACAACTGGTTTGTCATTGTAGTAGTGGTGAGGAAAAATAATAGGAGTCAAGTGAGCAAAGCATGAATTCACTTTTTCATAGAATGACACATTTAGATGTTTATCGTAAACAAAAACAGAGCATAAAAGAATGATTTATGTATTAAACCTTAAAAGATAAAGCATAGGAATAAATAAGATGGTTGTTAACAAGATATAATCATCAAATATATAAGAAAACATATGAAAAACAAAGCCACTAACCATAACACAATAATTCCATGAAAATAGATTCAAATTTCTATTATCTTTCTGCAAATGATTAGTACACTAGTGTAGAAATTTGAATAACTGATATATTATTCACCAAGATTCTCCTGATCACACACTATTTTAACTTCATGCACAATACATAATCTCTTCTACCATTGATCATTAATTGCGGAAATAAAAAGAATCGCATGCGTACATTAAAACCATAAACAATCACACATATGAACACAACATTTCATGGGAAAGCTTAAAGCTGAAAAACCCCCAACTATCTGTATATTATATGTCATAGAGATCATGTAACTATCATCATACAAAGCTCCTCACAAGCTCTCAGTACAATCTCCAATTGCTACACACTAATCAAGCTATATCTAGCAAAACACATGCTCCAATCTCTGCCACCTGATAGCCAGCCTCTATTGTGTAATCAATGCTGAAGAATGGCTCATAAATAACTTCGAACCACCCGTCTTTTACTGCACAATCCTCATTGGCTTCTCCAATCACTAGTTGTTACAAATATGCAACAGTATACTAACAACTGATAGTTAACCTGCTCTTTCACCACTCTTCACTAGTCTCCACTGAAACTGTCCATGCACTGAAGTTAACTGATTTATTCTTTAGTTGATTAATGATTTTATAATTAGTGGATTAATTAATAATTAATTCACACCACTCTTCACTAGTGTATTAATCAGTTAGACTAAATACAACTAGCTCAACTATGTCTAGATTAGTTAAACTGAACACAACTCCATTAACTCCTCAATCAACTCCACCAAACTCTGTCACATGAGTTCTAACTGAAGTATCCATGCAATAGCTCCACTTAACCCTCAGGAATAGCATAATTCCTTCTGTCAGCTCCTGTGACACATCTGTGCACTTAAATGAAATGCTCCAAGAGAATAAGATAATGTTTATAGTCCAGATATTATTAAGAGCTAATAATATTCGACATATCTATTTTTAGACTAGCAATCTAAAAATAGATTCCGCCCAATATGTATAATAATAGAACTCAATCTATTTTTTCCGACTTGACCAACCATCCAAAAATAGCATCCTGCAACTCATAGAACATGATCCATATGTCTAAAAATAGACTTTGCGCCAAAAATAGCCTGCGGGCACACTTAGTGAAGACGACTTCTTTCCACTAAGCTCATCATCTTGTTGCAATCTCAACAACTAGTTCTAAGTCCTAGCCATAAGTATCCAACACTCTCAATGACTTATTTCTAAGTACATATAGAAAATAAAAAAATACTCCAGCTGTAGGGGTTGAACCCTCATCCAAAGCAACTAATTACTGCACCTAATGACTCATAGCCTAATCCTAGGGAAGTTAGAAACAACTTCCCCTTTTTTAGTAACTAGTTGAGCTTTTCTCTCAAGTCATTAAACATAAGATTCTTTAACAAAGATGACCATAAATAGGCCTATTAACCATCAAAAAACTCATGAGACAGTTTTTACATTGACCCTTTTTTACTTTTGACATCCATGTGTCAAGAAATTTTTTCAAACCCAAAAATGTGACGAAAAATTACAGAAGCGCAGCGTCTAGCAGTAGAAGTGCAGTGAAAGTTTGGAAGGTGATTTGGAGGCCTTCCCAAAGGATTTTTTCGACTGCAAATAATATGGTTGGAAATTTGGAGATGTTTGCTACACAATGGATTCATCAAGCACTGAAAACAATAGCTCCAAACCCCTAAAAAATTGACTTTAAATCAACCAAAACACATTTCCACATGCTTTTCAATCTTCATTTGCAGCCTCTAGCAAAAGGCGCAGTGAGCACATGTTGTGTTTCTGTAGGATGCTTTTTCTACATTTCTTGTACAAATAGGGGTCAAGGATGGAGTGATATTTCTTTCACCATAACACTTTTTGCAACACTGGGAGATTTTTTTGTAGATAAGGTTGTTTTGAAGAAAAACCTCTCTCAGTTTTTGAAAATTCATTTGCATTTTCTCGGATTCTATGCCACAAAATGATGACTAAAACAAACAAGAACAATTAGAGAATTTGATTTTCTGAAATAGGCCTCCAAGAAAGTTGAATATATACCAACCTATGATACATGTTTAGAATCTGAAGGAGGTTATTGTGACTGGGTCTTTCTGTAATAAAAACCTCTTCTATTTTTCCCAAATTCATCTTCATTTGGTCATAAACGTCTTTGTAAAATGATGTCCAAAAATAGAGTCAAAAGCGTAACGAATTTTACAGGGAAATGAGGGGGAAGGGGGTAGGAAAAATTATAAGAAAATTATGAGGGGTATGGATAGATGTTATAAATACCATGGAGGTGTAATTTCTTGAAATTAGTGATAAAAGAGGGGTGCAAGGAGCGAATTATAGACATAGAGCAAAAATGCAACAAAAGACTAGGGTTTTGGGGGAAATGGTGAAATGAGAGGGAAAGGGGGTAGGAAAAATTGTAGAAAAATTATGGGGGGTAGGTATGGGTGTTATTAATATAGGGGTGGTGAAATTTCTTATAATGGGTGAGGGAAGGAGAGGAAAAAGTGGAAAACATGGGGAAAACCCAGAAACGCAGCAAAAGTGCAGTGTGGGCTTCAGTTTTTTTGGGAAAAGTGGTGAGATGGGAAAATAGGTATGGGAAATGGGGGAGGGTCTATGAAGTGCATAAAAGGGTGTTTAGGAAAAAAAAATATGGATTTTCTCCTTATAATAATAATAAAAAAAAACCATGAAATCTTTAAAACGCATCATAAAACCCTAGGAGAGGGATTTCATCACTTTTTGAAAGAAATCATTAAATGAGAGGGTTGATGAATGCTTCACTTAATTTTTTAGGAGTGTTGAAAACTTCTTGTATGAGAAATGACCTTTTTTTTTCTTGATTTGAACTTCAATTTAAAAAATGCAATGAATGTCCAGAAGCGCAGCGAATGCACAACAAAAACACAGTGAAATGATAGGCAAGGCATTTGGTGATGAAAATCAATGCTCTAATGGCTTGGATGAGGCACAATGGTGGAGAATAGCTCTTAGAGGATGAAATGAAGTTCTTTAGTGATTGGATGCTCTTTTATTAGCTTGAAACTTGATTTTTTTCTTTGGTGGTGGTGTAACATCATATGTATTTTTGAGAAATGACTTAATGAGGTGATTGTACTGCAGCACAATTTCTTGAAAAGTAAATGTTACCTTTTTACTTTATTCCCTAATTTTATAACTCCCATGATGATGACCAAAATGATGGAAATGACTCCCTTTTTTCTTTTTATGACTGAAATTGTGATGAAAATCAAATGAAAAACTAAAAATATCTATTTTTAGACTGGAAATCTAAAAATAGATTCCGCCCAATATGTATAAAAATAGAAGTCCATCTATTTTTTCCGACTTGACCAACCATCCAAAAATAGCATCCTGCAACTCATAGAACATGATCCATATGTCTAAAAATAGACTTTGCGCCAAAAATAGCTTGCGGGCACACTTAGTGAAGGCGACTTCTTTCCACGAAGCTCATCATCTTGTTGCAATCTCAACAACTAGTTCTAAGTCCTAGCCACAAGTATCCAACACTCTCAATGACTTATTTCTGAGTACATATAGAAAATAAAAAAATACTCCAGCTGTAGGGGTTCAATCCTCATCCAAAGCAACTAATTACTGCACCTAATGACTCATAGCCTAATCCTAGGGAAGTTAGAAACAACTTCCCCTTTTTTAGTAACTAGTTGAGCTTTTCTCTCAAGTCATTAAACATAATATTCTTTAACAAAGATGACCATAAATAGGCCTATTAACAATCAAACAACTCATGAGACAGTTTTTACATTGACCCTTTTTTACTTTTGACATCCATGTGTCAAGAAATTTTTTCAAACCCAAAAATGTGACGAAAAATTACAGAAGCGCAGCGTCTAGCAGCAGAAGTGCAGCGAAAGTTTGGAAGGTGATTTGGAGGCCTTCCCAAAGGATTTTTTCGACTGCAAATAATATGGTTGGAAATTTGGAAATGTTTGCTACACAATGGATTCATCAAGAACTGAAAACACTAGCTCCAAACCCCTAAAACATTGACTTTAAATCAACCAAAACACATGTCCACATGCTTTTCAATCTTCATTTGCAGCCTCTAGAAAAAGGCGTAGTGAGCACATGTTGTGTTTCTGTAGGATGCTTTTTCTACATTTCTTGTACAAATAGGGGTCAAGGATGGAGTGATATTTCTTTCACCATAACACTTTTTGCAACACTGGGAGATTTTTTTGTAGATAGGGTTGTTTTGAAGAAAAACCTCTCTCATTTTTTGAAAATTCATTTGCATTTGCTCGGATTCTATGCCACAAAATGATGACTAAAACAAACAAGAACAATTAGAGAATTTGATTTTCTGAAATAGGCCTCCAAGAAAGTTGAATATATACCAACCTATGATACATGTTTAGAATCTGAAGGAGGTTATTGTGCCTGGGTCTTTCTGTAATAAAAACCTCTTCTATTTTTCCAAAATTCATCTTCATTTGGTCATAAACGTCTTTGTAAAATGATGTCCAAAAATAGAGTCAAAAGCGTAGCGAAATTTACAGGGAAATGAGGGGGAAGGGGGTAGGAAAAATTATAAGAAAATTATGAGGGGTATGGATAGATGTTATAAATACCATGGAGGTGGAATTTCTTGAAATTAGTGATAAAAGAGGGGTGCAAGGAGCGAATTATAGACATAGAGAAAAAATGCAACAAAAAACTAGGGTTTTGGGGAAAATGGTGAAATGAGAGGGAAAGGGGGTAGGAAAAATTGTAGAAAAATTATGGGGGGTAGGTATGGGTGTTATTAATATAGGGGTGGTGAAATTTCTTATAATGGGTGAGGGAAGGAGGGGAAAAATTGGAAAACATGGGGAAAACCCAGAAACATAGCAAAAGTGCAGTGTGGGCTTCAGTTATTTTGGGAAAAGTGGTGAGATGGGAAAATAGGTATGGGAAATGGGGGAGGGTCTATGAAGTGCATAAAAGGGTGTTTAGGCAAAAAAAATAGGGATTTTCTCCTTATAATAAAAAAAAAAACCATGAAATCTTAAAAACGCATCATAAAACCCTAGGAGAGGGATTTCATCACTTTTTGAAAGAAATCATTAAATGAGAGGGTTGATGAATGCTTCACTTAATTTTTTAGGAGTGTTGAAAACATCTTGTATGAGAAATGACCTTTTTTTTCTTGATTTGAACTTCAATTTCAAAAATTCAATGAATGTCTAGAAGCGCAGCGAATGCACAACAAAAACACAGTGAAATGATAGGCAAGGCATTTGGTGATGAAAATCAATGCTCTAATGGCTTGGATGAGGCACAATGGTGGAGAAGAGATCTTAGAGGATGAAATGAAGTTCTTTAGTGATTGGATGCTCTTTTATTAGCTTGAAACTTGATTTTTTTCTTTGGTGGTGGTGTAACATCATATGTATTTTTGAGAAATGACTTAATGAGGTGATTGTACTGCAGCACAATTTCTTGAAAAATAAATGTTACCTTTTTACTTTATTCCCTAATTTTCTAACTCCCATGATGATGACCCAAATGATGGAAATGACTCCCTTTTTGCTTTTTATGACTGAAATTGTGATGAAAATCAAATGAAAATCCTAGACCATGACCTATATGATGGCACATTAACTCTTTTGATGACCTAGTACACCTAAATGATGACATGACCATGATGAGTGATGATGACCATGAGCAAGTGAAGGGAGTAACAATGACCTAGACGATAGCCAATTACCATATGACAACATAGAGATGTCAAATTTTTTTTTTTTTGAAAGTATAACCATTTGATCCTAATATCTTATTAGTCACATGGAAAGAGTACATTTGATCACTGGTGACTCATAGACACTAATACACCTCTTCCTCAATCACTCCGTTGAGGAAATTTGTTTTTCACATCCATCCGATGCATCTTCCATCCCATTTGTGCTAAAATTTCTATAATAGATCTAATTGAATATTACCTTTCTACTGGAGCAAAGGTCTCATCGTAATCAATACCCTCTGTCTGAGATAACCCCTTGGCCATAAATTTGGCCTTTTTTTTCTGAAAACTCCCATCTGTTGCTTCCTTCACCTTGTAGATCCTCCAGTCTTGCAACAAATTCCCATGCATTGTTCCTCATAATGGATTCATATTCCTCTACCATGGGATAAACCCATATTGGTTGTTGCCCTACTTCCTCAAATGAGGATGGCTCAACCTCTACACTCTCACTCATAACATCCATGTAGCTAGTGTACCGATCAGTTGACTTCCTCTACCTACAATCTGATGTGGGTGCTCCCACATTCTCTATAACACCATGCATCAACCTGTGAGCCTCTCTAGTGTGCTTCCTTCCTTCTATGGATGTCTCTTCATGAGTGGTTACTTCCACATTCTGCTCCTATGTTTATGGTTGCTCCACAACATCCCAATGTTCTTCCTTTCGAGCTAAAATATCCTCATTTGCATGCAACTGAATCTCCCTCTCAAGCGAACATCTCATGGACTTCTCTTCATCAAACTTCACATCTCTACGAACAATTTTCATCATCTGAGATGGAAGGTACACCCGATAGTTGTGAAGTGTATCAATGTGCCTGACATATATGTGCAACTCAGTTGTTGGTTCTAGGTTTTGTCCTTGCATCCTTGGAAACATGACAGTAAAATGATGAACCAAAGAGTCTGAAGTGTGACACATCTGGTTTCTTACTTGAAAACGCTTCTTCTAGTGTACTCATACTGAAAATCTAATGAGGACTCTTCTTCTGCACATATATCGTTGTATTGCATGCTTTGGCCCAAAAGTGCAATAGTAGGCTCTGATCATGTAACATTGCTCGTCCATCTCACACAATAATTTTGTTCTTTCTTTATGCAACCCCATTCTATTGTGGGTTTGGGGTGCTATTAACTCACGTAAAAATACTTCTGATGCACAGAATTTATTGAACTCATTTGACACATATTCTCCACCGTTATCGCTCCTGAGAGCCTTTTCTTTCCTGACTATCTTTTCTCAACAAGTGCTTTAAATTCACAAAATTTTGAGAATGCATGGTCTTTCTTCTACATCAAGAATATCCAACACTTACGTTAGAAATTATCTACAAATATCAAATCATACTTGAATGAAATCTTCCAAGGATTGCTTGCACTCGATTGTGCTTATAATGAAAGGTGGATTTGGTGTGCTTCCCAAATGTACACCCTTTGCATGTATCATGCTTCTCTAGTGCACCATTGGGAAGTCCTGTAGAAATATTTTGCATGATCTTCAAAGATCCATGGTGCAAATGGCCAAGTATCCTATGCCATAATTCATTGATGTCTTGACTCTGCATCTTCTTTGGTTTCATGCTCAAAGCAACATAGTCTTCTACATCTAATTTGTAGAGGTTCTTCCCTCGAACCCTGATCTGCTTCACTTGTCCCATGGCTATGTCACGAAGGAAAGCCTTTCCTTTGATAAATATTACATCGTAGCCATGGTATTCCAAAATAGAAACTAAAACCAAATTATTCTTCGGATCCAGAACATACATCACATCTATTAATGTGAGAGGAGAACCATACTCCCTCTTAAAAGTAACAATATTGATGTCGGTCACACTATACATTCCATCATCTCCCATCTTGATGTGCATCTCAAGGTCCTTCTCCTCCAATTCGGTGAAGAAATATTTGTTTCTAGACATATGGAATGAGGCTCCACTATCGAGGTACCACACACTAGCCATCACTGATGTCACCATGCATGTAGCGAAGGTTAAATCCTACTCTAATTGTGAAGCAAGAGCTTCAACTGCTACTCCTCCTAAGGGATTCTTATCAGCTTTCTTGTGTAGACACTTCATGGCATAGTGTCCCAACCCATGACAGTGAAAACATTTAAACTTTGAAAAGTCCTTATTCTTGCCTGTGTGATCATAATCTGATGTGGAATGGGTTTTACTCCCTTTCCCTTTCTTTTCCTTTCCATCCAAGGCATAGTTCTCATCATCATTATGCTTGGATGAGAATCCATATCTACCTCATCCACCTTATCTCTTCTTGCACCAATTCAGACCATAAATGTTCCCACTCTAGTAGCTTCTCCCTCCCATTTATTGAATCTTGGTAGTTGTGCCAACTCTTGGGGAGGCATAGAAGTGTTAGGCTGACCATATCACCTTCAGCAACTGTAACACACTATAAGGAAAAGACCCTCTAGCAGATGTTTTTGAGGAATCCCACAGAAAAATACCCCATATATTCGTTTCTAGCGAAGGTTACTAGAGGAGGTTGGAGGGCGAAGGGTTTTTCTGATGTTTTCCTCTCGGTGCGCTTATCATTACACGTCGCCCCAGTGCTCTGGAACCGAGAAAGCACCAGTGTGGACCAAAACATTGGCAAACCGGACACCGTGCACTCTGTACACACCCGCCTGGTGCATCTTATTATTCTATAGCACCGGTGCGTCACAGATCTTCTGCGCTGGTGCATTATAAAACACCGCGCCAAAACTGAAACCACCCAATGCGGTAGAAAGAAACCACACCGGTGCATCATAATACATCGCACCAAAACACAAACCGACCGGTGCGTTTGTAAGAAATAGAACCGGTGCGCCTATAAACAACACGCACTAGTAAAGGGTTAAATTTAAAAAAAAAATTACGGTAAAATAACTCGGATTTTTCAGTTTTCCAGTGCTCCTGAGCTCTCAATTATCGGTGCACACCCTACAATAGAACGCACCGCTGCGGATGAAACATTAGCACACTGGACAGCTTGCGCGACGTACACACACATCTGGGGCCTCCTATTACTGTAACGCACCGGTGCTTCACCACTCTTCCGCGTCGGTGCGTTCTTATCGAAGAGCACCGGTGCACCTATAAATCACACGCACCGGAATAGCATTACATTAAAAAAAAAAAAATTAAGGCCAAAAAACCGGTGCTTTATGACTATTCCGCATTGGTGCTTTAGAGATATTCCGCCCCGGTGCACCATCAAAATTTCACGCCGAAACTGAAACATCTCGGTGCGTTGTTAGGGAACCACCCCTGTGCATTATAAACAATGTGCCAAATTTGACACAGCCCAATGCGGTTGTAGGTAAGCGTACCGGTGCGCCTATAAAACCCCGCATATTAGAACAGGGTTAAATATAATAAAAAAATTACAGCTAAAAAACTTCATTTTTCACTTCCCTCAGTGCTCCAGAGCTCTCAAGCACTGGTGCCATTTCCCCTTGTTTGAGCCACCCTGACATTGGTGCTCTCATTACACCCATTGCATGTACTGCTGCTCTGCATTGGCCACCAATCTCCAGCTTGCATTTTGAAAAACGATGGGAAAAAATTCTTTTGCAAATTTTACAGGTAATATGCCTCCTCAATGGCGAAATGTACAGGTTTTTTTCTAGTTTTTCCATAATTAAGCCTTTTAGTGGATTATAAATTGAAATAACCTTAAAAATAACCATTAAAAAAGAAAAAAATAAAAAATATTTCGTGCGATGCACCAGAGCTGTTTGGCTTGCACCAGATAGCGGCGCTGCTTGTAACATTTATAGGCCGCACCGCCACCGGTGCTAATGGTATCCGCACCGTTTCCAGGGCAGTACCGAAAGGCATCCCGAATAATTTTAAAATAAAAAAATAAAATAAAAGGCGGTGCGCTCATTTATCCAAGTGCACTTTTGACCACAGGAATCACAGTGCGGTGCATTGATGGAATTATCCACCCCGATGTATGTTAGTGCACCGCATCTGGATTCCGAGAGGGTCAATGGTGTGGTCGGGTAAAAGACCGCACCGTCGACTATGTAATTGTCATGAATTCAGTGCGCTAACACGACTATACGTGTCGGGGCGTATATTTCAGTCAGCGCACCACTATTCTGAACTTTGATAAAGTTAATGGTGCTTGAAAAATAGAAAGCTACACCAAGGTCGGTGCGTTGTATTTCATTAGGGGCACTGGGACCGGTGCTCTACATTCTTAAGACGCACCGCGACCGATGCGTCACTATTTTTATGGTGCACCGATTTGTCTTTTTGTTTTTTTTTCAAAAAATATATATATATATGTATATTCCTAAATACATGTCTATTTAAGAAAAAAAAAATTATTTAATATGGAAATGATTCATATAGAATAGGAGGAACAACAGCAACAACAGGCTGAATAGTATGACATGATTCGCCAATGGGAGGCCTGAGAGAGGGAGAGAGATGCATACCCTCGCCCTATTACTGTAGATACCTAGGAGATTCTTAGGCAGGTAGGCCTCCTCAAGTTCTATGAGGAGGCTACTTCCCTAAAGGCCCATAGTTTTTTTTTGAGATATCTTATCCGCAGGTGGAATGCCCACCGACAAGCTTTCCAAGTTGATCCTGACCAGTGGTACACACCCACTGAGGAGGATATTTAATTTATTATAGGACTATCGAGGAGAGGGGTGGATTTTCCCTCATTCCCAGATGTGCCAGCTGGTTGTGTAGCAGGGATTCAGTTAGTTTACTCCCAGAGATACATTGGAGCACATGTACTATCTCCTTCAGACTTGCAGGTACCTGGAGGTTAGTTACATATAGGTGCTTTTGGTAGACAGGATGTGCAATGTCTCTCCCTTATCATTTCGACCATTTTTCACAACACCAGTGATGGGCAATGCATTGGTTCCTCGCTTTTATATTATGTTGATTCTTTAGTACAACAGCCACGACTTGTCAAGTGGTCTGCCATTTTTTTGTGGCAGTTTTGTATGGCCTTAGATATTTGTCATGCTTATGCACAAGGGAGGGTCAAATTCTCTTTTTCTTCAGAGCTATTTTGTTTATTTTTTGAGAGGTTTCTAGAGATGAGACCTATTTTTGATCGACAGCCTCGTAGGCCAATGTTTGAGGCCCGGATGCACATGTGGGGGCAGATGATGCCCAAGAGGGGAGACACTTTGTTTCCAGCTAGGATATCACATGATTCACTGGATCTACTAGCCATTTTTGATGGGTTGAATCCCTTCATTATGGTCCCATGTCCTTATGTTGGATTAGATTGACGACAGTGTCCTAACATCCTCTTCACTGCTGATGAGCTGCTAGATGATAGAGGTAATATTACTGTTTTATTTATATTTATTCTAACATGTTCTTTAACTTGTTTTATTAAATTGTGTAATGAAATTGTCTAATTATTGTTGTGTACTTGTATATATTTTGCAGACATTGGCTCTTTTTATGGCAAGGAGATGTCAGGACCACCACAAGATCCAGGTGTGGATCCTGATGATGACGATCAGGATATGGCTGATGTCGAGCATGATCATGATGAGGATGAGGCCAGTGCAGCAGAGAGACATGCTCCTGCTCATCATGGTGCACCGGTGCCGCCTTTTGCTAGGTGTGGTCGACCTGAGACCAGATATAGGATGGAGTTGGCCAACCAACTCTATGCATTGATTGTTGATGCGGGCATCAGGCCCGCTCATTACAGAGACATACAGGCCGATGATAGGTTGTTACGGATGTGGAGAGGCATGTCACGTGACATGTACGGCCTGATGCGGCATGTCGTAGGAGATACAACAGCTATTACGCGATCGAGGATGACTGTTCGTAGCTATAGTCGTAGTCGAGCCGCGACACGTGATGGATAGTCTGCGAGTAGCGACTCACATGCATCTCATGATCGTTCACCTCGCAGCGCGCCTGATGAAAATGATGCTCCACTGGCATCATCTAACAGTCATCACGGAGATGACGCTGGACCATCAGCCACATCCAGTCAGCAGTCTGCAACTACATCTATTAGTACTAGTCATGATCATGATCAGGTTGGACCATCGACCGCCAAGGCTGCACTATTGACTGAGCAGGCCTCCACTACTACTGCTCATATTGATGTAGTACTACCACCAGCGGATGCATCCATCAGTACTAGTGATCATGATCATGAGCAGGCTCGACCATCGACTATCAAGGCTACACCTAGCTTTACTAAGCAGACATCCACTTGAAGTACTACTATTGATGTTGCTATACTACCACCAGTGCCTGATCCATGACATTTATATTACAGTTGTATATTTTTAACATTATTCAGTTATATATATATATGGTCCATGTATTTTATGTTCATGTTGCAGTTGTACTTAATTTTCATGTTGGTGATCATCATGATGTGGCACATATTGTTAGGTCATGTTAGATATGTTCATTTAATGTTTAGCTTGCAGATAGATGTGTATATGTGATAGCATGAGTTATTTAACATATTGAGATGTATATTTGATGTTTGTGTTGTGATGATCTTAATATATAATGTTAATTTGATGTTTGAATGTGTTTATTAGTCGAATATGATGTTTGTACGACAGTTATCAAGATCTGATGATGTTTATTAATTAATTTAATATTAACTGACCATGATATTTATTAAATATTATGTCGTGATTGTAATTGTAATTTAAATTTTAATTGTATGTAAAATTGTAAAATTGTATTTGTATTTGTACTTATTGTAATTTAAACTGTAATTGTATGTAAAATATTTATTAATATAAAATTTTAATTGTAATTGTAATATTTAATTTATTCTGAAATGATTGTAATTGTATATATGAAAAATCGTAAAATTGTAATTCTAATTCTAATTGTATATAAAATTCTAAAATTGTAATTGTATTTTTAATTGTAATTTTAATTGAATTGTATGTAAAATATTTATAAAATTTTAATTGTAATTGTAAATGTAATTTTATGTAAAATTGTAAATGTAATTGTATATAAAATTCTAAAATTGTAATTGTATTTGTAATTGTAAATTTAATTGAATTGTAAGTAAAATATTTATAAAATTGTAATTGTAATTGTAAATGTACTTCTATGTAAAATTGTAAATGTAATTGTATGTAAAATTCTAAAATTGTAATTGTATTTGTAATTGTAATTTTAATTGAATTGTATGTAAAATATTTGTAAAATTGTAATTGTAATTGTAATTGTAATTCTATGTAAAATTGTAAATGTAATTGTATGTAAAATTCTAAAATTGTAATTGTAATTTTAATTGAATTGTATGTAAAATATTTCTAAAATTGCAATTGTAATTGTAAATGTAATTCTATGTAAAATTGTAAATGTAATTGTATGTAAAATTAAAATTGTAATTCTAATTCTAATCGTAATTCATGTATGTAAAATTAATGTAAAATTGTAATTGTAATTTTAATTCTAATTGTAATTGTACTTTTAATTGTAATTGTATGTAAAATATTTGTAAAATTTTAATTCTATTAATGTGAAAATTTTAATTTATTAATGTGAAATGATTTTATTAAAATATTTAAATTTGTAAATTTGCAAATAATTGTAAAATAACAAATCTAGAATAATACAAATTTTTGTAACACAATAAAGTTTAGAAAACAATGAAAATAAATTCATGTACTTTATAATTATCATTATTTTATTATGATCTTACATACAAAGAAAAAAGCTTTATACAGTCTGGTGTGCTTATCATCCTAACACGCAGCAGTGCGCCGTATAAATAAGACGCACCGATGCGTCACAACTCTTCCGCACCGATAACGAATAAATGCAAATAAAAAAATGCAACTCTATTTTCTTTAAGTGAAAAAAAAAACAACAATTTAAAAATGGGCGGCAAAATATTTTCGAAAATCTAATTTCATAAAATAATTCTTTAAATACTAATCACTTTTCATTATTTCACTATTTTTGCTAAAATTTTCAGCCAGATATTTGCAGGAGACAGACCTGGAGCAAGAGAGCAGGAGGGCACTGTGGAGCAGCGAAATACGTTCGAACAGAAGTATTCAGACAATCAGAAGCCAAACCTTTGCTGATTCAAACCCTGTATCATAGAATTTGAAACTGTCTCGTGATTAAATTTGATTATTTTTTTTACTTTTTTCTGCAGTTTTTTACTTTTTTTTTGCAGTTTTATTCATTTTTACCCTAAACCCTTCATTTTTTGTTTTTTCCCTTTCTTCTCCCTGTTTCTGTGATTTCAGAATTAGGTTTTTTCATTTTAGATTGATGTCAAACCCACGGGACAACTTGCATAGTCAGATCTCAATCCATTCGGCCATTCCGTGAATTTTTGAAAAAATGGATTTTTCTTTATCGGTGCGCCCTGCGTACTATACCGCACTGGTGCACTATATTATACAGCGCACCGTGAAAGTACTGTAGTAAAAAAAATGAAAACATTTTTTCTAAATCCATGCGGCAAATCTAAAATAGGGCACCGGTGCTCCATTTAACTAGGAAAGCACCATACGGTGTATTACAATGTTTTTGTAGTGTGTTTATAATACCCCACGCACTGTTAGGTCTATTACACTGTTTTTTTTGGTCGTTTACAACACCCAATGCACCGTACAATTTATTATACTGTTTTGCAGTGCGTTGTTAATATCTCCACGCAACGGCAGTGGTGCAGACCTAGTGAAAGGCGCACCGATGTCTTGACATTTATTTTATACCTGAAAAGTTGAGAATTTATTTATAAATATATTAATGAATGATATGGTACAGGTTTCAGATTGATAAATAAATTTCTGACAAGAGATCAAGTAACAAAAATATTGTTAACACATCAAGAAAAGCAAAAAAGACAAGTTCTTTGTAAATTTTTTATAAAAAATATTATTTTTGAACTATATGTAAGTTTAACTAATATGTATTGTTTACTGTGTATCATGCAGAGGCACAAAATGATGAAGCTTGATATGATTATTTCTGATCTAGGACCAGAAGAGTGGAAAAGTTTAATGGAAAAATTGCAAAAGGATTAATCAATTGAATGAAAAAATACTATCGATCCAATATGAGTTTATTTTTTTAATTATCATTAATAATATACTT
Source organism: Pinus albicaulis (assembly GCA_034641835.2). Classification (NCBI taxonomy): domain Eukaryota; kingdom Viridiplantae; phylum Streptophyta; class Pinopsida; order Pinales; family Pinaceae; genus Pinus; species Pinus albicaulis. The sequence continues at coordinate 909,707,044 of CM076580.1, read as the reverse complement.
AAAATTATTAGATAACATGTGTCAAACAGTCTACTAATTCACATCTATTTAATGTTGTACAGGGATGAACAACTTAGAAAATGAATGTTGTTCTAAGAAAAGAAAAAAAATAGAACATGCAAATGAAAATTAATTGCTCCTTAGCTCATCTGGAGTGGTGCTGGAAGTTAACGAAAGGGGAAAAACTTTTACAAAATTTTGAGGGATCTAGTGGAACGAATTTATAGACGTTCTTTCCAACAGCAAAAATGTGCTTCAAATGTAATATGTAATCATTGAATTTTTCGATCATTAGGTACAATAAATAAAAAATTCAGTATTAAATATTAATTTTCAAGAATTTTCTTGCATAAAAGAAAAGAAAATGGAACCCATTCAGCACATAAAACAGGACAACAAGGAAGAAAATGTTGATCTCTAAGTTTGTATTTTTTAAGTTGTTTTACAAAAATCATCATCGAATGTCTTCAAATAGGTGCTAACATACAAAGAAGAACCATAAGACGAATTGATTGAAATTGGGTTAAATATGGGTTGTGAGTATATGTTGGCATATCAGAATTTAATTATGGAATTTGTAAGCATCTATCGATCTTGTTTTTTTTTTTTTCTAAGTAAAACCGATCTATTAACAAGGGGATAAAATTACATCGAGACCGAAGTCAGAGACTACTGCCTTAGAGGCAGGATTTTCAGGAAGAAACAGAGATAGAGACTGCCATAACCCACGCAGGGGTGCAGAGTGAGATTTTTCCATTATATGCTTTGAGCCAGAAAGAACAAAAAGGTGCCCAAAAAGCTTCAAAACTAATAGCACTGAAAAAGACCCAGAAGGTTGGACATTAGAGGCAAGAAAGAACGACCAAACGGAAAACCCACTAATCATCGGGAGTCTCCTCCACAATCTTGCACCATCCTGAGGCACGCATGTCATGAGCGAGCGCCTCTTCAGAGGCCGAGGGTCCAGGTTCTGCAGGGAGCATGTCTTCATCCGGAACAGAGCTTGCAGGGAACGATGGAGGCTGCAACGGATCTCTGCCACTTCCCAAATTGATGTGCGAGAACTAGGCAGTATTCGAATCAAGTACAGCAGGCAGCGAGCTGGACTCCCCATGCAGGCTTTCCTCAAGAAAAATCACCGAGAAAATAGCAGTAATCCGAGGGCGGTTGAGGGAACTGTTGAAGATAAAACGTGTAGAGCCTATAGTGGGAACAGAGGAGGCAGGAGGACGAGGCATATGGGAGCCCCAGAAATGGCGGAAATCATGAGTGTGCCCCCTTCCACTACGCGTCCGGGGATAATGACCTGAGCCCTCGCCATAGGAGGGGGAATCCGAAGAGGGGCTGGCATGCTCATGAGAATGACGACCCCTGGAACTCCCTCTTCTACTCCGCATATGGTGGCGCAACCGCGACATTGTAGGAAGCAGAGACCAGAGCGCTACAAAGACAGCAGAGAAAGCCAACAGAGGATGGCCCGAGATCTGAAGGAGACGCAGCACCAGCGTAGCACTCTTTGGAGGGCGAGCCTCACTCTTTACAGAGCGCAGGATCCACTGACCGACCCTCTCCCAACGATGCATAAAACAACCAACGATGCCGACGCAAATCTAAATGTAAGCCAAGACCCGGTGATATTTAACCCGACGCGTTTGGTACCAGTCCCGCGAGAGATCAGCGTTAACTCGCACCAAATCCATCCTTCTCACACATAGCAGATCTCTCTCCATAACTGCACCCTTGATGTGAATCGAGCCAGAGCATGCGGAGGCAGGATTTGTCTCAGTGGAAGTCAAGCGAATGCTAATGTTTTCTGAGACCATGGCTTCGGTAGGAGTGGAGAATAAATGTTGTATGCCATTGCGCAGATGGCGTTTTAACTCAGCGTACTGGGTGGGCAGGTGTCGGCAGGCCTTGCCGTGCCTCTGTCCCATCTCATTAACGATCCCTTGGAGCACCCGCATCCGGGACACCAGCGTCCCTTTGAATAAGCGAATTGCATTCCTGTTTGTGAGCATGATTCTGAATAATATCTAGGCTGCCAGAGAGAAGAGCATGTCCCTGATCCACCCCTATATTGGCAAGGAGGTCAGCAACCTTGTTACCTTCGCCTTTAACATGTTGGAAGATGATGGCACGATTGGTATGAAGCCAATGTTCAATTGCTTCCAGTCGAGCTTCCAATCTCCAATTGTTGGTAATTTTTTGCGCCCGGGCCCCGTTGAGGAGTTGGTTGACCATGCCAATGAGGATTTGGGAGTCCCCTTCAACTTCCAAAGGATGGAAGCCATAGTGCTGTGAAAGGATGAGACCTTGCCAAAGACCCTCTAGTTCAGCAGAATTGTTTGTATCCCATCCAATGTTGCCATAAAATAAAAGCAGTGATTCTCCCTCAGGATTTCTGAATATACCTCCGAAACCAGTAGATATGGGGTTGCCCTTGGAGGCACCATCAAAATTGAGTTTGAAGGAGTTCTGAGGGGGAGGACTCCAAGAAATTTTGCTGGCTGAAAGGCATTGGGAAGGCCTATTGTTGATCATTCGTTGAGGGAGGTGTAAGTTCCAATTCTCCCAAATGGCTTTCTCCTTAGCCTGAGAGGGATAATATTCCGGAGTCCAAGTATGTAGATCCAGAGTTTCTTTGAGATTAAGACAGAGGTTTCTCCAGATGATGTCCACCGGTGTGCTTTGATCTTTGAATATGCGCCTATTCCTTTCTTTCCAGATTGTCCAAAGGAGCAGACCTAGGATTAGTCTCCATAGGTGGTTGAGAAGTTCGCTTTGATAAGGGTGCTGATGCCAGAGTCGAATGGAGTTAATGATATCTTCAGACCCTTTGCAGTTTTTTTGACAGCGGAAACTGGCTTTCTCCCACAGTTGGATGGTCAGAGAGCAGGTGTTCATGAGGTGTTGAAGCATTTCCTCTTGAGAGCAGCAGTTGGGACACCTGGATGGTCCATGAAAAATTTGTTTCCGAAGGTTGTCCCAAGTAAGAATTTTCCGATGCCCCAGAAGCCATAGGAAAAAAGAGACCTTGGGCCAGTTGCCTGGTGCCCAAATTTTGTTCCAGACAGGATCCAAAGGCCGCTGGTTGTTGCATAAAATTTTGTAAGCCTCTTTGGTGGAGAATGATCCTTTTGGGGTGTACCCCCATCTTAAGACATCCTTGCCTTCGGAAATTCTTATGCGCGTTTTCTGGAGCTCATGTTCCAAGGCCTCCTTGGCATGGTTGTCCGCATTTCTGATCAATCTGTCTATCTGTTTCCATTGCCTGTACCCTTGGGCTGGCTCCTGCGCCCATTGGTGTTGTACTGTTTCCTGTTGTTGCTCTTCCCACTTTTGGCTAGGAGGCTGATTGTATATACTGTTGAGTTTAGGAAGTTGTTGCTAGGCATTCGTCCAGAATCTAGCAGAGCTACCATTCTGTATTTCCCAGAAACTATGTTTTTGGATAAGATGATAGTGTTGTCTGGCTGCATTCCATATTATTGATCCTTTTTCCACGGGAGTGAATCTGATGAGTTCCTCCACGGGTCTGTGGTTAGTGTACTTGGCTGTCCAAAGTGATGCGCAAGGTTTGTTGGGAGAGGAGATCCAATGCCACCCTATTTTGGCCCCCATGGTTTCGTTGTTGTGCTGAGGGTCTCTTAACCCAGTACCACCATGATCCTTGGGCTGGCAAACTGTTGACCAACTAGCTAGTGCCCATTTTCGATGAGTGCCCGTTGTTCCCCACAAAAAATTGCATTGAAGAGATCTTATTTTTTTCAAGACCCATTTAGGCGCAGCCAAGATGGAGAAAAGATAGAGAGGCATCGCCTAAAGCACTGCTTTAATAAGCACAGATCTGCTGGCTATGTTCAGAGTTCTGTGTGTCCAAAGGTTGAGACGAGTTTCCAACTTCTCCAAGAGAAAACGCCAAGACGTGTGCTTAATAGCAGAGTCAACTAGAGGAGCCCCTAGGTATTTAGAAGGAAGAGAAGCAATGGTGAAACCCAGGATGCGAGCTATGGCTTGCTGAGTGACCGGCGGGGTGTGAAAGAAGAAGATTTGCGACTTGGCAATGTTAACACTCAAACCTGAGGCTTTCGAGAAGGCAGACAAAATGGACTTAAAGAAATAGGCTTCTTGAACAGAGGGATAACCAAACAGCATGTTATCGTCTACAAATTGCTGATGTGTGAAAGCAGGGGAGTTGTGGATGGAGAGGCCCTTGAGAATCTGGGAAGAGAGAGCATGTTTAATATGGCATCCCAGCCCCTCCGCCATGAGGACGAAGAGGAACGAGGAGAGTGGGTCTCCTTGCCAAATACCTTTGGAGGGACTGAATGGTAGAGAAGGAAGACCATTAATAAGAATCGAGAAGAAAGAAGAGGAAATTAAGCTGGCAATCCACCGGATCCACATAGGGGAGAAACCAAAGGCTAAAAGCATTTTATCTAAATATACCATCCTTAACTTGTCAAAAGCTTTGGATAGGTCGATCTTGAGGATCATACCTGCCTGCATGGAGTGCTTGAGAGAGTGAATGACTTCGTGAGTGAGGATGATTCCATCCAGAATCTGCCTTCCTTCTACGTATCCAGATTGTTCCTGAGAAATAAGAAGGGGCAAGAGCGGCTTCAACCTGTTTGCAATGACCTTGGATATCACTTTATAAATAACATTGCAGAGAGCTATGGGTCAAAACTTGTCCGGAGTTCTGATGTTCGCTTCCTTAGGGATTAGAGCAATGAAAGTAGAGTTTAGAGCTGGCAGCAGCCAATGTAGGGTGTGGGATTCCTCTACCACCTGCCAAACCTCCTCTTTGATGAGATCCCAAAAGGAGTGGAAGAAAGTCGTGGTAAAGCCGTCTGGGCCAGGGGCTTTTCCTTCCTTTAGATGATGCATAGCTTGATCCACCTCCTGTAGCTGGACAGGTCTGAGAAGGAGTTGATTGTGTTCTTCCGTAATGAGCTTTGGAACGTTTTGATTGATCTTGTAGATGGCTGGCCTCCTATCCATAGTGGGTTCTTGATGAACCTCTTTGAAATGATTGACGAACTCCTGCTCTATCTCTGTGTGATCTTCCAGCCGCTCCCCTTCGCGATTCTGAATGAAAGAGATAGTGTTGTGCATTCTTCTCTGCACTGTTGTTCTGTGGAAGAATTTAGTGTTCCTTTCACCTTCCTTCAGCCATATGATACGGTACTTTTGCTTCCATAGAATTTCTTCTTGAGCCCTGCACTCCTCAAGCTGACTGTGAATAAGCTTTTCCTTTTCCAAAGTCGCTTCATTGTGGCCCTCATCAATGATTTTTTGCTGGAGCTCTTTCATTTCCTTGTCGAGAGCTTGCTGAGCCTGAAAGATGTTTCTGAAGGTCTCTTGGTTCCATCTTTTGATTTGGGCTTTCAGAAATTTTAGTTTCTTATAAAACCGAAACATTTTTTATCCCACTGGCGAGGGGGAATTAGTCTAGGTGGATCTGATGAGGTCTTTGAAAGCAGGGTGGGAGAGCCAGAACCCTTCGAAGCGAAAAGGACGTCTGGAGGCATTTCCAGGTCTGAGCCATTGGAGAGAGATCGGCCAGTTATCAGAACCAGATAAGGGAAGGATAGAAGCTGAAAGATCTCCTCCAAGATGAATTGCATTGTCTGAAATGAGGAACCTGTCTAATTTGGAAGCAATTTGCTACCTTCCTACTCTGCGATTGCTCCAAGTATGCATTCCATTGCAGAACGACAGATCGATTAGTGAGTTGTTAAGGATGAAGTCATTGAAGTGGTGATTCTCCTGATCCAGTCTGGCTCTGCCTCCCTGCTTTTCTTCCAGTTTGGTAATCATATTGAAATCTCCTCTAGCTATCCATAAAGGATGGAGTCTGTTAAGATTGAGCATTTCTATTATGTCAAGTAAAGCAATTTTGTTGCCCGCCTCTTGAGGGAAGTAGACATTGGTTAGATTTCCATGTATATTAGTACCGATAATGTGGAAAGTGGCTTGAATGATGTGGTGGGAGGCATGAATATCAGAGAGTGTGATGGTCTGTTCATTCCAGGCAATAGCGAGACCTCTCGAGGCGCCCAATGCATCCACAGCTACCGACTGACTACTTGGACAAGCTTTAGAGAGGATCTGACCAAGAGTATAACTGTTACATTTAGTTTCCTACAGAAAGAAGATCTGGGGTTTCTCCTGCTTTATCATATTTTTTATCATACGGACTTTGCTGGGGCCATTGAGCCCTCTTAAATTCCATGAAGTGAGCTTCATGATCCACTGGGGGAGGTTGGCTTGTAATACTTGGTCAATTTAGCATATCTGCCTGAATCCACCAGGATTTTCCCTATTGTAATGGTTCTTTGAAGATCAGTTTTCCTTTCCCTCTTTTTGGAATCTTTGGGGAAGTAGTTTCCATCCCATTGACTGCCCGGTTGTATGCCGATTTGCTGTTGCTGGTAGGCCCTGGAGATGACTACTTCGAGGGCGTTGAGTTGGTGCTCTGGAATCTTATCATAGTCTTTTCTTTTGCATGCTTGTTCCAGCTCAAAAATGTCAAGTCCTCTCAAGTCTATGCTTTTCGGCTCTACCTCCATATTTTGAGCAGTGGGGATGATAGAGGGAAGCAGAGACTGGCTTGGGATGCAATCAACATCCATGCCATTTGGCTTCTAGTCCGGGTCCTTTGGAGGCTCCAAGGGGGTAGCAGAGCTGTTCTTCAGGGAGGGGGAGAGGGGGGGCGGACCCAAAGGTGGAGGGGGGGGGTTGGGAGAGCTCTTCTGAGGGGTGGGCGAGGTGGTCTGGGTAGGGTCAGCCGCATCAGTAGCTATAATATCAAAGCTATTGCTTGTGGAGGGGACTGAGGCTTCAGTTTGCATGGGTTTTTTCCCGGTGGAAGTCTTTTTATTGGCTCTTCTTCGATTAGTAACTTTGGTGAAGCCTTCTTGGTCTGAGGGATCAGAGGGGCCAGAAGGATGAGGGCGAGAATTCAGAGGGCAGTCCCGGAACAGATTTCCTAGAGCGTGACATTTGTGACAGCGAAAAGGGACATGCTCAAAATCTAAGGGCTGAATCCATTCAAAGTCGTCATGGTAAAGACTTACTGAGTCCGGAAGGGGCTTGTCCAGGCGCATGAAGACGCAAATGCGAGCATAAGAGGTGTATCTGTGCAGCTTTGTTTATTCTGCTATTTTGACGAATTCACCCAGGCCCTTGGCTATATCTCTCAGCGAATCTTCATCCCAATATTCTAGAGGAAGCGAATACATCCGGATCCAGACTGGGGCCCAGCTGAGGTCCTCCTTGTTGGGGTTAAATCTTTCAACCCAATCCCTTAAGTACAAGCCTGCTGAGTTGAAGAAGTAAGGGCCTTCATCCATTACTTTGTTCCTGTCTTCTAAGCAAATGAATGTCGCGGTGAAGAACCCTTTTGGACCTAACTGCAGGGTAACATGCCCCTTGGGTTTCCATTTTGCCGCGATCCATCCTTGTAGGGCTTTCTCGGTTGGCCAGAATCCAATGAACTTTCCAATGAGGGCATGGTCCCTCATGTACTGTATTCGTTCATTAATCCGGTGGCTAGGAAGCTCAACCTTGGGCCGATCCGCGACTATAGTTTTGCATGTCGCGGATGTGACCTTGGGGACATCCGTTTTACCATTCTCGGCCTCCTACTTGTCATCGCTTGTGTCAGGCTGAGCAGTTGAGGCATTTGTCGTTTCTTGCAGAGGAGTATCCAAAGTGGCCTCGTGACCTTGTTCAGGACCAGCAGGTCTTGTCATTTTTTGCGTCGCGTGCGCATTAGCTGCTGAGGGGGAAGGCACGGCGGCCCCCCCTGTGGGTTATCCATGGTTGGGTTAACATCTTCTGCCTTCTATGTGATAGAAGAGGGGCTGCAAGTGGAAGCAATGGCAGAGAGAATGCAGTCGGCGCCATTGCAGAGTTCGAAGAGAAACCCTAGGTTGCAGAGCGATTCATTTCCGCCCTTCAAAAAGGTAGTGGGATTGGCCCGGTTTAGACTAACTACTTGCACAACGAGCTACGACCTTGCTCGGGATCGAACACAAGACCGGTCCATCATTACGAGGCCGACTTTACCACTACGCCACCTCCACGACCTTCATCTATCGATCTTGTTTTACTTAGCTCTGTCTATAATTAATAGAATAAAAACATCTTTTATATTATTTGTTATGGGGTATAAAACTTGCAGGAAACAAGGTATGGAATTGCATGAACATTTGAAATTTTGAAAGATGGCATGGTACATGGTTTTGAAAGAAAGTGTATAGTTTATGAGTCAATTGTTCTTTTCAATTGTTGCATGAGTCATTTTTCTTTTCAATTTACATTGATGTATATTATTTAATATTGCAATTTTCATTATTCTCACCAATGTATATACACTCATTTCAGTTTATTTTTATGTTTGTATATTGAAGGTGAAGAAGAAGAAAAAAATCAACATCGTGAACACAACATTCCTGAAAATAACCCAAGTCATGGAAGTAGCTCTAGGAGTGACAACAGTTCAAGCGAAGAATGATGATCACTATGTTTGGATATCAAAGCAAGGCGTTTTATTTTTTGAAATATGTCTTTGAAATCAGACATTTTGTTTAATGTAATGGACATAGTGTCCTAATTGAAAGACAAATGGATATGAATATTAACTGTCCCATTTTGTATGATAAAGATTGTCTTATTCATATATATTATATATATAATCATAAAATATGTTATAATTTGTTCTATTCCATTGTCACTATTGTGTTCTCCATTTTCGTTCTCAAATGCACTAATAAAAATTTAATTCATATGAATATTTCTATAAGATATATATGTGTCGACTTTTGATGAATAATGAATTTTAAAAAACCATAATAATTCTGATATGATATAAAAAATTAATACAAACAACATATTCAAATGAATTAATAAAAATGTAATTAATATGAATATTGTTATAAGATGTATCGACTTTTGATGGATAATGAATTTTAAAAAATCACAATAATTGGACTGTCACAGGTCGATGTTTCTAAAAAAACAAAATGAAAACTAGTGCATGTCAGTAACTGTAAACTGGTGAATTTATGTGCCTATATGCACTGGTGCCTATACGCACCAGTGTCTATACACACCAGTGCGTTTATGATCTATGGGCACCGCACAAATACCGATACCAGTGATAAATATTGGTGTGTTTGTGTGATACTGCATACCAGGGCGTTTATGTATCTATAAGCACTGATGCATTTGCATGATCCATGTGCACTGCACGAATACCGATACCAATTCTAAACCTCGATGCCTTTCTGTGATATGGTGCACCGATGCATCATAAAGGTATACGCACTGGTGCGTTGATATGACCTATGGGCACCACTCAAAACCCAAGACCAATTAGAACGGTCCCATGCGTTGTATCACCAACACTATGCCCGGTGTTGTTTCATACCTTAACGACCCGGTGCATTCTTCTTAGACCGCCCCGGGGCGCCGTGTACATGTACGCACCGGTGCGTTAAAGCCATAGTAGCGCACCGATGAAAAAACATCCATAATAACCTCCGGCCGCCCTTTTTTTTTAGTTGTGTTGAATTTCCGTTAAAAGCTCCGCCAAAACCTCTGTTCCCATAAACGGATGTGGTAGCATATTTTTTTTTGACAATTTTGGCTAATTTTGTAACACTAAAAACCTCCTTTATAACCTCCGCTAAAGGGTCTTTTCCTTGTAGTGACACCAACACTCCCAAGCTCATCCTGACATTGGGTGAACATGGTCAAGTACTTTGGTATTGTGCTTCCCTTCCCTATCTTGATCTTCTGAAGCTTGTCCTTTAGTTCCATCTTCCCGTGGTCTTTGTTATTCTGAAACAAGTCTGTTAAGGCCTTCCACATTACATATGGAATTTCCTTCATGTGGAGGTTTGAGATAATATGATCTTGAACTCTTTCCAGTAGGATCCTTCTCGCCTTTTCCACACATTTCTTCTAGTCTACTAGATCTTGAGCATCAGTTGTTGGAGTCTTAGGAATTACTTCAGCTCATTATATTCCAAAACTGCCTCACTCATGTCCTTCCAAGATATTTAATTCGAGTTGCCCTCAAGGGCATGCTCAAGTATCGATCCATAGAATGAAATCATGCTGGCCCTGAAGAATGATACTTCAAATTTGATTCACCTACACAGAACACACTCATGTTTTCTCTAATATAGTGATTTCAACTCTTATACCATGTATAGATTCAAAGTGCTAATTGTACTTTACTAAAAAAATTGACTTGAATCTACTCTATCAATTGTGGAAACCAATTTAAACGATCATGAAATCACAAAGCATACAAGAGAAAGAATTCAATCAACACATTACATAATGATTTCCTGGGGAAATCCACGGCTAGAACCTCGCTATATTTATATTGCATAGTTAGAAAATATGGGAATATTACAATGCTTTTTTCATGGCCGAGCAACCTCTGCACTACCTCTATGTGTCTCACTACTTCCCAGACAAGCCTAGGCTAATAATTAAACAAATTTTGTCTTTCCCCAGTCCATATTTCCTTTTTTTTTTCCCTTGGGAATTATTCCCTTATTAATCATGTAAATCCCCATTGAATATTGTGTAATCCATCATAGACCTTCCTCTGATTTCATGCACCACATGTATAATTGTGTACTTCCCTTGAACTGCAATCTCAATTGGGTAACTCTCAGTTCACACATGCATGATTTATTTATCGTTGATCTATTACTTATTTGGTCGATCATTAAGTGTGGTCCAAGTTTCACTTCCACACTTTGATGGACACATCATTTCATAGTGCATGTATTCATGACAATTGAAGAATTTTATTTTGGATAAATATTTCTTCTTGCCCCCTTGGCTGGATTCTATTTTGGATTGAGATTTCTTTCCTTTTCCCTTCTTTCCCTTTCCAACCAATGTAATTTTTTCTTCATCCTTGCCCTTTGATGAAGTCCCATCTATGGTATTCCGCCTTATTTCCTGCTGTACCAAATATGACCCTAAGCATTCCCAATTCGGTACTTTTTCCCTCTCCTTTACCGAATCTTGGTATTTATGCTAGCTCTTGGGAAGGACTAAAATGGCTAGGCTTACCAATTCATATTTTGCAACATTAACGCCAACCCCTCCAAGTTCATCACGAAATTCTATGAACCTAATTGGATGCTGCATAATAGCGTCCTTCTTATGCATCTTGATATTTCAAAAAATATCCTTGAGGGCCAACTTCCTGTGGTCACTACTATTCTCGAACAAATATGTCAGTGCTTTCCACATTGTGAATAAAGTTTATTTTCCATGCATATTTGAGACAATGTGATCTTGTACTCCCTCCAAGATTATTATCCTCACTTTGGCTACATATTTCTTCCATTGAGAAAAGTTCTTGGCATTATATGCTTGTGATTTTGCAACATGTGTCTTGATGTATTCTAGCAATCCATTTTCATCCAACACTGCCTCCATGCGATGAAATTAGAGTTTCCTTTTGAGGCATACTATAGCCTTAGTATATTGAAGGTCATCTTTTCAACTCTGAAAATATCCTGCTACACTAAACTGCAAAATCAAACCTGTTGAGAATCAACTTCAAAATTCCTACTCTAATGTGAATCCTTCTCTGATACCATGCAGAACGTATGATGTAGATTTGCAACTCCTTATGAATTTTTAATGAAAATCACAAGACACAAACCTAGTCTGTTGATTTACGGAATTAAATTCACAATTTAGAACATCAATCACAAACATGCAATGAGCAATAATACACATGCACACAATATTTTTTTTCTGGGAAAGGAAATCTGCTAAAAACCCCAATGCCTACTTGCATTAATCTAATGAATAGAGACTCTATTAAAATTGATTTGATTAAATGAGAAAAACCTGCAAGTGTATTTCAATAACCTCTTGGTATCCACTCAACTACAATTTTCTCTAACTTTATATGTTTCAAAGTTTTCAATATAAAAACCACAATGGAATGTAGATGCGAAGACAAAATAATAAGTCGTAAAAATGGGAACTGAATGTCGTTTCCCTTAACTTATATGTGGAGGAAACCATCAAATGCATACCAACAAAATTGAGGCAATATTTCATGTAATGTCTTATATGTGTTGTTCATTGATATCCAACCATCATTTCACTTACTACGCAAAGTTTCTAATACGAAGCCTTTAAAAAAGATAATTACAAATTTGGGTTTTTATTATTATTTTTTAATATATATATATATATTCAAAAGTAATCTTCTTGTTTTAAAAAAATTACCTTTCTATAAGACATCTAGTCAATATAATTATGTCAACTTGATAAAATTCAAATTCAAAGGATTACAAAGCAATGTAGTAATTTTTATTTTAATGTATAAATAATTTTATTTTTTAGTTTTAAAAATATTATATATGTTGAAAATTGTAACAAGAAAATCTTAGACAGTCCGAAATGTTGGGTTATTAAAAAACTCAGAAACAGGTTATTCCTCTCTTCTATAAGAAAATCTTGAATTAATTTTCCCTTGAATTAAATTAGGAGAAAATTGTAATTCCACATCACGAGACAACAAGAATGTGTTAAATAAGTTAATTTTACTTAGTTGGATTAGATAATTTGAGTTGAGGGCCTAACTTGAGTCATGTAGAGTGCTTCCTAATTTTTAGGATCCTAGGTTGAGTTTAATTTGAGTTTTAATAACTTAGTTCCAATTGTTGGAGGAACTAGTGGGAGTTCAAGTATTGGGGTGTGTACTCAGTGATACCCCAGTTAATAGATAAATAAACCATAATTAACTCATTCATGGATGATGTACGATTTACCCAGTTGAGATTGGAGTTCAATGGAAGTGTTCTATCAGTTGTATAATTATCCAAGTTGTGAAGGTAGTGCATGTAGTTAGGAAAATGCCTATATGGATTTTGCATTTATGGGTGAGTAATTTCCCTAAATAATAGGAAATAATTTCCAAGAATACAATGTAAGGAAATAGGGGCTTGGGCAGGTAGGAAATTGGTTAAATATTGACCAGAGCATGCATGTGAAGCAGTGATATAGATTATATTGATGCAGAGGTTTCTCAGGCTTGAGCATGTGTTACATTTCTTCTCTATTTTCTGACTAATGAAAAACAAATAAGAAGGGGTTTTGAGCAGTTGTTTTCTCCTAGATATATCCTCATGTTATGTGTATTGATTGATGTCACATGTTTTTGATATAGCTTCTCAGTCTTGAATTTCTTTCCGCAGATGAGTAGAGTATATTTGAGTCTTATGTTTTATATGTAGCTCATAGAGACAGTGTTTGGTTTGATGAGTATAACAGTGCCTAGGGCATCTTAACGGGGTCTTAATATTGGTTTAATAAGACCCATCTCTAAATTACATTTAAGATTTATATTGGGTGGTTAAGAACCTTCGCTACTTTGGATTCATATAATGACATACTAGATGGTCATGGAGTGAAAAACGAGAAGGAGGAAATATAACATTCAACAAGGCCATTCAAAATTGTGCACACAGACTTTGGCATAATAGTATAGTGGGATAGACAAAATAGGTGAGTATTCAACACATTAGACTTAAACACAATAAGAATCCAACATGTAAAGCACTAGAAGAAAAGTTGAATCAGAGATGATATGAAACATACATTCCATACCGAAAATGCTGCAAACATACATTCCATACCAAAATGCTGCAAAAATTCTCTTCGAACAATCAACTAAATTTGTTCACAAAAATTTCTCAAACTTTCTTTTGTTCCAAGTCGCTCTCTTTATAGAGTTTTAAGAGAGGGTCCATCACTCGCATATTCTTTCTTGATTTTACAATAAATTCGTAACAAAATAAATCGTGCTCGAGACACAACTAGATAACTGAAAAATAACAAATTATTTGTCGATAAATTGTAATCGTAACAATAAAGATAAAAGTAAAAGTAAAAATAAGTAGTGCCTTGTCTGCAACATCATGAAATTTCCTCTGTGACAAGGTTGTCATGGAGAGTGCAAGAAATGTGAAGCCTGATGAGAGGACTGTGATGACTGCGAAGTACTTGGTATACTATGAAGCTATTCTGGGAGGTGGGGTGACCCGCATAATTGGAGGATAAATGAACTCATAAAACTTCTAATATAGGACCACGAAAGGAAAAGTAGCATGATTATACATATCATACATGACTCGAAGTTGGGTTAGCTCTGATTAATCGAAGGTTTCATGGAACAGTTGTTTAACCATTACCAAAAGGAGGAATTCTTTCCTCAAACAAGCCATGAAATTCTCGACCTTTAACCTGGATGCCCTCTCATGGGTAGGGTCCACCCTGATTTTAACCTTGACTAGCTTCTATTCATAAGTGTCCCAAACCAGCTCCAAAAATAGAAAAAAAGAGAGATCAACGCCTTATAAATAAACCACTTTGAAGGGGAAACCTCCTTTACATTACATAAATAAACAATTCTTGGATGATACAAATGGAAAAACCTCCTTTCTATATATAGGAGTCCATGGGGTCACAATTTAATCCTAGCCGACCTAATAATAATAATGTAAGGGCACAATAATAACAATATGGGGGTTACAGACACACAAAAATAACAATAAGGGGGCTATACTAACAACAATAAGGGACTGCACTAGTAATATAGAGACCTAACATGCCCCTCTCCTTCAACAAAGTGTTTTCCTCAACACTTGAGTAGCTATGGATGCTTCTATATAAAATTATCATCCTCCCATGTAGAATCTTCAGTGGGTAAGTTCTTCCACTTGATGAGATACTCTAAAATTGATCGATTTCATATCTATTGAGTTCTTGTTTCTATGACTACTTCAAGTTCCAATATGATTTTTCCTTCCTCATCAAGTTCTTGAAATATTGTTTGAATTGGAATTTTGTCACCAATAACCTTCTTTAAGCATAAAACATGGAAAACTAGATGCACTTGAGAAGAAGTAGGAAGCTCCAATTTGTATGCCATGGTACCAATCTTTTGAAACACCTTGTAAGGACCATAATACTTTGGAAATAATTTATTATCCTTCTTAACTTGCTTGAGGAAAAAAAAATTTTATGGTTGTAGCCCTAAAAATACGCAGTCTCCTACATCAAAATTTCTCTTTTTGTAATGTCAATTTTCCTGTTATTTCATTCGATTTTGTGCCAAATTTATGTTTTTATTTAAGAGTTAGAGAACTTGTTTTTGATGCTTGATGTGATCTTCCACTGCTTGAACCTTAGAATTTTCTCTTAAAGATGATGTGATGGACGGTGGTTGGTATCCATAAAGTGCCATAAATGGGGTCATTTTTGCTGCAATATGGAAGGAAGTGTTATACCACCATTCAGCCAAAGGTAACCACTTGACCCATTATGTTTATTTATCATATATAAAACAACGAAGATATTCTTCCAAACATTTGTTCACTGTGCCAGTTTTCCCATAGGATTGAGGATGATAAGATGAGCTATGAGCTAGTTGATTATCCAAACAAGAAAATAACTATGTCCAAAAATTTCCAGTAAAAATGGGATCTTTGTCACTTACAATAATATTTGATTTTCCATGTATCTTTTGAATTGTTTCCATAAATGTAGTAGCAAATGTATTTGCTTTAAATGGATGAGATAATGCACAAAATTGTGCATACTTGGTAAGTCTATCAACTACCACCATGATGACACTCTTTTCTTCAGACTTAGGTAAACTGTGATAAACTCCATTGAAATCTCCTCCCAATGTTGACCTGGAATGGATAAAGGATGTAGAAGACTCTGGGTTTTAATTGTCTCAACTTTATTTTGCTGGAAAACTAAAAATTCCACCACAAACTTTTGAATATTAGATTTAAGGCCATCACAAAAAAAATCTTTCTTTACCCTGTGGTAACGTTTTAAAAATCATGAGTGTCCTCCTAAGGGATAAGTGTACAATTCCAAAAGAATATTTTGTTTTAGTTGGGAATTCTTACGAAGATACAAGTGATCTGTGTACCATAAGGAATCATTTTTCCAACTAAATGTATCAGATGTAGTAAGATCTTTCTGCAACTTTTGAATTAGTGTCCACACTTCTTCGTCCTTTTTCCATTGATCCCTTGCTTCAGTTATACTATCTTATTAGATAATAGAAATGTCACAAATCAATGCTTCCACCTCTTCACCATTTTTTGAGAGTGCATCTACAACAACATTTAGCTTCCCTTTTTTGTAGATAATTTCAAATTCATAACCCAACATCTTTGTGACCCATTTTTGCTGCTCTTCTGAATATAGTCTTTGTTCCAAAAATTATTTAAGACTATCATGATCAATTTTTACCTTGAATTATCTTCCCATTAGGTAAGGTTGTCACTTATTTAGTGCATGTAGTATTTCCAACATTTCCTTCTCATAAATAGCTTTCTGTAAATATTTTCCTTTGATTCGACGACTTTCAAAAGCAATGGGTCTTCCTTCTTGCATTAAAATAGCACCAATTCCATTTCCTGAGGCATCACATTCCACAATAAAGGTTTTTGTGAAGTGTGGCATAGCTAAGACTGGTGTTAGGCACATTACCTCTTTAATATTCTAAAAGGCCATAGTTGCTTCAGGATTCCATGAAAATGCATCTTTCTTCAATAATGTTGTTAGAAGTGTTGATATTTTCCCATAATTCTTAACAAACTTGTGATAATACCCTGTTAACCGAATAAATCCTCGCAACTGCTTTATGGTTGTGGGGACTTTTCATTGCTTAATGGCTTTAATTTTGTTAGGGTCTACCTTAACACCCTCGTGAGATACAATATGACCCAGATATTCCACCTCTTGTACTCCAAAGAAACATTTGGAGGTTTTTGCATATAAGTGTTTCTCCCCCAATAGTTTGAGCACCTTGTCAACATGTTGAACATGATCATTTCTAGACCTGTTGTAGATTAGTATATCATCAAAAAATACAAAAACGAATTTTCTAAGGAAGGGTTTGAAAATGGAATTCATCAACCCTTGAAATGTAGAAGGTGCATTGTTAAGGCCAAAAGGCATGACCAAAAATTCATGAAGACCCTCATGAGTTCGAAATGTTGATTTTGGAATATCTTCAATATTCATTCTAATTTGATGATATCCTGAACAAAGATCCAACTTGGTAACATAAATTTCTCCATGTAATTCATCAATAATTCATCAACCACAGGAATCGAAAATTTATCTTTAATAGTCAGCTTATTGAGCTCCATATAATATGGAAACATGCGCCATGATCCATCCTTCTTGTGCACCAATACCACTGGAGTAGAGAAAGAAATTTGGCTTGGTTTAATTATACTAGCCTCTAACTTTCTACAATCATAAATTCAATTTCTCTCTTTAGACATAAGGATATCTGTAAGGTCTTGTGTTTGGAGGAACACTTCCTGGAATCAAATGAATAGCATGATCATGATCACGAATAGGTGGGAGTCCTTTGGGAGTTTCAAACACCTTGGAATGATTATCCAACACTTTTTGGAGATCTGGAGAAATATATGATTTTGATTTTGTAACTTCTAGTGAGCATAAATGTGCAATTACGCCTCGTTGTTATTTTTTCAGAATCTTTGTCATGAAAATAGAGCTTATTATCTTTCTCGGTTTCCCTTCGATATCTCATAATTCAACTTCCTTTCCTTCCAAAAATAATTTCATGAAAAAATTTTGAAAATTAAAATTTATCCTCCTCAAAGATTGTAACCATTGTACTTCTAGTACAACATTAGCACATCCCATTGGACTGAAAAGCATTGGACTATTCAATACATATTCCCCCATGGTTACCTTGATATTATGGCATTTTCCATAGCAATTTATAGTTCCTCCATTTGCAACCATCACTTGACGTTTTGGTGCTGGGTATAGGAAGAAATTTGATTCCTTGGCTACCTTATAATGAATAAAATTATTGATCCTACCCGAGTCAATCAACATTATTACCTTTTTCTTCTTGATTATTTACTTCTATCTTGAGAGTTTGAGGAGTGGTAATTCCTGTCAATGCATTACAAGATATGGTCAGATTCATTTCTTCTTTCTCTAGGGTTGGTTCCTAGTGTATATCTTCTTCTTTTGAAGTTTCTTGTTAATTTTCTTCCTCCTCTTCAATATCTATGTAGAATAATTTATTCTTAGCACACTTATGACCTTTAGTGTATTTTCTATCACAATTGTAGTAGAGCCATTTTTCTCTTTTTCCTTCCAATTTTTGTGGTGTCAACCTTGTAGGTTGTGGAAGTCTAGGAGTAGCAACACTTCCATCTTTAAAGATGTGAGTGGTAGGCTTCCTTGTCACCATAATTTTACATTCAATTTTTCTTGCCAACCCGAATTCCTTCTCCAATGATTCAGGTTCCCAAAGGCAAACCTCATGTTGGATGTTATCCTTTAAAGTCCCTATGAATACATCAATCATGTGTTCCTATGGAATATCAGCTACCCTTATATTAAATTTTTGGAAGTCCTTAATGTGCTCCACCATTGAACCCTTTTGTTTAATATTTATCAATTGGCTAAAGAAGGTGTTTCTCTTTGTATCCTCATAATGTGCTATCATTTCCTCTGTCAAAATTGACCAAGTCACAATTTTTTTATGAGATAAAAGTCATTGATACCATAAAAATGTATTTTGTTCTAAATGTAAAGTTGCAATGAGTACCTTTTGTGTGTTTTGTACATTATGGAGATCAAAATATTGCTCCATCTG
This sequence comes from Pinus albicaulis, assembly GCA_034641835.2. NCBI lineage: Eukaryota > Viridiplantae > Streptophyta > Pinopsida > Pinales > Pinaceae > Pinus > Pinus albicaulis. The sequence continues at coordinate 909,688,305 of CM076580.1, read as the reverse complement.
TAGTATCCATGTTACGAGATATTTTCCATCAAAATTCCTCATATCCATCTTTGGAATATGGTGGTCTTCCATCCAACATTAGAGTTTATGAAATCACGATTAACATTTATTTTGTTCTCATCATGTATTTCTTCTACTATATTTTCTCCATTAGGAATCATTTCTTGTATCAACTTTGTCAAACCTTCCTTCAACCCTTCCATGTCTGATTTTGGATCATTCTTCATGTCTTCCATGTTTTCTTTCATTTTTTTGTCGATGTCATCCATATTAGCTTCGATGTCATCCATCTTAGCTTCCATGCCATTCATATTAGCCTCCATGCATTTCTCCAAACCACCCATCTTAGCTTCCACGCCTTTCTTCAAAACTTCCATTTCATATTTTGATGCTCTTTGTGAGAATGAAATTTGGTGCACTTGCTCTTGTAATTTTGATATATCATGTTGCACTTCTTCCTCATCATGAGTCATAGTAGAGTATTTTGAGGGCTGAATGGGTGTTGAATTATTTTTAGGGGGAATTTTAGAAGCCAATACTAATATCTATTCTTCAATATGCCCGTGGAATAACTTCAAACTGATCTTTCAAACAAGAATTATGAAATTTGAAAATAAATACACAACTTTTTCTTGTTTTTGAGGAGCTTTATATTGAAACTGAATTATCTCTGTGATTTTGGATCTTCAATATCTAAAATTCGGTCTTATGGTATCCCTCTATATCTTCTTTCAAATGCCATAGGTCTAACCTAATTTGGATGCTTCAAGACAAAGTTATGCCCAATCTCCCACAATGGCCGAAGTATGGGTTGGTTCAGTAGAGTGAACTTGTATGGCATGCCACATGTCACTATTTCCTCCTTCAGCTCTGAAATTGATATACAGGAAACTATAGTCCGTGCAATTTCGGCAACTTTTTACCAAATTCCAATTTGATTCTCAGAGAGAGATTTATGATGATTTTCCCAAGGTCACCTATTTTAAATGAAATTTGGGAGCCTGCAAAAACCCTAAATTCCACAGTTCATACTCCGAAAATATTGTGAACCAAGATCTGAAACTTTTACATGAAGTTCCTCTGGATTTTGGATTCTCTTGGTAAAAATTTCAGCTTCTTAACCTTCGTAGAAAAAACATTATAGGGAAAATTCCATGATGACATGTTTGGAGCAGTGAAACCCTAGAATCCGAAGCTTTGATTCCAAATGTTATGAAACAAACTCCAAAAATTGAAGAAAAGAGAAATCAACGCCTTAGAAATCAACCACTTCGAGGGGTAAACCTCCTTTACATTACATAAATGAACAATTCTTGGATGATACAAATGACAAAACCTCTTTTCTGTATATAGGACTCCATGGGGTCACAATATAATCCTAGCCGACCTAACAATAATAATGTAAGGGCACAAATAATAACAATATGGGGGTTACAGGGGTACAACAATAACAATAAGGGGGCTATAATAAAAACAATAAGGGACTTCACTAGTAATATAGGGACCTGACAAACCCCTTCCTGATCCCAACAATTTGGTATCCCGGGCTCGATGACCTTCCCAAATTCTGTGTCAAAAGCCTCAATTCCCTTAGTGACTAGTGCTAAACACTCTTTGGCCTTGACCCGGGTATATTCCATTTGAATCATCCTCATAAATTCCATAACAGTTCCAAACTGATCCACCAAATGAATGGTCCCTAACCCTTAAGCTGGTAGTTCATTTATGAACTCAATGTATTTCCTTGCTATCAAAGCATTCTCAGCCTCAGTTTCCTTACCTGACTCAAGTTGATCCTTATAGTTTCGAATTGTGACCCTTTTTTCATTAACCAACATGAGGTGTTCCCAATGGATTTTCATTTCTGAGATGATATCATCCCAGATCATCTGTTTGGAGACGACCAGGGAGATATTCCCTTTGAGCTGGGTTTTTAGATCTGAAACATTCTTATTGGTCACATGTAAATTCTTGTTAGCAAGGTCCACTTCTGCTTTGACTGTCGCTAAATGATTTTCTTTCAGGGCAAAGCTTCTCGAGATTCACTTCACCCTCAAAGATTTATAGCTCAATCATTACCCTCGTCAACTTGTTCATAGGGATCAGGGGGTCATCATGCACAACCACAACATAGACATGAGTATCCAACTTTTTCTGTAGTTCTGCTAGTTACCACTTCAACGCTATGACTTCATCATTCATATCAAGCAACTTTTTAGCTAGAACATCCTTCTCCCTTTCCACCAGAGCCAGCTCAGGGGTTTGGATATGTACTCCACCAAGAAATTTAAGTCTATGTTTTAGCTCCTTGACTTCTTACTGAGATCTCTAGAGGAGAGCTTCAATAGTTGATTATCCTTCAAAAGTTGTCCCTTTTACAGTGATATTTTTTTATAAGTATCAATATGTAATGTAAGGGCCTCGGAATTTTCCCTTTCTTTTTTTAGAGTGGCCACTGTTCTATCCAGCAACTTATGAGCCTTATCCACATTCATGGTATACTTCCTAAGTTCATTGTAGAGCATCTTCCCAATATGTTGTTGGAGATTCATATTGTCATCAAAAGGAATTGATGCCAAATTTAGGATGAGATCTAGATCCTTGTATTGCACTCATGAGGGAAGGGGCTGAGTGGGTGGGTTTTTTAATACAACACCATTTGATATCTGTGTACATCCATTGATGCCAAAATCCTAGTGCGATGTTTATCAACATGAAGGGAGCTGCTATGTGGCTTCTTTATTCCTCTCTCTTATTTCTTCTTCCATTGGCCAACCCGTTCCTACACCTGATGTGCCTTCTCCTTAGACAACCACTTGTGAATAAGTGGATGTTATTGGTGATGGGGGGGAATTTAAAATCCTGGTCGATTTGACCCTCGTTCCACCAGCTGAGGGACCACCTCATCTTCTCTTTCTTAAGTTTTTTATTAATATTCTTGTAGTCTTGGCCTCTTGCTTACGTGTACTTCTTCTTCCTCCTCCATGTCATCATCCTGATCACTGGCCTTTTTTGTGAGGTCTTGATCTCCATTTTTATATCCAAAAGCCAAGAGTCAGAGTTAGATTTCCATTCAATATCGGGCCTGGGCCCATGTACATATGTTGAGGGTTTGATATTTTCTCTTTGTCGTGAAATAACCCCTTTAGGGTCATAATGCCAGACATCTCCTTCTTGGAACTTCATTTTCTGGATGAGTTCTTCAATCAGAGGAGAGGCATGTCTTGAGTTGATGGTGAAAGGGCATACTATGTTTGGGAGTTTAAAGATGTACCCTTTCTTTTCTAGGACAAAATTCACATGGTATAAGCTAAAGCACTGTCTCATAAACTCTAGAGATAATATTCTCATAGGGACCAATACTAGAAAATGGAGAGCAGGAAGTTATGGACCATACACTCATAGCACAGTGTGATCCTCAAATAAGTACCAATCCCCTACAAAATCTTCCTCGCTGAATTGGAGTAGCTCCTTTTTTTTCAGGAAATTCCTGAGGTGAAGGTCTCCCATGAATGATCTCATAGGCTATGGACATGAACTTTGAAATAAATTTGGAATAACCATCATCATAATAATTCTGATGAATGAAGGTATTCCAGTCAAACACAAACTTAGGTTCCTTTCCTATGTGAGAGAATTTAGCCAAGCCTACACATTCGAATTTGTTGGCATGCAAGAATAGGAATAGATAAAACAACAATGAATAGTACTAGAAGAAATATGAATTTTTTAGGTGTTGGAACTGGATTTTTATAGCAGAGGCTAAGAATGAAGGGATATCAAAGAGAGTATTTGGTTGCATCATTTGTTCTATAAAACCTAGACAAGCATTGTTGACCAAACTGGTGCTATCCTCTCCGAACATTCCAGAGATCATGGCCAGGATAGGTTGAATAGGGTCTATGAATAGAGAAAGATGAAACTTTTCAACTGCATGGAGGCTTGGTGATTTTGAAACCATGATCATCTGAAGGAGGGAGTTCCTTCGTTCAACAGGGATATTTGTGAAACTGAACGTTAGGGTTACCTTGGTGAACTCCATACCATTAGAGGATGAAGGGTAACACAAGGCTTTTCGGATAAGCTGAGGGGTAATTTCCAGTATCTTGTTCCCTTGAGAGGAGACAAAATACCCTTTTTTCTCACTGTAGGATTTAAAGATCCAAGATATGAAATCGGGGAAATGGTGAATGGAAGGAGTGATTTGGTAATACAAACCAGAGTCAACTACCCCAAAATAGGTATTATTCTCGCCATTTGTAACCCATTAGGTTAAAATGTTCCTTAGGCACGTGAAATGGATAGACAGGGTATCAGATATGAGCATGGAAGTCCATAAGGGGCTCAGGCCCAGGGGCAGCCCTAACTTCACAATCTTATGGGTTCTCAGGTGTAGTCTTGTTAATTTTAAAAGTAAACATGGAACTTTAAACACAAAGGCACGAGACCCACTAAATACTTGGCAACCAACATAGACGTAAGGAGACAAGATGGAGTGGTGAATAGTCTGAGCAGGGTTATGCACTAGCGTCCAACTGATAGTTTCTTATTGAGTAAAAAAAAATGGTCGAGCGAAAAATGCAAGAGATGAAGGGTATTTCAGGACAAAGGATGACAACTAGAGGGCTGATGTTGATACAATGTCATTGAGTCGACACATGTCTATGGTGGATTGAGTGGATTACACTGGGTAGGTGGAGGGCTTATTGAGGGCAAATGGTGTACTTTATTGGTGGTCCCCACCAGTTTTTGGTAGGTCAAGAGGCCATTGCAAAAAGAGGAGGCAACCCCCCAGAATGCGTATTTACCATTGACCCATGCGCTGACTCACTCAATTCTAGGGGGGGCACTCTGTTATCGTTCGCGCTTCTTCCCTCGCCGATCTGTATATAATCATGCTAATGAACCGAAAGCGGCAGATTATTCCTTTACCTGACTGATATATAGCTCTCGCCCATTTTTCCTTTGTTGTTTTGTATTTATTTGGGGATTTCGCATTCGAGAAGTGCCTTTCATTCTTTTTATCTCTAGTTTCAGACTTCAGTACCATGGATTGAGTCAATTGTTTATATAAAAATTAATGTTTGATATTGTGTTGGTACAACATCGACTCCATCTAGGGGTAGTGTGCTGAAAGAAGCAAGTTGAGAACCTGCAGTCCCCTGTTCAAGTCACTTTATTTAAAACCTTGTTGAGAAAGAAAAATAGCAATATAGAACTAAAAGTAAATTTTTAGAGATAGGTGGTATGTACAATGAGGCAGTTCCAGCACATCACCTTCCAAGTTTTCTAGCATAAAGGTATTGTTCCCTCTCGCTTCAGTGATTTTGAATGGCCTGAACCACAAGGGGTAAAACTTTGTGTGCTTTCCCTTGTCTTCCCTTCTCACGTCCCATCTCAACAGTTAATCCCCATGCTGGAATCCTCTGTCCTTAGCTTTCCCATTGAACAAATATTTCATCTTGTCTTGATAGATAATCATCCTGTGGTTCACATGTTCCCAGTTTTCTTGGAGTTCTAACAGCTGATTTATCCTTCGTGTTAAGGTGTTAGGTTCTTCTTCGCTATCGTCTAGGAACTTCACCACTGACAATGCAAACTATATAGGTAAAATTGTTGCCTTTCCATAGACTAGCTCATACAGGGACTTTCCAGTGGATCTCTTAGTCGTAACTCTACTTGCCCACAAAGAAAACCTCAGCTGTGAATCCCAATTATTCTAGTTTTCTACTATTTTTTTCTTCGATGTCCTTGCTAGGGTCTTCTTTGATGACTCAACCAATCCATTCCCGTGTGGGTAATAAGTGGTTGAATGCCCTAGCAGGATGTTTTACTTTTGACAGAAGTTCACAAACCTTGTGGATTTGAATGCTTGAGAATTATCGGTTGTGATCTTCACTGGAAAACCGAAATTGTAGAGTATGTATTCCTCCATAAACTTCATGAAAACCATGTCTGTGGCATTCCTGGCAGGCATGACTTCGACCCATTTAGTGAAATAAACGATAGTTGTCAATATCCATTGGTGTTGAATACTAGATGATGGATGGATTTCATCGATGATATTGAGTCCCTACTATCTGAAAGGTTCCTCCACATGAACGAGGATGAGAGGAAAAGAGGCGAACTTTTGTTTCTCTGCAAAAAATTAGAACTTTTCGCACACCCAGACGTAAGCATGAACATATCCAAACAAATTATGCTAGAAGAAGTCGCCCTTTAGTATTTTATGTGTGATCGTATGCCAATGGTAATGTCCCCCACACAAGTAGTCGTGAAACTCATCAATCACATGTTGGAATTCACCTTCTACCAAGCATATTAGTAAGATTCCTACCAGATCTCTTCAATAAAGTTGAACATTGGAGACGATGAATTTTTGCGATCATAATATCAAGGCTCAGTACTTCACCTTGTCAAAGTTCAGTGGGCATATCAAGAATATACATAATTATGTCTTTATACCAAGGGGACATCAGGTATTTCATCAGTATATTTTGTTGCGGTATCGATTCCCTTCTGTGGATCTGTTTTACCATTTCCCAACTCTGTCTAGTTAGCAGATTTATCCCCAGCGCCTGGAAATTTTATTATAAAAGAATTTTGGATAGGCCCTACCCTTTGACTAAATTCATGGGCTTGATCTCGATCTCATATTCATGTATATCTTTGCTATCCATTTGGCTCTCTTCCCTTCATTGTCTCCTTGTACTAGGATATCTTTAACCGCAACTGTGGGTGCATAAGTCATTATGTTAGACTGAAGCATGTACATCCTGAGAGCTTTAAGGGCTTTGACTAGGGAATATGCCTTCTTCTCCAGAAAATTATATTTCAGTTCGGATTCTCTTAGTACCTGGCTGAATAATGAAATTGGTTGTTCATATCCTTCATCACTCTTTTGCAACAATACCACATCTATTGTGTGAGGAGAAACGAACGATAATGCAAAAGCATGCTTAATTCATGCAAAGGACTCTCAAGAAGGTGCGTTCCACTTGACTTCATCATTCTTTTTTAACAACTCAGTGATGTATTTAACTATTTCTGTGTAATTTGGTATGAATCTCCTCGGGAAATTTATTCTACCTAAGAAAACATGGATTTCCTTCTTGCTCCTTGGTAATGAGATGTTATGTATAGCCTCTACCTGCTTTGGGTCAATATTCACTCCTTTTGACACTATATGCCCCAGTAATTTCCCTTCATGCAAGGAAACTTTTGACTTCTTGGGATTCAGTGATAATCCATATCTCCTACACTTCTCAAAGGCTATATTTAAGTGCTCAATATGTTCTTCAACAATCTTTGAGAAGAAAATGATGACATCCAGGTACACCACCACAAAATTGTCTTGATATCTAATAAAGGTTATGTCCATGGCCCTTTGAAAAGTGCCTCCTGTGTTTATAACACTGAAGGGCATCCTGGCATACATGAAAGTTCCCTAAGGTATGGTGAACGCGGTTTTTGTCTAATCACCTGGGTGTACTGCCACATGATTGTATCCAGAGAAACCATCCATCATGGACATTCAAGGGGAACCAACTATTTTTTGCAAGATATGATCCAACTTTTGTAATGGGTAATTATCCTTCAGGGAGGCTCTATTTAGGTTCCTGACGTCAACGCATAGCGTGCTTTCTCCATTCTTCTTTCTCACCAGGAAAATTTTGGACACAATCCAAATATCTGAGGGGTACAATGACCTTCTCCTACAATAGTTTCTTCACCTCCTTCTCTATGGAAGGGAGGAGGAGTGGGTTAATCTACCTCAATTTTTTCTTGTGAGGTTTTGATCATTATTTCATAGGGATCTTATGTTGTATAATACTTGTATCAAAAATTTTCAAATCTTGATAAGACCAAGAAAATACATCTTTATAAGTTCTGAAGAGACTTAAATACCTCTGCTTGAATTCCTCAGGAACCTTTTTCACTAGTTTGATGAATTTCGGTTCTTCTTCTAAACCGATGTTATGATCTTCCACCTGCTCATCAAGTTCTTTCCCCACAACAATTTGAAGGGACATAATTTGAGTTGAAAAACCTTAATAAAGGCACAAGAAACCTAGGAATAGTATTCCCTTTCAACTATAGGACTTTATGGCCAACAATGGTCTCTTCCTAGCCCAAATCATGCACTTCTGTTATGGCCTCCTCCCCTTGATTAATGATTGAATTCAAAAATTCTCATACAACTTCCATAAAACGCTTTATTTTCTCCTCATCCTCAAAGAATTTCTAGTGTTTGATGTTGTTAGGAATGGAAGGCATATACCTAACTTCAATCTCATATCTAAGGAGATGATTTTGAGGGGGTCAGAAATTACTAGCAGCCATGGCTAGTGAATCCGCCATCTGATTTTTTTCACGTGGCATAAATTGCTATTGAAATCTGAGAAAAAAAATTATATCTGATCCCATACCTCATTTTTATAAGCTCTAAGCCACGAATGTTTTTCTTGGCACTTATTTCTTACTTGTTTCACCACCAACTCTGAGACTCAAAATACCTTTAGGCCCTAGATATTCATGTTATGTGCTGCATGCAGGTCCAAGAGTAAGGCTTTGTATTCGTCCGTGTTGTTGGTGGCTTCGAATTCCATTTTGAACGATAGAGGGATCAAAAAACCCTCTAGTGACATTAGCAATATCCCATCTCCATTTCCTTCTTCTGAGTAGGCTTCATCGAAATGCAACGTCTATATTTCACCAACTTTCAGATTTTGTTGATTTATTTGAATGAGGGGTAAGGTCTATGTTTCTTCTAAGATGATATCGTCCTCCTCCAGTAGTAAGTAGGAGGACTCACTTTCTTTACCGTATACGGGAGCATTTGTAGAGCCATCATATTTCATGACCATCTTCACAAATCTTGATTCTCTATATAGTCTCCTTTCTTTCCCCCTGAAAACTAAAATGGTGGCATATGTTAGGTCCAGTTTTATGAAACCTCCAATTTTGGATCCCCATGACCGATAGAACAACATCCAAAACCTGGTTGGTATGCCTTCCACCACAATAACCATTACCACACCCTTCGCTAGCATTTGGGCCAAGATGACCACCAAATATTTTATCATCCCCAAACACTTAACCCTTATGAAATCAAAAGTGTAAATGTATTTATAAGGCCATGTGGTTTTCAGCCCTAGTTGTTCCATGAATGATAAGCACATCAAATTTTGTGAATCTAATCAATCAAGCATATAATTATGAAGTAGTAGGTCATGTACTAATAAGGTCACATAAAATGGTGGAGTGGATGGATCTTGTTCTTCTGCGTGGCACCCAAAGACTACCATGGGTCTTTCCTCTTGGAGATTGAGGTTTTCAAGGATTGGGAATATAGTAGGAGGACAAATAAACTGCAACACTTGGACCTTGTAGGAGGGTTTCTTCAACAGCTCTGTCATTCACACAGGTATATTGACCTTCTCTAATTATTTTTGCAGATTCAGCACAACGAGACTATTTTCAACGGAGGAAATATTGGCGGTTTATTTGACTTTATCACTGAGGGGTTGAGATGGAAGGGGGGGTTTCTCAATTTTTGAGGTTTCTGGCTTTTGAAAGAGGGGATTCATGGATGTAATCACTTTGGGGATAGCTTTATCTAATGGTCTCTTTCCCTAGTCCACCTCCTCTAGAGAGCCTTGATACCTTGGATCTTCACTTTGCTCTTGCATGTGGGACCTATTTCTTGAAGATGTGAGATCATATTTTTGGTGAAACTAAGCTTGCATGAAATATACAAATCTCCTACCATAGTTGTCAATATCACCGTCATCTAGGGGGATCTCCAAATCCCCACCCTCTTCTTTATGTAATGCAATTTCACCTTCTTCATCATGATAAGCAAATAATTGAATCTCCTGTGATGTTGTAACCTCATATGTGTGTCCTTCTAACTCTTCCTCTAAATATAGTGGAAGTTGGATATGACCTTGTTGGTCTTTCCTTTCTCTCTGCAGAAGCTCGAGTGGAGGTCTCTGGTACTGTGGATTAAAACCTTGACTGGGAATCACTAGATTTCGTCCAAGTGGGGCACTTTTACTTTCTATCTCTAGCTTTACCACCTTGTTGGACAAGTTCCTGATTAACTTATTCATCTCGTCCATATTATGCTCTTGGATTTCTCGCTCCTAATTTGAGGAGATGGCCTCCTCCTTTCCTCTTCTTCTCTCTCCATGATCAAATTTTCCCTTAAGTTTTCTAGTAGAAGCAAAGTTAGCTTCTACTACTAGAGCATCAGTCTAGATCTAGTTCAGGGATCCGGATTTTCTTTCTCTGGGTGTAAATCCAAACTCAGGTTAAAAAGCTCCAGCAAAGACCACTTTATTTGTTGCTTAGGGAGGATTTATCTCTTCGGAAATATTATTGTATATCTTGTTAAACCTTTTAATGAAATCTATAACAACTTTGTTACGTCTCTTCTTCATAGCATTAAAACCTGTGAGAATATAGCCATGATCCCTTTTCTCCCCCCACTTTTCCATTAAAGTGTTCTCCATATCCTCCCAATTGGTGATGGAGTTATCAAGTAAAGACTTAAACCACTTTTGGGCTTCCCCATCCAAACATTGGATGAAGAGTCTCTATACTGCATCAAGGTGCTCGATGTTTAAGTTCTTTGCAAAGGCGCAAAATTTTTCAATGTGCCTTTGCGTTGAAATGATATCTTCTCGTGTGAACTAGGTTAGAAGATTCAAACAGTCCTGTGGAATATCACTAAAGACCTAGGATCATAATTTTCCAGAAGAAATTCAGGAATAAATATGTTGTGCAAGAAGAGAGGAGGTAGATTCACTATATGAGCTTGCAAAGGAACAATATGAGGAGTGACTTGGTAAGACTGGGGTGAAACAGGTGTCCGCCCCAGTAGGAGTAAAATTTAGTGGAATATATTTGATTTCTTATATCTCAGGAGACGGATGGAAATCAAGGAAGGGTGTACCCACAGAATTTTTTTCTCTTTCGACTCTAGGATTGAAGAGCAGAGAGTAGATTCTCCTTCTAGGGGATATTCAAATACCCAAGTGGAAAAATCTAGACAATTTATGATGGCTTTGTGGGTACTGGAGGAGGATGCTTCAAGAGATAATGAAGGTGGTTCTAGCTGACTATGATCCCTTTCTTTCTAAAATTTTTGAAATATTAACCTCTCGGGATTAGATACAAAAGGTTTTTTTTTGCTGAGAGGTGTCTGAAAAGGTATGAGGCCTGGTGAAAGCCATGATTGCTTATAACTATATTTATATAATGGAGTCACCAAAGTGATATGTATACAACCCACAACCCTATGTTCTCACCTGAATGAAGAGTGAAAATTTGTCATATCCCAGGGAAAATTATTCTAATTTGTTACCTGGCAACGATGCCAAAAAGATGTTTTAGCTCCTAGAGACAGTCTATGGGTTAATGAGTAAACTAGTTCCTAGGACATCTTAACAAGGTCTTAATATTGGTTCAATAGGACCCATCTCTTTACATTTAAGATTTATATTGGGTGGTTTATAACCTTCACTACTTTGGATCCATTTAATGATAGACTAGATGGTCATGGAGTGCAAATAAAGAAGGAGGACATATAACATTCAACAAGGCCATTCACAATTATGCATGCAGAATTTGGCATAATAGTATAGTATGATAGAATAAACAGGTGAGTATTCAACACATTAGGCTTAAACATAATAAGAATCCAATTCTTTAAACACTAGAAGAAAAGTTGAATCAGAGATAATATGAAACAAATAGATTAATGGAGCACATTTAAGGTATTTACATTCATCTACTATTCAAAGAGTGATTATCACCTTTCACAAAATGAAATCAATTCCTAAACACGAATAGGTAATCCCAGCGACTACGATAAAATGAAATCTCATAAGCAAAAGTGTGAATGAATGCAAATATAACACATCAGAAAGTTTACATACTCCGTACACAAAAAGTCTCTTCAGACAATCAACCAAAAATTTTCACAAAATTTTCTCAACCTTTCTTTTGCTCAGGGTCACTCCCTTTATAGAGTTTTTAGAGAGGTTCCATCCCCCAGATATTCTTTCTTGAATTTAACGTACATTCATATCTAAATAAAGTGTTCCTGAGGCACAGCTAGATAACTGAAAAATAACAAAGTATTTGTCGATAAACTGTAATCAGAACAATAAAGATAAAAGTTAAAGTAAAAATAAACAGTTCCTTGTCAAAAATATAATGAAAATTTCATTTGTGACAAGGCTAGTGTGGACATTGTGAGGACTGCGATGCATGTTGTGACAACTGTGAATTTCTTGGTGAAGGTCACATAGTTGTTCTAGGAGGTGGGACAAACTGCATATTTGGAGGATAAATGACCTCCTAACACTTCTGCCATAGGAATGTGGAAGGCACAAGAGCATGATTATACAGATTATACATTACTCAAATTTGGGCCAGCTCCGAGTAATCCAAGTTGGCATGGAACAGTTGTTTAACCATTCCCAAGGGGAGGAATTCTTTCCTCATATAGGCCACGACAGTCTTGGCCTTTAACCTGGATGTCCTCTCATGGGTAGGGTCCACCCTAATTTTAGCCTCAACTAGCTTATGCTCATAAGCATCCCAATGTATAAAAACCCCTTTCTAATCCCAACAGGATGGCAGCCCTGCCTCGATGACCTTCCCAAATTCTGTGTCAAAAGCCTCAATTCCCTTCATGACTAGTGCCAAACACTCTTCGACCTTGACTTGGGTATCTTTCATTTGAATCCTCCTCATAACTTCCATAATAGTTAAAAACTGATCCACCACATCAATGGTCCTCGACCCCTTAGCTGGTAGTACATTTACGAACTGAATGTATTTCCTTGATATCATATCATTCTCAACCTTGGTTTCCTTACCTGAATCAAGTTGATCCTTATAGTTTCGAACTGTGACCCTTTTTTCATTGACAAGCATGAGGTGGTCCCAATGTATTTTCATTTCTGAAATGATCTCGTCCTAGAACATCTATTTGGATTTGACCAGGGAAATATTCCCTTTGATCTGGTTTTTTAGATCTGAAACCTTCTTATTGGCCACCTATAAATTCTTGTTAGCAAGGTCCACTTATTCTTTGAGTGTTGCTAATTGATTTTCTTTCAGGGCTAAATATTATTTGGTTGCATCGTTATCTCTCTGTATCGACTTCACTTCACCCTCATAGAGTTGTAGCTCAATAAATTCCCTTGTGAGCTTGTCCACGGGGTTCAAGGGGTCATCGGGCACAGCCACAACACAGACATGAGTATCCAAACTTTTCCTGTAGTTCTGCTAGTTGTCGCTTCAGCGATATGACTTCATTATTCAAATCAAGCAAAATTTTAGCTACAAACTCCTCCATTTCCACCTGAGCCAGATTAGGGGTTTGGATATGTTCTCCACCAGGAAATTTAAGTCTATGTCTCAAATCCTAGACTTCTTGCAGAGATATCAGCAAGATAGCTTCAATATTTTACTGTCCTTCAAAAGTTGTCCCTCTTTTGGTGACATTTTTCTTATAATTATTAATCTGTAATGTAAGGGCCCTGGAATTTTCCCTTTCTTGTTTTAGAGTGGCCATACGTTCTATCCAACAACTTCTAAGCCTTATCCACTATCATGGTATACTTCCTATGTTCGTTGTAGAGCATCCACCCAATATGTTGGTGGAGATTCATCTTTTCATCCAAAGAAATCAATCCCAAATAGAGGATGAGATCCAAATCCTTGTACTTTTCCCCTCGGGGCATGGGCTCAGTAGGTGGGTGTTGTACAAAAAACACCATTTGATCTCTCTATACATCCATTGCTTCCAAAATCCTAGTGTGATGTTTATCAACATGAAGGGAAATTATTGTTCTTAGTTCCTCCATGGCTTCTTTGTTCATTTCTCTGCTTTAATTTCCCATTGGCCAACCCATTCCTGCATGTGATGTGCCTTCTCCTGATATGAATACTTGTGAAGAAGTGGATGTTGTAGGTGAGGGAGGGCTTTCTAGGATGATTTCAAATATTGGTCGATTTTACCCTCGGTCCACCAGTTGTGGAACCACCTCATCTTATCTAATTTCTTGAGTGTGTTCTTCATATTATTGTAGTCTTTTCCTCTTGCTTACGTGTACTTCTTCTTCCTCTTCCATGTCGTCATCTTGATCACTAACCCTTTTTTACTGTTTGTCTCCAGTTGAGGTCTTCGTCTCCATTTTTGTATCTAAAGGCCAGGAGTCAGAGTTAGCTTTCCATTCAATATCAATTCTGGGCTTATGTGCATACATTGAGGCTCTGATATTTTCTCTCCATCATGCAATAACACCCTTAGTGTCATAATGCTAGACATCTCCTTGCTGGAATTTCACTTTCTAGAGGAGTTCTTTGATCAGAGGAGAGGCATGTCTTGAGTTGATGGTGAAAGTGCCTACTATATCCCGGGACAAAATGAACATGGTCTAAGATGAGGCACTATCTCATAAATTCTAGAGCAAATATTCTCATAGCGACATATAGTTGAAAATGGAGAGGTGGAAGTTTGCAACCATACACTCGGAGCTCGATGTGATCCTCAAAGAAGAACCAATCCCTTACACAATCTTCTTCACTGAATTGGAGCAACTCCTTATCTGAGATGGAGGTGTCCAATGAATGATCTCATAGGCTACGGACATGAAATTTGAAATAAATTTGGAATTAAGCATCATCACGAGAATTTTGATGAATGAAGGTAGTCCATTCAAACACAGACATAGGTTATTTTCCTCTGTGAGATAATTTATCCAAGCCTATACATTCAAATTTGTCGGCATGTGAGAACATGAACAAATAAAACAACAATGAGTAATACCTGAAGCAATTATAAGTTTTCAGGTGTTGGAAATGGATTTTTATAGCGGAGGCTAAGAATGAAGTTATATCAACGAGAATATTTGGTTACATAATTTGGTCTATAAAACCTAGATAAGAGTTTTTGACCAAACTAGTGTCGTCCTCCCCGAACATTCTAGAGATCACTTCTAGGATAGGTTGAACAGGGTCTATGAATAGAGAAAGAGGAAACTTGTCAACTGCAGGGAGGCTTAGTGATTTTGAAACCACAATCATATGAAGGAGGGAGTTCCTTCATTCAATAGGGAGATTTGTGAAACAGAACATTATGGTTACCTCAGTGCACTCCAAACTGGTAGAGGGTGAAGGGTAACAAAAGGATTCTTGGATAAGCTAGGGGGTAGTTTCCATTATCTTGTTCCCTTTAGAGGAGAAAAAATACCTTTTTTTCTCAATGTAGGTTTCAGAGAGGCAAGAGATGAACTAAGGGAAATGGTGAACAGAAGGAGGGATTTTGTAATACAAACCAGATTCGACTACCCTAAATAGGACTTCTTCCTGCCATTTGTAGCCCATTAGGTTAAAATGTTCCTTCGGCACATGAAATGGATAGACATGGTCATGGATATGAGCTTGGGAGTAAATGAGGGGCTCAGAACCAGGGGAAACCCTAACTTCACGAGCTTGTGGGGTCTCAAGTGAAATATTTTTCAATTTAAAAGAAAATATGGAACTGTAAACACAACGGAATGAGACCAGCTAAATACTTGGCAATCAAAAGTGACGTAAGGAGACAAGATGGAGTGGAAAATATTCCAAGCAGGGTTATGCACTAGCGTCCAACTGACAGCTTCTTATGGAGAAAAACAACAATGATCGGGAAAAATATGCAGGGGATGTAGGGTATTTTAGGACAGAGGATGACAGCTGGAAGACTAGCATTGAGACGACGCCATCAGGTTGACATGTGTCTGTGGTGGATTGAGTGGATTACGCTATGTAAGTGGAGGATGAAGGGTAGACTCAAGCTACAATTTTACTTTACCTTACCTTACCTTACCTTTTTTGGCTTGCGCGTTATCAAATACTCTATTGGTGGTCCCCATAAGTTTTCGATGGGCTAGTAGGTTGCAGCACAAAGAGGGGGTCACCCCCCGGAATTCATATTTACCATTGATTCACACACTGACTCACTCGATTATGGGGTGGTGTGCTCTACTATCGTTCGCACATATTCCCCTACCAATATGTAATCTGACTGTGCCAATGAATCCAAAGTAGTGGATTATTCCTTTACCCGCCTGGTATATAGCTCACACCTGCTTGTCCTTTTTTTTGTATTTCTTTTTGGATTTTGCATCTGATAAGTGCATTTCATTATTTTTATCTCTAGTTTCAAACTTCAATACCGTGGGTTCAGTCAATTGTTTATACAAAAATTGATGTTTTATATTGTGCTTGTACAACATCGGCTTCATCTGGGGGCACCATGTTGAAAGCAACACGTTGAGAACCTGAAATCCCCTGTTTTTTCTTTCCTTGGGCATGGAGTCACTTTATTGAAAAAATTGTTGAGAAAGGAAAAGATCAGTACATAACTAAAATTAAATATGTACATACATTTGGTATGTACAGTGAAGCAAGAATTCCTTATAGTATTGTAAATAGAAATTGAGAAACTTCCCACTCACTGGCAATTCTATCATGTTGCCTTCCAAGTTTTCCAGCATAAACATATTGTTTCCTCTCGCTTCAGTGATTTTGAATGGTTTTAACCACAAGGGGTCAAAATTTCTGTGCTTTCCCTTGTTTTCCCTTCTCATGTCCCATCTCAATACCAAATCCCTAGGCTAGAATCCTCTATCCTTATATTTCCTTTCGAACAAAGATTGCATCTCATCTTTATAGCTAATCATCATGTGGTTCACCTATTCCTAATTTTCTTGGATTTCTACTAGCTAATTTATCCTTCTTGTTAAGGTGTTAGGTTCTTCTTCACTATCCTGCAGGAACTTCACCACCAGAAACACTAACTATACAGGTAAAAAAATTTCCTTTCCATAGACTAGCTCATACAGGGACTTTCCATTGGATCTCGTAGTGGTAACTCTACTTTCCCACAAGAGAACCTCAGTTGTGAATCCTAGTTATTATGGTTTTCTTCTATTGTTTTCTTCAATATCCTTACAAGGTTCTTATTTTATGACTCATCCAGTCCATTCCACTATGGATAATAAGTGGTTGAATGCCCTAGCAAGATTTTGTACTTTTGAAAAAAGTTCACAAACCTTGGGGATTTAAATGATTGAGTGTTATCGATTATGATCTTCACTGGATAACCAAACCTTGAGAGTATGTTTTCCTCCATAAACTTCATTACAACCACATACGTGGTGTTTCTAGAAGCCATGGGTTTAACCCATTTGGTAAAATAATCGCTAGCTACCAGTATCCATCGGTGTTGACTGTTAGACGGTGGATGGATTTCACCAATGAAATCGAGTCCCCATTGTTTGAAAGGTTCCCCCACATGAATGGGGATGAGAGGAAAAGAGGTGAAATTTTGTTTCTCTGCAAACAATTGGAACTTTTTTCATGCCCGAATATAAGCATGAGCATCTCCAAACAGCTTAGGCCAGAAGAAGCCACCCTTTAGTATGTTATGTGTGGTCACACGCCAACTATAATTTCCCTCAAACATGTAGCCGTGAAACTCGTCAATCACCTATTGGACTTCAGCTTCTACCAAGAATAGTAGTAATATTCCTACCAAATCTCTCGAATACAGTTGACCATTGACGACGATGAATTTTTGTGAACACAATCTCAAGGCTCAATTCTTCACCTTGTCAAAATTTAGTGGGCATATCAAGAACAACAAATACTCAACTATGTCTTTATACCAAGGGTACATAACGTATTTCATCTGAGTATTTTTTGTTGCGGTCTCGATTCCCTTATGTGAATTTGTTTTTCCATTTCCCAACTCCGTCTCGACCAACAGATGTATCCTCAATGCCTGGTAGTTTGATTCTAATAGCATTTTGGTTAGGCCCTGCCCTTTGATTAACTTTGTGGGCTTGATCTCCATCTCATAATCATGTATCTTAGCTATCCATTTGCCTCTCTTCCCTTCATTGTCTCCCTGTACTATTATTTCTTTGACCGTGTCTCTAGGTACATATGCCACTATGTTAGACTAAAGGATGTACATCCTGAAAGCTTTAAGGGTTCTGACCAGGACATATGCCTAATTCTCCAGAATGTTGTATTTTAGTTCAGCTTCTCTTAGTACCTTGATGAGGAAGAAAATTTTTTGTTCATATCATTCATCATTCTTTTGCAACAATACCACAGCTATTGTGTGACGTGAAGCGAACGAGAATACAAAGAAACATTTCAAGTGGTCTGGGTTGACTAGCACAAGTGCTTCTGCAAAATCCTGTTTAATTCGTGCAAAGGACTCTCGAGAAGGTGCAATTACATTGACTTCATTATTCTTTTTTAACATCTCAATGATGTCTTTAACTATTTCTACACAATTCGTTATGAATCTCCTCAGGAAATTTATTCTACCCAAGAGAACTTGGATTTCCTTATTTCTCCTTGGTAATGAGATGTTACTTATAGTCTCTACCCAATTAGGGTTGATATTGACTCCTTCTTTCAACACTATATGCCCCAGTAATTTCCCTTCATGCAAGGTGTTAGTGTCATAATATGCATTCTGCCATCAGTGATCAAAATCACTCATTTCAATATCATTTTAGGTGTCTCACTCTGAAATTTTTTATATCGTTCCTTTAGGTCATGCTAAAAATCGTTTCGCTGATGGTAGCCCTACTCAATAAAGATTAACTCTCCCTCATAAAATCATATTTTTTGACTCACCTTCATGTCTCCTTGAGCATAATAACACCTATGAAAATGTTCTTTTTCACCATGCATTGTCTCAGTCAAAGTCAGTCATAGAGTTTAGCTCTTAAAAGTCTCATTAGGTCATTAGGGTTTCCATGATTCAATAAAACTCCATTCCATTACATAAGACCAGGAAGTATAGGGTGATTGAATAAAATCCTCTTCACCATGTGTAGATGACTTGTAAAGAAAATTTCTCATTTTCAGCATGTAATTTGGATTTCACAATGTAATAATTTTTTATTTTCATTATGTAATTTTATGTCTTTCAAATGTAATAAGTACAAGGTTTCCAAGCTTAAAACCCAAGGTTCCACATGTCAAAGCATCAAAATTTCAAACCCTAGTGTTCTCTAAGTTCATCAATTGATCAAATTTCAAAGGGAGTTGTATTTTCCCAAAGGTGCCCAAGTCATCATTGTTCACAAGCACTAAACCCTAATTTCCTCTCCCACTGAGCTAGGGTTTGTTATGGAAACAAGAAATTTGAGCAGAGGAGCCATAAGGTAGGTCATATCAGTAAGTATGAGGTCATTTCATCTCATAAACATCATGTCTCCATCATTTTTTGAGAAGTCATTCCAAGAGTCAAGTCATTTTCCACTCATAGGATCGGTTTTTCTTCAAATTGTGTTTCTGACAAAAAAAGATGAAGTTGAAAAAAGTGAGAAAGGTTTCATTTTTCCATTAGGCCAAGGAATAAAACCATCCTTAATTTCTTACACAAGTGTCATTTTTTTAGAGAAATGTCAAAAATACAGGTGCCACAAGAGAGTTGCTGCATTTCTGGAGTGACCTTGGGAAAATCAAGTTTTCTCATAGTTTTAGTGTCCAAATCACTTTCTTGATAATTCCAATGATAACTAGAAAAATATAGCTTTCCAATGAGCTATCATAAGCTCAATTTGGAGTTTATTAAGGCCTCCAAATGTTCCCTGCAACAGCACTCTGCAATTTTGCACCCTCATTCATCACTTTTTGACCAGTCTTGGGAAAAGACTTTTTTGACAGGGCAAATGAGAACCATTTTCAAAACTGGAGGTAATTTTGGAAACTGGGATCAAATTTATTTCCAATGCAATATTATGGATCTTATTTGGACACCGGGAAGGCACCCAAAACTAACCATGAACAGAGGCCATTTTTTCTTCCTGGACACTGCGCGTTTGAAAAGGAAAACGAATTTTCATGGTCTTCAACAATTTTTGAAGTTTCACTTCAGTTTTACTTTTACTTTGGAAAATGAATAAATTACTTATGTAAATGTTCACGATGAATGTAAATGTCATTTTTTTACTTTTATCTAGGGTAGATACATTAGGTAAGTCAATCAATTGAGGTGTAATGAACCAGTTCATTGGAGATAGGATTGAGTCACTTTTCTCATCCTAAACTCTAGCTATCAGTTCAGATTTTTGTGTAATATCTCCCTCACCTCATGGATTCGACCCCTATGGATGAGTGGAGGTGGTTTTGAGGTCTATTTAGCTCAGCTCTTTATAGCATTCAAAGTTTGGCATCAGTTTGAATGTTATTGTATTGATCAAGAAACAGTTTGGCCTGGATACTAATGAAAAATTGCAGCTATTTCCTTGGGATTCATGTGGTATGAATGTTTGCATATTTTCTTCTTTTTTATCATTTGTATGAATATTTTGTAAGATCATAAATCTTTTCATGTATATTATATGTTAAATTTCAAGTTGAAAGGCAGAATACATGTTTTTCATGCTCTGTTTTGGGAAAGTTTTCATAATCTGTCCATTTTCTTCAGTTTAGGAAGAACTCGTCCCCTATGCCTTCCTAGCTCCTCATTAGTCTTAAACCATCTCACCAAATCACCTTCAAGTGTTGAGAATTATACCTAACTTGCCCCATCAAATGGACTGCAATTCCATCTCATTGTCCCTGATCTAGTCCCTTTAACCTAATCCTCATTCAGTGAGCCCAACCCCAAAATCAAAACAAACAAACCCCTGCATTTCATAGCTAGCATAAAACCTTTTCATCCAGCCCTCTTAGCTGTGATTTTTGCGGGGAGATCCCTCTCCGACTTGGTAGGGCTAGATACCAAGTCAAAATCTTGGTTTGTAGTTACCTCTAATGGGATTCCTTCCTCATCCTTGGGAACCTGGTGGAGTGATAACACAAGGAAAATTGGGACTTATTGGGATTCAAAGATAATCCATATCTCCTACACTTCTCAAAGGCTAGCTTTAAGTGCTCAATATGTTCTTCATTAATCTTTGACAAGACAATGATGTCATCCAGGTACACCACCACAAACTTATCTTGATACCCAACAAGGGATATGTCCATGGCCCTTTGAAATGTGGCTCTCGCATTTATAAGACCGAAGGGCATCCTGGCTTACACGAAATATCCCTAGGGCATGGTGAACGCGGTATTTTTCTGATCATCTATGTGTATTGCCACTTGATTGTATCCATAGAAATTGTCCATCAAGATCATTCGGGCAGACCCAAATAATTTTTGCAATATATGATCCATATTTGGTAATGGGTAATTATCCTTCAGGGAGGCTCTTTTTAGATTCTTGAAGTTGACACAAAGCCTGATTTCTCCATTCTTCTTTCTCACAGGGACTAAGTTGGCCACCCAATCTGAATATCTGAGGGGTACAATGATATTCACCCGCAATCATTTCTTCACCTCCTTCTCTATGGCAAGGAGGAGGGGTGGGTTAATCTACCTTAGTTTTTGCTTGTGAGGTTTTAATCCTTCTTTTAAAGCGATCTTATGTTGTATAATACCTGTTGTTAGCACTACAATTTTCCAAATATTTTCAAAGTCTGATCATCATTCTCTAAGGAAAGTGTCGTTTTCAAAGTGTAGTTGTGAGATAATTTCATGTCTACCTTCATTCATTTCATTTTCCCAAAAAACCCCAAAGTCCAGCCTCTCATTTCCCATTTCAAAATCCCTTTTTAACTCATAAAATCTAATTTTATAGTTAAAAAAGTAGCTCCACACACCCATCAACAACCATATCATATTTCCTTTTTAACTTACCTTAGATTTATTTTATCGTAGCTTTTACCCGCACCACAACAAAACCTTGGTTATATCATATATTATATGATATAACTTACTGCACTTAATAAACATTGTGGACCCCTTAACTTTCATCGCAATCAGATCTTCATAGTTTTAACTCCCATTTACGTTACAAAACACCCGAAATGTGATTTGCAGTATGGTATGGGACCCATACTTCCCTTTGATATGCCTCAAATACGTTATAAATCCTTTTTTATGCTTCAGACGTCTTTTTATCATATTACCACAACTTAACGAAATATTCATTTTTCTGCTTTTAAAACTCATTTAAAGGGCCCCACCTACATTTTTGCATGGAATTTTCACAAATTTCACTTACCACATTCACTTTCGCTCCCTCAAAACTTTCGATTTTTGATTTTCAGGCAGCCCCACCGTCTGTCATGACACGTCCCTCCATTCACATCGCAAATCGCACTTCACCAGTTTCAACGTTTAACTCTTGTATCTCATATCAAAACTTGCAATGTGCGATTTGTGGTATTATCTGGGCCCCACCTTTTGTCTCATCTTACATCGTACATCGCTAATTCCAAAATTTAACTCCTGTGTTTCATAAGAAAACTTCCAATTCACGATCTGCAATCAGTCCCACTTCATTTCCATGTCATCACCCCCATCGCAAAATCGCATTTTCTCCCGTTTGTGTCTTAATTTTAAATAATCCAAACCCTATTTTCGGATTGTGATATATGTCTAAAAGGTTTTCTCCTCCCGCTTATCATTCATTCCGCTCCACATCTCCCCTGTCAATTAAACCTTTTTCAAAGGGTTTATTTGTAATTTCTCATAAAATGAACCTCCGCCATTCTATCCAATAATTTTCGAGTTTTCTGCCATTACAAAGGGCTTTCCACCAAAGAAGGAAGTGAGCGGTGAAACATCGACAGAGTTTCTCTGAAACATTTTTCTACCATTACTCTCAGCATGAGCACATTTCTACAAGGTACCATGCAGCATTCAAGGAACAACTACACGCCATTTTCACTTTTGTTTACACTTTTGTGGAGTTGGTTGCACTAGAACAGAAGAGGAGTCGTCCCATAGACTTCCACATCATATAAACCACTCCAAATTGTTATCCTTAATGTTGTTTATTTTCATTATTTCATGGCACTATGTGTTCAAGTTTTAGATAAGCCTCATCTCTTGCACGAGGTCATAATGGCAGTTGAAATAGATTTACCTTTTTCTGTGGAATATGACAGTATCATATTTTGTATATATATGCCAAACTTCTCTAAAGTCAGGGTTGGTTGGTGGTTATATAATTTTGACTTATATGAACTATAATCTTTTTTTTTAATGAAATGGAATAATACTACTAAGGACTTATTACCAATTTTTTGTGTGTATTGTCTGCTTTACTTGTGTTTCCATATCTCCTTTCTTCCAGTTCCAGTTTGCAAATCATCATACTATTATGTGTTTTTATTCATCTCTTAAGCTTGATATGTGTTTTATTGGTTTTTGTTAGTCTCACACAATGAACATTCCTAATAAAATCTATATTATAACAGTGGAAGAGTATCACTCATGGTAGTTAATCTTCATGATATTTCAGTGAGAATCTTGACAGACTAAAAATAGCTTTCTCTCAATGGAATATTGTCAAACTGCTACTTTTGTGAATTTCTACTAAATCAATAGATTTATGTTTTACAGACCTACTGATTCTTCTCTCATCTTACAGTTTCCTCTCCTCATAGACTACAAACTTGCACCTTGCTGCCACATCAAGTTATAATACCCTCATTAGTAGAACTATGGATTTGACTAAAATCTCTTTTCAATGAATCAAAGTTTGTACCACCTACAAATATCACAAAAAAAATCATTAAATTCCTTTATAGTTTAAGATGTGTCTGGTGAGGCAATGTTGCAGTCCAAGTGTTGATTCCAGTGCCAACATCTTTTGGTGCGTCTGTCGGGAGATGAAGGCCTTGTAACAAAGTATTCTCCCGAGTCTATTGTTATGAATTTTCGATAATCAGTTATTGATGGTGAAAAAGAGTTGGTGACCTGAAGAAGACTGAAATGTTTTTCACTTAGCAACTCCACGAAGAGGAAGAGGGGTTTCAAGACCTCCTTCTACAAGGAGGAATCAAAGATCTCCAACTGTGACTCCAGTTGTTGACCTAAATAAAATTATCAAAGATGCTAAAGGAAAACAACGAACAGTTGAAGCCACATCTCAATCAGTGAAGAAGGTACACAAAAAGTACATTCCAAAGAAAAAAGTACCTATATCTACTTTAGAATCTAAAGAAGTTTTAGTTTCAAAAAATTATACTGAAAAATCTCAAGTTGAAGCTACTCCTCTGGAAAAGAAAGTGGATGTTGTTAACCTAGGCTCAACTGAAGTTTTTTCTTACTCATCACCTAGTAAATCTGAAATAAGTATTGTTCTAGTCAAAGTAGGAGAAACTGAATTTCTAAGTGTTGAAAATAAGTCAAAATAATTTGTGCTGACTAAAGGGGAATTAGAACAAGTATTGGCTATTGCACTTTTTCCTGATAGGGATATTTTGACTGAGGAAGAATTCAAGACTATTTTGAATTTCCTTCAAACTCATCCTGAATACGAGTCTCTTTCCACCCCTCAACAAGAATATTTCCCTTTCTCTCCAAATCCAGCTGTTGGGTCATCTTCCTTTCATCCACTTAAAGATATTGTACCTAAAGGTCTTACTTTTAGTTTATCTGATTTCCTCACTCAGAAAAATAAATATGAATTAACTGCATCCCCTCAAGAGACAACTTTAGATTCTGATTCTTATACTGAAGGAGGAGTCAAGACATCCTCTGTTAATATTTTTGTAAATCCACTCTTCTCAGTTCCAAAGACTGAAAAATCAGCTCAAGGCCCCTAATTTTCTACTATCCTAAATCAGCCTGCCCTTACAAGGATGCAACAGATAATGGCTACGAGATATGTGCCACTTGTTCTCCCTCAACACATGCATGCACTTCCCCAAGGAGATTACTTGAAATATCTTCCAAAATACACTGGGAGGGAGAAGGAGTTTCTATTGAAGAAAAATTAGTGACTTTCTATAGTTATGCTGACAATCAAAATATTGAACATGAAGATGCCTGGTCGAGACTCTTTGTTCAGAGCTTGGATGGTGAAGCTCGAAAATGGTTTAGAAGTTTTGCTCCAAATTCAATTACAGGAATTGATGAATTAGAAGAGATATTTGTGAAGCATTGGGGTGATAGGAAAGACTATGTTTATTATCTTACTAAATTTGGAACTTTGAAGAAGAAAGAAGATGAGTCTTTAGTTGATTTTACTGAATGGTTTATTAATATTTATCAGAAAAATCCTGAAGAAATTAAACCCACTGAAACCACAGCTATGATAAATTTTGCAAATGCTTTAGATTCTGAGTTTGCCTTATGGTTGAGGGATGAAAAATCATAGAGATTGACAACTATGCAAGAGGTTGCAATTGGAGTGCAGTTTAATCTCATGGCTTCTAATAAATTAAAAATGGAGGAAGAAAAGGCAGAAAAAGAAAAAAAGAAGATGAAAGAAGAAAAACCTTCTTCTTCTAAATATCTCTCAGTAGAAGAAAATTTCAATCAAATTTCCAATTTGATCAAGGAACTTGCCTCTAAGATGTCAAAATTAGAGGTAGAAAATAAACGAGCTGCAAGAGCCAATAAAAACGAAGCTAATAGAAATCAGGCTCTCTTCCGGAGGCCTTTTAATCCTCAACAAATCTTACAATGCCCAATGAGGAATACTGATGATCAAAATGTTTAGCCTCCTTTGAATAATTTTGCTGAAGAAGAAAAACAAGGAAATGAGGAATAAAATGAAGAAATAAACCATTTTGGAGAAACCTCATAGTTAACATATTTGAAATTGTAGGAATATGTAGATAGATAAATAATTTGTTTGTTTTCTGATGATATGAATGCTCAAATTTATGCACAGAATGATTAAAAACAACAAGAAGTTCAAAACAGAAATTACCCTTTGAGGTCAAAAGGTCATGTTCAACAGCCTCAACAAAAATCAGATTCAAATAAACAAGTTGCTAAACAGAAGGCCAAGGTAAATGACGTTCCTCCACCTCAAAATTCTGCTCCAATTGTCAAAATTACAGCAGAAAATAAGAAATTAGTTCCAATCTATTTTAGTTTCAAATCTTAATTGAATAAAATCAAAATTCCAGTTCCACTCCTGGAATTATTGAAAAATCCATCATATAAAGAGTCATTCAAGAGTCTATTGAAGCCTCCTCTCGCTCCTGATTCAGTCAACCTTGAGGATAAGCATCCCACTATTTATCTAGGTTGTCATGTCCAAGACCAAAATGATGATAACTCACCTCCTTTCTACCTGTCACTCAATATACATGACAAATTGTTGCATAATTGTTTGTTAGATTCTGGAGCTTCCTACAATCTCATGCTAAAGAAATTGATGGATGAATTGGGATTAGAGATCACCAAGAAATACCATGAATTTTATAGCTTTGACTCCAAAAAAGTCAAATGTCTAGGAGTGATTAAGGATTTGGTTGTTTCCCTTACCCAGCTACCTATGAAGAGCTTAGTGATGGACATTGTGGTTGCTGACATTCCTTCTATATTTGGGATGTTACTTTCTAGACCTTGGTCTAAGAAATTGGAAGGTACCCTCTAGATGGACATGTCTACAATCGCAGTATTTGAAGGGTAATTAAGAAGGCTACATAAGGAAACTCAAATGGCCTACATCATTTGTGATCAACACAATCAATCAAACCATCCCATATATGCTAAAGAAAAGGAATTAGGGTCATCAATTCTGCACCTTGTTGTTGATGATAACGATTTCCAGCCTTAAATAAGTGAAAAGCAACACTCTCAAGGTACAAATGAGCAGAATTCACAAGGAGGACAGATCTGGAAAGTGTACTTTGACGGAGTCTCTTCAAGAGAAGGATCAGGAGCCAGTGTAGTCCTCATTTCTCCTACTTAGCAGAAGGTAACCATTTCATACAAACTTAAATTTTATACCAAACAACACTGTTGAGTATGAAGCACTTGTGCTGGGTATGAAGGCAACAAAATATTTGGGAGCAGAAAAGCTAATTGCCTTTGGTGATTCAGAGTTGGTGATTAAGTAGGTGAGAAACAATTACAAAGTGAAAAATTCCAAATTGAAGAATTATAGGAATGAAGTCTGGGATTAGATTGAACATTAATTTTTAGCATTTAATATAATTTTTGTCACTAGAGAAGAAAATCAAATTGTTGATTCACTAACTATTATTGCTAGTAATTTCAAAGTTCCTCTAGATGTCAAGGCAGTCGATGATGTTCAGATAAAAAACATACCTTCAATTCCTGATAACATCAAGCACTGGCAAGTATTTGAGGATGACAGGGAGATTCAAAAATTTTTGGAGTGTGCAGAAGAGTTTTAAAACATACAAATTGATGATGATCGGGAAATTGTTGAAAATCAAAATAGTAGCCCTTTTAAGGAAACTATGGCTAGGAAAAAAATTATAGATCTAAAAACTAACTTTATTCCTAAGGGTTTGGTTCCTTTAGAAAGATTGTTTGATAATAATGATGTTTTTCTCAAGCTTGAAAGCAAGGTTGATGGAGAGATTACAATAGAGTGTAACATTGGTACAGAAGATCAACTAAGATTAGTCAAAGTGTCCAAATTCCTTCCTCTGGAAACCAGAACAAATTATGTCAAATTGCTTAAGGAATTTGCTGATATTTTTGCATGGTCTTATAGTGATTTGAAAACTTATGATAAGAGCATAATGGAGCACAAGATCCCTTTGAAAACAAATGCAAATCATGTAGCACAAAAAATCAGACACATCAATCCCATGTTGCTTCCTATCATTGAGAAAGAAATCAAAAAATTATGGGAAGCAAAGATTGTTTTGCCTTTGAGATTTTCTAACTGGGTAGCTAATATAGTCCCAGTCCGGAAAAAGAATGGAGAAATAAGGATTTGTGTTGATTATCACAACCTGAACCGGTGCTCCTTGAAAGATAACTATCCACTGCCCAAGATGGATTATATCCTGTAGAAGGTTGTAGGATCCAAAATATTGTCAATGATTGATGGCTTTTCAAGCTATAATCAGATTTCAGTTGACAGGAAAGACAAAGAAAATACAGTATTTACCACACCCTGGGGCACATTCATGTACAAAAAAATTCCATTTGGTTTGATGAACATAGGTGAAACCTTTCAAAGGGCTGTAGAAATTATATTGACTAAGCATGCATATGTCATAGATCCACCTGATCTCACACTATTTAAATTATGCAAGATACTGAATCTATTCCACTTGTTAATCTTTTGCGGAAAAATTAATTGCACACACATGTGAAGCATAAACAAAAATATTCAATCGCACATAACACAGTTCTTAACCGTGAAAGCCTGAATCTGAAAACCCCAACTATATATTATGTAACATGGATATCATATGACAATCTCATACAAAGCATACAAATCTTATCACAAGCCCTCAGTACAATACAATCGTCATACACTAATCAAGACCAATCTTGCAAATCCATGAACTGATCTTCGCCTCCTGCTAGCCAGCCTCCATTGCGCAATCCAAGCTGATTACAAAGACCAATTCGATGCAATCCCACTCTCCTTGTCTACGTGATTATTGTTGACAACTCCAATGTATATGTAGATGCAATTCATGCATCACTATGGTCACAACAGATAGTCTATCTTGCCCTTTCACCTATCTCTCCACTGGTCTCCACTGAAACTGCCATGCACTATAGTTAACTGATGTATTGTTCAGTTGATTAATGAGTTATTATTTATGAATTAATTAACTAATTAATTCACTCCACTCTCACTAATGTATCAATCAGTTAGACTAGATACAACTAGCTCAATTGAGTCTAACTGAGTTAAACTGAATACAACTCCATAACTGCTTCTTCCAACTATGTCATAACTCTGGCACTTGAGTTCTAACTGAGTCCTCCATGCATTAGCTCCAGTAAACCCTTAGGAATAGCGTAATTCCTTCTGTCAGCTGATGTGCCACATCTTTCCACTGAACTGAAGTGCTCCAAGAGAATAAGTTGTTGTTTAGAGTCTAATTATTATTAAGAGCTAATAATAATCGACATGCATCTATTTTTATATTTAAGATCTATAAATAAACTTCGCCCAATATTCTAAAAATATAATTTCATCTATTTTTCCAACTTGACCAACCATCCACAAATAGCATCCTACAATTTCTGAAATATGATGTTCATGTCTAAAAATAGACATACACCTAAAAATAGCCTGTGTGGGCCCCACCTATTTTAGGTGATTATTTTCCAAATAGGATCATGGATGATGTTTCAGGATGCCTACTTCATTTTTTCTTGTTGCAAACTTCAACACTCTCTCTCAACAAGAAAGGATTGTCTTTACGCGCGACATGCAACTCCATGCATTCGCCCTGCAACCTTTGCAAGCGCCCTGCAACTCCATGCATCTTCTCTGCAACTCTTGCTGCAACACTTCAAAAACTGAAAGGCTCCAAACAACTCAATCAGTATAATGCAGTTTTCATCAAAGTATTTGACTTCTACTTAATTACTGCACATGTCTTCAGGAACCACTGTGTTGTTGAACTCTACACCCATGCACTCTGCACTTGCTCTCAACTCTGAACCGCGCTCTAGTATCTGACACTGTCACTTTGATCTCACTGCATCAATCCAACTGATCATGCTACTGCTACTCTATGGGCTCCTTGTAGCCAGGTTCAATTCATGAGATCCACACCATCTCAATGAATCCTGCCCAAAAATATCCTCTTGGGATTACTCATGCATGTCACCCCACCTCTCACCTGATGGTATAACTGCATGCACTCCCTCTGCCCGTCTGGCAAGAAATTTATCTACATGAGTGGTTGCTCCCACTCCATGATCCTCATCTTATGGTTGCTCCACATCTCGAGGTTCACTCTTACCTGCATGAAAATCCTGCTCCCTCTCAAGCTTCAATTGCATGTCTTTCTTGCACTTCCCAATAGTAGGAAGCTCCGTAGAAATCCCATCTACTTCAAATCTATAAATATTCTTCTGAATTTTTATTTTTCTGAGCTTGTCTTTAAGCGCCAAATTCCTTTGGTTGCTTCTGCTTTGGAACAAATCTGTCAAATCCTTCCACATAGCATATGGAGTGGCTTTCCCATGAAGGCTTGAGATAATATGGTCTCTCACACCTTCCAACAGAATCCTCCTCGTCCTTGCTACTTTCTTTTTCCATGCGTCAAGTACTGCAGCATCCGCCGATGTGGGCTTAGGAACATCTCTCTCGATGAATTCCTTCAAGCCATTATCTTCAAGCACTGCCTCCATCCTGTCCTTCCAGGCTATGTAGTTAGAGTTTCCCTCGAGTGCATACTCCAACCGCAACCCATTGAAATACATTTCAATGTATACTCAATTGTCATACCAAGAAACTCCTGCAGCAAATTTGAATTGTCCACCAGCACAAACTCACTTCACAATTGTAATCTTCAATAAATAATGCTCCAATACCATGTAGAAATTATATTCACTAAGCATGCATATATCCTAGATCCACCTGATCTTACACTATTTAACTTTATGCAAGATACTGAATCTATTCCACTTGTTAATCTTTTGCGGAAAAATTAATTGCACACACATGTGAAGCATAAACAAAAATATTCAATCACAC
Source organism: Pinus albicaulis (assembly GCA_034641835.2). NCBI lineage: Eukaryota > Viridiplantae > Streptophyta > Pinopsida > Pinales > Pinaceae > Pinus > Pinus albicaulis. Next base: position 909,657,758 of record CM076580.1, on the reverse strand, counting down.
ATAACACAGTTTTTAACCGGGAAAGCCTGAAGCTAAAAACCTCAACTATATATTATGTAACATGGAGATCATATGAAAATCTCATACAAAGCATAGAAAGCTTATCACAAGCCCTCAGTATAGTACAATCGTCATACACTAATCAAGACCAATCGTGCAAATCCATGCACTGATCTTCGCCTCCTGCTAGCCAGCTTCCAATGTGCAATCCAAGCTGATTACAAATACCAATTTGATGCAATCCCACTCTCCTTGACTGTGTTATTATCATTGGCAACTCTAATGTATATGTAGATGCAATTCATGCATCACTATGGTCACAACAGATATTCTATCTTGCCCTTTCACCTATCTCTCCACTGGTCTCCACTGAAACTACCATGCATTGTAGTTAACTGATGTATTGTTCAATTGATTAATGAATTATTATTTGTGAATTAATTAACTAATTAATTCACTCCACTCTCACTAGTGTATCAATCAGTTAGACTAGATACAACTAGCTCAATTGAGTCTAACTGAGTTAAACTGAATACAACTCCATAACTACTTCTTCCAACTGTGTCATAACTCTGCCACTTGAGTTCTAACTGAGTCCTCCATGCATTAACTCAGTAAACCCTTAGAAATAGTGTAATTCCTTCTATCAGCTAATGTTCCACATCTATGCACTAAACTGAAGTGCTCCAAGAGAATAAGTTGTTGTTTAGAGTATGATTATTATTAAGAGCTAATAATAATCGACATGCATCTATTTTTAGATTAACGATTTATAAATAGACTTCGCCCAATATTCTAAAAATAGAATTTCTTCTATTTTTCCAACTTGACCAAACATCCACAAATAGCATCCTGTAACTTCTGAAATATGATCGTCATGTCTAAAAATAGACATACACCTAAAAATAGCCTGTGTGGGCCCCACCTAGTTTAGGTGATTATTTTCCAACTAGGATCAAGGATGATGTTTCAGGATGCCTCCTTCATTGTTTCTTGTTGCAAACTTCAACAAGGCCAATGTATATTGCCTTTGCAGGATAAAAGGACATATTTGTGGTCATCTATTTGGATAACATCACAGTATATTCAAAATCTGATGAAGACCACTTGAAACATTTGAAGCAATTTTTTGACAAATGCAGATATTTTTGTTTGTACTTAAACCCCCAAAACTCATATTTTGTTGTCCAAGAAGGTAAGTTATTGGGAAATATTGTAATAGAACGTGGCATACGTATTGATCTAGGAAGAGTAGAAGCTAGTCAGAAGATTGGTTTGCCCAGAAATAAGAAGGAATTGCAGTCATTTTTAGGGAAAATCAATTTTCTGAGGTGTTTTGTTCCTAACTTTGTAGAGCTGATCAAACATATAAATCTTTTGATGAAAAAAGATGCAGAATTTAAGTGGCGAGATGCAGCAAAGAATTTTTTTTTAGTAATTAAATCTACCTTGACTGAAGCTCTAGTTTTAATGTCCCGACTTTGAAAAGGATTTTCTGATTTTTTCATATGCTTCAGAAGAAACAATTGCAGTTGTATTACTACATAAGAACAAGGAAGGTTTGGAGCATCCAATTTCATTTTCAGGTCGTGCTTTAAGGGATGTTGAATTGAAGTACATCTTGACTGAAAAACAAGCATATGCACTAGTTGAGGCTTTAAAGTCTTTTCGAGTTTATGTGTTGCATTCAAAAATAATTGCTTTTATGCCTGATATCACTGTTAAAGATGTGTTGCTACAGCGAGATACAGATGGAAGGAGAGGACGATGGCTGACCAAGATTTGAGAATTTTATGTTGATATAAAACCACCTAAATTGATAAAGGATCAGGTCTTAGCTCACTTGATGGCTAAATCTAACTGCAAATCTTTAAATTTTAATGTAGAGGCATCTGAAGGAGAATATGGAGAAGGTAATGCTAATTATCCTGAAATATTTAATTCGGATTGATACAAGGATATAGTTTACTTGTTAAATTTCAATTGTCCACCTGAAATGGAGAAGTCTAAAAGGAGAGCTTTTAGACTAAGAGCTATGAAGTATTGCATTTTGGAAGACCATCTTTACTAGAAGCAGAATCCCAGGAGATTATGACAGAGATACATGCAGGAGTGTGCAGAGGGCATTTATATTGAAGAGCCACTGCAAATTAAATACTAAGAGCTGGCTATTATTGGCCAACTTTTTTCTCTGATGTATTTTCCAAAGTTAGGAACTGTGTCGAATGTCAAAAATTTGCTGGTAAATAGAAATTTCTACCATTACCTCTCATTCATATTTCAGTAGATGTTCCTTTCCAGCAGTGGGGGCTAGACTTCATCTGTGAAATTCATCCACCTTCATCAAGACAACATATATGAATTCTCACAGCTACAGACTATTTCACTAAATGGATTGAAGCTGTACCAACCAAGAATGCTACTGATATGGTAATTATTAAGTTTCTATTCGAAAATATTATGTCAAGGTTTGGTTTTCCACAGGAATTAGTAACTGATAATGCAATGGCCTTTAAGTCCGCTAATATGTACAACTATTGTCAGCAATATGGGATTGAATTGACTCATTCCACGCCTTATTACCCTCAAGGTAATGGATTGGTTGAGTCATCCAATAAAATTTGGTAAGGATTATTTATAAAATGATGCCTGAAAATAAGAGGAATTGAGACACTCAGCTAGTACATGCTCTGTGGACAAATAGAGTAAGTGTTAAAAAATCAATTGGAATGTCTCCATTTCAGCTTGTATATGGTACAGATGATTTAATGCCTTTGCAATTAGCTCTTCCTTTGATTAAGTTCCTACAAGATGAAGTTGATCATGAAAACCCAATTCAAAGTAGAATCTACAATTGATAAAGGCACACCAAATCAGAGAATCATCGTTGGAAAAAGTTCAGAAGTATTAGGCTAAATTCAAATCCATTTTTGATAAAAGAGACAATTAGCAGTAGTTTCTGTTAGCCACCTATAATATTTGATTATAGAAAAAGATGGCTAAGACTTTTTGAGCCTCCAAGGAACAAATTTTATTACTAAAAAGTGTTGGCTCTTGAAGACTCTTGAAGGCCTTATGCCTCTGTCCAAAATCTTCATTGTTGTTCCCATTTTATACTCAGAAATTCTGTTGATTTCATGAGAAGTAACTGCTGAAAAACCATCATTTTCCCCCTTCTCAAACCTTCATTTTCTCCCCTTTTTCTCCATAAAAACTCCCTTGTTTTCATGATTCCTCTTTTTCCCCTCATGAAAATCACTTTTATAAAGTTAAAGGCTCACTCTTTAACCTTACCGAAACCTCCAAAATCCATTAAAAATTTTGAAAATTTCATAAAAAACAAAGTTTTTTTATTATGGACTTAGGCCCCTTGGGCTAAGTCCTAACCACTTCCCCCACATGCCTACACCCAGGAACTAGGTGCTAAGCACCTCACGGCGCTTATCGCATCGCAAAATTTCAAAGTGCGCAAGTCTTTTGTAATGGACCGAAAGTTCCGATTGCAATTACCCTTTTTGTGTTGAAAACTCCCAATTATATTATCTTTCATATAAACCATAAAGCCAGCCTCGATGCTTAAAACCTTGTAAAATTTCATTCCCGATCCATTTTTCCTTTGTAAACTCTTAAAACCCATTTTTCCAAAGTTTAAACTAAAAAACTAAAGTCATGTGTTGAATATTTCAATGGGTAGATTAAAAAGACCGATCACGCAATTGCAATCGGAGAAAATACAATGGGTTGATTGAAAAGGCTGCATCAAAACTTTCCGATGCGATCAGGACTTATATGTATAAACTCTGCCCCGACTTTTCATTTCATATGAATTTCCCCGGGACCAAGTGTTAAAGATCCCGGGTGCCAATCGCATCGCAAATGTTACAATGGGTTGATTGAAATACCAGGCCCGATGGCCCGATTGCGATTGGCCCTTTTGTTTTATGTACGCCCCGGGCATATCACATTTCGTAAAGACCAAAGGCCCTGCAGCCAGGCGCCTGTCCACCTTATATATATTTTCCACCCCATAAAACCTTTGTTTTCTTTCCAATTTTGAGTTTTCATATATCGCAAAGGTTTTTCCGCCAGTTCATTCTAAAACAAATCCCCGACGTTGATCGAAAGCCGATCAAGCGGCTAGAGCTCCATCGCATCGAAGTTTTTCAATCGCATCGCAACTTTCACATCGTGTCCACTTGTTGCTCCCACCAATTGGCCATACCCTGATTCATTCTCCATCGTTAATCTAACCTTTAGATCGACGGCTTGCGCTTCGTTGCATCGCATGTTTCAATCGCTCCATTCGCTCGCCACCCCCGATTGCGATCCCCCAATTGCGATTCTCCGATTGAATCCGGACCGTCCACATGTCTGGATCGGACGGTCCAAAATCACTCCGCCTTATTCTTCTCCCGCTCTCCTTTTTTTCTTTCTACGCAGATCTCCACCGTTGGATGCTTTCATCCAACGGCCACGCTCCTTCCCGAAGCCTCCAAAGCAGTTTAACCTAATTACGAATGATTTCTTAATGTTTTGTCTGTTTCGCAGGTTTTTCCCATACTGCGAAGGAAAAGAAGACCAAAGGTCACGATCTTCTGGCGTATGGTTATCAAAGGGAAAGGGATTAAAAGGGCTCCACTCCACGTTTTATCGACGCTTTATGGGCGTCGATACCATAAAGAGCCCTGCGCGGCCCTGCACATTGACAAGACACTGTGCTTAAAACATGATTTAAAAGAGTATAAATTTGAAGAAAAGAGCGCAGCAGAGAAGAATATTGAAGACAGATTTGGGAAATTACGGCTAAGAATAATTATCAAAAGCCTAATTCCCTGGATTAAAACACAATTAAAGGGACATCATAAGTGTTTAACAGACAGAAAGGCCTCCACCGCCACATTTGAGGCGAATTGATTCCTTAGCTACCATAAGTGCCACCTATTGCCTCAAACCATTCAAAACAGAGGCCGAAGTTATTGATCAAATGAAGATATTAGCCTCAGTGCATCCAAAGAGTTACTTCTGCAAGGAACTTAAATACTAAAAATATCTGCAGAATTACTCCAAACATTACACAGAGCCTAAAGGTCAATAAAGCTCCCACCGAGTTTTGATATTAATTGTAAAATAGTTAATACAGTGAAACACCTATAAACTTCTTCATCGAGCCCCTCAAAAGGCCAAGAAGTCTTGAAACTATATTAATTTCCTTGAGAGATCTTTTATCACATCTCACCTCCTCATTCTTCTATAAAATCCTCTGTAGAAGATGAGAATCTGTTGGTTGTTGTTTGATCACCAGTTGTAATACTGAAACTCTCTGAAATAAATACATAGTCCGTTGAAGTTGAGGAACAAATTGAAGTCTTGGAGGTCTTGATGATTTTGTTGCATGCTTGTTCCTGAGAAGGCTCTATCATTGGATCCATGAGCTTGGCTGTTGGTGAAGTATTTTGAAATGTTTTATGTTTTCCCCTATTTTCATTATGTTTCATAATTTCTTACTACAGTAGGTTGAAATTTTTGGGCTAATAAATGACTCTTGGAAGCACCTTAGACCTGTTCATCCTTCACTGTTTCATGTTTTCTCCTGCTGAAGTATTTTAGAGTCTTTAATCTCTCTCTTTAGTCTTCATGATTGTTTATTTCCTTAATAGTTTGAACAGTTGGTTTCAGCATGATTTATGGTTTTCCCTGCTTGTCTGCTGCCACTTAAAAACTGTTATTGAAGTCTCCCTTTGAAATTCTTTGCTTACAGTGAATGAAAGAGGTCGGTTTTGATCTTGCCCTTTGTCCTCACTTAAACAGTTGGCTTAAAGTTCCTTATAATTATGATCATAGATTTTTTTAGGTGTTCCCTCTTCTATGACTGCAATTATCAGTGAATCTTTTATGTTTTCTAAGTCATTTGAAATAAAATCTTTGAGAAAATAGGGTGTTCCCCGAATCTTAGATTTCATTTCGAAATTTGTCTTGTAGTCATTATTTGCTTAAAGAATGTTTGTAGAATTTATGGTTAGCCCTGTCTATCAAATATTTCTTTATTGTTCAAGTTATTTTTTCAAGTTCTCTTCGTTGAGAATTAAACTTATCTTTCCAACTCATTGATGTCCATCTCATTCCAAAAACAAAAGGATCCTATGGCCAAGTTAGATTTGCCCTTTGATATCCCATATCCATTGATGAGTTTGTTATGACCTTTTCTTGACTCCATTGCCCAATGAACCAGATATTTCTCTGTCCTATATATCTTTCCTAGACCTTTCATGTTCCGATGTATCAATTCCATCCAACCAAATAAACAAACAAATACCTGCACTTAATAACTAGTTTAAAATCAATACTCTAAGCACACAAGATAAACCTTTGCAAACAAATATTCGAGAGATCCCTCTCTGAGAACAGGAGGACTAGATCCTGGGACTCTAAAGATTGGTTCTAATGTTGCCTTGTCTTTTGATTTGCCAAACTATCAAAACACGGGACACCAACATAATGGTGATCACGGTGGGACAACTAAGTTCATAGTTTCCTAGAAAGCTCTTATAAACTCTTTAGTCTTTCAAACAACCATAGAAACTCAGAAAAACCCAAATATATATATATATATATATTTCAGTTTGGCTTCACAATAAACATGTTGGTGGAACCATAAAACATTTTACCTTCACAAAAGCTAAAAATTTTCAACCTGGTGACTCCACTGGACTCCAAAAGCCTATTACCCCTCCAGTCCTTGTAGACTCCCCTGGGAATGCATTGAGCAAACCCAATCATGCTGTTGGTGGACAGTAAATTTCAAAATCTTCCACCTAGCGACTCCAAAAATCCAAAAGACCTAATGACTCCACTGGTAGAAGACTCTGAACTGGTTGAATAGACACAGTGACCTCTTTCTTGATTTATAAAATGATTCCAAGGATACAACAAAGGCATGCCCCAATGAGCAGGGAGAATATCCCTAGATTTCCACACAAAAATCCTGAAGTAAAATGGTTAGAAAACTTACCTACCTTTCAGGGTGAAAATGTTGATAACCCCTTGCTACATCTCATCAAGTTTCATATACATGTGTGGAAGTTCAAGGTTCAATGGCACGAAGACTGCCTAATGAAAATTTTCATGGCAACATTATAAAGAAAAGCTAGGAATTGGTATGAATGGCTAGAACCCAAAAATTTGTTTTCTTTAAAAGTCATGCACCAAGTATTTTACAAGAATTATAAAGGAAACTCTCCATCCTTGTCATGGGATTATTGTGATCAATCTCAGAATATCATACAGTACCTGTTAGATATTGATGTGGATTTGGTTAATATGCATCCTGAAGATCTTTTAACAGCCATTCAAGAGTTTAATCTCTTTTTGAAAGATTATAAGAATATTGATAATCAGGAGCAGCCCTTTATTTTTCTAAATCAAGAACAAACTCAACCATTACAAGACCTAGACAATGAGCAATATATAGATGATGAACAAGAATTTATAGAAGAAGGTGAGCAATACTATAGAGAAAACAATAAAGAAAAATTGTTGGTCATGATGAAAAAAACGGTGTATATGCTTGGGAAAAGAATTAAATGCAATGAGGCTAATTTGAATATTGATGATACAGAGCAGACCATGCTCCTTTCAAATCAAGAACAAACCCAAACATTACAAGATATTTACGATGAACAAGATTACAAAGAAAGCAATGAAGAAGGTTGTCAGGAAATTCCTGATTACCTACCTATCTCTTGTATAATGCTATTAAGAGAACTTCATAACCAGATTGCAAAAACTAATAGTGAGCAGTGCCTTGAGGAAAACATAAGCCATTTTTAACCCACAAAATCTGAAATAGGAGAAGAGACAACACAACCAGAGTCTCTTCCTTTATGTTATGAATCATTTCAGATTATTAAAAGGGGATGGCATCCTGAAAAATATCCTTGAAACAACTCATGAACCTTACAGTCAAAGTAACTGCCATGAAAATCATGAGGTGTTGTTTGAAATTGGGATAGACCAGGAAAAACAAGAGAAACCTCAAAGTTCCCCTGCAAACTCAAATGGATATCCATTAGAAGAGGCTCATCAAGACCGATGTGCTTTTGTCCTAAGCAAAAATACAATTCCTTCTCTCTTAATAGAAGAAGAGATTGATCTAATTTTAAACAGACAGCCAACCTCCAAACCTCCATTTGAACAAAACACTTCTGCTCATCTACTTACTAAACCTTGTTGTCTTGAAATAGAAAATAAACTTGTAGATCAGCTAAAAGAACAAACTGATAACCCAAACAAAAACTAATCATGCAGGGGAACCAGCAGTCGATTGGTGTCATGAATTTCCTTATAATCATCTTGAAAGCAGCAATCAGACAGTTCAATTCATCAGAAGCAACTTTCACATAATTGGGAGTCAGCAATCTACTAGTTGTAATGTTGAGGTTGAGAAGAAAGAGGAATTTCTTGAACAGGATGCATATAAGGAGCCTCCTCCTAAAAGGGTTGAGGTAATAATTGATACCCATGCTCAAGAACATGATGATCTCTTCACAAAGCACAGTCCATGGAATCAGAGCATACCACAACTACAAAAGGACAACACTGTAATATATGATGAATCCTCTAGTTCAGATAATAATGAAGATGAGGAAGTTTTTCTTCCTCATAAGAATCTTTGCCTTAAACCAGTGGAGAAAGAAGAGGTGATCCTGGTTGAAATATATCTTCCAAACACTCACAACTAGGTATTATTTCAAGATCCCTATGCTCATTTCTTGAAAATCTTTGAAGAAGGGATAAAGGTTATTAGGAACAGTATATTACCAAAAGCAAGAATATTATTTAGCGCTGATGCTAAAAAACAAAAGGAATGGGACTGGCCTTGCTTGTCCAGCCTGCACAAGGAGATGAAGAAGGACCAATCATGGAATCATTTACTGGATTGGTTGTACTGGAAAAGAGAATTCATCAGCTATAACATGTAAATATTCCAAGTTAGATTAGGATAGATAGGAAAGCAATAAAGCTTAGCTTTGAGCATTTAGTTAGTTGATTGATTTTTGTCTTGTAATAAAAAGAAAAATCTAAAAACAATAGAAAAGAGAAAAGAGGGCAGATTGTAAAACAAGAAAGGTATAGCCCCATAACACAATAGAGAAACAAATCTGAAAGTGTGCAAGCTTAAATGCCACTCCTGAAAAAACACACTTCTAATTAGTCATCTAGCCTAATCTTGACTAATTAGCTTTAAATTTTCTGCTGATAGGATAGTGAATTCCATTTTCCAAACCGTATCATATTGGCTTATCAGTAGATAGATTAGGATAGAAATTAAAGGTTCAAACAAGCTCAAAATCTGAACCTAGGTTTCCAAAGAGAGATGACTCAAATCTGTTTCAAATTCTGAGTCAAAAGATGTAAAAATCTGGTTCTAATTAGCTCAAAATCTGAACCAGAGAACAAAGAAGCTACAACTCAAACAAAAGTCAAAACAGAGTTGTAAAAAGAGAAGGATGTTCTTAAAAATTTCAGATCTTAAAGCCTTCATCATTTTGATTTAATTTTCTGCAAATAATAATCTATGTGCAGCTTGTTTTTATGCCATAGATCAGCATCAAGTTAGACTGTTCAATCCTGACTTGTATGCTTTTTTAATTTCTGCTTAAGCAATTAGAGAATAAAAATATGTTAGATTATTTAATCCTAAAAGATTAGTAGATTAGGTAGAGAAGCATATGGGCTCAACTGTTTAATCTAAGTCCATGGAGAATTAAGAAGTAGAACTAGATTAGATTTTTTCTTTCAAAAAGAATAAAATGTTGAAAGAGAGTTTGCCAATCCAAGTGCACTCTAAGGAAGAAAAAATGTTAGATCAGTAGGATTGGGTAGGTAGAAAGCTTGTTGATGAAATATCCATTGTTTTCCATGGCTGCTAGCATTTCTAGAGCAAAAGAAGATCATTCAACCAAAGAAAGGCAGCCCAATGGATGAGGCAACTGATCAGCATCTCAGAGAATGCAAGTCTGAAATTCTTGATGCCTTCAAGAAGGCATCATCCCCAAGTGGAGCAGTTGTTAGCCACCTATAATATTTGATTATAGAAAAAGGTGGCTAAGACGTTTTGAGCCTCCAAGGAACAAATTTTATTACTAAAAAGTGTTGGCTCTTGAAGACTCTTGAAGGCCTTATGCCTCTGTCCAAAATCTTCATTGTTGTTCCCATTTTATACTCAGAAATTATGCTGATTTCATGAGAAGTAACTGCTGAAAAACCATCATTTTCCCCCTTCTCAAACCTTCATTTTCTCCCCTTTTTCTCCATAAAAACTCCCTTGTTTTCATGATTCCTCTTCTTCCCCTCATGAAAATCACTTTTATAAAGTTAAAGACTCACTCTTTAACCTTAGCGAAACCTACAAAATCCATTAAAAACTTTGAAAACTTCATAAAAAACAAAGTTTTATTATTATGGACTTAAGCCCTTGGGCTAAGTCCTAACCACTTCCCCCACATGCCTACACCCAGGAACTAGGTGCTAAGCCCCTCACGGTGCTTATCGCATCGCAAAATTTCAAAGTGCACAAGTCTTTTTCCATGGACCGAAAGTTCCGATTGCGATTAGCCTTTTTGTGTTCAAAACTCCCAATTATATTATCTTTCATATAAACCATAAAGCCCGCCTCGGCGCTTAAGACCTTGTAAAATTTCATTCCCAATCCATTTTTCCTTTGTAAAGTCTTAAAACCCATTTTTCCAAAGTTTAAACTAAAAAACTAAAGTCACATGTTGAATATTTCAATGGGTAGATTAAAAATACCGATCACGCAATTGCAATCAGAGAAAATACAATGGGTTGATTGAAAAGGCTGCATCAAAACTTTCCGATGCGATCAAGACTTATACGTATAAACTCTACCCCGCCTTTTCATTTCATATGACTTTCCCTGGGACCAAGTGTTAAAGATCCCGGGCGCCAATCGCATCGCAAATGTTACAATGGGTTGATTGAAAGACCAGGCCCGATGGCCCAATTGCGATTGGCCCTTTTGTCTTATGTACGCCGCGGGCATATCACATTTCGTAAACACCAAATGCCCCGCAGTCGGGCACCTGTCCACCTTATATATATTTTCCGCCCCATAAAACCTTTGTTTTCTTTCCAAAGTTTGAGTTTTCATATATCGCAAAGGTTTTTCCGCCAGTTCATTCTAAAACAAATGCTCGTCGTTGATCGAAAGCCGATCAAGCGGCCAGTGCTCCATCACATCGGAGTTTTTCAATCGCATCGCAACTTTCACATCGCGTCCACTTTTTGCTCATGTTGATTGGCCATAACCCGATTCATTCTCCACCATTGATCTAACCTTTAGATCGACAGCTTGCGCTTCATCGCATCGCATGTTTCAATCGCTCCATTCACTCACCACCCCCGATTGTGATCCCTCGATTGTGATTCTCTGATTGAATCCAGACCGTCCACGTGTCCGGATCGGACGGTCCAAAATCACTCCGCCTTATTCTTCTCCCGCTCTCATTTTTTCCTTTCTACGCAGATCTCCACCGTTGGATGCTTTAATCCAACGACCATGCTCCTTCCCGAAGCCTCCAAAGCAGTTTAACCTAATTATGCAAGATTTCTTAATGTTTTGTCTATTCCACAGGTTTTTCCCATACTGCGAAGGAAAAGAAGACCAAAGGTCACGATCTTCTGGCCTATGGCTATCAAAGGGAAAGGGATCAAAAGGGCTCCACTCCACGTTTTATCGACGCTTTATGGGTGCCGATACCATAAAGAGCCCTGCGCAGCCCTGCACATCGACAAGACACTATGCTTAAAACACGAATTAAAAGAGTATAAGTTTTAAGAAAAGAGCGCAGAAAAGAAGAAGATTGAAGACAGATTTCGGAAATTACGGCTAAGAATAATTATCAAAAGCCTAATTCCCTGGATTAAAACACAATTAAAGGGACATCATAAGTGTTTAACAGACAGAAAGGCCTCCACCGCCACATTTGAGCTGAATTGATTCCTCAGCTACCATAAGTGCCACCTATTGCCTCAAACCATTCAAAACAGAGGCCGAAGTTATTGATCAAATGAAGATATTAGCCTCAGCGCAGCCAAAGAGTTACTTCTGCAAGGAACTTAAATACTAAAATATTCTAATTACTCCAACATGATACGTAGCCTAAAGGTCAATAATGTCTCACCGAGTTTTGATATTAATTGTAGTGTCAGTTAATACAAAGAAACACCCGTAAACTCTTCATCGAGCCCCCAAAAGGCCAAGAAGTCTTGAAATCAGATAATTGCCTGAGAGATCTTATCGTATTTCACCTCCCTCATTCTTCATAAAACCTCTATAGAAGATGATAAACTGCTGGGTTGTTGCTTGATCACCAATTGTAACATCGAAATTTCATGGAGTAAATACATACGCTGAAGTTGAGGAAGAAATTGAAGTCTTGGAAGCTTGATGACGTTGTTGCATGCTTGTTCTTGAGAAGGCTCTATCACTGGATCCATGAGCTTGAATTTTGGTGAAGTATTCTGAAATGTTTAATGTTTTCCCTTATTTTCATTTTGTTCCATAAATTCTTACTATAGTAGGATGAAATTTTTAGGCTAAGAAATGACTCCTAGAAGCACCTTAGACCTGTTCATCCTTCATTGTTTAATGTTTTCTTCTGCTGAGGTATTTTAGAGTCTTAAATCTCTCTCTTTGGTCCTCATGCTTGTTTATTTCCTTAATAGTTCGAACAGTTGGTTTCAACATGATTTATGGTTCTCCCTGCTCGTCTATTGCCACTTAAAAACTGTTATTGAAGTCTCCCTTTGAAGTTCTTTGCTTGCAGTGAACGAAAGAGGTCTGTTTTGATCTTTCCCTTTGTCCTCACTTAAAAAGTTGGCTTAAAGGTCGTTATAATTATGATCATAGATGTTTTTAGGTGTTCCCTCTTCTATGACTGCAATTATCAGTGAATCTTTTATGCTTTCTAAGTCATTTGAAATAAAATCTTTGAGGAAATAGGGTGTTCCCCGAATCTTAAATTTCATTTTGAAAGTTGTCTTAAAGTCATTATTTGCTTAAAGAAGGTTTGTAGAATTTATGGTTAGCCCTGTCTATCAAATATTTCTTTATTTTTCAAGTTATGTTTTCAAGTTCCCTTCATTGAGAATTAAACTTCTCTTTCCAAATCATTGATGTCCATCTCATTCCAAAAACAAAAGGATCATGTGGCCAAGTTAGATTTTCCCTTTGATATCCCATATCCATTGATGAGTTTGTTATGACATTTTCTTGACTCCATTGCCCAATGAACCAGATATTTCTCTTTCCTATATATCTTTCCTAGACCCTTCATGTTACGATGTATCAATTCCATCCAACCAAACAAACAAACAAATACCTGCACTTAATAACTAGTCTAAAATAAATACTCTAAGCACACAAGATAAACATTTGCAAACAAATATTCGAGAGATCCCTCTCTGAGAACAGGAGGACTTGATCCTGGGACTCTAAAGATTGGTTCTGATTTTGCCTTGTCTTTTGATTTTCCAAACTATCAAAACATGGGACACCAACATAATGGCGATCACGGTGGGACAACTAAGTTCATAGTTGCCTAGCAAGCTCTTATAAACTCTTTAGTCTCTCAAACAACCATAGAAACTCAGAAAAACCCATATATATATATATATATATATATATATATATATATATATATATATATACATATATATTTCAGTTTGGCTTCACAATAAACATGGTGGTGGAACCATAAAACATTTTACCTTCACAAAAGCTAAAAATTTTCAACCTGGTGACTCCATTGGCCTCCAAAAGCCTATTACCCCTCTAGTCCTTGTAGACTCCCCTGGGAATGCATTGAGCAAACCCAATCATGTTGTTGGTGGACAGTAAATTTCAAAATCTTCCACCTGGCGACTCCACAAATCCAAAAGACCTAATGACTCCACTGGTAGAAGACTCTGAACTAGTTGAATAGACACAGTGACCTCTTTCTTGATTTATAAAATGATTCCAAGGATACAACGAAGGTATGCCGCAATGATCAGGGAGCATATCCCTGGATTCCCACACTAAATGCCTGAAGTTGAATTGTTAGAAAACTTACCTACCTTTCAGGGCAAAAATGTTGATAACCCCTTGCTACATCTCATCAAGTTTCATATACATGTGTGGAAGTTCAAGTTTCAATGGCATGAAGACTGTCTAATGAAAATGTTCATGGCAACATTAGAAGGAAAAGCTAGGAATTGGTATGAATGGTTAGAACCCAAAAGTTTTTTGTCTTTAAAAGAAATGCACCAAGTATTTTACAAGAATTATAAAGGAAACTCTCCATCCTTGTCATGGGATTTTTGTGATCAATCTCAGAATATCATACAGTACCTGTTAGATATTGATGTGGATTTGCTTAATATGCATCCTGAAGATATTTTAACAGCCATTCATGAGTTTAATCTCTTTTTGAAAGATTATAAGAATATTGATAATCAGGAGCAGCCCTTTCTTTTTCTAAATCAAGAACAAACTCAACCATTACAAGACCTAGACAATGAGAAATATATAGATGATGATCAAGACTTTATAGAAGAAGGTGAGCAATACTATAGAGAAAATAAAAAAGAAAAATTGTTGGTCATGATGAAAAAAACGGTGTATATGCTTGGGAAAAGAATTAAATGCAATGAGGTTAATTTGAATATTGATGATCTAGAGCAGCCCATGCTCCTTTCAAATCAAGAACAAACCCAAACATTACAAGATATTTACGATGAACAAGATTACAAAGAAAGCAATGAAGAAGGTTGTCAGGAAATTCCTGATTACCTACCTATATCTTGTATAATGCTATTAAGAGAACTTCATAACCAGATTGCAAAAACTAATAGTGAGCAGTGCCTTGAGGAAAACATAAGCCATTTTGAACCCACAAAATCTGAAATAGGAGAAGAGACAACACAACCAGAGTCTCTTCCTTTATGTTATGAATCATTTTAGATTATTAAAAGGGGATGGCATCCTAACAATATACTTGAAACAACTCATGAACCTTACAGTCAAAGTAACTTCCATGAAAATCATGAGGTGTTGTTTGAAATTGGGATAGACCAGGAAAAACAAGAGAAACCTCAAAGTTTCCCTGCAAACTCAAATGGATATCTATTAGAAGAGGCTCATCAAGACCGATGTGCTTTTGTCCTAAGAAAAAAGACAATTCCTTCTCTCTTAACAGAAGAAGAGATTGATCTAATTTTAAACGAACAGCCAACCTCCAGACCTCCATTTGAACAAAACACTTCTGCTCATCTACTTACAAAACCTTGTTGTCTTGAAATAGAAAATAAACTTGTAGATCAACTAAAAGAACAAACTAATAACCCAATATTCCTGATTGGTGAAATTGTTTATTCTAATGATTTTTCAACTTCTGATCAATATAATGATGATGATGAGCTCCAAACATAAACTAATCATGCAAGGAAACCAGCAGTCGATTGGTGTCATGAATTTCATTATAATCATCTTGAAAGCCACAATTAGACAGTTCAATTCATCAGAAGCAACTTTCACATAATTGGGAGTTAGCAATCTACTAGTTGTAATAATGAGGTTGAGAAGAAAGCGGAATTTCTTGAATAGGATGCATATAAGGAGCCTCCTCCTGAAAGGGTTGAGGTAATAAGAGATACCCCTGCTCAAGAACATGATGATCTCTTCAAAAAGCACAGTCCATGGAATCGGAGCATACCACAACTACAAAAGGACAACACTATAATATATGATGAATCCTCTAGTTCAGATAATAATGAAGATGAGGAAGTTTTTCTTCCTCATAAGAATCTTTGCCTTAAACCAGTGGAGAAAGAAGAGATGATCCTGGTTGAAACATATCTTCCAAACACTCACAACCAAGTATTATTTCAAGATCCCTATGCTCATTTCTTGAAAATATTTGAAGAATGGATAAAGGTTATTAGGAACAGTATATTACCAAAAGCAAGAAGATTATTTAGCACTGCTGCTAAAAAACAAAAGGAATGGGACTGGCCTTGTTTTTCCAGCCTGTCCAAGGAGATGAATAAGGACCAATAATGGAATCATTTACTGGATTGGTTGTACTAGAAAAGATAATTCATCAGCTATAACATGTAAATATTCCAAGTTAGATTAGGTTAGATAGGAAAGAAATAAAGCTCAGCTTTGAGCATTTAGTTAGTTGATTGATTTTTGTCTTGTAAGAAAAAGAAAAATCTAAAAACAATAGAAAAGAGAAAAGAGAGAAGATTGTAAAACAAGAAAGGTATAGCCCCATAACATAAAAGAGAAACAAATCTAAAAGTGTGCAAGCTTAAATGCCACTCCTGGAAAAACACACATCTAATTAGTCATACAGCCTAATCTTGACTAATTAGCTTTAAATTTTATGCTGATAGGATAGTGAATTCCATTTGCCAAACCGTCTAATATTGGCTTATCAGTAGATAGATTAGGATAGAAATTAAAGGTTCAAACAAGCTCAAAATTTGAACCTAGGTTTCCAAAGAGAGATGACTCAAATCTGTTTCAAATTCTGAGTCACAAGATGTAAAAATCTGGTTCTAATTAGCTCAAAATCTGAACCAGAGAACAAGAAGCTACAGCTCAAACAAAATTCAAAACAGAGTTGTAAAAAGAGAAGGATGTTCTTAAAATTTTCAGATCTTAAAGCCGTCATCATTTTGATTTAATTTTCTGCAAATAATAATCTATGTACATCTTGGTTTTATGCCATAGATCAGCATCAAGTTAGACTGTTCAATCCTGACTTGTATGCTTTTTTAATTTCTGCTTTAGCAATTAGAGAATAAAAATCGGTTAGACTGTTTAATCCTAACAGATTAGTAGATTAGGTAGAGAAGCATATGGGCTCAACTGTTTAATCTGATTCCATGGAGAAATAAGAAGTAGAACTAGATTAGATTTTTTCTTTCAAAAAGAATAAAATGTTGAAAGAGAGTTTGCCAATCCAAGTGCACTCTAAGGAAGAAAAAA
The DNA here is from genome assembly GCA_034641835.2 of Pinus albicaulis. Classification (NCBI taxonomy): domain Eukaryota; kingdom Viridiplantae; phylum Streptophyta; class Pinopsida; order Pinales; family Pinaceae; genus Pinus; species Pinus albicaulis. The sequence continues at coordinate 909,640,699 of CM076580.1, read as the reverse complement.
TGTTAGATCAGTAGGATTGGGTAGGTAGAAATCTTATTGATGAAAGATCCATTGTTTTCCATGGCTGTTAGCTTTTCCAGAGCAAAATAAGATCATTCAACCAAAGAAAGGCAGCCTAATGGATGAGGCAACTGATCCGCATCTCAGAGAATGCAAGTCTGAAATTCTTGATGCCTTCAAGAAGGCATCATCCCCAAGTGGAGCCACTGTTAACCACCTATAATATTTTATTATAGCAAAAGGTGGCTAAGAAGTTTTGAGCCTCCAAGGAACAAATTTTATTACTAAAAAGTGTTGGCTCTTGAAGACTCTTGAAGGCCTTATGCCTCTGTCCAAAATATTCATTGTTGTTCCCATTTTATACTAAAAAATTATGTTGATTTCATGAGAAGTAACTACTGAAAAACCATCATTTTCCCCCTTCTAAAACCTTCATTTTCCCCCCTTTTTCTCCACAAAACTCCCTTTTTTTCATGATTCCTCTTCTTCCCCTCATGAAAATCACTTTTATAAAGTTAAAGACTCACTCTTTAACCTTACTGAAACCTACAAAATCCATTAAAAACTTTGAAATTTTCATAAAAAACAAAGTCTTATTATTATGGACTTAAGACCCTTGGGCTAAGTCCTAACCACTTCCCCCACATGCCTACACCCAGGAACCAGGTGCTAAGCCCCTCACGGCACTTATCGCATCGCAAAATTTCAAAGTGCACAAATCTTTTGCCATGGACCGAAAGTTCCGATTGTGATTAGCCTTTTTGTGTTCAAAACTCCCGATTATATTATCTTTCATATAAACCATAAAGCCTGCCTCGACGCTTAAAACCTTGTAAAATTTCATTCCCGATCCATTTTTCCTTTGTAAATTCTTAAAACCCATTTTTCCAAAGTTTAAACTAAAAAACTAAAGTCACGTGTTGAATATTTCAATGGGTATATTAAAAATACCAATCGCGCAATCGCAATCGGAGAAAATACAATGGGTTGATTGAAAAGGCCGCATCAAAACTTTCTGATGCGATCAAGACTTATACGTATAAACTCTGCCCTGCCTTTTCATTTCATATGACTTTCCCCAAGACCAAGTGTTAAAGATTCCAGGCGCCAATCGCATTGCAAATGTTACAATGGGTTGATTGAAAGACCAGGCCCGATGGCCCGATTGCGATTGGCCCTTTTGTTTTATGTACGCCCCGAGCATATCACATTTCGTAAAGACCAAAGGCCCCACAGCCCAGCGCCTGTCCACCTTATATATATTTTCCGCCCCATAAAACCTTTGTTTTCTTTCCAAACTTTGAGTTTTCATATATCGCAAAGGTTTCTCTACCAGTTCATTCTAAAACAAATCCTCGCCGTTGATCGAAAGCCGATCAAGCGGCCAGCGCTCCATCGCATCAGAGGTTTTCAATCGCATCGCAACTTTCACATCGCGTCCACTTGTTGCTCCCGCTGATTGGCCATACCCCGATTCATTCTTGCGCTTCGTCGCATCACATGTTTCAATCGCTCCATTCGCTCGCCACCCCCGATTGTGATCCCCCGATTGCGATTCTCCGATTGAATCCAAACCGTCCACGTGTCTGGATCAGACAGTCCAAAATCATTCCACCTTATTCTTTTCCCGCTCTCCTTTTTTCCTTTCTACAAAGATCTCCACCATTGGATGCTTTCATCCAACGGCCACGCTCCTTCCCGAAGCCTCCAAAGCAGTTGAACCTAATTACGCAGGATTTCTTAATGTTTTGTCTATTTCGCAGGTTTTTCCCATACTGCAAAGGAAAAGAAGACCAAAGGTCACGATCTTATGGCTTGTGGTCATCAAAGGGAAAGGGATTAAAAGGGCTCCACTCCACGTTTTATCGACGTTTTATGGGCGACGATACCATAAAGAGCCCTGCGCGGCCCTGCACATCGACAAGTGGAATCGCAATGGGAGAAAATACAATGGGTTGATTTAAAAGGCCGCATCAAAACTTTCCGATGCGATCAAGACTTATACGTATAAACTCTACCCCACCTTTTCATTTCATATGACTTTCCCTGGGACCAAGTGTTAAATTTCCCAGGCGCCAATCGCATCGCAAATGTTACAATGGGTTGATTGAAAGACCAGGCCCGATGGCCCGATTGCGATTGTCCCTTTTGTTTTATGTACGCCCCAGGCATATCACATTTCGTAAAGACCAAAGGCCCCGCAGCCGGGCGCCTGTCCACCTTATATATATTTTCCACCCCATAAAACCTTTGTTTTCTTTCCAAATTTTGAGTTTTCATATATCGCAAAGGTTTTTCCACCAGTTCATTCTAAAACAAATCCCCGTCGTTGATCGAAAGTTGATCAAGCGGCTAGCGCTCCATCGCATCGGAGTTTTTCAATTGCATCGCAAATTTCACATCGCGTCCACTTCTTGCTCCCATTGATTGGCCATACCCTAATTCATTCTCCACCGTTGATCTAACCTTTAGATCGACGGCTTGCGCTTCGTCGTATCGCATGTTTCAATCGCTCCATTCGCTCGCCACCCCCGATTGTGATCCCTCGATTGCGATTCTCTGATTGAATCTGAACCGTCCACGTGTCCGGATCGGACGGTCCAAAATCACTCCGCCTTATTCTTCTCCCGCTCTCCTTTTTTCCTTTCTACGCAGATCTCCACCGTTGGATGCTTTCATCCAATGGCCACGCTCCTTCCCGAAGCCTCCAAAGCAGTTTAACCTAATTACGCAGGATTTCTTAATGTTTTGTCTATTTCGCAGGTTTTTCCCATACTGCGAAGGAAAAGAAGACCAAAGGTCACGATCTTCTGGCCTATGGTTATCAAAGGGAAAGGGATTAAAAGGGCTCCACTCCACGTTTTATCGACGCTTTATGGGCGTCGATACCATAAAGAGCCCTGCGCGGCCCTGCACATTGACAAGACACTGTGTTTAAAACATGATTTAAAAGAGTATAAATTTGAAGAACAGAGTGCAGCAGAGAAGAATATTGAAGACAGATTTGGGAAATTACGGCTAAGAATAATTATCAAAAGCCTAATTCCCTGGATTAAAACACAATTAAAGGGACATCATAAGTGTTTAACAGACATAAAGGCCTCCACCGCCACATTTGAGGTGAATTGATTCCTTAGCTACCATAAGTGCCACCTATTGCGTCAAACCATTCAAAACAGAGGCCGAAGTTATTGATCAAATGAAGATATTAGCCTCGGCGCAGCCAGAGAGTTGCTTCTGCAAGGAACTTAAATACTAAAAATATCTGCAGAATTACTCCAAACATGACACAGAGCCTAAAGTTCAATAAAGCTCCCACCGAGTTTTGATATTAATTGTAAAACAGTTAATACAGTGAAACACCTATAAAATTCTTCATCAAGCCCCTCAAAAGGCCAAGAAGTCTTGAAATTGTATTAATTGCCTTGAGAGATCTTTTATAGATCTCACCTCCTCATTCTTCTATAAAAACCTCTGTAGAAGATGAAAATATGTTGGTTCTTGTTTGATCACCAGTTGTAATACCGAAACTCTCTGAAATAAATACATAGTCCATTGAAGTTGAAGAAAAAATTGAAGTCTTGGAGGTCTTGATGATGTTGTTACATGCTTGTTCCTGAGAAGGCTCTATCATTGGATCCATGAGCTTGGCTATTGGTGAAGTATTTTGAACTGTTTTATGTTTTCCCCTGTTTTCATTATGTTCCATAATTTCTTACTACAGTAGGTTGAAATTTTTGGGCTAAGAAATTACTCTTGGAAGCACCTTAGACCTGTTCATCCTTCACTGTTTCATGTTTTCTCCTGCTGAAGTATTTTAGAGTCTTTAATCTCTCTCTTTAGTCTTCATGATTGTTTATTTCCTTAATAGTTTGAACAGTTGGTTTCAGCATGATTTGTGGTTTTCCCTGCTTGTCTGCTGCCACTTAAAAATTTCTATTGAAGTCTCCTTTTGAAGTTCTTTTCTTACAGTGAATCAAAGAGGTCGGTTTTGATCTTGCCCTTTGTCCTCACTTAAATATTTGGCTTAAAGGTCGTTATAATTATGATCATAGATGTTTTTAGGTGTTCCCTCTTCTATGACTGCAATTATCAGTGAATCTTTTATGTTTTCTAAGTCATTTGAAATAAAATCTTTGAGGAAATAGGGTGTTCCCCGAATCTTAGATTTCATTTCGAAAGTTGTCTTGAAGTCATTATTTTCTTAAAGAATGTTTGTAGAATTTATGGATAGCCCTGTCTATCAAATATTTCTTTATTGTTCAAGTTATGTTTTCAAGTTCCCTTCATTGATAATTAAACTTCTCTTTCCAAATCATTGATGTCCATCTCATTCCAAAAACAAAAGGATCCTGTCGCCAAGTTAGATTTTCCCTTTGATATCCCATATCCATTGATGAGTTTGTTATGACCTTTTCTTGACTCCATTGCCCAATGAACCAGATATTTGTCTGTCCTATATATCTTTCCTAGACCTTTCATATTCCGTTGTATCAATTCCATCCAACCAAACAAACAAACAAATACCTGCACTTAATAACTATTCTAAAATCAATACTCTAAGCACACAAGATAAACCTTTGCAAAAAAATATTCGAGAGATCCCTCTCTGAGAACAGGAGGACTAGATCCTAGGACTCTAAAGATTGGTTCTGATGTTGCCTTGTCTTTTGATTTTCCAAACTATCAAAACACGAGACACCAACTTTTTTGTGTGTATTGTCTACTTTACTTGTGTTTCCATATCTCCTTTCTTCCAGTTCCAGTTTGCAAATCATTATATTGTTATGTGTTTTTACTAGTCTCTTAAGCTTGTTATGTGTTTTATCGATTTTTGTTAGTCTCACAGAATGAGTTTTCCTGATAACATCTATAGTATAACAGTGGAAGAGAATCACTCATGATATTTAATCTTCATGATATTTCAATGATAATATTGTCAAACAAGAAATAGCTTTCTCTCAACGGAATATTGTCAAACTGCTACTTTTGTGAATTTCTACTAAATCATAGATTTATGTTTTACATACCTATTGATTCTTCTCTCATCTTACAGTTTCCTCTCCTCATAGACTACAAACTTGCACCTTGCTACCACATCAAGTTGCAATACCCTCATTAGTAGAACTGTGGATTTGACTGAAATCTCTTTTCAGTGAATCAAATTTTGTACCACCTACCAATCTCACAAAACAAATCATATTGCTTTATAGTTTAAGATGTGTCTGGTCAGGTGCTTTCTGCAGTCCAAGTGTTGATTCCAGTGGCAAAACTTGTATCAAAAAATTTCAAATATTTATAATACCAAGAAAATACATCTTTTTAAGTTCTAAAGAGACTTAAATACCACTGCTTGAATTCCTTAGGAACCTTTTTCACTAGTTTGATGAATTTCAGTTCTTCCTCTGAACCGATGTTATGATCTTCCACCTACTCATCAAGTTCATACCTACAAGTATTGGAAGGGACATCATTTGAGTTGAACAACCTTTCCAAAGGCACAAGACCCCTGCGAATAGTATTCCCTTTCAACTTTAGGACTTTATGGCCAAAATTTGTCTCTTCCCAGCTCGAGTCGTGCACTTATTTTATGGCCTCCTCCCCTTGATCAACGGTTAAATTCAAAAATTCTCCTACAACCTCCATAAAACACTTTTTTTGCTCCTTGCTCTCAAATACTTTCCAATTCTTGATGTTTTCAGGAATGGAGGGTCTATACTTGAATTTAATTTCATATCTAAGTAGAGGATTTTGAGGGGGTCGAAAATTACTAGCAGCCACGGCTAGTGAATCTATCGTTTGGTTTTTTTCATGTGGCATAAGTTGGTTATTGAAATTCGAGAAAAAAAAATTTCTCAAATCCCTTACCTCCTTTCTATAAGCTCTAAGCCATGGATGTTTTTCTTGGCACTGATTTCTTATTTTTTTCACCACCAAATCTGATTCTGCAAATACCTTCAGGCCCTGGATATTCATTTTATGTGTTACCTCCAGGACCAAGAGGAAAGCTTCATATTTTGTCACGTTGTTGGTGGATTTGACTTCCAATTTAAATGAGATAGGGATCAAACAACCCTCTGGTAAGATTAACACTCTATTTCCTTCTTTGGAATAGGCTCCATCGAACTGTAGTGTCCATATTTCATGAACTTTCGAAGTTTGTTGATTTATCTAAATCAGGGGTAAGGTATGTTTTTCCTCTAAGATGATATTGTCCTCCTCCAGTAGTAAGAAGGAGAACTCACTTTCTTTACCATATACGAGAGAATTTGTAGATCCATCAAATTTCATGACCATCTTCATAAATCTTGATTCTCTATACAGAATCCTTTATTCAACTCTCAAAACCTAAATGGTGGCACATGTTAGGTCCAGTTTTATGAAACCTCCAATTTTGGATCCCCATGACCAACATAACAACATCCCAAACATGGCTAGTATGTTTGCCACCATAATATCCACTACCACTCTCTTCACTGGGATTTGGTCCAGGTTGACCACTACATATTTTATCATCCCCAAACACTTAACCATTTTGGAATAAAAAAGAGTGAAGGTATTTATAAGGTCATGTGATTTTCAGCCCTAGTTGTTCCATGACTAATAAGGGAATCAAATTGTGTGAAGCTCCCGAATCAAGCATAATAAGGGAATCAAATTGTGTGAATAAGGTCACATAAAAGGCTGGAGTGGATGGATCGTGTTCTTCATTGTGGGGCCCAAAGACTACCATGGGTCTTTCCTCTTGGAGATTAAGGCTATGAGGGACCGAGGTTGTAGTAGGAGGACACACAAACTGCGACACTAGGGCCTTGTAGGAGGGTTTCTTCAACAACTTTATCAGTTCCACAGGGATCTAGACCTTCTCTAATTATTTTTGTAGATTGAACACGATGGGACTCTTTTTAGCAGAGGAAATATCGACAGGTTCTTTCTCTTTGTCACTAAGGGGATGAGATGGCAGAGGGGCTTTCTCAATTTTGGAGGTTCTATATTTTTTAAGAGGGGATTCAGAGATGTACTCACTTTGGAGATAGCTTGATCTAATGGCTTCTTTGCCTTCTCTACCTCCTCTGGAGAGCCTTGAGACCCTGGATCTTCATTTTTCTCTTGCATTTGGGATATCTTTCTTGAAGATCTGAGATCATACTTTTGGTGCAATTGGGCCTGCATGAAATCTACAAATTTCGTGCAATAGTTGTCAATCTCACCACCATCTGGGGGGATCTCCAACTCCCTTCCATGTTTTTCATGTGATTCCATTTTACCTTCTTCATCAGAATAAGAAAAGAATCGATTCTCCTGTAATATCGTAAACTCGTCTACTTGTCCTTCCAACTCTTCCTCTAAATATAGTCGAGGTTGGATATGATCTTGCTAGTCTTTCCTTTCTCTCTGCAATAGCAGGAGTGGAGATCTCTGATATTCTGGATTAAAACCTCAATTGGGAATCACTAGATTTTGCCGAGGTGGGGAGCTTTTACTTTCTAGCTCTAACTTTACCAGTTTTTTGGACAAGTTCCAGATCAGCTTATTCATCTCGTCCATCTTATGCTCTTGGGTTTCTCACTCCTGATTTGAGGAGTCGGCCACCTCCTTTCCTCTTCTTCTCTCTCCAAGATCAACTTTTCCCTTAACTTTTCTAATAGAATAAAATTTAGCTTCTACTTCTAGAGCATCAGTCTGGTTCTGGTCCAGGGATCCAGATTCTCTTTCTCTGAGTGTAAATCCAAACTCAGGTTCAAAAGATCCAACAAAGACCACTTTAGTTGTTGCTTAGGGAGGCTTTATCTTTGCAGCAATATTCTTGTATACCTTGTTAAACCTTTTAATGAAATTTGTGAAATATTCATTATGTCTCTTCTTCATGGCATTAAACTCTGTGAGAATATATCCATGATCCCTTTTCTCCCACCACTTTTGTTTGAAAGAGTTCTCCATCTCCACCCAGTTGGTGATGGGGTTATCAGGTAAATAATTAAACCACTTTCGGGCTTCCCCATCCAAATACTAGATGAAGGGCCTATATGCCAAATCAAGGTGCTCGATGTTCAAGTTGTATGCAAAGGCGCGGAAATTTTCAATGTGCCTTTCTGTTGAATTATTATCTTCACCTGTGAATCGAGGTAGAAGCTTCAAATAGTCTTGTGGCATATCATTCAAAAATTTTGGTAAAGATAGAGGAGCATATTTGTTCAAAATAAATCCGGGAACAACCATTTTGTGGAAGAAGAGAGGAGATATATTCATTGTGTGAGCTTTTTAAGGAATGATATGAGGAGTGACTGGTGAGACCGGGGTAAATAGGGTGCCTGCCCCACTAGGAGTAAAATTTACTGGAATATATTTGACTTCTTCTTTCTCGGGAGACGGGTGGAAAGCAAGGAAGGGTGTACCCACAAAATTTGTTTCACTTTTGACTCTAGGATTGAAAGAGTAGAGAGTAGAGTCTCCTTCTGGGGGATATTCTAATACCCGAGTGAAAAAGTATGGACATAGTTTATGACGACTCTCTTAGTACTGGAGGAGGATGCTTCAAGAGAATAAAGGTGGGTAGAGATGGCTGGGAGCCCTTTAATTCCAAACTATTCTAAAGATTAACCTCTGGGGTTCAAATATGAAAGGTGTATTTTGTTGAGAGGTGTATGACCGGGTATGAGGCCTGGTGAAAGCCAGGATTGTTTAGACCTAGATTTATATTGTGGAGTCGCCAAGGTGAGATGTATACAACCAGAAACCCTTTGTTCTCAATTGACTGAAGGGTTCAAACTTGTGGTATCCCAAGGAAAGGTCTTCTAATTCATTCCCTGACAACAGAGCCAAAAATATGTTGTGTCTTCTAGAGATAGCCTCTAGGTTGATGAGTATACTAGTGTCAAGGACATCCTAACGGGTTCTTAAGATTGGTTTAATAGGACCCAACTCTTCACATTTAATATTTACATTAGGTGGTTCAAAACCTTCACAGCTTTAGTTTCATATAATGATAGACTAGATGGTCATGGAGTGAAAATCTAGAAGGAGGACATATAACATTCAACAAGGCCATTCACAATTGTGCACACAAAATTTAGCATAATAGTATAGTGGGACAGACGAAACGGGTGAGTATTCAACACATTAGGCTTAAGCATAATAAGAATCCAACATGTTAAACACTAGAATAAAAGGTGAATTAGAGATAATATGAAACAAACAAATTCATGGAGTGAATTTAAGGTATTTACATTCCTCTATTGTTCAAAGAGTGGTTATCACCTTTCACAAAGTGAAACCAATTCCTAAACACGGATAGGTAATCCCAGCAGCTACAATAACATGAAATCTCAGAAGCAAAAGTGTGAATGAATGAAAATATAACAAATTAGAATGTTTACATACTTTATACGCATTTAAACAAAAAAACATACATTAAATACCAAAATGCTGCAAAAACATACATTAAATACCAAAATGCTACAAAAATTCTCTTCAGACAATCAACCAAAATTTTTAACAAAAAATTCTCAACCTTTCTTTTGTTCCAAGTCGCTTTCTTTATAGAGTTTTCAAAGAGGGTCCATCACCCAGATATTCTTTTTTTATTTTATTTTACAATCATAAAAAAAAAGTGTGCCTGAGGCACAACTGGATAACTGAAAAATAACAAAGTGTTTGTCAATAAACAGTAATCATAATAGTAAAGATAAAATTAAAAGTAAAAATAAGCAATGCCTTGTCGGAAAAATCATGATAATTTCATCTGTGATGAGGTTGGCATGGAGAGTGTGATGCTTGGTGCGAGGACTGTGAATCCTGATGAGAGGATTGCAATGCATGTTGTGACAACCACAAAGTTCTTGGTGAATACTATGGAGTTGTTTTGGGAAGTGGGACGACCTACATAGTTGGATGATAAATGTACTCATAACACTTCTGTCATAGGACCGATGATGGCACAGGAGCATGATTATATAGATCATACATGACTCGAAGTTGGATCATCTATGATTAATCGAAGTTGGCATGGAATAGTTGTTTAACCATTCCTATAAGGAGGTGGAGTTATTTCCTCAGACAGGCCGCGACAGTCTCGACCTTTAACCTGGATGTCCTCTCATGGGTAAATTCCACCCTGATTTTAACCTTGACTGGCTTCTGCTCATAAGCGTCCCACTGTCTAAAAACTCCTTCCTAATCCCAACAAGTCGATAGCCCCACCTCGATGACCTTTTCGAATTTTGCGTCAAAATCCTTGATTTTGTTTTTTACTATTGACAAACACTCTTTGGACTTGACCCAGGTATCTTCCATCTGAATCATCCTCATAACTTCCATAACAGTGCGAAACCGATCCAACACATCAATGGTCCCTAACCCCTCACTTGGTAGTTCGTTACAAACTAAATGGATTTCCTTGCTATCATAGTGTTATCAACCTCGGTTTCCTTGGCTAACTTGAGTTTATCCTTATAGATTCGAACTGTGACCATTTTCATTGACCGAAATGAGGTGTTCCTAATGGATTTTCATTTTGGATATGATCTCATCCCAAATCATCTATCTATCTTCTACAAGGGACATATTCCCTTTAAAATGGTTTTTTTAAAATGAACCCTTCTTATTGGCCATCTGTGAATTCTTGTTAGCAAGGTCCACTTCTGCTGTGACTATGGCTAATTTCTTTTCTTTGAGGGCTAAAGCTTCTCGAAATGCATCGATATCTCTCTATATCGACTTCACTTAACCCTCAAAGAGTTGTAGCTCAGTCAATTCCCTCATGAGATTTTTCGCGGTGTTCAGGGGGTCATCAGACACAACCACAACACAGACATGAGTATCCAACTATTTATGTAGTTCTACTAGTTTCTGCTTCAACGCTATGACTACATTATTCATATCAAGAAGCTTTTTAGCCAGAACCTCCTTTTCTCTTTCTACCTGAGCTAGCTCATGAGTTTGGATATGTTATCTACCAAGGGATTTAAGTCTATGTCTCATCTCCTAGACTTCTTACTAATATCTTTGGAGGAGAGCTTCAATAGGTGACCGTCCTTAAGAAATTTTCCCATTTCTAGTGATATTTTTCTTATAAGTATCAATATGTAATGTAAGGGCCCTGGAATTTTCCCTTTATGTTTTTAGAGTGGCCATTGTTATATCTAGAAACTTTTGAGCCTTATCCACAGTCATGGTATACTTCCTGAGTTCGTTGGAGAGCATCTGCCCAATCTGGTGGTGGAGATTCATCTTGTCATCCAAAGGAATTGATGCCAAATCAAGGATGAGATCCAAAGCCTTGTATTGCACCCTTGAGGGTAGGGGATGAGTGGGTGGGTGTTGTACAGACAACACCATTTGATCTTTTTGTACATCGATTGCTGCCAAAATCCTGGTGTGATTTTTACCAGCATGAAGGGCCATTTATGTTCTTAGTTGCTACATGGATTATTTGTTCCTCTCTCTGATTTCTTCTCCCATTGGAAAACTTGTTCCTGCACCTGATGTGCCTTCTCCTAAGATGACTGCTTATTAAGAAGTGGATGTTGTGGGTGAGGGAGGGATTTCCAGGGTGATTTCAAATCCTTGCCGATTTGACCCTCGATCCACCATCTGAGGGACCACCTCGTATTCTCTTTCTTGAGTGTGTCCTTCAGAATCTTGTAATCTTGGCCTCTTACTTACATGTACTTCTTCTTCCTCATCCATGTCATTAGCTTGAAAACTGACCATTTTTCCCTGCTTATCTCTAATTTAGGTCTTAGTCTCCACTTTTATATCCAAAGGCTAGGAATCATAGTTATATTTTCATTCAATATCAGGTATGGGCTCATGTACATATGTTGAGGCTCTGATATTTTCTCTTTGTCATGAAATAACCCCTTTAGGGTCATAATTCCATACATCTCCTTGCTGAAATTTCATTTTCTAGAGGAGTTATTTGATCAAAGGAGAGGCATGTCTTGAGTTGATGGTGAAAGGGCCTACTATGATTGGGAGTTTAAACATGTACCCTTTCTTTTGCAGGAAAAAATGCACCTGGTCTAAACTAAGGCACTGTCTCATAAATTCTAGATTGAATATTCTCATGGGGAAAAATACTGGAAAGTGGAGATGGGGAATTTCGCAACCATACACTTGAAACTCGGTGTGATCCTCAAATAAGTACCAATCCCTTACCCAATATTCCTCACTAAATTGGTAGCTCTTTTTTTTAAGGAAATATCTGAGATGGAGGTGTCCCGTGAATGATATCATAGGCTATGGACATGAACTTTGAAATAAATTTGGAATAACCATCATCATGAGAATTCTGATGAACGAAGGTAGTCCAGTCAAACATGGACTTAGGTTCTTTTCCTCAATGAAATAATTTATCCAAGCCTACACATTCGAATTTTTCAGCATGCGAGATCAGGAACAAATAAAACAACAATGAGTAATACCTGAATAAATTTGAAGTGTTCAAGTGTTGGAACTGGAATTTTATGGCGAAGGCTAAGAATGAAGGGATATCAAAAAGAGTATCTAGTTCCATCTTTTGGTCTATAAAACCTACAAAAGCGTTGTTGACCCAATTGGTGTCGTCCTTTCCGAAAATTCCAGAGATCACTGCCAGGATAGGTTGAATAGTGTCAATGAATAGAGAAAGAGGAAACTTTTCAACCGCAAGGAGACTTGGTGATTTTGAAACCATGATCATCTGAAGGAGGGAGTTCCTTCGTTCATCAGGGATATTTGTGAAACATAAAATTAGGGTTATCTAGTTGGACCCTAGAACGATAGAGGATGAAGAGTAACACAAGGCTTCTCAGATAAGCTGAAGGGTAATTTCCAGTATCTTGTTCCCTTGAGAGGAGACAAAATACAACTTTAGCTCAATGTAGGCTTCAAAGATCCAAGAGATGAACACAGGGAAATGATGAACAGAATGAGGGATTTGGTAATACAATCCAAATTCGACTACACTGAATAGGTCTTCTTCCCACCATTTGTAGCCCCTTAGGTGAAAACGTTCCTTAGCCACATGAAATGGATAGACAGGGTCATGGATATGAGCTTGGGAGTCCCTGAGGGGCTCAGGACCAGGGGCAGCCCTGACTTCCCAAGATTATGAGGTCTTAGGTTTAGCTTTTTTCTTTTTAAAATAAAATATATAACTATAAACACACGGGATCGTCTAAATACCTAGCGACGAAAAGTGACGTAAGGAGACAAGATGGAGTGGCGAATATTCTGAGCAAGGTTCTGCACTAGCATCCAATTGATAGCTGATTATGGAGTAAAAAGAAAACGATCGATCGAAAAATGCAGGGGATGTAGGGTATTTCAAGACGGATGATGACAACTAGAGGGATATGCTAAGACGTGGTCATCTAGTCAACATGTGTCTTTAGTCGATTGAGCAGATTATACTAAGTAGGTGGAGGGCTCGAGGAGGGTGAATAGCAGACTTGAGCTACAATTTTACCTTACCTTTGCTGGATTGCGCATTATAAAAGACTTTGTTGGTCATCCCCACCAGTTTTCAATAGGTCAGGAGGTCGCAGCGCGAAGAGGAGGTCACCCCCCGGAATGCATATTTACCATTGATCTGCACGCTAACTCACTTGATCTGCGAGAGCGCGTGGGGTGCGCTTTTTGGTATCGTCTAGGCTTCTACCCCCACCGATATGTAATCTAGTTGGGTCATTGAACCCAAAGTGGCAGATGATTCTTTTACATGCCTAGTATATAGCTCCTACACCTTTGTCCTTTGTTTATTTGTATTTTTTTGGTGATTTTGCATCGGAGAAGTGTCATTCATTCTTTTTATCTCTGGTTTCAGACTTCAGTACCGCGGGGTTAGCCAGTTTTTTACACAAAAAATGATGTTTTATATTGTGTTGGTACAACATCGGCTCCATCTAGGGGTAGCATGCTAAAAGCAGCACATAGAGAACCTACAATCCCCTATTCTTTTTTTCCTTGGGCATGGAGTCACTATATTGAAAACATTGTTGAGAAATAAAAAGAGAAGTGCATAACTAAAAGTAAATATTTACAGAAAATTGGTATGTACAATGAGGCAGGAGTACCTTTTAGTATTGGAAATAGAAATTGAGAAACTTCCCATTGACTAGCAGTTCCAACACGTCACCTTCCAAGTTTTCCAACATAAAGGTATTTTTATCTCTCACTTCAGTGATTTTAAATGGCCTTAAACACAAGGGGTCAAACTTCCATGCTTTCCCTTGTCTACCCTTCTCACATCCCATCTCAATACCAAACCGCCAGGTTGGAATCCTTTGTCCTTAGCTTGCCTGTCAAACAAATATTTAATCTTGTCGTAATAGCTTATCATCCTGTGGTTCACATGTTCTCGATTTTATTGGAGTTCTACCAGCAGATATATCCTTATTTTTAAGGTGTTAGGTTATTCTTCACTATCCTACAGGAAATTCGCCACCGGCAATGCCAACTGTATAGGGAAAACCATTGCCTTGCCATAGACAAGCTCGTACAGGGACTTTCCAGTGGATCTCTTAGTGGTAACTCTACTTGCCCACAAAGTGAACTTCAGTTGTGAATCGCAGTTAGTCTGGTTTTTTTCTATTGTTTTCTTCAATATACTTACCAGGGTCTTATTTGATGACCCAGCCAGTCCATTCCCCTATGGATAATAAGTGGTTGAATGTGAAAAAATTTCACAAACCTTTTGGCTTTGAATGCTTGAGCATTATCGGTTATGATATTCACTGGAAAACCGAACCTAGAGAGTATGTTTTCCTCCATAAACTTCGTGACAACCGCATTTGTGGTTTTCCTAGCAAGCACAACTTCGACCCATTTGATGAAATAATCGATAATTGTCAATATCCATTGGTGTTGACCGCTAGATGGTGGATGGATTTCACCGACGAAATTGAGTCCCCACTGTCTGAAAGGTTCCTCCACATGAAGGGGGATGAGAAGAAAAGTGGTAAACTTCTATTTCTCTGCAAATAATTCGCACTTTTCGCACACTCGGAAGTAAGAATGAACATCTTCAAACAGCTTAGGCCAGAAGAAGCTACCCTTTAGTATTTTATGTTCAGTCGCAAAGCCAAATATTATGTCCCCCATACAAGCAACCATGAAACTCATCGATCACATGTTGGACTTCGCCTTCTACTAAGCATAGGAGTAAGATTCCTACCAGATCTCTCCAATATAGTTGACTATTAATGAGGATGAATTTTTGCAATCGCAATATTAGAGCTCGGTACTTCACCTTGTCGAAGTTTAGTGGGCATCTCAAGAACAAAATATACTCAACTATGTCTTTATACCAAGGGGACATCAGATATTTCATCTAAGTATTTTGTGTCATGGTCTTGATTCTCTTCTCTAAATTTGTTATGCCATTTCCCAACTCTGTCTCGATTAGAAGATTTAATCCCAAGGCCTGGAATTTTGATTCTGGTAGCATTTTTTCTAGTCCATGCTTTTCAATTAACTTCATGGGATTGATCTCCATCTCATATTCATGTATCCTAGCTATTTGTTTTCCTCTCTTCCCTTCGGTGTCTCCTTGTACTATGATGTCTTTAACCACAGTTGTGGGTACATAGGCCAATATGTTAGACTGAAGAATGTACATCCTGAAATCTTTAACGGCTTTCATGAGGTCATATCCATTATTCTCTAGAATGTTATATTTCATTTCGTCTTCTCTTAGCACTTGGTTGAAGAGGGCAACTTGTTATTTATATCTTTCATCATTCTTTTGCAACAATACCATATTTATTGTGTGAGGAGAAGTGAACAAGAATAAAATTAAAGGTTTCAAGTAGTCTAGGCTGACTAGGACAGGTGATTTTTCAAAAGAATTTTTAATTCATGCAGAGGAATCTCGATAAGGTGCAATTCACTTGACTTCATTTTTCTTCTTTTCATATTGAACACGATGGGACTCTTTTCAGTGGATGAAATCTCAGCGAGTTCTTTGTATTTATCCCTGAGGGGCTAAGATGGTAGAGGGGTTTTCTCAATTTTGGAGGTTTTTGTATTTTTCAAGAGGGGATTCAGGGATGTACTCACTTTGGGGACAACTTTTCCAAGACCCTAGATCTTTGCTTTGCTCTTGCATGCGAGACATATTTCTTGAAGATCTGAGATCATAATTTTGGTGAAATTGAGCCTGCACGAAATCTACATATTCCCTACAATAGTTCTCAATCTCACCATCATCTAGGTGGGTCACCAACTCCTTGCCCTCTTCTTGATGTAATGCAATTTCACCTTCTTCATAATAATAAGCAAAGAATTGATTCTACTGTGATGTTGTAACCTCATCTACCTGTCCTTCCAACTCTTCCTCTAAATACAATGGAGGTTGGATATTATCTTGTTGGTATTTCCTTTCTCTCTGCAACAGCTAGAGTGGATATCTCTAGTACTGTGGTTAAAATCATCAATTGGGAATCACTCGATTTTTCTGAGGTGGTGTACTTTTACTTTCTAGCTCTAGCATTACCATCCTGTTGGACAATTTCTTGATTAGCTTATTCATCTCATCCATCTTATGTTTTTGGGTTTCTCACTCCTTATTTGAGGAGTTGGCCTCCTTCTTCCTCTTCTTCTCTCTCCATGATTAACTTGCCCTTAATTTTTCAAGTAGAATCAAAGTTAGTTTCTACTTTTAGAGCATCAATCTGGATCTAGTCCAGGGATCCAGATTTTCTTTCTCTGAGTGTAAATCCAAACTCAAGTTCAAAAGCTCCAGTGAAGACCACTTTAGTTGTTGCTTGGGGAGGCTTTATCTCTACAGGAATATTATTGTTTAGCTTGTTTAACCTTTTAATGAAATTTGTTACATCTTCGCTATGTATCTTCTGTAAGGCATTAAACTATGTGAGAATATAGCCATGATTTTGTTTCTCCCCCCAATTTTGAGTGAAAGTGTTCTCCATCTCCTTCATGTTGGTGATGGAGTTATAAAGTAAATACTTAAACCACTTTCGGGCTTCCCCACCTAAATATTGGATGAAGATACTTTGTACCACATCAACGTGCTCGACGTTCAAGTTCTCTGCAAAGGCACAGAAATTTTCAATGTGCCTTTGCGCTAAAATGATATATTATCCTATGAACTGGGATAAAAGCTTCAAATAGTCCTGTGGAATATCGTTCAAAAATTTTGGTAAATCTAGAGGATCATATTTGTTTAGAAGAAATTCAGGAATGTCCAGGTTGCACTATAAGAGAGGAGGTAGATTCATTATGTGAGCTTGCAAAGGAACGATATGAGGAGTGAATAGTAAGACTGGGGTGAACCGGGTGTCTGCCCTGCTAGGAGTAAACTTTACTAGAATATCTTTGATTTCTTATGTCTGGGGAGATGAGTGGAAATCAAGGAAGGGTGTACCCACAGACTATGTTTCGCTTTTGACTCTAGGATTAAAAGAGTAGAGAGTAGAGTCTCCTTCTGGTGGATATTCTAATACCTGAGTGGAAAAATATGGACAATTTATGATGGCTCTCTGAGTACTGGAGGAGGATTATTCAAGAGAGAATGAAGGTGGTTCAAGCTGGTTGGGAGCCCTTTCGTTCCACACTTTTCTAAAGATTAACCTCACGGGGTCAGATACAGAAGGTGTATTTTGCTGAGAGGTTTCTGACTGGGTATGAGGCCTAGTGAAAGTCGGTATTACTTAGACCTATATTTAGACAATGGATTCACCAATATGAGATGTATACAACCCACAACCCTTCGTGATTACATGATTAAAGGGTGCAAACTTATTGTATCCTAGGGAATGGTATTATAATTCATTCCCTGGCAACAACACCAAAAAGATGTTGTAGCTCCTAGAGATAGTCTCCTTGTTGATGAGTAGACCAATGCCTAGGACATATTAACAGAGTCTTAAGATTGGTTTAATAGGACCTACCTCTTCACATTTAAGATTCATATTGGGTTGTTGATAACCGTCACTGCTTTGGATTCATATAATGACAGACTTGATGGTCATGGAGTTATATATATATATATATATATATATATATATATATATATATATATATATATATGAAAATATGGAAGGAGAAAATGTAACATTCAACAAGCCCATTCACAATTGTGCATGCCAACTTTTCCATAATAGTATAGCAGGACAGATGAAACAGGTGAGTATTCAACACATTAGGCTTAAACATAATAAGAATCCAACGTGTTAAACGCTAGAAGAAAAGGTGAATCAGAGATAATATGAAACAAACATATCCATGGAGTGAATTTAAGATATTTACATTCATCTATTGTTCAAAGAGTGCTTATCACCTTTCACAAAGAGAAACCAGTTCCTAAACATCTATAGGTAATCCCAACGGCTACGATAACATGAAATCTCATAAGAAAAAGTGTGAATGAATGAAAATATAACACATCAGAAAGTTTACATATTGTGTATGCATTTGAGGAGAAATTGAGTTGTATATTACATATATTAATTCATCTTCAATAACATACATTCCATACCAAAATGTTGCAAAAAGTCTCTTCGGACAATCAACCAAAAAATTTCACAAAATTTTCTCAACCTTTCTTTTGTTCCAGGTCGCTCTCTTTATATATTTTTCATAGTAGGCCCATCACTAAGATATTCTTTCTTGATTTTACAGTACATTTAGATAAAAATAAAGTGTTCCAGAGGCACAGCTGGATAACTGAAAAATAACAAAGTATTTGTCAATAAATTGTAATCATAAAAGTAAAAGTAAAAATAAGCAGTGCTTTGTCAACAACATCATGAAAATTTCATCTGTGAAGAGGCTTTCATGGAGAGTGTGAGGCTTGGCGAGAGGACTGTGAAGCTTGATGAGAGTATTGCAACGCACACTGCGATGGTTGTGAAGTTCTTGGTGAAGGCATAGCTATTCTGGGAGGTGGGATGACCTGCATAGTTGGAAGATAAATGAAATCATAACACTTATGCCACAAAACCGCAGAAGGAACAAGAGATGGATTATACAAATCATACGACTCAAATTTGGGTCAACTCCAAGTAATCCAAGTTGTCATGGAACAATTGTTTAACCATTCCCAAGAGGAGGAATTATTTCCTCAAACATGCCATGACTGTCTCGACCTTTAACCTAGATGTACTCTCATGGGTAGGGTCCACTTAGAAATTGTTATTATTTTTAGACTTTAAATATTAAATTCATAATAGATTTGAATTTATTTTAGGGTTTATTTTAGAAGTAGAATTAATTCATTTAAGAATATAAATGATTCAATTAAAATTTAATTACTAAAACTTTTAATATTTAAAAAAAAATTAAAAATTTATCATTTAAAATGACATTATAATAATGAGCTTAATAAAAATAAAAATTAATTTTTAGAACATTTTAATTAAATAATTATTTATTAATTAGAATGATTTATTTTCGTCTCCTCTTATCATCATCATTAGCCTTCACTATTTATACCTCTTGCGACCTTCTTTCAACCTTCATTCATTTCTTGTCCTGAAGATGGATCCCCGTTGGGATTCGAAACGTTAACACTTGTTTTATGATACTGTGGATAATCCAGTTTCTGCTAATAGATTCTGCTCATAAGCATCCCACAGTATAAAAACCCCTTCCTGATCCCAACAGATCGGTAGCCCCACCTTGATGACCTTCCCAAATTCTGCATCAAAAGCCTCAATTACTTTGGTGACTAGTGCCAAACACTCCTCAGCCTTGACCTGGGTATCTTCCATTTTAATCATCCTCATAATTTCCATAATAGTTCCAAACCGATCCATCACATCAATGGTCTCTAAACCCTCAGCTGGTAGTTCATTTATGAACTTACTGTATTTCCTTCCTATCATATAGTTCGCAACCATGATTTCCTTTCCAGACTCGATTTGATCCTTATAGTTTCGAACTGTGACCGTTTTGTCATTGACCACCATGAGGTGTTCCCAATGGCTTTTAATTTCTAATATGATCTCATCCTAGATCATCTATCTAGATTCAACCAGGAACATATTCCCTTTGAGCTATTTTTTAGATCTGAAATCTTCATATTCGCCACCTGTAAATTCTTGTTAGCAAGGTCCACTTCTGCTTTGACTGACGCTAATTACTTTTCTTTCAGGGCTAAAGCTACTTGAGTTGCATCGAGATATATTTGTATCGAATTCACTTCAGCCTCAGATAGTTATATCTTGGTCAATGCCATCGTGAGCTTTTCCGCAGGGTTCAGGGGGTCATCAGGCACAACCACAATAAAGACACGAGTATCCAAATTTTTATGTAGTTCTACTAGTTGTTGCTTCAACGCTATGACTTCATCATTCATATCAAGCAGATTTTTAGCCAGAACCTCCTTCTCCCTTTCCACTTGAGCCAGCATAGGGGTTTGGATATGTTCTCCACCAGGAAACTTAAGTCTATGTCTCAGCGCCTGGACTTCTTGCTAAGATCTTTGGAGGAGAGCTTCAATAACTAACTATCCTTCAGAAGTTGTCCCTTTTCCAGTGATATTTTCCTTATAAGTATCAATATGTAATGTAAGGGCCCTAGAATTTCCCCTTGCTTTTTTTAAAGTGTTCCTTGTTATATCCAACAACTTCTAAGACTTATCCACTGTTGGAGCATGGTCCCCTGGGTAAAGAAATTTTGGATAAATTTTGTTTAAGTTTTTGTTTGTAAGTGATGCGCATAGATGTCAAGGGGATTTGGGGCGGGTCAAAGTCCCTTAATTATTGTAATGGGTAAAAGGGAAAACCATGAGTCCAAAACCATAGTTTGATATGATGGTATGTGCGCATTTGGAAAGATATAAATATGTAAGAGTTAGATATCTGAAATCGTCTCATGTATAAGTTATGATTTTGTATGTGTGAATAGTTTATATGAGTTTTGTCTAGGTAGAAAGGCTCCTGCTGGTTGTGTGCACGGATATCTAAGTCTTGAGTTGTGTGCAAGGACCTTGTTGCAGTGTGCATAGGTGGACATATTGTATTCAACTAAAGATAGCTTAATAAAGAAGGAAATTTTGGTGAACTCAGACTTTATATGATTCCTGTGGTTAACTGTCTTAGATGTGTTATGCACATTATTATAGATCTCGATCTATTTTGTTGAATTCATATGTATTTCTGTAATTGATAAGTCAAGTTGGTAAATTTCATCTATGTGTGGGCCTCATTCTACTTAATTTTTATATCTGAATTATAATAATCTGTCTGCGTAAGGGTTTCTTCTGTAATAATCTATGAATGCACAAGGGTTCAGTTTTTTTATCACTATTTAGGCGTGCGTAGTTGCTTTACTTTTTGTCTGTAATTAGATCTAGTTCTGTGAAGTTGTGCGCAAGGCAAGGGGCAGTAGATATGTTAAGTGAGTATTGGGTCCACATCAAAATATCCCTCGGTGTGCGGAAAACAGGTTCCAGCACCCCCCCAGTACTTCTTTGGGTGAGACTTTGGTCTACACAAGCGGATCACTGCCGAAAGGGCTAGTAGTTGGAGGGTTTTTTTGGTTGTGCAATTAGTCAGAACCTAGATCATGACCCCTTAAGCCAACAAATGGTTCTGTTGTTGGGACTAAAACCTGGGTCTCTCAGGTGAGAGCTGAGTATCCACCCCACCTCCTCCTCCACCACCAGACATGGATATGGCTACGTCCATGAAGTTACCTAATTTCTGTGGTATTAAGAATGAAGACGTGGACCAATTATGGTTTGTTAAAGACATTGTATGGACAACACAGCAGATCAATAATTATAATGTTAATAAAGTGTAGTTGGCTACTGCATTTCAATAACGCGCATTGGATTGGTACATAAGGTATGAAGCGAAGAACCATAATGCAACAATTGATAATCTGAAGGCTGCATTGAAGGAACAATTCAAAAATTCGAAATCATATGCTCAATATGTGACTGAGTTAAAGGAAATTCACCAAGAAGTGAATGAGCTTGTATCGGACACAGATCAACAGTTGAAGCACACTATCAGAGATGGAGGATTTACTATTGATGGCACACCTCACAAAGAATGGTTCATTTCCATGTTGCTACAGCATCTACTCCAGTCCTTAAATCAATGGAACATTGTGACATGGGCTGAAGCTGTGTAGATTACAATGAAGTTAGAAGCCTCACCTGTACCAGTTGCGTAGGCTGAGGCTTAGTGGATTCAAAACCAACTAGGTGCGCTACACTTAGAGATACAAAGCCTGTGCCAAGAGAAAGGGAAGGACGCATGCGCAAGTGTATGGTGTATATGCAGTAAAGTTGAAGGGCATCATAAAGATCAGTGTCCTGTATACAACGACTATCTAGCAGCCAGAGGACCAAGTCCGATTAAGAGCGCGGCAGGACCAAGTGGCAACCCCACATTATGGTGCATGATTTGTAAAGCAACTGGTCTGCACTCGGCCCCATCTGGGGGTAGCATGGTGAAAGCAGCACGTTGAGAACTTGCATTCCCTTGTTCTTTTTTTCCTTGGGCATGGAGTCACTTTATTGAAAACATTGTTGAGAAATAAAAACAACAGTACATAAATAAAATTAAATATTTACAGACTGGTGGTATGTACAATGAGGCAGGAATAGCTTTTAGTATTATAAATAAAACTTGAGAAAATTCCCATTGACTGGAAGTTCCATCACATCACCTTCCAATTTTTCCAACATAAAGGTATTGTTACCTCTCGCTTGAGTGAGTTTAAATGGCCCAAACCACAAGGGGTCAAACTTTCCCTTCTTTCCCTTGTTTTTCCTTCTCACATCCCATCTCAATACCAAATCCTTGTTGGGATCCTTTGTCCTTAGCTTTCCTATCGAACAAATATTATCTTGTCTTGATAGTGTTAAGTAAACTTGAATCAGGATAGAGTCAATGTTGACTAGGGTAAATAGTAGTGGTTTTGGGGTAGATGGTATTGTACACCCATGGTTTTCAGCCCATGGTATTGAATGTAATCGAGCCTATAAAAGGTTGGGAATACTTCATTGTAATGTAGGCCTGGAGGTGAGCAGTGAAGGCTCATTTGGTCTGATTGGCCAGGGTTTTGGCCAATGCTTAAAGAAATTTCATTGGTTGGGTTTTGCCCCAGATTTGGGGGTTTTCCCAGATAAGAATCTTTGTTTATGTTTATGATTTGTTGCTACCTATTTTATGGTTTTTTGTTTCTCTCGGTAAATTTATTATTTCTCCGGTAAACTTGACTCGAGATAGAGTCAATGTTGACTAGGGTATATAGTAGTGGTTTTGGGGCACATGGTATTTTGCACCCATGGTTTTTCATCCCATGGTATTGCATGTAATGGAGCCTATAAAAGGCTTGGAATACTTCATTGTAATGTAGGCCTGGAGGTGAGCAATGAAGGCTCACTTGGCCGGATTGGCCAGGGTTTTGGCCAGTGGTTAATGAAATTTCATTGGTTGGGTTCTTCCCCAGAGTTTGGGGTTTTCCCAAAGAAACATTTGTGTTTATGTTTATGATTTTTTGCTAGCCTCTTTATGTTTATTCCTCTCGGTAAATTGTTTATTATTTCTACAGTAAATTCTAACATATAGCTTATCATCTTGTGGTTCACCTGTTCCTGATTTTCATGGAGTTCTACCAGCAAATTTATCCTTATTATTAAGGTGTTAGGTTCTTCTTCACTTTCCTGCAGGAACTTTGCCACTGGAAATTCAAATTGTATAGGGAAAACTAATTCCTTGCCATAGACTAGCTCATACGAGGACTTTCCAGTGGATATCTCAGTGGTAACTCTACTTGCCCACAAAGCGAACCTCAGTTCTAAATCCTAATTATTCTAGTTTTATGTTATTGTTTACTTCAATATACTTACCAAGGTCTTATTAGATGACCCAACAAGTCCATTCCCCTGTGAGTAATAAGTGGTTGAATGCCCTAACAGGATGTTGTAATTTTGACAAAAGTTCACAACCTTGCGGATTTCAATGCTTGAGAATTATCGGTTATGATCTTCACTGGAAAATTGAACCTGGAGAGTATTTTTTCTTCCATAAACTTCATAACAATTGCATCTGTGGTTTTCCTAGCACGCACGACTTTGACCCATTTGATGAAATAATTGATAGTTTTCAGTATCCATCAGTGTTGACCGATAGATGGTTGATGGATTTCATAGATGAAATTGAGTCCCAACTATCTGAAAGGTTCCTCCACATGAACAAGGATGAGAGAAAAAGAGGCAAACTTATGTTTCTCTAAAAATAATTCGTACTTTTTGCACACCCAGACATAAAAATGAACATCTCCGAACAACTTAGGCCAGAAGAAGCTACCCTTTAGTATTTTATGTTCAGTCGCAAATCCAACTATTATGTCCCCCATACAAGCAGTTGTGAAACTCATCGATCACATGTTGGACTCTTCCTTCTACTAATAATAGGATTAATATTCCTACCTGATCTCTCCAATACAGTTGACCATTAGTGACGATGAATGTTTTTGATCGCAACATCAAGGCTCGGTACTTCACCTTGTCAAAGTTTAGTGGGCGTCTCAAGAACAACAAATACTCAACTATGTCTTTAAACCAAGTGGACATCAGATATTTCATCTAAGTCTTTTTTGTCACGGTCTCGATTCCCTTCTATGAATCTATTATGCAATTTCCCAACTCTATCTCGACCAACAGATTTATCCCCAAAGCCTGTAAGTTTGGTTCTGATAGCATTTTTTCTAGGCCATGCCTTTTGATTAACTTCGTGCACTTGATCTCCATCTCATATTCATGTATTTTAACTATATTTTTTCCTCTCTTCCCTTTTTTTTCTCCCTCTACTATGATGTCTTTAACCGCAGTTGTGGGTACATAGGCCACTATGTTATACTGAAGGATGTAAATCCTAAAATCTTTAAGGGCTTTCACCGGGGCATATCCCTGCTTCTCCAGAATGTTATATTTCGTTTCGGCTTCTCTCAGTACCTGGTTGAAGAAGTAAATTGGTTATTCATATCCTTCATCATTCTTTTGCAACAATATCGTAGCTATTGTGTGAGGAGAAGCGAAAGAGAATACAAAGAAAGGTTTCAAGTAGTATGGGTCGACTAGCACAAGTGCTTCTGCAAAAGTATGTTTAATTCATGCAAAGGACTCTCGAGAAGGTGTAGTCCACTTGACTTCATTATTTCCTCCTTGTTCCTTGGTAATGAGATTTTATTTATAGTCTCTACCCACTGTTGGTCGATCTTGACTTCTTCTTTTGACACTATATGCCCCAATAATTTCCCTTCATGCAAGGAAAATTATGACTTCTTGGAATTCAGTGATAATCCATATTTCCTACACTTCTCGAAGGCTAGCTTTAGGTGCTCAATATGTTCTTCATCTTTCTTTGAGAAGACAGTGATTTCATCCAAGTACACGACCACAAACTTATCTTGATCTCCAAAAATGATATTTCCATGGCCCTTTGAAATGTCTCTCCCACGTTTATAACACTGAAGGGCATCTTGGAATACATGAAAGTTCCCCAAGGAGTGGTGAACATGGTATTTTTATGATCATCTGCATGTATTACCACTTAATTGTATCCAAAGAAACTGTCCATCATGGAAATTCGTGCAAACCCAACTACTTCTGCAGGATATTATCCATCTTTGGTAATGGGTAATTATCCTTCAGGGAGGCTCTGTTTAGGTTCTTGAAGTCGACACATAGCCTGATTTCTCCATTCTTCTTTCTCATCGGGACTAATTTGGCCACCCAATATGAATATCTGAAGGGTAAAATGATTTTCTCCTGCAATAGCTTCTTCACCTCCTTCTCTATGGCAGGGAGGAGGTGTGGGTTAATCTCCCTTAGTTTTTGTTTGTGAGATTTTGATCCTTCTTTCAAAGGGATCTTATGTTGTATAATACCTGTATCAAAAATTTTCAAATATTTATAAAACCAAGAAAATACATCTTTATAATTTTTGAAGAGACTTAAATAACTTTTCTTGAATTCCATAGGAACCTTTTTCGCTAGTTTGATGAATTTTGGTTCTTCCTCTGAACCGATGTTATGATCTTCCACTTGCTAATCAAGTCCTTGCCTGCAAGGATTGGAAGGGACATCATTTGAGTTGAACAGCCTTTCCAAAGGAACAATACCCTTGGGAGTAGTATTCCATTTAAAATGGAGGACTTTATGGCCAACAATTGTCTCTTACCAGCTCAAGTCATGCACTTTTGTTATGGCCTCCTCCCTTTGATCAAATATTGAATTCTAAAACTCTCCTAAAACCTCCATAAAACGCTTTATTTTCTCCTCGTCCTCAAAGACTTGCTAGTTCTTGAAGTTTTTATGAATGGAGGGTCTATACCTGACTTCAATTTCATATCTAAGGAAAGGCTTTTGAGGGGCTCAGAAATTACTAGCAGCCACGACCAGTGAATCCACCATTTGGTTTTTTTTACATGGCATAAATTGGATATTGAAAGACGAGAAATTTTTTTCTACTAGATCCCATACCTTATTTCTATAAGTTCTGAGCCGCGGATGTTTTTCTTGGCATTGATATCTTACTTTTTTCACCACCAATTCTAAGTCTCCAAATACCTTCAGGCCCTGGATATTCAAGTGTCATGCCGCCTGCAGGCCTAAGATTAAGGCTTTGTATTTTCCCACGTTGTTGGTGGCTTCGAATTCCAATTTGAATGAGATATGGATCAAGGAACCCTATAGTTAGACTAGAAATACCCTAGATCCATTTCATTCTTTAGATTAGGCTTCATCAAATTGTAACGTCCATATTTCACCAACTTTCAGCATTTGTTGATTTATATGAATCAGGGGTAAGTTCTGTGTTTCCTTTAAGATGAGATCCTCCTCCTCCAGTAGTAAGCATAAGAACTCACTTTATTTACCGTATATGGGAGTATTTTTAGAGACATTAGCTTTCCTGACCATCTTCACAAATCTCGATTCTCTTTACATCCTCCTTTCCTCCCCTCTGAAAACCGAAATGGTGGCATATTTGAGGTCCAGTTTTATGGAACCTCTAATTTCGTATACCCATGACTGAGATAAAAACATCCAAAACCTTACTAGTATGTCTTCCAACACAATATCCATTATCGCACTCTTCGTTGGGACTGGGGTCAGGTTGACCAACAGATCTTTTATCAACCCAAAACAATTAATCCTTTTGTAATCAAAAGAGTAAGGTCATTATAAGGTTGTGTGATTTGCAGCCCTAAATGTTCCATGATTGATAAGGGCATCAAATTGTGTGGAGCTCCTAAATCAAGCATACATTTATGATGTAGAAGGTGATGTACTACTAAGGTGACATAAAGGGTAGAGTGGATGGATATTTTTCTTATACGTGGGGCCAAAAGACTACCATGGGTCTTTCCTCTTGGATCTTAACCTTCTCTAATTCGTTTTGTAGATTGAACATGACGAGACTCTTTTCAGCGAAGGAAATCTCGGCGGGTTCTTCGTCTTTATCACTGAGGGGCTCATATGATAGATGGGGTTTATCAATTTTATATGTTTTTGGATTTTGCAAGAGGGGAGTCAGGGATGTGCCCACTTTGGGGACAAATTGATCTAATGGATTCTTTCCCTTCTCCATCTCACTTTGAGATCCTTGAGAGCATGGACCTTCGCTTTTTTCTTTCAAAGGGGACCTATCTCTTGAAGATATGACATCATAATTTCGGTGAAACTGGGCCTACATGAAATCTACATATTCCCTACAATAGTTTTCAATCTCACCATCGTCTGGGGGGGTCTTCAACTCCTTTCCCACTTATTGAAGTAATGCAATTTCACCTTCTTCATCAGAATAAGTAAAGAATTGATTATCATGTGATGTCGTAACCTCATCTGTTTGTCCTTCCAAATCTTCCTCTAAATACAATGGAGGTTGGATATTATCTTGTTGGTCTTTCATTTCTCTCTACAACAG
The DNA here is from genome assembly GCA_034641835.2 of Pinus albicaulis. Taxonomy (NCBI): domain Eukaryota; kingdom Viridiplantae; phylum Streptophyta; class Pinopsida; order Pinales; family Pinaceae; genus Pinus; species Pinus albicaulis. The sequence goes on along the minus strand of CM076580.1, from coordinate 909,612,806 downwards.
CTGGAGTGGAGGTCTCTGGTATTGTTTATTAAAACCTTAATTGGGAATCACTGTGTTTTTCTGAGATGGTGCACTTTTACTTTCTATCTCTAACATTACTAACTTTTTGTACAAGTTCGTGATCAGCTTATTCGTCTCATCCATCTTATGATCTTGTTTTTCTTGCTCTTGAATTGAGGAGCTATCCTCCTCCTTTCCTCTTCTTCTTTCTCCATGATTAACTTTTCCCTTATTTTTTAAAGTAGAAGCAATGTTAGCTTCTACTTTTAGAGAATCAGTTTGGATTTGGTCCAGGGATCCAGATTTTCTTTCTCTTAGTGTAAATCCAAACTCAATTTAAAAAGCTCCAACAAAGACCACTTTAGTTGTTGCTTGGGAGGCTTTATTCTACAGGAATATTATTGTATAGATTGTTTAATCTTTTAATGAAATTTGTGGCATATTCATTATGTATCTTCTTCATGGAATTAAACGCTATAAGAATATAGCCATGATCTCGTTTCTCCCCATAATTTTGTGTAAAATCGTTCTCCATCTCCTTCCAGTTGGTGATGGAGTTATCAGGTAAATACTTAAACCACTTTTGGTCTTCCCCATCCAACTACTAGATGAAGAGACTATGTACCACGTCAAGGTGCTCGACATTCAAGTTCTCTGCAAAGGTGCAGAAATTTTCAATGTGCCTTTACGCTGAAATGTCATATTCTCCTGTGAACCGGGGTATAAGCTTCAAATAGTCTTGTGGTATATCATTCAAAAATTTTGGTAAATCCAAAGGAGCATATTTGTTTATAAGAAAGTTGAGAACGTTCATGTTGTGCAAGAATAAAGGAGGTAGATTCACTGTGTGAGCTTGCAAAGGAACGATATGAGGAGTGACTGGTAAGACTAGGGTGAACCGGGTGTCTACCCCACTAGGAGTAAAATTTACTGGAATATATTTGATTTTTTCTATCTGGGGATATGGGTGGAAATCAAGGAAGGGTGTACCCATAGACTCTGGTTCGCTTTTGACTCTATAACTGAAAGAGCAGAGAGTAGAGTCTCCTTCTAGGGGATATTCTAATACCTGAGTGGAAAAATCAGGACAATTTATGACGGCTCTCCGAGTACTGGAGGAGGATGCATCAAGAGAGAACGAAGGTGGTTCGATATAAGTGGGATCCCTTTCTTTCCAAACTTTTCTAAATATTAACCTCTCGGGGTCAGATACGGAAGGTGTCTTTTACTGAGAGATCTCTAACTGAGTATGAGGCCTGGTGAAAGCCAAGATTGCTTAGACCTATATTTAGACACTGGAGTCGCCAAGGTGTATACAACACACAACCCTTCATGCTCACCCGAGTGAAGGGTGAATATTTGTTGTATCTCAGGGAATGGTATTCTAATTCTTTCCCCGACTACGACGCCAAAAATATGTTATAGCTCCTAGAGAGAGTCTCTGGGTTGATGAGTAGACCAGTGCCTAGGACATCTCAATAGGGTATTAAGATTGGTTTAATAGGACCTAACTCTTAAAATTTAAGAATTATATTGGGTGGTTCATAACCTTCACTACTTTGGATTCATATAATGAAAAAATAGATGGTCATGGAGTCCAAATCTAGAAGGAGGACATATAACATTCAACAAGGCCATTCACAATTTTTCACACCAACTTTGGCATAATAGTATAATGGGATAGACAAAACAGGTGAGTATTCAATACATTAGACTTAAATGTAATAAGAAGCCAACTTGTTAAACACTATAAGAAAAGGTGAATCAGAGACAATATGAAACAAACATATTCATGGAGTGCATTTAAGGTATTTATATTCATCTACTGTTCAAAGAGTGCTTATCACATTTTACAAAGTGAAACCAATTCCTAATGACAGATAGTATTATCCAAGTGACTACGATAACATGAAATCTCATAAGAAAAAGTGTGAATGAATGAAAATATAACACATCAGAAAGTTTACATACTACGTATGTATTTGAGGTGGAATCGAGTTGTATATTACATATATCAATTCATCTTCAAAAACATACATTCCATACCAAAATCTTGCAAAAATTCTCTTCGAATGATCAACCAAAATTTTTCACAAAATTTTGTCAACCTTTCTTTTGTTCAAGGTCGCTCTCTTTATATATTTTTCAGAGAGGGCCCATCACTCGGATATTCTTTCTTGATTTTACAATACATTCAGTTCAAAATAAAGTGTTCCAGAGGAACATCTAGATAACTGAAAAATAACAAAGTATTTTTTGAGAAACTGTAATCATAATAGTAAAGATAAAAGTGAATATTCATATTTTCAACGACAGACAGAGAGCGAAATGGCCTGTGCTAGGGTTCCACGTAGCTTTGTTGCTTTCGTCGACGATGAGGTTGTTGATCGAACAACTGGTAAAAGGCTCAGCTCTGCTGCCGCTGCCATAGATGAACACACTGCTATTGTGGTTATACTGGTTGCAGCTCCCCTCGGAAACAGATATGCAGACCCGATCTGGCTCAGGGCTCCACAAAGCTTTGCTACCACCGCCAACGATGAGGTCATTGTTACAGTGATTGCTACACACAGCTCTGTCGCCACCGCCATGGATGAATACACTACTACAGTGGCTGTATCGGTCGCTAATCCCCTCGGCAACGGAGATGTGAATCTGATTTGGCTTCGCGACACAGTATTCCAACAAAAAAGAGGCATCCACATGGCAGATGGAGCCTGCATAATCAAATATGAAAATGCTCCCACCATTGATCCCTCGTTCCATCTCAACCTCTCGGATATGCGAGTTGGATGCGCAAAGGAGCCTATGCTTGTTGTAAAACCCTAGTTTCACTGTGGCTACTCTCATCATTTAGCCTCCATCAAGCCCCAGCACGGCCTAGTGGATTTGGGATTCCAGAGATCTAGCACGTTCCCGACTCATATTTTCCCTAGCAGGCAGGAATTTTCAAATATCTCTTCCTCTTCATTTTAGATCTAGATCTCACTTCTCTCAGGAGAAAACATGCTGCATTGGGTGTGCTTAATGGATCTGGTGCAGAATCTCTTGCATGACCTTGAATATAGGCTAGGGATACCCTCGGCTCTTCAGAGACTTCTTTATGAAGGTAAACAACTAGAGGACCCTCTTTCCCTTTCGTTTTATAGTATTGAAAGAGATTCTTCGGTTGTGTTAACCCTTCGTCTGTGAGGGGGAGCAGTTGAGCAACCATCCTCTGCTCCTCCTTTCTCCTACAAAGATGAGGTCCATTCACAGCCACCCAAGAAATCAGCTCAACCCACTGAGGCTCCCAAGCCTTTTTTGGTGGATAAACTGGCAGAAACACCCTCCATAGATATCTCCCATCCATTGCTGGATGATCAACTCCAAATGTATGCAGAATCTGCCATTATTTATAGATTTAATGTACTATGGCCTCGCACAAAATATCTATACCAATGGATGCACTCCAACCGGACCAACAACAGCAAGGTTTTCTTCTACTCGAAGGGTTTCTTCATAGTTGTGTTTTCTTTCAGCGAAGATTATCAAAAAGCCTTAACAGAAGGCCCATGGTTTTGGGGAACAGCAGGGCTATTCCTCACCCCCTGGTTCCCAGACTTCAACTCCTCTACAACAGTCATCACCAAGCTTCCCATTTGGATCAGACTTCCAAACCTCCCTGTGCATTTATGGCACTTCACTGTCTTCCAAGGGATTGGAAACACTCTGGGCCATTTTCTGGAAAGAGATACCTCTAGGGGGAGAAGGGAATATACACCTATGACAGAATCTGCGTAGAAATAGACATAAGTAGAGGTCTTCCCGATCAAATCAACCTCAAAATTGGGGACTTCCTGTGGACACAGACCTTGGACTATGAGAACACTGCCTTCTGATGTCGCCACTGCCATCAAACAGGGCACCTTCAGAACACCTGCGCCACGTTCCTCGCCCAAAAGAATAAAAAAAATCACAAATTGAAATCCAAAAGTTGGAAACCATGTGATCCACCCCGCATGGATGACATTAAGTACTTCAGCTCAGATGAAGAGGAGGTTGAAGCAGAAGGGGAGGATGTAAAGCAGATGAAGGACGCGCCCTCGGAAAACCCTAAGGGACCCATTGAACCACTGAATTTGCAGAAATGTACTCATGATCCTTCCACCTCTGATTCAGACAAGGAGACTCCTCCTTCAGCCCACAATATTCTACAAGTGGTTCCTACCCATATGCACCACAACGACTAGGTCAAAGTTAGTAAAAATAAAGGGAAAAATGTCATATGGAAGATTCAACCCATTCTGGGTAGACTTCTAGCCCACTAATTCCCTGTTAGCCCTTGTGATCCTTTTTGCTTATTTCATGGTTACTCATCAGGACCGAGGTTGATAGTTTATCATTTTTGGCTTCCCCTCTATCTAGCTTCTCTTGATTGTAAATTCATATTGTACCATATGCTTTCTTAATAGAATTAGTCTTATTTAGAAAAAAAATAGTAAAGATAAAAGTAAAAGTAAAAATAAGCAATGCCTTGTCGGAAACATCATGAAATTTCATCTATGATGAGGCTTTCATGGAGAGTGTGAGGCTTGGAGCAAGCACTACAAAGTCTGATGAGATGATTGTGACGCATGTCACGACGGATGCAAAGTTATTAGTGAAGACTACGAAAATGTTCTAGGAGGTGGGATGACCTGCATAGTTGGAAGATAAATGAACTCATTACACTTCTGCCACAGGACTGTAGAAGGAACAAGAGATGGATTATACGGATCATACATGAATCAAATTTTGGTCAACTCCAAGTAATCCAAGTTGTCATGGAACAATTGTTTAACCATTCCCAGGAGGAGGAATTATTTCCTCAGACATGCCACGACAGTCTCGGCCTTTAACCTAAATGTCCTCTCATTGGTAGGGTCCACCCTGCTTTTGACCTCGACTAGCTTCTGCTCATAATATTCCCACTATATAAAAACCCCTTCCTAATCGCAGCAGGTCGGCAACCCTGCCTCGATGACCTTCCCAAATTATGCGTCAATTCCTTTGGTGACTAGTGTCAAACACTCTTCGAACTTGACCTGAGTATCTTCCATTTGAATCATCCTCATAACTTCCATAACAGTGCCAAACTGATCCACCACATCAATGGTCCCTAACCCCTCGGCTGGTAGTTCGTTTACAAACTGAATGTATTTCTTTGCTATCATAGAGTTCTCAACCCCGGTTTCCTTGCCCTACTCGAGTTGAACCTTATTTCGAACTGTGACCATTTTTTTATTGACGAGCATGAGGTGTTCCCAATGGCTTTTAATTTATGAGATGATCTCATCCCAGATCATTTGTCTAGATTTGACCAAGGACATATTCCCTTTGAGCTGGTTACCTAGATCTGAAACGTTCTTATTGGCCACTTGTAAATTCTTGTTAGCAAGGTCAACTTCTACTTTGACTATCGCTAATTGCTTTTCTTTCAGGCTAAATCTTCTCGAGTTGCATCGAGATATATCTGTATCGACTTCACTTCACCCTCAGAGAGTTGTAGCTCGGTCAATTCCATCGTGAGCTTGTTCGCATGGTTCTGGGAGTCATCAGGCATAGCCACAAGTGGACATGAGTATCCAACTTTTTCTGTAGTTCTACTAGTTGTCGCTTCAACGATTTGACTTCATCATTAATATCAAGCAGGTTTTTAGCCAGAACCTCCTTCTCCCTTTCCACCTAAGCCGACTTAGGGGTTTGGATATGTTCTCCACCAAGCAATTTAAGTCTATGTCTCACCTCCTTGACTTCTTGCTGAGATCTCTAGAGGAGAGCTTCAATATCTGACTGCCCTTCAGAAGCTATCCCTTTTCCAGTGATATTTTTCTTATAAGTATCAATCTATAATGTAAGGACCCTAGAATTTTCCCTTTCTTTTTTTAAAGTGGTCATTTTTCTATCCAAAAACTTATGAGACTTATCAATTGTTGGAGTAGGGTCCCTTGGGTAAAGCAATTTCGGATAAATTTTGGTTAAGTTTTTGTTTATAAGCGTTGCGTTCTTATTTCAAAGGGCTTTAGGGCGGGTCAAAGTCGCTTAATTATTGTAACGAGTAAAAGGGAAAACCATGGGACTCAAACCATGGTTTGAGATCATGGTATGTGCACATTTGGAAGGATATAAATATGTAAGAGTCGGATATCTGAAATCATCTCATGTCTATGGTATGATTTTGTATGCATGAATAGTCGATATAAGTTTTGTCTAGGTAGAAAGGCTCATGTTATTTTTTGTGCAGAGACCTAAGTCCTAAGTTGTGTGCAAGGACCCTGTTGTTGTGTGCACATGCGGAAAGATTGTATTCAACTGGAGATCTGTTAATAAAGAAGGCAATTTTGGTGAACTCAAACTTTATATGATTCTTGTAGTTAATTGTCTTAGATGTGTTATGTGCATTATTATAGATCTGGATCTGTTCTGCGGAATGCATATGTATTTCTGTAATTGATAAGTCAAGTTGGTAAATTGCATCTATGTGCAAGCCTCATTCTTCTTAATTGTTAGATCTGAAGTATAATAATATGTCTGTGTAAGGGTTTATTATGTAATAATTTGTGAATGCACAAGGGTTGAGTTTGTTTATCACTATCTAGGCATGCACAACTAACATAGTTACAAATCAAATAGGTAACTAAACTGGTACCTTCTTTTTTGAGGTAGCAAAAAAAGCACCCGATTTTGAAAAGTGGTGATGTAGAATCACCCTTTTTTTTGGAGCATAGTTTTGGCACTTTAAATTTTCTTATGAATTTTTTTTTTAAATGTCATGATTTTTATGTCGATTTTGAAAAATGGTGATGTAAAATTACCTTCGTTTTTTTCGCATATTTTAGGAATTTTGAATTTTCTTTGATTTTTTTTTTTTAATGTCATGATTTTAATGTTGATTTTGAAAACTCGTGATTTTTTATTTATCAAGTATTAACATTTGTTTTAAAACGTTTGTGATTTTCATGCTAATATTTAAAAGTGTTGATGTAACATCAAATATTTTTAAATATTTAAAAAAAAACAATAAAAATGTAAAAAAAACAAAAATAAATTGTAAAAATAAAAATTAAAAAGAAAACAAATTTTTTCAAGTTAATAAAAAAAACAAAAAACAATAACATAATTAAAAAAACTAATAATATAAAAAATTTAAAAATAATCAAAATTTAAAATATTCAAAATAATAAAAGAAAAATTAATTAAAATTCAGAAAATAAAATTAAAATTTAAAAAACACAATTGAATAATTTAAACAATAAAAATTTAAATTAAAAAAAAAATAGAAAGAAAATTTAAATGAAAAAAATAAATAATAAATAATAAATTATATATATATAGAGAGAGAGAGAGAGAGAGAGCATTTTCAAATAATATTAATAATAAAAATATAATTCATTTAAAAAAATTAATATATATATATATATATATATATATAATTAAAAAAGGTTAAAATTAAAATAAAATAAAATAATAAAAAAAACAAATACATTTAAAAATATAAATTAAATTAAAAAAAGAAAACTCAATATTTAAATTTTAAAAAAATTAAAAAATTAAAAATTAAAAATAAAATAAAATTTAAAAAAAATAAAACAAATAAAATTTAATATATATATATATATATATATATATATATATATATGAACATCAGGATGAAAATCACTTCCTCTTAGAGTACCTCGTGTACAACCACATTATAGCTCAATTTCATAATCTTTATTGCAATACTGACCTTCCAAGCCTTTTAAGATGTCAAAATTATAGTGAGCTCGGGAGGCTTCTCTCAAAGCTTTTTGAGCATAGGAATAAAATCTTAAATCAAACTAAATAACTCTTTTCTTTAGGTCCGATAGACCAAAGATTGGTCATAGTGGACGTTAACCATCATCTTCATCGTCATCATATAAATATAAAAACAAAAAAAATAATTAATGAAATTTAAAAAATTAAATACTAAAAAGTAAAAAATTTAAAAATATATATAAAAAGAAAAAAAAAATAAACAATTTGGCCAACGACCGCCGCTCTGGGGTTGCGGGGCTTGGACGACGAGTGGCTCTCTCGCCCCCCACTGGCCGAGCCCCGCAACCCCAAGGCGGCGATGGTCAAGGCTGCTCTGAAGAAATTTCTATTTATTTATTTATTTATTTTTGTTTAATTTAATTTTTATTTTTAATTTTTTTAAATTTAAATTATATTTTATACTTTATTTGTTTTTTATTTAATATTAAAAAATAATAATAATAATAATAATTTAATTTAAATTTTTTTTAATTTTTTAATTTTTATTTTTACTTTAATTTTTTTAATTTAAAGAAAGTAAATCATTCTTATTTTTTTTTAATTTAAAATTTTGTTTTTCATATATTTATATTAAAAAAAATTAAATTAAATTTTTATTTAATTTTTGGTTTTAAATTTTAAATTTACATTTAAAAAATAAAAAAATTAAACTTCTAAATTTTAATTATTTTTTATTTTAATTTTTAATTTTTTTTTTTTTAATTATTTTAATTTTCTTTTAAATTTTGATTATTTTTAGATTTTTTATTTTAATTATTTTATTTTATAATTTATTTTAATTATGTAACTTTTATTATTATTATTAATATCTTTTTTATAACTTTAAAAAAAAAATTTGTTTTTTTTGGTTAATTTTTTTGAGATCGTGTGTTCTTTTTTTTTTTTTTTTTTTTTAAGTGATATTTTATTTTTAATACGATGACTAAAAATCATTGGAATTTTATTTTCATAAAGGTGATATTTTATCTTTAATGTCATCTTTGGTTTTTTAAGGCTTTTCAGAGACATGATATTTTATCTTTAATACCATGCCTAAAAATCGTTGGAATTTTAAGACTTTTGATCTTTTATCTTTAATGTTGTGTTTTCATTGAAATTTTAAGATTTTTCAGAGTCACGATATATTATCTTTAATGCCATTATTAAAAATTGTTGACAATTTAACCCGAAAAGAAAAAAATGTTATTCCAACATTAACACTAATCGTTTTCAAGGTGTTTTTTGCACACAAAAAATTGACGACGTTATTCCATCATTAACACTTTTAGTTTTCAGCATCGACATTATTCCAGCATCAACACTTTTCGTTTTGAAGCTATTTTTTCGCACACAAAATTGGTGACGTTATTCCAACATCAAAGTTTTTTGTTTTTAGGTTTTTGCACACACAAAATTGGTGACGTTATTCCAACATCAACACTTTTTGTTTTCACGTTGTTTTTTGCACTAAAATAATTGACCTTTACTTCCATTTAAAAAAAAAATTTGAAAATTAACCCCAAAAAAAAAGCTTATTCCATAATAGAATTTTTCATTTTCAAGTTGTTTTTTCATGGATTTTTGATGTTTTTTTTGTTAGAGTTCTCGTTTTGAGGTAATAGTTCTCATTTGATCAGTAACTATGTTAATTTCTTTACTGTTTGTCTATAATTATATTTGGTTCTGTGAATTTTCACGCAAGGTATTAGGCAGTAGATATTTTAAGTGACGATTAGGCCCACATCGAAAGCTCCCTCAGGGTGCGGAAACCTGGTTCCAGCACCCCCCCATACTGCTTTGGGTGAGACTTCGGTCTGCGCAAGCATATCACTGCCAAAAGGGCCAGTAGTTGGAGGGTTTTATTAGTTGCGCAATTACTCAGAACCTGGGCCAGGACACCTTAAGCCAACAAATGGTTTCGTTGTCGAGACCCGAACCTAGGTCTCTCTGGTGAGATCCGAGTATCCACCCCACCTCCACCTCCACCACTAGAATTTGATATGGCTGCTTCCATGAAGTTACCTAATTTTTGTGGTATTGGAAACAGAGACATGGATCAATTCTGGTTTTTTACATAAGTTGTATGGAAAACACAACACATCAATAATGATAGTGTTAATAAAGAGCAGTTGGCTACTGCATTTCAAGAACGCGCGCTCGATTGGTACATAAGGTATGAGGTGACCAACCCTAATGCAAAAATTGATAATCTAAAGGCTGCATTGAAGGAACAATTCAAAAAGCCGAAATCATATGATCAAAGCGTGACTGAGTTAAAGGAAATCCACCAAGAAGTGAATGAGATGGGATGCGGATCAACGGTTGAAGCACACAATCAAAGGTGGAGGATTTACTATCGATGACATACAGCACAAAGAATGGTTCATTTCCATGTTGTTACCACATCTGCACCAGTCCTTAAATCAACAAAAGATTGTGACGCAGGATGAAGTTGTGGAGATTGCAATCAAGTTAGAAGCCTCACATGTACCAGCTGCGCAGCCTGGGGCTCAGTGGATTCAAAACAAACTAGTTGTGATACACTTAGAGATACAAAGGATGCACCAAGAGAAAGGGAAGGATGTATGCACAGGTGTATGGTGTATATGTTGTGAAGTTGAAGGGCATCACAAATATCAGCATCTTGTATAAAATGACTATCTAGCAGCTGGAGGACCAAGTTTGATTATGAGCGCAGTAGGACCAAGTGGCACCCCCACATTATGGTCTGTGATTTTTCAAGCAATTGGTCTGCACTCGGCTCCATATAGGGGCAGTTTGCTGAAAGCAGCACGTTGAGAACTTGCGGTACCCTATTATTTTTTTCCTTGGGCATGGATTCACTTTTTTGAAAACATTGTTGAGAAAGAAAAAGAGCAGTACATAACTAAAAGTAAATATTTACAGATAGGTGGTATGCACAATGAGGCAGGAATACATTTTAGTATTGGAAATAGAACTTGAGAACTACCATTGACTGTCGGTTCCAGCATGTCACCTTCCATGTTTTCCAGCGTAAAGGTATTGTTACCTCTCGCTTTAATGATTTTAAATGGCCCAAACCACAAGGTGTCAAAATTTCTCTACTTTCCATTGTCTTCCCTTATCATGTCCCATCTCAATACCAAAACCTTAGGCTAGAATCTTTTGTCCTTAGCTTTCATGTCGAACAAATCTTTCATCTTGTCTTGATAGTTTATCATCCTATGGTTCACATATTCCTGATTTTCTTGGAGTTCTACTAGCAGATTTATCCTTCTTGTTAAGTTGTTATGTTCTTCATCACTGTCCTGTAGGAACTTCACCACCGGCAATGCCAACTGTATAGGGAAAACCACTACCTTGCCATAGACTAGCTCATATGGGGACTTTCCAGTGGATCTCTTCAATATACTTACTAGGGTCTTATTTGATGACTCAGCCAATCCATTCCCTTGTGGGTAATAAGTGGTTGAACGCCCTAGAAGAATGTTTTACTTTTGACAAAAGCTCACAAACCTTGCAGATTTGAATGCTTGAGCGTTATCGATTATGATATTCACTGGAAAAATGAACCTGGAGAGTATGTTTTCCCACATAAACTTCATGACAACAGCATATGTGGCGTTCCTGGAAGGCACGACTTCGACCCATTTGGTGAAATAATTGGTAGATGTCAGTATCCATCGGTGTTGACCGCTATATGGTGGATGGATTTCATCGATGAAAGTGAGTCCCCACTGTCTAAAAGGTTCCTCCACATGAACGAGGATGAGAGGAAAAGAGGCAAACTTTTGTTTCTCTACAAACAATTCTCATGCTTCGTGCACCCGAACGTAAGCATGAACATCTCCAAACAACTTAGGCCAGAAGAAGTTGCCCTTTATTATTTTATGTGTGGTTGCACGCCAAATGTAATGTCCCCCACACCAGAATTCATGAAACTCATCAATCACATGTTGGAATTAGCCTTCTATTAAGCATATGAGTAAGATTCCTACCAGATCTCTCCAACACAGTTGACCATTAGCAACGAAGAATTTTTGCGATCACAATATCAGGTTGTAATATTCCCAAATTTTCACATAATATTTGGAATATTAGAGTTCTTAATAAACTTAATTAATTAAGTAAATAAGAGGGTGGAGGGACCCATAATCCTCAAAGATAAATAAAATCCACTTTTTATATGTGTATGTGGATATTCTAGATCTAGATCTAAAATCATGGAGTAGTGGAGCAGCTCCATTAATGAAGATCATGTCTCATTTATGAGATAGATTATGTAGGATGAAACAGTCAAACAAGATCATGGATCTTAAATGCAAAACCATGAGGATCTTTGATAAGGTCAATTGAGATCATAGTGCATTCAAAGAAGATCATAAAGCACTTATGATAAGATAGTGGAGGAAGTGATGCATTTAATGCACACGTGATGGAGATGGTAATCACCCCATGTGAACATGATGGAGGACATGGATCAACAACACATTCAACCATGGAGACTTTTTTCCACATGTACAGCGCAGTTTTGGAGTGGGCCTAGGCTATGGAAGGCTCATATCTATATAATGAAGGTGAAGGCACATTGGAGGGCATGATCTGGATTATTCATTTTCTTGATCTGTTTAGATCTAGATTTGTCTTAGGACATTTCTATGCAAGCTTGGGTTGTTTAGCAGAATTTGCAGTGCTGTTTAGCACAGGGCGTTCCCGAGTGGGAATCCCACCTCTTTCATTGAGTAGCTCTTGGAAGAGGATTGTTCTTCATTCCTTATCAGGCATTGGTGCCATCTTCAGGAGGTTGTTTCTAGCATTCAGCTAGGAAACCAGTGGAGGATTCATCCTACCTCTTTTTTATTCACATTCATCCTTTCAGGAGCAGTAAATCTACATATAGAATTCAGGCCATTGGGTTTTACCTCCATGCAGCAGCAGTCCCTTAAAGGATTGCGCAGTCCAATCCTGTAGATCTATTGGAGGAAGGAAGCTTCCAGTATTTTAGCTGGAAATCCTATGAGGGATCATCTCCTCACATTGGATCTATTTTTTCCAACACTCAGGAGCTAATTTAACACATCCAGCAGTAGGCTATTGAGCCTCCCTCTCTGACAGCACAGTTTTCTGAAGTTGGTGTTCATCCAATAGTTATTTTCAGTGGAGGAGATTGGAGGAACTAGATCTTGAGATTTTAGCCCAAGGATCTAGAGAAAGGGTTAGCCCTTCTTGCATAGATCTGATTGTGCACCATTGTAGCCATAATATCATCAGATCTAGCTTCAAATATTCATTCCCAACAACATATATCTCAAGCCCTAGGAGGGTGATTTTCTTAGACTTACAGATCTGAGAAACCCTTTCTGGGTTATCTTGGGAATCCATCATTGAGCCCAGATCTACAATTTTAGCATCATTGGAGCTCCCATTCTTCCTAGATCTGACTTTCTATCTTTCAGGAAGTTGCAGTCCCAACAATTGCAGCAGGGACAACGCAGTTTACCTTCCAACATATCAACAGTTACGCAGTCCCTCTTGGGGAATCATTGCAGGGTCATTCTAGGCCACCCTTGTGGCTTAAGTGTCTCATATTTTGAGCACTTTTGTACTTGATTTTTCACCTCCCATATAATAAAATGGCTCAGTTATTTTTGTGCATTCTGATGTGTATTTAAATTTATTGTTTACTTTGCTGCAGTTCTTATATTTTGTTTTAGTATTACTTCATTCTCCCTTTTGGGATATTACAGTGGTATCAGAGCATGATTTTTGGCTCAGATTGTGGACACTTCATCTTTTGCATCAAAAGAAGCAGATAGATGAGATCTATCATCAAGGAGGATTATATCTTTGCCACTCCTCACTTTAGATCCATGCAAGATCTCTCCAAGGAGGTTAACCAAATGAAGAGAGGAACGCAAAAGGAGGATCCAAGAAGGAAATTTGATGAGGAAGGCCCCAGCACTTCCTATCACTAAAGAAGAAAAATGGAGAATCATAGATCTCCTCATAGATCTACTATGCCCACTTTCTTTGAAGAAGGTGAGAGGTATAGAAATGAAGAAAGAAGAGAACCTGAGACTCATGAGACTCTCATTCTATATCTTGAAGAGTACAAAGCACAGTCTAGCGCATTCAAAGAGAGTCTAACTCTCCAAGAATTCTTCCAAATCAAAGAAGAAATAGGATCCTATAGCAGAAATAGAAGAAAGAGGCACAATAGGTTCTATTTTCCTACATTTGATGGATCTTCCTCAAGCACCGTTAAGGCTTGGAGGAAAGACTTAGATGCATTTTTCAGGCTACATCCTGTACTTGAAGGAGAGGTTGTCCAAATTTCAGCACTTCATCTTTTAGGTGAAGCCAATGATTGGTGGTTTGGTCACATGGAGCATGCAAAGGTGACTAAATATTCAGATTTCTTTCACAAGTTGAGGAAGAAGTTTGATGGGAGAAAACCAGAGATGTATCACAAAGAGACATTTCCTCAGGAAACAAAGGAGAATGTTAATCTTGTCACTCTGGAAAAGAAGTCACTACATTCACCACCAACTGTAGAAGTACTTGCATCTAGAGAAGAGACACTTTCAACTTTGAAATATAGTCTTGAGCTCTTGACACATAGAGTCCCATGCATGATTCAGGGGATGCATGAGGAAGAGGAGGAAGATTCCAGCGCTGGTACACTTAGAGAAAATCAGCCATCACTCTTACCATCAGTTGGAGACACTATTGTCTCGATTGGAGGAACTCTTGTGTTCTAGCAAGAGGTTCCCACACATCAGTTAATCCAAGGTATGCAGGAACTTTCATCACAAATTGTTTCAGTAGATTTTATTGAAACTTATGAGTACATGCCATCAGGGCCAATGCATAACCAAGGGTTAGAAAAAAATGTTGATTTGAAGCAACAAACTATCACAGCACAGAGGACCCTTGATCTAATCAAGGAGGATATGAAAAGCTATCCTAGTTTGTCATCGATGGACTACATTAAACTCTTTGAGTTGAAGTGTGGATTTTCAGGAAAGGGGATTAGCATGATCCTATGTACAATGACTAATTATGAGATCAGTATTGTGCCTTGCTTTGAGATAACACATGTATTACCATGCAGATCTACAGTGTTGTCACTTTGTAGCAGTGACAAAGAAGAAGCCCCATCATTCTTGGAGCATTCTAAATGCAGCTTCACTCATGAAGAAATGGAGGTAAAGATGGTAGATGGTAGACATCTTGAGATGAGGAATCTTTTCTCCTTTCTAGATGACACTTCCTCAATGAGAATATCACTGCTCAAAGAGAAACTTCTACCTACAACAGATCCAAAACTTTATTGGTTTTGGAGGGCCTTTGGTGAAAACAGAATCTCCTTGAGAGATCTCATTGGAGGTGCACTTCAACATTTCATGAAGTGAAAATTTCTTCATCAGTTTGGGGAGGATGGTATTCTACAAAGGGAGGATACCATGATTATTCAATACATCATTCATCATCCACATTGGGATGAGTGGGTGAGGATGATAAGCAAGGGGTTTCATGACCATTTGCAGATATATTACATGGGCCATCAATCTTAGTTACGTTGGTTGCTTTGGGGATAATTTTGTCACTACCCAAATGCTCCTATTTCTTTTATCCATGCCTTGAAAAACACTTGTGAAATGAAGAAGGAGGCATGGCTGCACTGGCTGCTCTTGGGTGAGTATGGTTACCACCCAATAGCTCATGCTTTGCTTATTCATGCCTTGTGTATCTGTTGTGAAACAAGCTCCAAAAATAGAAGAAAAGAGAGATCAATGCCTTAGAAATCAGCCTCTTCGAGGGGGCAACCTCCAATACATTACATAAATGAATGATACTTGGATGATACAAATTACAAAACCTCCTTTTTATATATAGGAGTCCATGGGGCCACAATGTAATCCTAGCCAACCTAACAATAATAATTTAAGGGCACAATAATAACAATATGGGGGTTACAGGGCTACAATAATAACAATAAGGGGATTACACTAACAACAATAAGGGACTATACTAGTAATATAGGGACCTAACATGCCCCTCGCCTTCAAAAAAGTGTTGTCCTCAACGCTTGAGTAGCTCTGGGTGCTTCTATATAAAATTCTCATCTTCCCGTGTAGAATCGTCAGCGGGTAAGTTCTTCCACTTGATGAGATACTCTGAAATTGATCAATTTCGTAGCTTTTGAGTTCTTGTTTCCATGACTGCTTCAAGTTCCAATATTATTTTTCCTTCCTCATCAAGTTCTGGCAATATTTTTTGAACTAGAAGATTTTCACCTATAACCTTCTTTAAGCATGAAACATGGAAAACTGGATGCACTCGTGAAGAAGCAAGAAGCTCCAATTTGTATGCCATAGTACCAATATTTTGCAAAACCTTATAAGGACCATAGTACTTTGGTGATAATTTATTATCCTTATTAGCTTGCTTGAGGGACATTTGTATGTATGGTTGTAGTCGTAAAAATACCCAATCTCCTACATCAAAACTTCTCTCGCTGCGATGTTGATCTGCCTGTTGTATCATTCGATTTTGTGACAAATTCAGGTTATCCTTTATGAGTTGGAGAACTTCTTGTTGATGCTCGATGTGATCTTCCACTGCTTGAACCTTCGAAATTTATCTTAAATATGATGTGATGGACGGTGGATGATATCCATAAAAAGTGCCATAAATGGGGTCATTTGTGCTGCAGTATGGAAGGAAGTGTTATACCACCATTCAGCGAGAGGTAGCCACTTGACCCATTGTGTTTGTTTATCAGATACAAAACAACAAAGATATCCTTCCAAACATTTATTTACTATCTCAATTTGACCATCGGATTGAGGATGATAAGATGATCTATGAGCTAATTGAGTACCCAAACAAGAAAATAACTCTGTCCAAAAATTTCTAGTAAAAATGGGATCTTTGTCACTCACAATAACCCTTGGGTTTCCATGTAGCTTTTGAATTGTGTCCATAAATTTAATAGCAATTGTACTTGCTTTAAATTGATGAGATAATGCACAAAAGTGTGCATACTTGGTAAGTCTATCAACTACCACCATGATGACACTATTTCCTTCGGACATAGGTAAACCTATGATAAAATCCATTGAAATCTCCTCCCAACATTGACTTGGAATGGATAAAGGTTGTAGAAGACTCGAGGTCTTAATCGTTTCAAATTTATTCTGCTGGCAAACCAAACATTCCACCACAAACTTTTGAATATCATATTTAAGGCCATCACAAAAAAATTCTTTCTTTACCCTATGGTAAGTTTTTAAAAATCCTTAGTGTCCTTCTAAAGGAGAAGTGTGCAATTCCAAAAGAATATTTTGTTTTAGTTGGGAATTCTTACAAATATATAAGCAATATTTGTACCATAAGGAATAATTTTTCCAACTAAATGTATCACATGTATTAGGATCTTGCTGCAACTTGTAAATGAGTGTCCACACTTCTTCATCCTTCTTCCATTCATCCCTTGCTTCGGTTATCCAATCTGGTTGGATAATATAAATGACACAAAGCAATGCTTCCACCTCTTCATTCTTTCTTAAGAGTGCATCTGCAACAACATTTAGCTTCCCTTTTTGAAGATACTTTCAAATTCATAACCCAACATCTTTGTGACCCATTTTTGCTGCTTTTCTGAAGATAGTCTTTGTTCCAAAAAGTGTTTAATACTATCATGATCAGTTTTTACCTTGAAGTGTCTTCCCATTAGGAAATTTTGTCATTTCTTTAGCGTATGCAATATTGCTAAAATTTCCTTCTCATAAATAGCTTTTTGTAAATACTTTCCTTTGATTGGACAACTTTCAAAAGCAATGGGTCTTCCTTCTTTCATTAAAACAACACCAATTCCATTTCCTGAGGCATCACATTCCACAATAAAGGTTTTTGTGAAGTCTGGCATAGCTAAGACCGGTGCTAGGCACATTTGCTCTTTAAGATGTTCAAAGGCCTTAGTTGCTTCAGGAGTCCATGAAAATGCATCTTTCTTCAATAATGTTGTTATAGGTGCTACTATTCTCCCATAATTCTTAATAAACTTGTGATAATACCCTGTTAACCCTATAAATCCTCGCAACTGCTTTATGGTTGTGGGGACTTTCCATTCCTTAATGGCTTTAATTTTGTTAGGGTCTACCTTAACACCCTCATGAGATACAATATGACCTAGATATTCCACCTCTTTTACTCCAAAGAAACATTTGGATGTTTTTGCATATAATTGTTTCTCCTGCAATAGTTTGAGCACCCTGTCAACATGTTGAACATGATCCTTCCAAGACCTAATGTAGATTAGTATATCATCAAAAAATACTAGCACAAATTTTCTAAGGTAGGGTTTGAAAATGGAATTCATCAACCCTTGAAATGTAGAAGTTGCATTGGTAAGGCCAAAAGGCATGACCAAAAATTCATAATGACCCTCATGAGTTTGAAATGTTGTTTTCGGAATATCTTTAGTTTTCATTCTAATTTGATGATATCCTGAACGAAGATCCAACTTGGTAAAATGAATTGCTCCATGTAATTCATCCAATAATTCATCAATCACAGGAATGGGAAATTTATCTTTAATGATGAGCTTATTGAGCTCCCTATAATCCGGACACATGCACCATCATCCATCCATCTTGTGTACCAATACTACAGGACCAGAGAAAGAACTTTGACTAGGTTGAATTATACAAGCCTCTAACATTTCTACAATCATATGTTCAATTTCTCTCTTTTGGTCATAAGGATATCTGTAAGGCCTGATGTTTGGAGGGACACTTCCTGGAATCAAATGAATAGCATGATCATGATCACTAATAGGTGGGATTCCTTTGGGAGTTTCAAACACCTTGGAATGATTGTCCAAGACTTTTTGGAGATTTGGAGAAATAATTGATTTTGATGTTGGAACTTCCAATGATCATAATTGTGCAATTACGCCTCATTGTTCTTTCTTTAAAATATTTTCCATGACATTAGAGCTTATCATATTTCTCGGCTTCCCTGCTATGCCCCGTAATTCGACTTCCTTTCCTTCCAAAAAAAATTTCAAGAAAATTTCTTGAAAATTAAAAGCTACCATCCCCAAAGATTGTAACCATTGTACTCCTAGTACAACATCAACACCTCCCATTGGAATAGAAAGCATTGGAATATTCAATACATATTCCCCCATGGTTAGCTTGATATTATGGCATTTTCCAGAGAAATTTATATTTCCTCCATTTGCAACCATCACTTGACATTCTAGTGCTAGGTATAGGAAACAATTCAATTTCTTGGCTACCTTACAATGAATAAAATTATGGGTACTACCTAAATCAATCAACACTATTACCTTTTTCTTCTTGATATGTCCTTCTATATTGAGAGTTTTAGGAGTGGTAATTCCTGCCAATGCATTACACGATATGGTCAGACTCATTTCTTCCTCTTCTAGGGTTGGTTCCTGATGTATATCCTCTTCTTTTGAAGATTATTGTTCATTTTCTTCTTCCTCTTCATAGTCTATGTAAAATCATTTCTTCTCAACACACTTATGACCTTTAGTGTATTTTCTATCACAACTGTAGAAAATCCCTTTTGCTCTTTTTTCTAAAAAATTTTGCTGTGTCAACCTTGTAGGTTGTGGAAATCTAGGAGTAGCAACACTTCCCTCTTTATAGATGTGAGTGGTAGGCTTCGTTGTTGCCATAATTTTACATTCAATTTTTATTGCCAACATGAATGCCTTCTCCAATGAATCAGGTTCCAAAATGTGAACTTCATGTTGGATGTTATCCTTTAAAGTACCTATGAAGAGATCAATCTTGTGTTCCTTTGTAATATCGGTTACCCTTATATTCAATTTTTGGAAGTCCTCAATGTGCTCTCCCATTGAACCCTTTTGTTTGAGATTTATCAATTGGCTAAAGAAGGTGTTTCTCTTTGTATCCTCATAATGTGCTATCATTTCCTCCATAAAAATTGACCAAGTGACAATTTTTTTACGGGAGAAAAGCCATCGATACCATACAAATGTATTTTGTTCTAAATGTAAAGTTGCAATGCATACCTTTTGTGTGTTTTGCACATTATTGAGATCAAAATATTGCTCCATATGTAGTATCCATGTTACAGGATCCTTTCCATCAAACCTCCTCATATCAATTTTTGGAATATGGTGGTTCTTTCCTCCAACATTAGAGTTTATGAAATCAAGATTAGCATTTATTTTCTTCTCATCATGATTTTCCTCTACTATCTTTTCACCATTTGGAAAATTTTATTGTATCAACTTTGTCAAACCTTCCATGTCTGCTTTTAGATCATTCTTCATGTTTCCCATCTTATCTTCCATATCATCCATCTTAGATTCCATGCTAGCTTCCATGTCATCCATCTTAGCTTCCATTCCATTCTTCAAACCATCCATATTAGATTCCATGCCTTTCTTCAAACCATCCATCTTAGTTTCCACACCTTTCTTCAAAACTTCCATGTCATTTTTTGTTGCTCTTTGCAAGAGTGAAATTTGTTACACTTGCTCTTGTAATTTGGATATGCTATGTTTCCATTCTTCGTCTTCATGAGTCATAGTAGAGTGTTACACAGTAATTTGTCACCGTCCCTACCATTCCCCATCCCGCACAATGGAGGACCCATTATGTGACCTGTGAACACTGTCATGCTTTGAAAATATCATCAATGCATCCCTCTGAGTATGAACTTCATTTCCCCTTGAGACATCTCCTTGCAAAATCCATGAAAAACAGCTCTTTTTGCATTGGCGCGGGTAGACAGTTCAGTGCTCGCGCCAATCAGGGAAATCCTGTAAAGAGGTCGCGCCACTTGGCGCTCTGTCATAGAGCAACAATCGCGCCACCCATTTTAGGGACTGTTTTTTAAATATGGATGGCGGAAGTTGAGTTCAAACAAACTCACAACCATTGCCTATCTTGAGTTGGGAGGTTTGGGTGCGGGAGTTCTATGGAAGGGAAGTAGTTTTGCCACCTTCTATGGAACCTTCCTTGTTGATAGGGCCAATCCCATAATAATAGGGATCCCAACTCCCTCCTTCCCCATCTATAAAAGCTTGCTCAGATCCATGGCAAGCTAGTCTTGAAGTGCTGAAGCTTTTCATCTCCCTATTCCCAAGCGCCTTTGTGCTGTAAAGAATCCCTTCTTTCCCTTAAGGCCCATTCAAGCGAGGAGACCATTGTTACGAGACTCTGGAGAGGTTCCCCTTTCCTTGGCGAGCTTTGCAAGACGTGGACAACCGGAGACCCGTTCGAAGGAAGCTGCGACGTCAGAACTTGGTTGTAACTTCTATTCGTTTATCACTTTAATAGATGACTATGATTATGGTTCCACTCCTTTTTCTATCATGTTAATGCGAGTAATATCTTTTCTGACCGATGTTTAGTTACGTATGCTGGTTCCTATGCATGTATCTATTTGTTTCTTCTGCGTGCAGGTGTTCATCCACGGAGATCGTGGAAGGATTGTGATCTGCCAGGGCTGAAGGACGGGGACATCTTCTTCTTCAGATCTAGCGTTGGAATCCAGGTAGGCTCTTATCCCAAGTCTTTCATTCGTAACTAGGAGCTTGCGTCATAGCATTGTTTGTTTGTTGCTAGACCCCTGCTGGGCTAGTAGGGATCGCCTCTGTCCGCAGAGGGGATTCACCTCCTCAACAAATTGGCGACTCCTTCAGGGAAGCTGACCCACGAAAAGGGACACAGCAGAGTTTTCTTTCTACATTGTCTTTTCAAACTCTCTAAATATGAAAAGACGCCGAGTTCTTCCTTTGTCGGACTCGTTAAACCCTGATGACATTGGATTCCGTCGCAATGACGTTCTCCGAGTTTCTCCTTCCTAGGACTCGTTAAATGCACTAGGATGGATTCGCCCGAAGGGCGGACTTATATCACAAGCATATGCTATCCCCTTCAAGCTTGTTATCAAAAATAATTAGGGTACTCGCCAGAAATGGTGGGGGAAAAATGGAACCATCGTCGTTGTCGTCGGCAGTATGTCGCTCTTGAACATGGCACTTGTCTGCATTCGTGTCGGGTTGGGAACATCTCATCTCGTTGTTTCACTTTGCTTCCATGGGTTTGGGTAATCTCTTTTGGCCTCTCATCTGTTCACTGCCTCGTCGCCATGACCTTTGATCTGTTGATGTCAAATACTGCCAAGTCCATTGTCGTGCCGTTTATATGTTCAAGAGAAGTTGGCCTCTGCGAATGTCAACCTTCCTCTGTTTCTCATATGATCCTGATTCACGACAAAACATTATGTTCCTCTGTCTCGTGTCGATGATGTGGGAATCATTATGGCCCACCTTCGATCAAGGTCACTTCCTGTCGACTTCAACTCATTATCCAAGAAGTTGGTCTAGAGACTCCTGATGGTACCTTGGAGCCTGCATGCCTCAATGGCAGGTTCGTCGCATTCGACGTGAAGTTTACATCATTGGCTCGATGATATGGTGTTAGTACATGATATTTATTCACCTTCTTAACAAGTGAATTGTACATGGTTACTGAGATTCATCGTCATTATTAATGGTTTCTCATGGTGTATTCAACAAGCTTTCATCATTGGTAGTATCGGTGATGTTCTTGCATGTTCGACATCAGCTCACACATTCACATGCTTGAACTTGTACTTGTTTGGGTCGAGATGGAGCGCAAGAACCTGGATTGTGTCTGTTGTAATCCAGGCTGCGATTGTGGATTATTGTCATTATGTACATGACTCAATGATTGGATGGCTGCGACCATACCTGAGTCTATTTGATCTTAGTTGGATGGCTGCGCCCATACCCTAGATCCGGATTATAGCATACTCTGTTCGGATGGCTGCGTCCATACCATATATATACATCATGTACTTGAGATATCAGTTGTATCTTTCTGCGCAGGTTTTCCGACGGCGGGCCTTCGGTTGGACATGTTCTCGTAAAGCATTTCACCCCTCTCGCTCTCGGGCCTCATACTTTAGGGGGCATCTGTTACATAGTAATTTGTCACCGTCCTTACCATTCCCCATCCCGCACAATGGAGGACCCATTCCGTGACCTGTGGACATTGTCATGCTTTGAAAATATCATCAATGCATCCCTCTGAATATGAGCTTCATTTTCCCTTGAGACATCTCCTTGCAAAAATCATGAAAAACATCTCTTTTTGCATTGGCGCGGGTAGACAGTTCAGTGCTCGCGCCAATCAGGGAAATCCTGTAAAGAGGTCGCGCCACTTGGCGCTCTGTCATAGAGCAGCAATCGCGCCACCCATTTTAGGGATTGTTTTTTAAATATGGATGGCGGAAGTTGAGTTCAAACAAACTCACAACCATTGCCTATCTTGAGTTGGGAGGTTTGGCTGCGGGAGTTCTATGGAAGGGAAGTAGTTTGCCACCTTCTATGGAACCTTCCTTGTTGATAGGGCCAATCCCATAATAATAGGGATCCCAACTCCCTCCTTCCCCATCTATAAAAGCTTGCTCAGATCCATGGCAAGCTAGTCTTGAAGTGCTGAAGCTTTGCATCTCCCTATTCCCAAGTGCCTTTGTGCTGTAAAGAATCCTTTCTTTCCCTTAAGGCCCATTCAAGCGAGGAGACCATTGTTACGAGACTCTGGAGAGGTTTCCTTTTCCTTGGCGAGCTTTGCGAGACGTGGACAACCGGAGACCCGTTCGAAGGAAGCTGCGACGTCAGAACTTGGTTGTAACTTCTATTCGTTTATCACTTTAATAGATGACTATGATTATGGTTCCGCTCCTTTTTCTATCATGTTAATGCGAGTAATATCCTTTCTGACCGATGTTTAGTTACGTATGCTGGTTCCTATGCATGTATCTGTTTGTTTCTTCTGTGTGCAGGTGTTCATCCACGGAGATCGTGGAAGGATTGTGATCTGCCAAGGCTGAAGGACGGGGACATCTTCTTCTTCAGATCTAGCGTTGGAATCCAGGTAGGCTCTTATCCCAATTCTTTCATTTCGTAACTAGGAGCTTGCGTCATAGCATTGTTTGTTTGTTGCTAGACCCCTGCTGGGCTAGTAGGGATCGCCTCTGTCCGCAGAGGGGATTTACCTCCTCAACATAGAGCCTTCTAAAGGCTTAACGGGTGTTGAATTATTTTTAGGGGCCATTTTAGAATCCAATACTGATATCTATTCTACAATATGCCCTTGGAATCAGTTCAACTTGATTCCTCAAACAAGACTTATGCAATTCAGAAAACGGATACACACATTTTACTTGCTTTTGAGGAGCTCGATATTGAAATTGAATTATCTCTGTAATTGTGGATTCTAAATTTCTGAAATTCATCCCTGTAGTATCCCTTTGAAGCTTCTTTCAAATTCCATAGGTCTGGCCTGATTTGGATTCTTCAAGACAAAGTTATGTCCAATCTCCCACAATGACCCAATTATGGACTGGTTCAGTAGATCGAACTTGTGCAACTTGCCACGTGTCACTGTTTCCTCCTTTGGCTTTGAAATTGATAGAAAGAAAACTATGGTCCATGCACTTGCGGCCACATTTTATAGCATTCAAATCCAATGCTCAGATAGAGAGTTATGAAGATTTTCCCACGATCACCTCTTTGAGATTAAATTCAGGAGCCTAAAAAATCCCTAACTTCCATAGACCATATCTCCGAAAATATTGCGAACAAATCTCTGAAATTTTGCGACAATGTTCCTCAAGCATTCGTCTTTGTGCTCTAAAAATTTCAGCTTCTGAATCTTCGTAGAAAAAACATTATAGTGAAAATTCCGCGATGACCTGTTTAGGTTTAATTCGGGAGTTTGCAAAAAGCCCTAACTTCCATAGATCATATCTCCGAAAATATTGTGAGTCAAGCTCTGAAATTTTGCAACGATGTTCCTCTGGATTTTCTCTTCGTTCTCTAAAAATTTCAGCTTCTAAACCTTCGTAGAAACAAATTTATAGAAACAATTCCATGATGACCTGTTTGGATCAGCAAAACCCTAGAATCCAAAGCTCTAATACCAAATGTTGTGAAACCAGCTCCAAAAATAGAAGAAAAGAGAGATCAACGCCTTAGAAATCAGCCACTTCGAGGGGGAAACCTCCAATACATTACATAAATGAATGATTCTTGGATGATACAAATTACAAAACCTCCTTTCTATATATAGGAGTCTATGGGGCCACAACGTAATCCTAGTGGGGCCACAATATAATACTAGCCGACCTAACAATAATAATTTAAGGGCACAATAATAACAATATGGGGGTTACAGGGCTACAATAATAACAATAAGGGGATTACACTAACAACAATAAGGGACTATACTAGTAATATAGGGACCTAACAGTATCAATGATAAAATGCAGCAAAAGAAGGCATGTTCATTTTGGTTGAGATATTTTGGCCATCACATGACATCTCCCATGTTTATGTGTTTTATATTGTTTGTAATATGGCATAATACTCTCATGATATTTGATAATGGAGTTTGTTTGTATTGGGATGATATGACATTACATATTTCCTTCAGTATGTTGTTGTTACTCCATGATTCACATGATGGTGTGAAGAGGTAGAAAGATATCTTGTTGTTGTGGCTTTTATTGGGGGACTTTGGTCCTACATACTCCCCTACTTTTCATGATAGTGTTGGACTATGGAAGCAAGAGGCACTCCTCTAATGGCTCTTACTTGGATATTATGAACACCATACTTGGTATCTTGATGGTGTGGTGTGGCAGAAGGGAGCATTGCTGTGTTGCCTACTATTGGGAGAATATGGTTTGACATCTTTTTCTACCCATATATCTCTACTTCTTCTTTTGTAAAATGTTGGGATGATGCTTAGATCCAAGAAGGCCAACAGGGCTAAGGATGGAGACATGAAAAACCTCTCTTTACTTCAAGTAGCATGGGATGGAGGTATACTTTATGATTTGGAGCTTTCCTCTTGTGTGAGGAACCATCTATATTTATGTATCTCATGTATTGTGGAGGATGTTGGAAATCTTGTGGTTGTCACTTGGAGCTTCATGGTTGATGAGGGGTATCTAGCTACACAGTTAGAGATCACTCTAGACATTCTAGAGAGGCAAATTTGGTGTTGGGCATACATAACTCATTACATAAAATGGAGAGACCTTCCTTGTGTGGATGCCATTTGGAGGGGGACATATTGCTCTAGCATCTACTTTTGCAGTTGCTTGAGGAAAAGCAACATTTTGTCGAGGAGGACTGTAATATTCCCAAATTTTCAGATAATATTTGGAATATTAGAGTTCTTAATAAACTTAATTAATTAAGTAAATAAGAGGGTGGAGGGACCCATAATCCTCAAATATAAATAAAATCCACTTTTTATGTGTGTATGTGGATATTCTAGATCTAGATCTAAAATCATGGAGTAATGGAGCAACTCCATTAATGGAGATCATGTCTCATTTATGAGATAGATTATGGAGGATGAAACAGTCAAATAAGATCATGGATCTTAAATGCAAAACCATGAGGATCTTTGATAAGGTCAATTGAGATCATAGTGCATTCAAAGAAGATCATAAAGCACTTATGATAAGATAGTGGAGGAAGTGATGAATTTAATGCACACATGATGGAGAGGGTAATCACCCCATGTGAACATGATGGAGGACATGGATCAACAACGCAGTCAACCATGGAGACTTTTTTCCACATGTACAGTGCAGTTTTGGAGTGGGCCTAGGCTATGGAAGGCTCATATCTATATAATGAAGGTGAAGGCACATTGTAGGGCATGATCTAGATTATTCATTTTCTTGATCTATTTAGATCTAGATTTGTCTTAGGAAATTTCAATGCAAGCTTAAGTTGTTTAGCAGAGTTTGTAGTGATGTTTAGCACAGGGTGTTCTCGAGCGGGAATCCCACCTCTTTCATTGAGTAGCTCCTGGAAGAGGATTGTTTTTCATTCCTTATCAGGAATTGGTGCCATCTTCAGGAGGTTGTTTCTAGCATTTAGCTAGGAAACCAGTGGAGGATTCATCCTACCACTTTGTTCTTCACATTCAGCCTTTCAAGAGCAACAGATCTACATCTAGCATTTAGGCCATTGGTTTTTACCTCCATGCAGCAGCATTCCCTTCAAGGATTGCGCAGTCCAGTCCTATAGATCTATTGGAGAAAGGAAGTTTCCAGTATTTCAGCTGGAAATCCTGTGAGGGATCATCTCCTCACATTGGATCTATTTTTTCCATCACTCAAGAGCTGATTTGACACATCTAGCAGTAGGCTATTGAGCCTCCCTCTCTGATAGTACAGTTTTCTGAAGTTTTTGTTCATCTAGCAGCTATTTTCAATGGATGAGATTGGAGGAGCTAGATCTTGAGCTTTTAGCCCAAGGATCTAGAGAAAGGGTTAGCCCTTCTTGCATTGATCTGATTTTGCACCATTGCAGCCATCATATCATCAAATCTAGCTTCAGATCTGCATTCCCAACAGCATATATGTCAATCCCTAAGAGGGCGGTTTTCTTAGACTTACAGATCTGAGAAACCTTTTCTAGGTTATCTTGGGAATCCATCATTTAGCCCAGATCTACAATTTCAGCATCATCGGAGCTCCCATTCTACCTAGATCTAAATTTATATCTTTCAGGCAGTTGCAGTCCCAATAGTTGTAGCAGGGACAGTGCATTTTACCTTCTAGTAGATCAGCAATTACGCAATCTCTCTTGGGGAATCATTGTAGGGTCATTCTAGGCCACCCTTGTGGCTTGAGTGTCTCATATTTTGTGCACTGTTGTACTTTCTTTTTCACCTCCTATATAATAAAATGGCTTAGTTATTTCTGTGCATTCTGATGTGTATATAGATTTATTGTTTACTTTGCTGGAGTTCTTATATTTTGTTTTAGTATTGCTGCACTCTCCCTTTTGGGATATTACACAGGGCTTGGTAATTCACCTTTTCGAAGTTCAGTGGGCATCTCAAGAATAAAAAATACTCAACTATGTTAGATATTTCATCCAAGTCTTTTGTGTTGTGGTCTCGATTCCCTTCTGTGAATCTATTATGCCATTTCCCAACTCTGTCTCAACCAGCAAATTTATTCCCAAATCCTGGAAGTTTGATTATGATAGAAATTTTTCTAGGTCATTCCTTTTGATTAACTATGTGGGCTTGATCTCCATCTCATATTCTTGTATCTTAGCTATATGTTTGCTTCTCTTATCTTTACTGTCTCCCTGAACTATGATGTATTTAACCGCAACTGTGAATACATAGGCCACCATGTTAGACTGAAGGATGTATATATTGAAAGCTTTAAGGGCTTTCACCAGGGCATATGCCTACTTCTCCATAATGTTACATTTCATTTCGGCTTCTCTCTATACTTGGCTGAAGAAGGAAATTGGTTATTCATATCCTTCATCATTCTTTTGCAACAATACCGTAGCTATTGTGTGAGGAGAATCAAACGAGAATACAAAACAAGGTTCCAAGTAGTATGGGACAACTAGTACAAGTGCTTCTGCAAAAGCCTGTTTAATTCATGCAAATGGCTCTTGAGAAGGTGCAATCCAATTGACTTCATTAGTCTTTTTTAACATCTCAGTGATGTCTTGAACTATTTTTGCGTAATTCGGTATGAATCTCCCTAGGAACTTTATTCTACCTAAGAAAACTTCAATTTCCTTCTTTCTCCATGGTAATGAGATGTTATTTATATTCTCAACCCGCGTTTTGACGATATTGACTTCTTCTTTCGACACTATGTGCCCCAGTAATTTCCCTTCTTGCAGGGAAAATTGTAACTTCTTGGGATTCAACAATAATCCATATCTCCTACACTTCTTGAAGGCTAGCTTTAAGTGCTCAATATGTTCTTCATCAATATTTGAGAAGAGTGATGTCCTCTAGGGACACCACCACAAACTTATCTTGATCTCCAACAAAGGATATTTCCATGGCCCTTTGAAATGTCGCTCACACGTTTATAACATTGAAGGGCATCCTGGAATACATGAAATTTTCCCAAGGAGGGGTGACTGTGGTATTTTTCTGATCATCTCAATGTACAACCACTTGATTGTATCCAGAGAAACTGTCAATCATGGAAATTTGGGCGGACCCAACTACTTTATGCAAGATATGATCCATTTTTGGTAATGGTCAATTAACCTTTAGGGAGGCTCTTTTTACGCTCCTGGAGTCGACACATAGCCTAATTTCTCAAGTATTATTTCTCACCGAGACTAAGGTGGCCACCCAATCCGAATATCTGAGGGGTAAAATGATCTTCGCCTCCAACAGTTTCTTCACCTCCTTCTCTATGCCAGGGACAAGGAGTGGGTTAATCTGCCTCAGTTCTTGCTTGTGATTTTTGGATCCTTCTTTCAGAGGGATCTTACGTTGTATAATACATGTATCAAAAGTTTTAAAATCTTGATAAGACCAAGAAAATACATCATTATAAGTTCTGAAGAAACTTAAATAACTTTTCTTGAATTCCTTAGGAACCTTTTTCTCTCGTTTGATGAATTTTGGTTCTTCCTGTGAATCGATGTTATGATCTTCCACCTCCTCATCAAGTTCTTGCCTGCAAGGATACGAAGGGACAGAATTTGAGTTGAACAACATTTCCAAAGGTACAATACCCTTGGGAATAGTATTCCATTTAAAATGTAGGAAGTTATCACTAGAAATGGTCTCTTCCCAGCTCGAGTCGTGCACTTTTGTTATGGCCTCCTCCCTTTAATCAATTCTTGAATTCGAAAATTCTCCTACAACCTCCATAAAACGCTT
This sequence comes from Pinus albicaulis, assembly GCA_034641835.2. Taxonomy (NCBI): domain Eukaryota; kingdom Viridiplantae; phylum Streptophyta; class Pinopsida; order Pinales; family Pinaceae; genus Pinus; species Pinus albicaulis. The sequence continues at coordinate 909,583,230 of CM076580.1, read as the reverse complement.
TATTTTCTCCTCGTCCTCATATACTTGCCAATGTTTGACGTTTTCAAGAATGGAGGGTCTATACCTGACTTCAATTTCATATCTAAGGAGAGGATTTTGAGAGGGTCGGAAATTACTAGAAGCCACGGTTAGTGAATCCACCATCTGGTTTTTTTTATGTGGCATAAAATGGATATTGAAAGATAAGAAAAAAAATTCTATTAGATCCCATACCTTGCTTCTATAAGCTTTTATCCATGGATGTTTTTCTTGACACTGATTTCTTACTTGTTTCGCCACCAACTCTGAGTCTCCAAATACTTTCGGGCCCTGGATATTCAAGCTTCATGGCACCTACAGGCATAAGAGTAAGGCTTCGTATTTGGCCACATTGTTGGTGGCTTCGAATTCCATTTTGAATGAGAGAGGGGTCAAACAACCCTATGGTGAGATTAGCAATACCCTGGCTCCATTTCCTTCTTTGGAGTAGGCTCCATCGAACTACAACATCCATATTTCACCAACTTTCGAGTTTTTTGATTTATATGAATCAGGGGTAAGGTTTGTCTTTCCTCTAAGATGAGATCATTCTCCTCTAGTATTAAGTACGAGAACTCATTTTTTTTACCATATACGAGAGGATTTGTAGAGACATCAGCTTTCTCAACCATTTTCACAAATCTCAATTCTTTATACAACCTCCTTTCTTTCCCTCTGAATATTGGAATGGTGGCATATGTTAGGTCCAGTTTTATAGAACCTCCAATTTTGGATCCCCATGACCGATATAACAACATCCCAAACCTAATTGTTATGTCTTCCACCACAATATCCATTACCACGGTCTTCGCTGGGACTAGGGCCAGGTTGACCACCAGATCTTTTATCATCCCCAAACACATAACCCTTTTGTAATAAAAAAGAGTAAAGTTATTTATAAGGCCGTGTGATTTGCAGCCCTAGATGTTCCATCACTGATAAGGGCATCAAATTGTGTGAAGCTCCTTAATCAAACATACAATTATGAAGTAGGAGGTGATGTACTACTAAGGTCACATAAAAGGGTGGAGTGGATGGATCTTGTTCTTCTATGTGGGGCCAAAAGACTGCCATGGGTATTTCCTCTTGGATCTTGACCTTATCTAATTAATTTTGCATATTGAACATGACGGGACTCTTTTCAGCAGAGGAAATCTCAGCAAATTCGTTGTCTTTATCACTTAGGGGGTTTCTCAATTTTAGAGGTTTCTGGATTTTACAAGAGGGGAGTCAAGGATGTACCCACTTTAGGGAAAAATTGATCTAATGACTACTTTCCCTTCTCCACCTACCCTAGAGAGCCTTAAGAGCATGGATATTCACTTTTCTCTTTCATGCAGGACCTATTTCTTGAAGATCTAAGATCATAATTTCAGTGAAACTAAGCCTGCATGAAATCTACATATTCCCAATAATGGTTTTCAATCTCACCATCATCTGGGGGGATCTACAACTCCTTTCCCTCTTCTTGATGTAACTTAATTTTACCTTCTTCATCAGAATAAGAAAATTATTGATTCTCATGTATGTGGTAACCTCATATGCTTTTCCTTCCAACTCTTACTCTAAATACAATGGAGGTTGGATATTATCTTGTTGGTCTTTCATTTCTCTCTGCAACAGCTGGAGTGGAGGTCATCGGTACTGTGGATTAAAACCTTGATTGGGAATCATTGGATTTTTTCGAGGTGGTGCACTTTTACTTTCTAGCTCTAGCTTTACCAACTTGTTGGACAAGTTCCTTGTCAACTTATTCATATCATCCATCTTAAGCTCTTGGGTTTCTCACTCCTGATTTGAGGAGGTGGCCTTCTCCATTCCTCTTCTTTTGTCTCCACGATTAACCTTTCCCTTAATTTTTCAAGTAGAAGAAAGGTTAGCTTCTACATTTAGAGCATCAGTGTGGATCTGGTCCAAGTATCTAGATTTTATTTCTCTGAGTGTAAATCCAAACTCAGGTTCAAAATCTCCAACAAATACCACTTTAGATTTTTCTTGGGGAGGCTTTATCTCTATAGGAATATTATTGTATAGCTTGTTTAACCTTTTTATGAAATTTGTGACATCTTCATTATGTATCTTCTTCATGGAATTAAACTTTGTGAGAATATATCCATGATCCCGTGATCCCGTTTCTCCCCCCACTTTTGTGTGAAAGCGTTCTCCATATCCTTCTAGTTGGTGATGGAGTTATCAGGTAAATACTTAAAACGCTTTCAAGCTTCCCCATCCAAAGACTTTATGAATAAACTGTGTACCACATCAAGGTGCTCGACGTTCAATTTCTTTGGAAAGGCACAGTAACATTCAATGTGCCTTTGCGCTGAAATGTTATATTCTCCTATGAACCGAGGTAGAAGCTTCAAATAGTCCTATAGCATATCATTCAATTTTTTTGGTAAATCTAGTGGAGCATATTTGTTTAGAAGACAGCCAGGAACATCCATGTTGTGCAATAAGAGAGGAGGTAGATTCATTGTGTGAGCTTGCAAAGGAACGATATGAGGAGTGACTGGTAAGACTGGGGTGAATAGGGTGTCTGCCCCGCTAGGAGTAAAATTTACTGGAATATATTTGATTTCTTCTATCTGGGGATACGAGTGGAAAGCAAGGAAGGGTGTACCCACTGACTCTATTTTTCTTTTGACTCTAAAAGTGAAATATCAGAGAGTAGAGTCTCCTTCTGGGGGATATTCTAATACTTGAGTGGAAAAATCAGGACAATTTATGACATCTCTTTGAGTACTGGAGGAGGATGCTTCAAAAAAGAATGAAGGTGGTTCAAGCTGAGTGGGAGCCCTTTCTTTCCAAACTTTTCTAAAGATTAACCTCTCGAGGTCAGATATGAAAGGTGTCTTTTGTTGAGAGGTGTCTCACCGGGTATGAGGCCTGGTGAAAGCTAGAATTTCTTAGAACTATATTTAGACAGTGGAGTCGCAAAGGTGAGGTATATATAACCCACAACCCTTGAACATGCTCACCTGACTAAAGGGTGAAAAATTTTCGTATCCCAAGGAATGGTATTCTAATTTTTTCCCTGGCAACGATGACAAAAAGATGTTGTAACTCCTAGAGACAATCTCTGGGTTGATGAGTAGACCAATGCCTAGGACATCTTAATAGGTTCTTAATATTGGTTTAATAGGACCCAGCTCTTCACATTTAATAATTATATTGGGTAGTTCATAACCTTCACTACTTTGGATTCATATAATGATAGGCTAGATGGTCATGGAGTTCAAATATAGAAGGAGGACATATAACATTCAACAAGGTCATTCACAATTGTGCACACAGACTCAACTTCTTTCTAGTGTATCATTAGCTTGATTGATAGTGAAATTAGACATTAAGGAGCATTTATTACTTAGTTTTTCATGCTCAAATCCCCATATCGCTCTCATCTTCACAGTGATTAGTTCTTTCTTCCTTTCATGATATCAAAAGCATAGATAAAAAAAAAAACTTCCTCACTCTTGGATAGTTATAGGTGGCAACCAAATCATATCAACTATGGGTTAAATTATCCCCACTCAGCTTTAGATTTTGTATTTTTTGTTTCTTTTATGAATTATTTTCCCATATTTTTATCTTTCTCACTCTTAAACACTCTGTCACTCCTTCCTCTCTGTCGGCTAGGAAAATATAGTGCTCCTTCACAAGCCTAATGGAGCACCATTTTATTTCCCATCAAGCCCTAGTCCTCTCAAGCTCTCCATGTACTAATATCACTCATTTCCTCTTCAATTGGGGCCCAAGGTTTTTCGCTAGTAGCCATAAGTTTTATCTTGGCCCTCAATCAATTTCTTTAGGACATTAAAATCTTCAAATCTTCAAAATCCCATGCTCTCTTCCATTGTGTCCTTGATCACCTCATCTTTTATTTTTAAGCTCATGAAATCACCTAAGGTTTTCAATCCTAGGAACCATCTATGTTCCCTAGTCTATATTTTTCATTTAAAATTTGTCCCTAGCTTCAATCACCAACACTAGTCACTTTCCCTCGGGGAAAATGAACAGATGAACCTATCTCATAGAAACCCTAGCCTCACCCTTTATAACATAAATAAGCATATATGTGTTGCAATATGGAACCATCCTCATCAATATTGTGATTTCATGAGTTGTGGTATCATCATATTCATGCATTGGGTCACTTTTTCCAATCTTGATTTTCCCTTCACCACAGGGACCGGGGACTCTATCTCAATTAAAAATAAAGTAAAATAATAATCCAGTAGTAAAGCACAAGTATCCATATGTCCATACCTTAGAGTTTCTTGGATACAATGCTTGTGAGCTAATATTTATAATAGGTATTATTTTTTTAATGGCTTATGTTGAGAAACTATGTAGATGTCAAATACAAGGCCCTACAAAGCCCCAATGGTTGAGACCTCAAATGAAGAGCCACCCACTGGTTCACGAGGTTCTAATTTCATGGAAACTCCATGCTTCATTAATATATATACAACATATGCATGGTCATAGGTGTGCCAATTGTTCTAGAGAGACAACTTTCCTCTAGATGATCCAAACTCAAGGATATGGAAGGCTATTAGAAAATATTGGTTGCATACGGTGGTTTCCCATCTCCTCGTATTTCCATGTGCATAGAAAATTGGTTGGATTTAGAAACATGTTGACACTAAAGAAGCCATGATTAGGGAAAATGATAGAAATCATATTTCTTCATTCAGTGCCTCATACTTTGAGATGTATTACAAGCTCCCAAAGGAAGAATAATATTTGATGTGTATTGGATAGAATATTTTTAAATTCTACCCACAAAACTAATGAACACATGTTGTACCAATAAAGGAAGCTTTAAGTATTGGCCAAAAAATTATCCTACAAATATGTTGAGGACTCCCTTCTAGTTGGTGGTTGCCATGTTATGTAGGCTATATGGTTGATCCAGTGTAGAGGCCTTCTATGAATGATGGGTTCCATTGATGTACTTTGTAGTGGTTGAAGGATTTTTTTCAGTTGGCTTGATATCCTCTCCCTTCCATGAATGAAAACATCAAGAAAGCTCAAAATCCAAAGGAATTTTAGCATCCTCAGTTTTTCATGGCTTCCTACCACTCATAAATAATTTGTGTAAAGCATGCATTCCTAATAATTGGCTAGAAATGGATAGTTCAAGAGGAGCCAATTCACATATACTACGAAGTCATCTAGGAGTCTCACTGCATCGAATCATACACCAAAATTTTCTCAGACTTCTTGATCCCAGTCTATGAAATCTTGTTCAATGTACCTTCTTTGTGCATGTGTAAGAGAGCTGCGTAGGTGATGTTCACAATTAGTGATTTTTTGGTTGATCAGGATGACACATATATAAGGATCTTTGGAGCAACCAAGCCTCCTCACCTACTACCTAAGTTTGTAACTAGTTGGGTAACACTGCATAAGATAGCATATCAAGTATACACAATGGTAGGTGGAGAACTCTAATGCAATAAGAAGGCTCACTGGCCACATATTCCATTTCACTTTGGATCCTATCAGTTGAAAGACATGAAAGAAGATAGAGTAGAATCTGACACCCTGAAACACTTTGGTTTTGGAAACTTGACGTTCCACAAATATGATCCCAGCTCCATGGTAACAAATCAATTCAAGGCATGAAATTATAGGTGGGACTACCAATCAAACACATGAGCTTAGAAGTAGAAACAAAAAAATTATTTAAATTTCTTAGAGATCATTTTAAAACTTGGTTATAATTCATCTCAAATGAAAAAGGAGGAAGCCAAAGCTAAGAGAGACTCTTTCCTGGAAGAAGGTTACCTAGTAGGAAGAAACTATAATTTTGTAGCAAGAGAAGCTAAAACAAGATTAAAAAATAGCCAAGATAGCTAAGGATCTTGAGCTCAAGGAGAAGGAAGTGGAAATGATGCGGAGGGAGAAGTAACGAAAGAGAAAATTGGAGGAAGAAAGAGGAAAATAGGAAGTGGAAGAGAAGAGACAACAAAATTATGTTGAGGCCAAAGCGAAAGAAGAATATCTCAATATCCAATAGGAATAATGGGAAACATATTCCTACCAAAGCACAATTTCAATGGACATTGACCCAATTCAACTAACATCCCCTATCATCACAAGTGTTCACTTTCTAGTTACAAAGACGGGTATCAAAATAACTAGGAATAAGAAAGTGGTTAACTTGCATATATTCAAATATGATCACACTTTGAATCAAATAGTGGAGCACAAGGAGAAGACCTTGTCAATTTCTCATCTACCTCCAATGACAATCACCATAGAAAGTCCCATTGTTATAGACCCCAGAAAATATCCACCTGCTATGGTCATAATAGGAACAACATTCTCTCAAGAATTTGAGAGAAATGTGGAATACCTCCCTGTGTTGAGAAATATAGGGCATAGAAATTAGGTGATTTCTCTTATTATGATAATTTCTTATGAATGCTTTTTACTTGTTTTGATTAGGATCTTCTCTTTAATTACATTATTATAGTTTTTGTCTTCATTAAACAGTGACCAATGCATAAATAATAAAGAGACAAGAGATATAGAATTTAGGAGATCATCCAGGGCCAAAATGTCTCCCACTTGAGAGGAAACCCCAAAAAATGCTTCTTCTTATAGAGACTTCAATTGATGAATACCAAGACCAAGACACTTGACCTATTTTCCTCTCCAAGACCAATTAACAAAGCTTCCTTGATGAGTTCCTTCTTCCTTGAGTCAACAATAGTTAAACTTATTTCATCTTCCTCCTTCTCGGCTATCCTTCAAGATTTCGGTCCTTTGGGATAGATCTGCAATTTTCAGCCCTAATTTAGAAACCCTAGTTGCAACACTTGACCTTAATCTTCTTTGATTGGCTATAGGGTCTTCCTCCTCCACCTCGGCTTGATGGATACCTTATTTTCTTCTTTGATTGGACTTCTATATGTATTGTGTAAACCTCGACCCCTTTTTTGTAGTAGAAACCCTTGACTTTCTCGCATGTGTGAAGAGTATTTTCCCAAACCAGACCCACAAATCTTCGCTCTTCATTTTTCTTTTCTTCGTTGGTTATGAGGATCCTTTTCTAGTGAGCTTCACACTTCTTATTATAGAGTTACTTGATCAAGTTGATTATCTTCAAATGGAGGCTAATTTTCCCTGTATACAGTATTTCATCCATCAAAATAAGCCAACTTGTGTTATGGTAGGCCAACTTGTCCTTCTGGAAGCATCCTTAGGCCGACATGAATAGGAGTTTGTGACAAGGTGTTGGAGGGCTAATAATTTTTATTTTACAATGGATTACATGCCCAACAAGGGTCTTCAACCTTTGACATTGACTCTATGAAATTTTATGACTTGATGACCAAACCTAATACCTCACAATGGGAGATTTAACTAAAAATATTTTTTCTTGATCATGAACCCTTGATCCAATAAATAAGTTTTTTTTTCTTCTTTACATCAATTACATAAAATCATAATTGCATGTGTCATTAAGAATATCGATCCTAGTTACACTTTTCAACACTCTCTCTTAACTAGGGAGGTATTCATAATGGTACTTGGTCATTCTCAATCTGAAGAATTCTCACAAGAAGAGTCAAATTGGTAACCTATCTGTATAGAATCATATCAACCAGCATTGTTACATAGCAAGGCCTTGACTAATAGCTTCATTTCTCCACAAGATCAGAGCACAATGTTGGTGAAAACAATGATGTATAGACACCCTCATCACTGTCTCTCTCAGAACATACTCTATCTGGGTTCTTAGAGTGTGTTCCACTGGGACTATTCTTATATTGGATTCTCAGTCCTCAAATAATATCGGTCCTCTACGAATACTCTTATCTTGGATGCCATAATTCATCTTCAAAGAGCATCGGATTCCATATTTTTACCCAATCCTCTATTTTATCTTCCCAAGTGAAGACAAGAATGATATGTCTATCTCTGCCTCTCAACTTAGGGAGGACATACCCATTCCATTGAAGTAATGTACCCATTCCTATAAAAGGAATGTACTCAAGCTCCCTCTTAAGTAGATACTTGACCAAGCCCCCTCAAGTCTAGGGATTGTTGGGCCATGAATACGACCACTTTTTAACATTTATTTCATCCATTTTTACTCTTCTTTATCATGTCATTTATTATAATTTATTATATAAATCCATTTTATAATTATTTATGCTCTTATGGATGAAAATTATTTCTTCTCCTTTATTTTTAATAAATGGATGATTATTATGTATAATTTTATCAATGATGGTTTATTAATATATTTTGTACCAACACTCGCCATTCTAGCCTCCAAGATATTTCCTAGATTGCATATTTGACCTCCAAATCATCATCAAATATTCCAACTCAGAAATTCGCTGGAATAAGGAGTGACAGTTTTTTGATTGATATTCTGGGCAAATGAAGAACAATCTGGAAAATCCAGAACATGGGTTTTGTCCAGAACGGACCAAATTAACTTCAATGAAGAACGGTTTTCCAAAATTCGCTCTGTATTGAGAGAAACGCAGGGTTCTTTGAGTATGATTTTCTCAGATTTTCTGTTGCAGTCGTCCTCCAAATTATCTCAACTGCAAATCCAAATTCGACTTGCTGTTGTTGAAAGATGGATGGAAATCTATTTTATTGTTGATCAATTGGTTAGGAACAATCCAATATTGTTATGAGAGATCATATTTACTATTTAATTTCTCCTCTTTGTGATTATAAAAGGAGAGCATGTATTATGTATTGGGGGAGGATGGATGGGAGAGATGGAGAGATTTCCTGTTGTAATTATACAATTCCTCATCGACTCTCATTGATTAAACAGAGATCAACTGTTTGTAAACATTGTTATGCATGATTAATACAAGAACGTGTTGTCGTTTAACTTCTTAGTTTTGCAGTAGTTCAACGGCATTTCACCAGTGGTTGAGGGCCCGGCCCTGGTGGATCAATCCGCTATTTGTATCTCTACCTTTTCATTATTGTTGTGAGATAGTTCATATTTTATTTTATTACAGTTTGCAAGTTAATCGGTTTGTTGTTTAATTGATTTGATATCAATGTGTTATATTAACGAATCACGTTGTTGTTCTTTTATTATTTAACAAGAATCTCAACACTGTATAATTTATCTTGTTAATACCTTAATAGAGCTTCGTTGTTCTATTTCCATTCTGGTTTCATTCCACTTGTTGTTCCATTTGATTGATATTCATTACAAATTGTTGTTCAATAGGATTGGTTATTCGATTCTATTAATTAGAGTTTGTTGTTCAGATTTATTAAATAGGATTCGTTGTTTAATTCCTTTAATTACAGTTTGCTGTCCATTTACTTTGTTGTTCATTTCTGTTGATTAATTGCAAAGAGTTTTCTTTTAAAGAGTTTTCCTAGTTTACTTTCAATAGCAGCTTTAGTTCAATTTCCATTTCTTTTTAATTGCTTTAAAGCAAGACTGTCAACTGTAGAGAACAGTGGTTATAGATTCCTCGTTCCTAGATTGATTGTCTTGTTCCAGTTTGATTTCAATTGCATCAATTTCTAGAGGAATGAGTTATTACTACTGTATCCTCTATTGATGTTTGCTGAGTGAATAGTTGGATTTCAGAGCATTTGAGTTTATGTTGTTGTAGTTAGATTTCTTTTTCAAGCATCCATTTACTCTTGCATTTAGAACACTGTACTGCATATTGAAGAAGCATTACTCTTGGATAAATTGATGCCTCAGACTGAGTACACTCTTGAAACAAAAATTCGTCCCTGGATTGATAATTAATGTAGGATAAATAGGCGTTAAAAAGACACCTTTTATACCTCAACATTTTGGCACCGTTTCCGGGGAGAGTATATGCCATTTAAGAAAAGTGATGCATATTTGATTTTTTTTTGCTTGGGATGAATTGGGTATTAAAGACGGAAGGTAAGAACCTGCGCACCGAGCAGAAACTCACTTGTTCACTAGCCCGCTTCACAGCAGAATTGAGTGAAAGCTTAAGGTAGGAATGAATTCTTGCGTTTTCTTGAATTTTAGAGGTAGAATTTTTGAAAAAAAAATCTTGTAATTCCACTCGAGTGGTGATGTAAGCACCACCCATTTCACTAACCAATTGACAGGAACATTGGAAGGAGGATCCTTAAAGAAACACATGAAGAACATCTTCTATTATGGTAAGAAATGGCTCACATTGCAACTTTCAAATTCCCTATCAAGGATCTAGGAGGAGTGACACAAATGCACATAATTCCCCCATTATCTCTACCAAATTTTCATGGTTTGACAAATGAAGATCTAGATACATTCTTATTTGAGTTTGAAATAATTTGTAGAGGATATGATTATTGTACTAATGATGAAAGATTAAAAGTGTTTCCTCTTACTCTAAAAGGAGCAGCTCTCCGATGGTTCATGAGCCTAGGTGGAAACTGCATCCAAACATGGGAGGACATGAAGAACATATTCTTGAAGAAGTACCAAGACTACTGCAAATCCAATGAAGATATTTTCGGTATGATACAAAGGGAAGATGAAAGCTTGGAGGACTATGTAGAGCGATTTCGATACAACCTTCAAAAATCAAGGCATAAGCATTTGGAAAAAGAGATCTTGAAAACACTCCTTCTTAAAGGAATCAAAGATGAATTTTTAGAACTCTTAAATCTGATAGGAAAAGGTGATGTTTTTCAGTTATCATATGATGATGTTTGTGAGTTGTGCATAAGGTATTCAATAGGAATTTCCAAGGCTGGTAAGAATTCTAGAGAAGTTTCTTCTTTCTTTTTCAAATTTACTACAAGAACAAGAGACATAAGAGCTGAAATCAATGTTTTATTTGGAAATTTTAAATATGATTTTATTAGCTCTCTAAATTCACAATTGAATTTTTTGCAAGTTCGGAAAAATCAAGAATTTGATGAAGTGTTTTGCCCTCATTACCGAAAGGAGCATCCCATAGATAGTTGTTCTTCCTTATCTAATTTGGAAGTGGCATATCAAAGAGATGGGGAAGCTGCAACAAGGTCAACATGTATGGTTCAAAACACTTCCTCTCCATTCTCTTACTTGCATAATCCATTATGGAATACTCATATGTTAGGGCAGCCATGCCAATCTCAATATAACCACCACCAATATTGTCTACAAGTTTGGCATGGTTCATCTTATGATTGCATGACTACTCTCCCTCATCTTGTAGCACAAACACATCTTCCAGCTCTTCCACAATATCTTGCTTGCCCATCAAAATCATCCACTCAACACAATCAACTACATTATCAAGAGGCTCCATTCCCTACACAATCTCCTGCTCAACTCATTCCACAGCCTCACCATAATAAACCAGTATAGCATGCTTACAGTGTTGAACTACAAAATTTACGCACCCTTCCCACCCATTCTATTTCACATGCACTATTGGAGAAAACTTACATTGAGACTCAGAATGAATCAAATCCAAAAATTGTAGAAGTTATGAAAGAAAATGAGGTTTCTTCTAGTTTGCACCAACAAACCATTTTAAAAGCTCAAGAACTTCACGATACGATGGCTATGGGAAATCAAGAAAGTAATGAATACATTGAAGATTGGTTTCACTCCATCATTTGTTTGCAACATCACTCTATGCTTCAACAATTTTTGGCACCATCTTTTCAAGGGAAGTTGGCTTCTCATACCCTAATTTTTATCAACATGCATTTTTCAAATTTGGGTATGTACATACAAGAGGCCTTATTTCTAAAATGGTTCCACTAGAAATAATCTTATACATAAACATATTCGCTTCTCAAAGAAGAGTAGGATAGTGGAAAAAATAAAATAAATAAGGAAATAAAACAAACACATTTTTTTATTTTTGTAAAAAAATTGTTTCTTTGTTCCAACATGCTGTGAAATCAACATTGATGGTAAATATTCTAATTTATTTGTGTATGTATATGAATTATATTGCAAATAACAATTATACAAACACTTATATTCATTTTTATCATAAATATGGAAAATTTTCTTGAATATCATATTTTTTGGCTTGTGGCTCTGATTAAATTTCTGAAAACACAATTGGGACAGTCATGTTTTGGGGGACCAAAAGTGAATATCTTTAAAAAATGTTTCTATCCTAAGTAGCCATTGATTTATACTTTCCAACCCAATTTGAATCACTCAATTTGGATTTGAAACGAAAATTTAGAACCAAAACATTGACAGGGTGTCTAGTAGGCAGCGCAGGAACAGAGTTGGGACAGTCAATTTTTGGAAGCCTAAATTACTATATTTTTAAAATATATTTCTATGGGAGATTCATATATGAATATAGTTTACAAAACCATTTGAATCACTCAATTTTGATATCGTATGAGGAATTTATGACCAAAATACTAACGGCCTATCATAAATCAGCACTCTTGAAACTTTGTTTTCGCGACTGTTCATTAACGTATTTGACCCATCAATTCTTCTGGTCTTCAAAACATATTTCTCTTGGATATCAATAAATGAATATAATTTAATCTCCAATTTTAATCGGTGCAATCCGCCATCAAATGAAAAATTTATGTTTGAAATATCAACTGTTGGTCTAAGCTGGAAAATCGAAAATGACTCTATTATGCAGGTTGTTCTAAGCAAATTTGACATATCATAGCATTGAATTTTTTTTTAAAATTTCTATTGGAGATAAACCTTTGAATTAGCTCTCATTTTGCTTTGGAATCACTCAAATCAAACGAAAAACAAAGAATTTATGATTGAAACACTGTTGGTTAGCATGATTGGCCACTGCTCTCCCGCAGGTAATAAATTAATTTTACTTTGTCCATGGATTTGTTCTACAGAGTAACTACTTGTTAGTTTTTTGCATAATTCTTAGATTATGGGAGCCCGTGCACCTCTCTTTCTCCTTAATTTAATGTTTTATTGTAGGTAGATACTCATTTTTTGCAGGTCTTAGCAGAACAAAGAAGGTCAATTTATGGACGAGTAATTCTTGAAAGAAATTTTAGTGAAACAAGGGCATTTCATCCAGTTCATTACCTAACAGATTCATAACAAGAAGAAATGAAGAATTGGTTTCCATTTGAAGATTCATGTCACTGCTGCCAAAACATTTTTCAAAAAGATCATTTTTTTTCCATTAACAGATTGATATTCCCTTAGGAAATAACATCATATCTGTTGTAACTTAATAAAGTGTTGTTTCTTTTCTGATTTCTTTCATGTTTTTTTTGTTTCAGGTGTTGATCCCTCCAAATTTTAGTTTCTGTTCCATTTGCAATTGCACAATAAGGACCCCACCATGCAAGTTTCAGTTACATAAGACAATTGTTCGGCAGCACCAATTCTATAAATAAAAATAAAAAAATTCTTGAAACCTGTACATAAAGTTTGTTTTCTTTTACTTTGCTTGTTTTTTTGTATAAAATTCTATTTCTTGAACCATTCTTACTTTGCTTGCTGCAAATTTTTGCTGTTCCTTTCCAAAGGAATAACACTTTTGTTGTTCATTTCGAAAGGAACATCACTTTTGCTGTGAGTGTTTTTGCTATTTCTTTCCAAAGGAACAACACTTTTGTTGTTCCTTTCGAAAGGAACAGCAGTATTGTTGTGAGCATTTTTGTTGTTCCTTTCCAAAGGAACAACACTTTTGCAGATTGTTTTTGTTGTTCCTTTCCAAAGGAACAACACTTTCTGAGTGAATTTTTCTTGTTTGTGAACAACGTTTTGAGGATTTTTTTGAATTTTTCATGAATTTTTTAAAGGAAAACATACAATTTATGGAAGGATACACAAATTAGAGGTTACTGGAATCAGCAAATCAAGAGAAATTGTCATTTTTAAGAAATTTTTTTATAGTGAGAAGAAAAGTAAATGACACAACTATCTATATCACTTTGTTGTTTTTATTTTCACTAAAACTAATATGATCGACTATCTTTATCATGTTGGTTCTTCCCTAACTCTTCACAACTCTCTTTGATTTTTATTGATTGAATAAGAATACGAGCATACTTTCTCTATTGAGATGTTCAGATTTCTTCCACCATCCCTACTCTTAAGGAGTGTTGAGTCATCCTCTATACATAAATAGGGAATTGCTACATAAAAAAAGAAGAAAAAACTCTCTATATGGTTACTAACAACTCTATGATATGGCAGATGGAGGATAGGGGGTCTCATCAAGAGCCAACCTACCATGATCATAAGAGAGCAGTGAAGTTGCAATCTCATTATGGCCACCACATTAGGGATATAATCCAATGGACAACTCAGAAAAATAAAAAAGTCCTTGGAACAGGAGGTCTCATCACGAGCCAGCCTGCCCACCTTTCACTCCTTCCTGGTGAATGGCATTGTGATTCATCTGGTCCCCAAGCCAGCACAGTGGCCTCCATCATGACATCACACAACACTTCTCTAGGCATAAATAAAGGATAATGGTTCCAAGGGTGAGAAAGCAACTTTGTCAAAGTTATAGACACCTGTGGGCAACAGAGCTCTGCTGATGGTATTGAAGTCATATTTTTCACAAATCAATAGTAATGATAAACCCTTTTCTTATATCTTTATCTAATATCAAATGAGAGTATGCCCCTAAACCCTTTGTTCGGAACCTCTTATGCATGAAATTTATTTATAAATCGATCATAATGGTTTATGTGGATAATGACCGCATAAGTACTTTTTTCACATCAGCTGTCCTTTTCCCTTATTTTCGAATCATTACATAAACATTTCCATATCTACTCACGATTTCAAAATATGCATTGATTTCAGTAATGCGATAATTTTTTGATCATATCACAAGTATGTATGCCTTTCCATGCTGTACAATTTTTGTGTAGTATGCTGCTCTTCTATTCGCCACAATATTCATACTGCATTTCTACAGAAGTTTTTCTGCTTAAAATTTTTGCATGCATCTGTTACCATTCAAAACTAAAACTGTGGATTCCAGAGAATTGCATACAGAATCATGATTTGTTTACAGGAGAACAAGAAGTATGGGGAAAAATTCTATTCGCAGCACAACCACACTATTGCAACTAATAGCAAAGGCTCGCGAACACACACAATTCTTCAGACATGATGTACTTGCATGGCTTCCACCTTTTGCATCATTGTCAGTATCTGCTCAGCCTACATCAGCATCAACAAAGGCCAGTCCCTACATGTCCTTCCACATTTTTTCGGAGGTAACACTTGAGGTAAAATAGCATAATTTTCTGATTTATTATGAATTTAGGAGAATTTCATGAAAATCCATTGAGCATTATTTATTATCATTCATTCCACATCTTTACCACTTCCCATTTTTTTAGACACCTCTCATCTTTCAGTTTGGGGGAGTGTTGATTTCCTTCATTTCTTTCTTATGACCATGTCAGTAATCTTCTTTGATATTCTTATTCATTCTCAACACCTCCCTTATTCCATGTTGTTTTACACCAAGCATAGATTTCAACAGATTGTAGCAACCACCTCCCTTTGTTTTCTAGCATCGCATGAGGACATGCTAATTCTTCAGTTTGGGGGGGGAATTGCTACACATGATGGATGTTTTCCACTTTCTTTCTCATTTAAGGCATACAATTTCATTTGTATATAGTGCAGAAATTGTTTCGCATATATCTTTAAAACTATGAACTGAATTCTTGTGATTTCTGGATAACAAAGAGGTATCATTAAAATACACAAACCCAGATAATTTCACGCTAAATTAGTTCATAAAATTTCGAAAATTATGCACTATCACCTACAACCATTTTGTTTATATCTCATGATCCGTGCATCAAAACGATTTGATTTTTGAGAAAATGGTTAATGAAGTTTGTTGTTACTTATGTCACATTTTTCTGCAACTTCATATACATATAGTTGAATGTCAACTGTAAAAAATTTTATGCCTTTATCAAGATTGCTAAAATTGAATATTCATTATTTGAGGAAAAATTAATTTGTTCTATCCATTTTATGAGTTGGGATGAACAATTTTTGCTTGATTAACACATGGGTTTTGTCTTTGGGTTGCATGAGGACATGCAAAATATTCAGTTTGGAGGTATGTTGCACCGTGAATATGACCACTTTTTAACACTTATTTCATCTATTTTTACTCTTCTTTATCATGTCATTTATTATAATTTATTATATAAATCCGTTTTATAATGATTTATGCTCTTATGGATGAATATTATTTCTTATCCTTTATTTTTAATAAATGGATGATTATTATCCATAATTTTATCAATAATGGTTTATTAATATATTTTGTACCAACACTCACCATTTTAGCCTCCAAGATATTGCCTAGATTGCAGATTTGGCCTCCAAATCATCATCAAATATTCCAACTCAGAAATTCGCTGGAATAAGGAGTGACAGTTTTGCGGTTGAAATTCTGGGCAAATGAAGAAGAATCTGGAAAATCTGGAACATGGGTTTTGTCCAGAACGAACCAAATTAACTATAGTGAAGAATGGTTTGCCCAAATTCACCCTGTATTGAGAGAAACACAAGGTTATTTGAGCATGATTTTCTTAGATTTGCTGTTGCGGCCGTCCTCCAAATTATCTCAGCTACAAATCCAAATTCGACTTGCTATTGTTGAAAGATGGATGGAAATATATTTTCTTGTTGATCAATTGTTTAGGAACAATCCAATATTGTTATGAGAGATCATATTTACTATTTAATTTCTCCTCTTTGTGATTATAAAAGTAAATCATGTATTATGTATTGGGGGAGGATGGATGGGAGAGATGGAGAGACTTCCTGTTGTAATTATATAATTCCTCATCAACTCTGATTGATTAAACAAAGATCGATTGTTTGTAAACGTTGTTATGCATAATTAATACAAGAATGTGTTTCTGTTTAACTTCTTAGTTCTGTAGTAACTCAATGGCATTTCACCGGTGGTTGAGAGCTCGGCCCTGGTGGATCGATCCGTTGTTTGTATCTCTACCTTTTCATTATTGTTGTGAGATAGTTTATATTTGATTTTATTACAGTTTACAAGTTAATCGGTTTGTTGTTTAATTGCTTTGATATCAGTGTGTTATATTAATGAATCGCGTTGTTGTTCTTTTATTATTTAACAAGAATCTCAACACTGTATAATTTATCTTGTTAATACCTTAATAGAGCTTCACTGTTCTATTTCCATTATGGTTTCATTCCACTTGTTGTTCCATTTGATTAATATTCATTACAGATTGTTGTTCAATAGGATTGGTTATTCGATTCCATTAATTAGAGTTTGTTGTTCAGATTTATTAAATAGGATTTGTTGTTTAATTCCTTTAATTACAGTTTGTTGTCCATTTACTTTGTTGTTCATTTTTGTTGATTAATTGCAAAGAGTTTGCTTTTAAAGATTTTTCCTAGTTTACTTTCAATAGCAGCTTTAGTTCAATTTCTATTTCTTTTTAATTGCTTTAAAGTAGCACTATCAACTGTAGAGAACATTGGTTATTGCTTCCTTGTTCCCAGATTGATTGTCTTGTTCCAGTTTGATTTCAATTGCATCAATTTCTAGAGGAATGAGTTATTGCTACTGTATCCTCGATTGATGTTTGCTGAGTGAATAGTTGGATTTCAGAGCATTTGAGTTTATGTTGTTGTAATTAGATTTCTTTTTCAAGCATCCATTTACTCTTGCATTTAGAACATTGTACTACATATTGAAGAATCATTACTCTTGGATAAATTGATGCCTCAGACTGAGTACACTCTTGAAACAAAAAGTTGTTCCCAGATTGATAATTAATATAGGATAAATAGGCATTAAAAAGACACCTTTTATACCTCAACATTTTGGCGTCGTTGCCGGGGAGAGTATATGCCATTTAGGAAGAATGATGCATATTTGATTTTTTTCTACTTAGGAATAATTGGGTATTAAAGACAGAAGGTAAGAACATGCGCACCGAGCAAGAAACACACTTGTTCACTAGCCCGCTTCACAGCAGAATTGAGTGAAAGCTTAAGGTAGGAATTAATGCTTGTGTTTTCTTGAATTTTAGAGGTAGAATTTTTGAAAAAAAAATCTTTTAATTCCACTCGAGTGGTGATGTAAGCACCACCCATTTCACTAACCAATTGACAAGAACATTGGAAGGAGGATCCTTAAAGAAACACATGAAGAACATCTCCTATTATGGAAATAAATGGCTCACATTGCAACTTTCGAATTCCCTATCAAGGATCTAGGAGGAGTGACATAAATGCACATAATTCCCCCAATGTCTCTACCAAATTTTCATGGTTTGACAAATGAAGATCCAGATACATTCTTATTTGAGTTTGAAATACTTTGTAGAGGATATGATTATTGTACTAATGATGAAAGATTGAAAGTGTTTCCTCTTACTCTAAAAGGAGCAGCTCTCTGATGGTTCATGAGCCTAGGTGGGAACTGCATCCAAACATGGGAGGACATGAAGAACATATTCTTAAAGAAGTACCAAGACTACTGCAAATCCAATGAAGATATTTTCGGTATGATACAAGAGGAAGTTGAAAGCTTGGAGGACTATGTAGAGAGATTTCAATATAACCTTCAAAAATCAAAGCATAAAGATTTGGAAAAAGAGATCTTGAAAACAATCATTCTTAAAGGAATCAAAGATGAATTTTTAGAACTCTTAAATCTGATAGGAAACAGTGATGTTTTTCAGTTATCATATGATGATGTTTGTGAGTTGTGCATAAGGTATTCAAGAGGAATTTCCAAGGCTAGTAAGAATTCTAGAGAAGTTTCTTTTTTCTTTTTCAAATTTACTACAAGAACAAGAGACATAAGATCTGAAATCAATGTTTTATTTGGAAATTTTAAATATGATTTTATTAGCTCTCTAAATTCACAATTGAATGTTTTGCAGGTTCGAAAAAATCAAGAATTTGAAGAAGTTTTTTTCCCTCATTACCGAAAGGAGCATCCCATAGATGGTTGTTCTTCCTTATCTAATTTGGAAGTGGCATATCAAAGAGATGGAGAAGCTACAACAAGGTCAACAGGTATGGTTCGAAACACTTTCTCTCCATTCTCTTACTTGCATAATCCATTATGGAATACTCATATGTTAGGGCAGCCATGCAAATCTCAATATAACCACCACCAATCTTTTCTACAAGTTTCGCATGGTTCATATTATGATTGCATGACTACTCTCCCTCATCCTGTAGCACAAACACATCTTCCAGCGCTTCCACAATATTTTTCTTGCCCATCAAAATCATCCACTCAACACAATCAACTACATCATCAAGAGGCTCCATTCCCTACACAATCTCCTACTCAACTCACTCCACAACCTCACCATAATAAACTAGTACAACATGCTTACATTGTTGAACTGAAAAATTTACCCACCCTTCCTACCCATTTTATCTCACATGCACTATTGGAGAAAACTTACACTGAGACTCAGAATGAATCAAATCCAAAAATTGTAGAAGTTATGAAATAAAATGAGGTTTCTTCTAGTTTGCACCAACAAACTATTTTAAAAGCTCAAAAACTTCATGATACGATGGCTATGGGAAATCAAGAAAGTAACGAATACATTGAAGATTGGTTTCACTCCATCATTTGTTTGCAACATCACTCTATGCTTCAACAATTTTTGGCACCATCTTTTCAAGGGAAGTTGGCTTCTCATACCATAATTTTTATCAACATGCATTTTTCAAATTTGGGTATGTACATACTAAAGGCCTTATTTCTAAAATGGTTCCACTGGAAATGCTCTTATACATAAACATATTCGATTCTCAAAGAAGAGTAGTATAGTGGAAAAATAAAATAAATAAGGAAATAAAACAAACACATTTTTTTTTTTTGTAAAAATAATTGTTTCTTTGTTGCAACACGCTGTGTAATCAACATTGATGATAAATATTCTAATTTATTTGTGTATGTAGATGAATTATATTGAAAATAAAAATTCTACAAACACTTATATTCATTTTTATCATCAATATGGAAAAATTGCTTGAATATCATATTTTTTTTGGCTTGCGGGCTTAATGAAGTTTCTGAAAACACAGTTGGGACAGTCATGTTTTGGGGGAAAAAAAGTGAATATTTTTAAAACATGTTTCTATAGTAAGTAGCCCTTGATGTCTACTTTGCAACCCAATTTTAATCACTCAATTTGGATTTGAAACGAAAAATTTAGAACCAAAACATTGATAGGGTGTCTAGTATGCAGCTCACGAACAGAGTTGGGACAGTCAGTTTTTGGAGGCCTAAATGACTATATTTTTAAAACATATTTCTATTGGAGATTCCTCTATGAATATAGTTTACAAAAAAATTTGAATCACTCAATTTCGATATTTTATGAGGAATATATGACCAAAATATTGAGTCCCTATCATAAATCAGCACTCTTAAAACTTTGTTTTCTCGGTTGTTCATTAACGTATTTGACCCATCAATTATTCTTGTCTTCAAAACCTGTTTCTATTGAAGATCAATAAATGAATCTACTTTAATCTCCAATTTTAATCGGTTCAATCCGCCATCAAATGAAAAATTTATGCTTGAAATATCAACTGTTGGTCTAAGCTGGAAAATTGAAAATGACTCTATTATGCAGGTTGTTCTAAGCAAATTTTACATATCATAGCATTGAATTTTTAAAAACCATTTCTATTAGAGATAAACCTTTGAATTAGCTCTCATTTTTCTTTTGAGTCACTCAAATCGTACGAAAAACAAAGAAGTTATGATTGAAACACTGTTAGTTAGCATGATTGGCCACTGCTCTCCCGCAGGTAATAAATTAATTTTACTTTGTCCGTGGATTTTTTTTACAGAGTAACTACTTGTTAGTTTTTTTGCATAATTCTTGGATTAGGGGAGCCCGCGCACCTCTCTTTTTCCATGATTCAATTTTTTATCGCAAGTAGATACTGGTTTTTTACAGGTCTTAGCAGAACAAAAAAGGTCAATTTATGGACGAGCGATTCTTGAAAGAAATTTTAGTGAAACAAGGGCATTTCATCCAGTTAATTACCTAACAGATTCATAACAAGAAGAAATAAAGAATTGCCTTCTATTTGAAGATTCATGTCACTGCTGTCAAAACATTTTTCAAAAAGATCATTTTTTTCCATTAACAGATTGATATTCCCTTAGGAAATAACATCATAGCTGTTGTAACTTAATAAAGTGTTATTTCTTTTCTGATTTCTTTTATTTTTTTTGTTTCAGGTGTTGATCCCTCCAAAATTTAGTTTCCGTTCTATTTGCAATTGCACAATAAGGACCCCACCATGCAAGTTTCAGCTACAGAAGGTAATTCTTCGGCAGCACCAATTCTGTAAAAAAAAAAAATTTAAAAATTAATTTTTCTTGAAACCTGTACATAAAGTTTGTTTTCTTTTACTTTTCTTGTTTTTTTGTATAAAATTTTATTTTTTGAACCATTCTTACTTTGCTTGCTGCGAATTTTTTTGTTCATTTCCAAAGGAACAACATTTTTGATGTTCCTTTCGAAACAAACAGCAGTATTTTTATTTTTTTTTGTTGTTCTTTTCCAAAGGAACAACACTTTTGCTCTTCTTTTCGAAAGGAACAGCACTTTTTCTATGAGTGTTTTTGTTGTTCCTTTCCAAAGGAACAGCATTTTTTTTGTTCCTTTCGAAAGGAACAGCAGTATTGTTGTGAGCGTTTTGTTGTTCCTTTCCAGAGGAACAGCAGTATTGTTGTGTGCGCTTTTGTTGTTCTTTTCCAAAGGAACAACACTTTTTGAGTGCATTTTTCTTATTTGTGAACAAATTTTTGAGGATTTTTGTTGAGATTGCAACAAGATGATGAGCTTAGTGAAAAGAGTCGCCTTCACTAAGTGGGCCTGCAAGCTATTTTTGGCGCAAAATATATTTTTAGACTATGTCTATTTTTAGACATGTCGATCATATTCTATGAGTTGCATGATGCTATTTGTGGATGGTTGGTCAAGTTGGAAAAATAGATGGACTTCTATTTTTAGACATATTGGGCGGAATCTATTTTTAAATTGCCAGTCTAAAAATAGATATGTCGAATATTATTAGCTCTTAATAATATTTGGACTATAAACATTATCTTATTCTCTTGGAGCACTTCAGTTAAGTGCACAGATGTGGCACAGGAGCTGACAGAAGGAATTATGCTATTCTTGAGGGTTATGTGGAGCTATTGCATGGATACTTCAGTTAGAACTCATGTGACAGAGTTTGGTGGAGTTGATTGAGGAAGTTAATGGAGTTGTGTTCGGTTTAACTAATCTAAACATAGTTGAGCTAGTTGTATCTAGTCTAACTGATTGATACACTAGTGAGAGTGGTGTGAATTAATTATTAATTAATTCACTAATTATAAACTCATTAATCAACTAAAAAATACATCAGTTAACTTCAGTGCATGGACAGTTTCAGTGGAGACCAGTGGAGAGATAGGTGAAAGAGCAGTGTGACTATCAGTTGTGACTATAAGTGATGCATGGTTTGCATCCAACACTCAATAGAGATTCCTTTAAAGACTGCGTGAGCAAGGCTGGGGTAATTTGAACTCATCAAGAACTATTCTTCAATAGGGATTGCGCAGTAGAGGCAGGCTATCAGGTGGTAGAGATTGGAGCATGTGTTTTGCTAGATCTAGCTTGATTAGTGTGTAGCAATTGGAGATTGTATTGAGAGCTTGTGAGGAGCTTTGTATGATGATTGTTACATGATCTCTATGACATATAATATACAGATAGTTGGGGGTTTTCAGCTTTAAGCTTTCCCATAAAATACTGTGTTCATATGTGTGATTGTTTATGGTTTTAATGTGCACATGCAATTGTTTTTATTTCCGCAATTAATGATCAATGGTAGAAGAGATTCTGCATTGTGCATGAAGTTAAAATAGTGTGTGATCAGGATAATATCAGTGTATAACATATCAGTTATCAAATTTCTACATGGTATCAGAGCGATATTGATCATTGGAGCAATTGCAAAACATTGAAGCGGTTGAGTTTTGTGTTGGTGGAATTCGAATTTGCAGCAGTGTTTTCTTGGTGTCGAAGTTGAGATGTCTTTCAACGGATTGCGATTGGAGTATGCCCTTGAGGGCAACTCGAATTATATTTCATGGAAGGACAGGATGGAGGCAGTGCTGGATGACAATGGGTTGAAGGAGTTCATAGATGCAGAAATTCCAAAACCTACTTCTAGTGATGCTGCCGTACTTGACGCATGGAAAAAGAAGACAACAAAGTGTCGAAGGATTCTGTTGGAAGGTGTGAAGGATCAAATAGTGTCCAGCCTTCATGGTAAAGCTTCTCCATCACTTTCTTGAAGAATATTAGGCTATGAAAGTTATTTCAAAAGCAAGAGCAACCCCAAGGGAAGTTGGCGTTCAAGGATAAATTCGAAACACCAAAATGGAGAAGCGACAGTAAGCTAAACACCTCAAGTTCATCCAATGTAGGGATGAGCTGGGAAGTGTGGGGGTTACTGTTGATGACGAGGACTTGGTGAGCTTGGCTCTCCTTGGGCTTTTGAAGAGTTGGCATTCCTATCAGGACTCTGTCAATGGTCGGGAGAAATTTCCAGGATGGGAGCGACTTTGGTTGGATCTTGTGCAAGAGGAGATAAGGAAAAGTACCAGGGATGGATCTTCATCAAAGAACTCAGATGAAGAAAATTTCACTTTGGCTACCAAAGCAAGGAAGGGGAAGAGCAAGAAGAATGCTTCTCAATCCGGTGCGAAAGGCAAGAAGCAGGACATGTCCAAGGTGAAGTGCTTTCATTGTCACCAACATGGACATTACGCCACTAATTGTCCACAGAAGAAGAAAAATAAGCAGGCTACTGGATCTGCAGCTAGAGAGGCCTTAGCCTCGCAGTTTGAGCTAGATTTTTTGCTGATCGCATGCTTGGTCTCAAGTGTGATGGGTTCAGTTTGGTTTCTTGACATTGGTGCGTCTTTTCATATGACTGGAGACAAAGATTTGTTTAATGATATGGATGAGAAAGATCTTGGAGTGCACATCGAGATGGGCGATGATGGTAGATACAGTGCGACCGGTATCGATACCATTTCCTTTGAGAGGGAGTCTAGTAAACCCTTCGTATTGAAGGAAGTGATGCATGTTCCAAGATTGAAGAAGAATCTTGTCTCTGTAGCGATGTTAGAGGACAAGGGATATAATGTTGTCTTTAGCGAAGGAAAGGCTTTCCTGTGCAGTAAGGCAACTGGTGAGACCCGGAGGATAAGGGTTCGAGTTAAGAACCTTTATCAATTGTAGGTAGATGGCTTTGCAGCAATGGCAGGCAAGGCAGAAGGAGTGGTGAGCCGGGATGATGGTGAGCTGTGGCACAGGAGATTGGGCCACCTTCACCATGGAGCTTTGAAAATTTTGCAGCAGATTTCTACCGAGCTTCCTAAGGGTACTCTTGCACAGTCAGATCAGTGCAAGGGATGTACCTTGGGAAAATTTGTGAAAGCCACCTTTCACGAGAATGATAGTCGCGCCACGACGATCCTTGAGAGAATTCACACAGACGTGTGTGGACCTTTCTCAGTAGCTTCGACAGCAAAGCGCAAGTACTATGTGATATTTGTTGATGATTTTTCTCGTAAGTGTTGGATCTTATTTATGCAGAAGAAGAGTGAGACGTAATCAAAGTTCTATGAGTTCAAGGCACTGGTTAAGAAATAATCGGGGAAGCAGGTGAAGGCTCTTAGGAGCGACAATGGTGGTGAATTCATCTCTGGCAAGTTCAAGGACTTTTGCAGCGCAGAAGAAATTCGAAGAGAGCTCATAGCACCTCATAACCCACAGCAGAATGGGGTTGCAGGGCGGAAGAACAGAACGATTTTGGGTGCTGCATGGGCGATGTTGCATGATCAGGGCCTTCCCATACACTTGTGGGCTGAGGCATGCAATATTGTGGTTTATGTGTAAAACCGTTGTCCTCACAGGACACTTGGCATGAGTACACCCGAGGAGGCATTTTCTGGTAAGAGGCTTGATATTTCCCATTTGAGGATTTTTGGTTCACCTGTTTATATTCATGTGACGAAGGATGCTAGGAAGACGCTGGAGTCGACCGCAGAGGTTGAGATATTTGTGGGGTACACTGATACGCCCCACAACTATCGGGTGTATTTGCTAGACAGTCGCAAGACTGTTATGCGATGGGATATCAAATTTCATGAGGATAGAGCCATGAAGTGTTTGCTTGAGAGGGAGCCACACTTGCATGCAGATGAGGAGCTATTAGTTCCTAAGGATGAGTCTCTGGATGTGGATCAGCCACAAGAGGAGGTTCATGGAGTGGAAGAGACCACTCATGCAGCGCCAACCATCAGAGGGCGAAAGCACACTATAGAAGATGAGCGAGGCGGCTCAAGATGCAGAGAAGATTGTAGGAGCACCTACATCACAGTGCAGACAAAGACAGTCACTTGACCGGTATACTGGATACATGGCTCTTATGAGCAAGTGTATCGTGACAGAGCCATCCTCTTTCGAGGAAGCTGTGGAGGAGCCTGCATGGGTAGATGCCATGGTGGAAGAGTATGATTTGATTGTCAGAAACAATGCATGGAAGATTGTCCCAAGGCTGGAAGGGAAATCAGTGGTGGGTTCGAGATGGATCTACAAAGTGAAGCAAGCAGCTGACGGGAGTGTAGAGAAGTACAAGGCAAGATTTGTTGCCCGGGGCTTCTCACAGATTGAGGGGATCAATTATGAGGAAACCTTTGCACCTGTGGCAAGGTATTCTTCCATACGGACGATTCTTGCTCTCTCAACGCAGATGGGGTGGCACATTCGTCAGATGGATGTGAAGATTGTGTTCCTCAATGGGGTGATTGAGGAGGAAGTGTACATAGAGCAGCCCAAAGGTTTCGAGATCTTCAGCAACGAGTGGCATGTGTGCAGGCTCAAAAGAGCGTTGTATGGGTTGAAACAAGCACCTTGTGCTTGGTACACACGGATAGACAGTTCTTTCACCGGACTTGGATTCTCCAAGAGTGAGGCGGATCTGAACCTATACCAGATTGTGGTGGAGGGTAAGTTGTTGGTCATTGTACTTTATGTAGATGATTTTATTTTGACAGGTGATGGACTGTTGATACACTCATGCAAGGCTGATCTTGCAAAGGAGTTTGAGATGAAGGACTTGGGCCTCCTTCATTATTTCCTGGGATTGGAAATTTGGCAGCGCAATGATGGACTGTTTGTTTCTCAAGGCAAGTATGCCCGAGAGATACTGGAGAAGTTCAACATGCATGGTTGCAAGCCTGTTGATACTCATCTTCCTGGTGGATGGAGGAAGGAAGATGCTACTTCGGCAGAGGTAGTAGATGC
Source organism: Pinus albicaulis (assembly GCA_034641835.2). Taxonomy (NCBI): domain Eukaryota; kingdom Viridiplantae; phylum Streptophyta; class Pinopsida; order Pinales; family Pinaceae; genus Pinus; species Pinus albicaulis. Next base: position 909,556,869 of record CM076580.1, on the reverse strand, counting down.
CACTGTTTATCGACAATTGGTGGGGTCACTTATGTATCTAGTCAATACATGACCTGACATATGCTATGCTGTTAACCAGCTTTCACAAGCTATGGTTAAGCCTACCAAGCTCTTTTGGAAGGCAGGAAAACATGTATTGAGATATCTCAGAGGCACATCGGGATATGGATTATGGTACAGATAGTTGAATGAGGTGAAGCTATGTGGCTTCACGGATGCAGATTGGGTAGGGAGCCCAACGGATAGAAAGAGCACATCTGGATGGATTTTTAGTATCGAGTCGACAGTAGTTTCTTGGTACAGCAGGAAGCAGAGATCCATGGCACTCAGTTCAGCAGAGGCCGAGTATATGGCAGCAAGTTTGGCTACATGCAAGGCTATATGGATGAGGAAGATCCTGGTCGGGTTGTTCGGTTTACACTTAGATCCTACTGTGATTTATTGTGATAATCAGAGTTGCATTAAACTCTCGGTTAATCCAGTATTTCATGATAGATCTAAACACATTGACATCCGGTATCATCATATCAAAAATTGTGTGCAGCGAAGATCATGTTACTTTCATAAATTCCCACGGAGGATCAGGATGTTGATATCTTGACAAAGGCGCTCACCAGGAGCAAATTCGAATACCACAAAGGCAGGATAGGGGTGGCAGATAATCCTTATCTTTTTGAGAGGGAGTGTTGACATTGCAACAAGATGATGAGCTTAGTGAAAAGAGTCGCCTTCACTAAGTGGGCCCGCAGGCTATTTTTGGCGCAAAATCTATTTTTAGACTATGTCTATTTTTATACATGTTGATCATATTCTATGAGTTGCAGGATGCTATTTGTGGATGGTTGGTCAAGTTGGAAAAAGAGATGGATTTCTATTTTTATACATATTGGGCGGAATCTATTTTTAGATTGCCAGTCTAAAAATAGATATGTCGAATATTATTAGCTCTTAATAATATTTGGACTATAAACATTATCTTATTCTCTTGGAGCACTTCAATTAAGTGCGCAAATGTGGCACAAGAGTTGACAAAAGGAATTACGCTATTCCTAAGGGTTAAGTGGAGCTATTTCATGGATACTTCAGTTAGAACTCATGTGAGAGAGTTTGGTGGAGTTGATTGAGGAAGTTAATGGAGTTGTGTTCAGTTTAACTGAGCTAAACATAGTTGAGCTAGTTGTATCTAGTCTAATTGATTGATATACTAGTGAGAGTGGTGTGAATTAATTATTAATTAATTCACTAATTATAAACTCATTAATCAACTAAAGAATACATTAGTTAACTTCAGTGCATTAACAGTTTCAGTGGAGACCAGTGAAGAGATAGGTGAAAGAGCAGTGTGACTATCAGTTGTGACTATATTGTTGCATGATTTGCAACAACCAATGATTGGAGATGCCAATGAGGATTGCACAGTACAAGCCAGGTGGTTTGAAGTTATATATGAGCCATTCTTCAACATTGATTGCGCAGTAGAGGCAGGCTATCAGGTGGCAGAGATTGGAGCATGTGTTTTGCTAGATCTAGCTTGATTAGTGTGTAGCAATTGGAGATTGTACTGAGAGCTTGTGAGAAATTTTGTATGATGATTGTTACATGATCTCTATGACATATGATATATAGATAGTTGGGGGTTTTCAGCTTTAAGCTTTCCCATGAAATACTGTGTTCATATGTGTGATTGTTTATGGTTTTAATGTGCGCATGCGATTGTTTTTATTTCCGCAATTAATGATCAATGGTAGAAGATATTCTATATTGTGCATGAAGTTAAAATAGTGTGTGATCAGGACAATCTCGGTGGATAACATATCAGTTATTCAAATTTCTACATTTTTTTTGAATTTTTTATGACTTTTTGAAAGGAAAACATACAATTTATGGAAGGATACACACATTAGAGGTTACTGGAATCATCAAATCAAGAGAAATTGTCATTTTTAAGAAATTATTTTGTAGTGATAAGAAAAGGAAAGTACACAACTATCTATATCACTTTACTGTCTTTATTTTCACTAAAACTAATATGATCGACTATCTTTATCATGTTTGTTCTTCCCTAACTCTTCACAACTCTTTTTTATTTTTATTTATTGAATAAGAATAAAGGCATACTTTCTCTATTGAGATGTTCAGACTTCTTCCACCATCCCTACTCTTAAGGAGTGTTCATCCATCCTCTATACATAAATAGGGAAGTGCTACATAAAAAAAAAAAAAAAAAAACTCTCTATATGGTTACTAACAATTCTATGATATGGTAGATGGAGGATAGGGGGTCTCATCAAGAGCCAACCTACCATGATAATAAGGGAGCAGTAAAGTGGCATTCCCATTATGGCCATCACACATGGGATATGATCCAATGGACAACTCAGAAAAATAAAAAGTCCTTGGAACAGGAGGTCTCATCACGAGCTGACCTGCCCACCTTTCACTCCTTCCTGGTGAATGGCATTGTGATTCATCTGGTCCCCAAGCCAGCACAGTGGCCTCCATCATGACATCACACAGCACTTCCCTAGGCATAAATAAAAGATAATGGTTCCAAGGGTGAGAAAGCAACTTTGTGAAGGTTATAGACACCTGTGGGCAACAGAGCTCTGTTGATGGTATTGAAGTCATATTTTTCACAAATCAATAGTAATGATAAACCCTTTTCTTATATCTTTATCTAATATCAAATGAGAGTATGCCCCTAAACCCTTTGTTCGGAACCGCTTATGCATGAAATTTATTTATAAATCGATCATAATGGTTTATGTGGATAATGACTACATAAGTATTTTTTTTCACTTCCGCTGTCATTTTCCCTTATTTTCGAATCATTACATAAACATTTCCATATCTACTCGCGATTTTAAAATATGCATTAGTTTCAGTAATGTGATAATATGTTTATCATATTATAAGTATCTATGTCTTTCCATGTTGTACAATTGTTGTGCAGTATGCTGCTCTTCTATTTGCCACCATATTCATACTGCATTTCTACAGAAGTTTTTCTAATTGAAATTTTTTCATGCATCTTAGTTGTTGCCATTCAAAACTAAAACTGTGCATTCAATAAAATTGCATACATAATCGTGCTTTGTTTACAGGAGAACAACAAATATGGGGGGGAAACTCTATCCGCAGCATGACCACACTATTGCAACTAACAGCAAAGGCTCGCGAACGCACACAATTCTTCAGACATGATGTGCTTGCATGGCATCCACCTTTTGCATCACTTTCAATATCTGCTCAGCCTACATCAACTTCAACAAAGGTCAGTCCCTACATGTCCTTCCACATTTTTTCGGAGGTAACACTTGAGGTAAAATAGCATAATTTTCTGATTTATTATGAATTTAGGAGAATTTCATGAAAATCCATTGAGCATTATTTATCATCATTCATTCCACATCTTTACCACTTCCCATTTTTTTAGACATGTCTCATCTTTCAATTTGGAGGAGTGTTGATTTCCTTCATTTCTTCCTTATGACCATGTCAGTAATCTTCTTTGATATTCTTATTCATTCTCAACACCTCCCTTATTCCATGTTGTTTTACACCAAGCATAGATTTCAACAGATTGTAGTAACCACCTCTCTTTGTTTTCTAGCATCGCATGAGGACATGCTAATTCTTCAGTTTGGGGCCGGGGGGGGGGGGGAATTGCTACACATGATGGATATTTTCCACTTTATTTCTCATTTAAGGCATACAATTTCATTTGTATATAGTGTAGAAATTGTTTTGCATGTATCTTTAAAACTATGAACTAAATTCTTGTGATTTCTGGATAACAAAGAGGTATCATTAAAATACACAAACCCAAATAATTTCATGCTAAATTAGTTCATAAAATTTCGCCTAAAACCATTTTGTTTATATCTCATTATCCGTGCATCAAAACGATCTAATTTTTGAGAAAATGGTCAATGAAGTTTGTTGTTACTTATGTCATATTTTTCTGCAACTTCATATACATATAGTTTAACGTCAACTGTAAAAATTGTTTTGCCTTTATCAAGATTGCTAAAATTGAATATTCATTATTTGAGGAAAAATTCATTTGTTCCATCCATTTCATGAGTTGGGATGAACAATTTTTGCTTGGTTAACACATGGGTTTTTTCTTTGGGTTGCATGAGGACATGCAATATATTCAGTTATGGGTTGCATGAGGACATGCAATATATTCAGTTTGGAGTTATGTTGGGCCGTGAATACGGCCACTTTTTAATACTTATTTCATCCTTTTTTACTCTTCTTTATCATGTCATTTATTATAATTTATTATATAAATCCATTTTATAATGATTTATGCTCTTATGGATGAATATTATTTCTTCTCCTTTATTTTTAATAAATTGATGATTATTATGCATAATTTTATCAATGATGGTTTATTAATATATATTGTACCAACACTCACCATTTTAGCCTCCAAGATATTTCCTAAATTGCAGATTTGACCTCCAAATCATCATCAAATATTCCAACTCAGAAATTCGCGAGAATAAGGAGTGACAGTTTTTCGGTTGAGATTCTGGGAAAATGAAGAAGAATCTGGAAAATCCGGAACATGGGTTTTGTCCAAAACGAGCCAAATTAAATTTACTAAAGAATGGTTTGCCCAAATTCACCTTGTATTGAGAGAAACACAGGGTTCTTTGAGCACGATTTTCTCATATTTGCTGTTGCGACCGTCCTCCAAATTATCTCAGCTGCAAATCCAAATTCGACTTGCTATTGTTGAAAAACGGATGGAAATCTATTTTCTTGTTGATCAATTGGTTAGGAACAATCCAATATTGTTATGAGAGATCATATTTACTATTTAATTTCTCCTCTTTGTGATTATAAAAGGAGAGCATGTATTATGTATTGGGGGAGGATGGATGGGAGAGATGGAGAGATTTCCTGTTGTAATTATACAATTCCTCATCGACTCTCATTGATTAAACAAAGATCGACTGTTTGTAAACGTTGTTATGCATGATTAATACAAGAACGTGTTGCCGTTTAACTTCTTAGTTCTGCAGTAGCTCAGCGGCGTTTCACCAGTGGTTGAGGGCTCGGCCCTGGTGGATAGATCCGTTGTTTGTATCTCTACCTTTTCATTATTGTTGTGAGATAGTTCATATTTGTTTTTATTACAGTTTGCAAGTTAATCGGTTTGCTGTGTAATTGCTTTGATATCAGTGTTTTATATTAACGAATCATGTTGCTGTTCTTTTATTATTTAACAAGAATCTCAACACTGTATAATTTATCTTGTTAATATCTTAATAGAGCTTCGTTGTTCTATTTCCATTATGGTTTCATTCCACTTGTTGTTCTAATTGATTTATATTCATTACAGATTGTTGTTCAATAGGATTGGTTATTCGATTCCATTAATTAGAGTTTGTTGTTCAGATTTATTAAATAGGATTCGTTGTTTAATTCCTTTAATTACAGTTTGCTGTCCATTTACTTTGTTGTTCATTTCTGTTGATTAATTGCAAAGAGTTTGCTTTTAAAGAGTTTTCCTAGTTTACTTTCAATAGCAGCTTTAGTTCAATTTCTATTTCTTTTTAATTGCTTTAAAGCAGGACTGTCAACTGTAGAGAACATTGGTTATTGCTTCCTCGTTCCCAGATTGATTGTCTTGTTCCAGTTTGATTTCAATTGCATCAATTTCTAGAGGAATGAGTTATTGCTACTATATCCTCGATTGATGTTTGCTGAGTGAATAGTTGGATTTCAGAGCATTTGAGTTTATGTTGTTGTAGTTAGATTTATTTTTCAAGCATCCATTTACTCTTGCATTTAAAACATTGTACTACATATTGAAGAAGCATTACTCTTGGATAAATCGTTGCCTCAGACTGAGTACACTCTTGAAACAAAAAGTCGTTCCCGGATTAATAATTAATGTAGGATAAACAGGCGTTAAAAAGATACCTTTTATACCTCAACAGGGACTTTCTTTCAACATCTCATCAGGTGGAGATCATGAGACAACCAGCTGCTTGTAGAACTCCTTCTTTCAATGTCATGGTTTTTTCTTTTTCATAGACTCTACTTCTTTTGGGACTTCTTCGTAAGGCACATACCATCCATCACTTTATTTCATGAGTCATGCCATCATTTCTTTCATTAGAAAGTGATCCATCGGTCCATATTTGGCCTTCCTTCATGCCATGTTTCCTTAAGGATATTTCATCCTACTACATGGTCATCAATCGTCAAATACATTCACAACTTGGAAACCCCACATAAGCCCATCCAGATATTATTCAAAAATAATAAATCAAAATTCCATTTTTTATGGTCTTTCATTGTGACATATTTGGTTTGCATTATCATCCTACATACATATTGACACATCTCCAAAAGATATGTTAGGAAATTGTATATTACAGAGCAATGGAACACTTAAAAAAATGTGGAAATACAAACACAGTAAACATATAAAACAAGAGAGACACAGATATATGTGGTTCACCCATCTTAGGCTACGTCCACGGAGAAACAGCCAGTCCTTCCTTCATATTATCCAGCAAAATTAAGAGACACGACCTACAGCAGATCCGTTGTAATATCCTATACTCTCTCATACAGTCCCCCTTTATCTTTCTCGCTCAGAATTCACATACCATATACAACTGAAATACAATTCCCTCATATGAACCAAGCGGTTGCCTTCTAGGGAAAAAAAAAAACCCTAAATTAAACACAATTTCTACCGTCATATCATCCGCCTAATGAATGGCCCAGATTGACTACGAAATTACAAATATTTTACAAGGAAATTTTACATATGTTTTAGTTCTTGGGGCACTGCCCCTGAAACCATCCACCGGGGAGGGGGAGGGGGCGCTCCAAAAGGTCATCGTTACCCCCCCTGGACCCCCCTAACGGCGACCAAACGAAGGGCGGTGTTGCTGCCCCATTAAGAATCAGGGTCCAACGCGGTGATACATCTAAATAAAGAAGATAATTAGGCTCCACACCCAACAAGATATACATTTTCAAGGGTCTCCTTCTTTTTTATACTTTTGTCAGAGTCTTCATAACTTTCCTGGAGATAGCATAGTCAAATATCTTAGTCCTTGGATGTTGATTTCCTTCATAGTTGACTATTTCACGATCTATGCTTTTCTTTCTTCACACATTTCCTTCCAGGAACTTTCGATCATAGTTCCTCTATTCATTGTCAACCACCTCATATTTTCATATGAGGACATAGTATGTTGATTTCATCTAGTCAATGTGTGATCCATTCCTTTATGCATCTTCTTAATGGAGGAGATCCTGTTCTCTTGATCATGCTCTCGAAGTAGAGCATTCATCCATGTTTCTAGCAACCATATGACATGACTCCATATTATCAAACAAAATCATAGATACCTCATTCTTATTTTAGGTCATATTCCTTCAGCAACTTCCATGATTGAGTGACTCCAATCCCTTGATATGCTTATTTTCATCATATAATCCTTTCATGAATTTCTCCAAGTTGGAATTATAGATGAAACACTTGCTCCATTTTGATTGGTGAACCTTCCGATGAAGATTCCAATAGACTATCTTAAGTATCCTCATCCAACATATGTTTCCTCTTAAATAATGTATGATGATCTTTGTACCGGATGAATTCATATTCTTTTTCCCATAAGTTCTTCTAATGAGGTTACCAAGAGTTATATCCTTCCATAGGTAACTATCATAGACCTATTTCGACTATCATTCATGCATCCCTATGATGATGTCACGATCTCTTGCTTCTATGATGCCATATCTTAACATGATGCATCTTATCATGCTTCTAATGATTCCAAATTGTTATACTTTACAATAGGAAAACTTGAAAACATAAACTTGAAAAGAACTAGGCAAGGAAGACTATCTCAATCATAATAGAGATATTTTACTTCATATTTCTTGGACTTTCTTATTTTCAGCTTCCTCTACTTCTTTGGTGATATGGGCTTATTCTCTTCCTCTTTTTTTATTTTCATTCTTGATCTTAGGACAATATCTCTTGTAATGCCCATATTCTTTACATCCATAGCATTTAATCTTAGCCATGTTCTTCTTCTTTTTCTTAGGACCAAACTTTCCAAATTTTCCCTTTCTTTTTGTCATTGTAGCATATGCTTGATTTTGCTCACCTGAACCTACATCAGATTTTTCCTTTAGCCTGGATTCTTCAATATTACATAGAGACCATAGATCTTGAAATGGATTAGCTTCTTTCTGCCCATAAATGCTTGAATTAAAGTTACCTGATTCCTCTAGTAGTACGTTTAGTACTACCATAGTCATTTCTCTAGCAGACATGATTTCTCCCAAATCTTGAATTTAATCCCTGATTTCATATATCCTCATAAATTATGAGGCTATCCCTTCTTATTTTGACATATTTAGCTTGTAGATTTATTTCCTTAATGAGATAAATTCTCCTGCAATGCTTACGAAATACAACTCTACCAGTTTTTCATATATTTCTTTTGAAGTTTCGAGTTTTGATACATATGGAATAAAGGGATCCTTGATGGATTCTATGAGAATCCTTTGAGCCCTCACTTACCATTTCATAAACTTTGCAACTGCTTGAGAATATTCTTTCACTGGTTTGTGACATATCCTTTGATATGATCCATAACCTCATTTTCAATGAGATTCATATATGTCCTCTTTTTCCATGCAAGACAGTTTGAAGCCCCAACCAATTTTTTGCTTTCCTTGAAAAAATACATTTTAAATGATTCAGACATAAATATACTTACTTATGAAGATTCTTCTTCCACTTGCTACCTCCTTGAATTTGATGATGATATAGATAATAGAAAAATTCTCCTTGATGAAGATAGTTCTCTTCAAGAATGATCCTTTACCCCACAAAGAGGGAGATCACTTTAGATCCTTTGATGGTGATGTCTTTGTTGATGATGATCAATCATGACTTCTTGATGATGATCAATCATGACTTCTTGACTTCTTGTTCCTTCAATGGTAAGGACCTTACTTCAACGAGAGGGAAATTTCCTTATAACTTTTCACGATGATGACAACATCTTTGATATTGCTTCTCTTGGATGAATAGACTTCAAGGGATCTTTATTTATATATCTCTTAAACTTGATTAGGATCTTTGTGGTATTTTGATGGTGATTAGAGGATCCCAAGACCTTTTTCAGTGTATAATTATTCTTCACTCTAAGGTTTTGATACTTCTTTGTAGATATTGACTTTAAGATGTCTTTCTCGAGATTTTGTCCTTAAGTTTCCCTTGATAAGATTCCCTTCCTTGAATTTTGTCACCTTAGCTCTGATACCATGTTGATAAATCTAGGGCATAGAAATTAGCTGATTTCTCTTATTGTGATAATTGTTTGTGAATGCTTTCTGGTTCTTTAGATTAGGATCTATTATACACTTGTATTATTATATTGTTCTTCTTCAATAAATAGCTACCAATGCATAAACAATAAATAGACAAGAGACACATAATGTAGGTGATCAACCATGGCCAAAACCTCTCCCACCTGAGAGGAAAACCCAAATGAATTCTTCTTCTTATAGAGACTCAATTGATGAATACCAAGACCAAGACCCTTGACCTATTTTCCTCTCCAAGACCAAGTCACAAAGATTCCTTGATGAGTTCCTTCTTCCTTGAGTTAACGATATTCAAACTTCTTTCCCCTTCCTCCTTCTCAACTATCGTTCAAGATTTCGATCTTTTGGGATAGATCTGCAAATTTTCGTCCCTAATTCAGAAACCCTAGCTGCAGCACTTGACCTTAATCTTCTTTGCTTGGCTAGAAGGTCTTCCTTTTCCACCTCGGCTTGATGGATATCTTCTTTTCTTCTTTGATTTGACTTCTAGATGGACTGGGTAAACCTCGGCCCCTTTTTTGCAGTAGATACACTTGACTTTCTTGCACATGTGAAGAGTATTTTCCCAAAACAAACCCACAAATATTCGCTCTTCCTTTTTCTTTTCTTCGTTGGTTACGAGGCTCCTTTTATAGTGATCTTCGCACTTCTTATTGAAAACTTACTTGACTAAATTGCATATCTTCAAATGGAGGTTGAGTTTCCTTATACATAGTATTTTGTCCATCAAAATAAGTCGAATTGTGCTATGGTAGGCTGATTTGTCATTCTGGAAGCATCCTTAGGCCGACATGAAGAGGAGTTGGTGACAAGGTCTTAGAGGACTAATAAATTTTGTTTTAAAATGGATTACATGCCCAACAAGGGTCTTCAACCTTGAACATTAACTCTATGAAATTTTATGAATTGACCCCACCTGGTGCAGCATGGGGTGCAATTGGTAAGATTGCACAATGAATTTTTGATTATATGATTTCTTTTATTTTTCAATTAATATGGAAATGAAAAAAAAAATTAATAGGAAAATATGACTTACAAAATTTTAATGATCATGATGCAGACATGGGACCGGTGAGACCTGATGGTTTGCCAAGACACAGGTGCCGCGGAAGAAATGCGGATGATGTTAAAGACCCGGGAAGAACCCTTCATTCCATCCAGAGAAACTTGGAGTGTTTGACTCGTCAAGTGCCCATGGAAGCCATAGAGGATCTTCCTGAGGCTATCCAAAGGAGAGTGGTTGGAGTACCACGGGACTAGGTGCGGTTGGTCCGTCGCGTAGCTACTACCATTGTGTTCTTCTGGAACACATATGTTGGGCAGGGCCCTCAAGGATAGATTTTATATTTGATCGGATGACTATATTATTTTTTTATGACAGACATGATCAGGCATAAGCCCTAATTTTGCAAGACATGATGGTCCAATTTTTGTATATTTTGAACACACTCTGATTTATGTATCTATATATATATATATATATACACACACATAGCGATTTTATTTGATGTGATTGTCCCAAATGTACAATGATGAATGATGTTTTTGATATTTTTTAAAGTATTGAATGATTAATGTGCCAATCAGGTGCTTGATTAGCTAATGAGTCTGCTCACCAATTATTAGATTGAGGAATGTGAATGAACGTAATAAGGTGAAATGAACGTTGTAAAAAACGTACTCTCAAAAATAATCGATGCAAAAATGGGTCTCTGACACAATAGGTTTTTGTTTAATTTTGAAACCACCATTTGTGAATCCAAGTAAACTACTAATAAATCAACACCGAGAGATATTTCTTCCGAGAGTAGGTTGACCACTGCAATGTATTCTGCTACATTGTTTGAAGCAGGACCAATGCATACACCCCTTGAGACTAACAACAAACTGTATGGATATTGAATTACCCAAGCCGCGGAAGCAAGGTTCCGGCTATGTCTACAAGCACCATCGGCAAAGCCAAAATGACTCATCTCATCCAATAATACCTGCCAAAGCAGATGAAAATCATCAAAGTCACACCAAAAATCAATAAAAAGACATGTACAAAAATACAAAATATACAACAAATCAAATTTTAGGCCGCGGCATATGCATAATACTTTTTTCAGATAGATCCCATTTCTAGGCTTTGCCAACTCGTTTCTATCAAAATCATCCAAGGCATAACTGCCCTTTTTCAGAAATTTTTTAACAATAAAGGGGCCATACCACATGGATTTGAACTTTCCTACCCCCAGGGCATCCTTCTGTTGTGCATAAACCAAGACAAGGTCACCTTCAGAGAAAACCCTAGGCTTGACTGCCCTATCATACTGAACCTTCACTCGTTTCTTATAAGCCTCATTCATCGTAGCAGCATTTCGACGCTACTCATCGAGATGTTCTAGATGGACAAGGCGTTCTTCAAGAATAGAACTGTCAGGAAGAAGCTCAACTGCTAGCTTAACAGAAGTAATTTCGCATTCAATAGGAAATATAGATTCCAGCCCATAAACTAGTTGAAACGAAGTGAAACCAGTTGCAGTCTTCATAGACATCCGGTATGCCCAAAGTGCAGGGTACAGCATGACATTCCAATTGGATCTGGCTTTATCAATTTTTAGTTGAAGGATAGTCTTCAGGGACTTGTTAACGGCTTCAACCTACCCATTGGCCTGAGGATAGTAAGGAGATGAATGCTCCTTCCAAAAACCCAATTTGAGAGTCAATTCAACCATCATATTGTTTTGTAAATGCCTGCCATGGTCAGTGACAATCTCTTTGGGGATACCAAAGAGAGAAATGAATTGCTTGAATAGAAACAGGGTTATTTTCTCACCATCATTCGCAAAAGTAGGCATAGCCTCAGCCCACTTTGTAAAGTAGTCTACTGCTACAATAATGTACTTAAGACCCTTAGCAGAAGGTGGGTTACAAGTAGTATAATAAATACCCCACTTTCTGAATGGACCGACAATGATGAAAAGAAAGAGAAGATCTGGATGAGCACGCATCTTCCGAGTATAGAATTGACAAGGATGATGCTTTTGACCGCCTCAACACAATCTTTGAAAATCGAGGGCCAAAAGTATCCTATACACAAGATATTTTGGGTTGTAGCAAGCCCAGATAAATGACCACCACAAGCTCCACTATGGAAATCATTCAACACAACCTCAACTTCTTTGAGATTCAAGAAACATCTGAGGATCGAATCGACCCTGCGATGATATAGAGTGTCACTGATAATCAAATAACTTTTAGCTAAGTGATGTAATTTTTTACCCTCGTCTTTCGAAAAGCTAAGGGAAACTTTGCAGTCTGGAGATAAATAATGAGATCTCCATACCAAGGATCTTATCAAGAAATGAGGAAAATATGTTCATCTGGGAACGACTCTTCATAAACAATCTCATTTCCATAGGGAAACTCAAAAATCAACTTCACAAATACCAAAGACTTTTTGGATTTGGAAGATGGAAATTCAAGATCAAACTCTTGAAAAATGACCATCCATCGATTGTATTTTCCCTCGATCACTCTCCTACTAAAAACAAACTGAAATGGATTTACTGTTGCCAAAACATAAGTTTTGCGAAGAAGGATATAATGCTTGAGCCGCTGGACAGCATGGACAGCTGCCAAATCTAGTTTCTCAATTAGAGAATATCAGAGTTCAAGACCCACCAAGCCTCGACTAAGGTAACATGCTCGCAAATAGCATCATCTTTCTGAACCAGGACCATACCAATGGTAGATTCTACTGCAATGAGATACAAGAGGAAATCTCTATTTTAATCAGGTTGACTCAGTAATGGAGCAGAGGTCAATGCCTTTTTCAAAGCATCAAACGAGCATTGAGTAAAGTCATCCCAGAAGAATGGAACTCCTTACTTCAACAACCTCATAAATCCCTTTGTAGCCTCGACATAATTCACGATAAATCTTCGGAATAAATTGGCTTTACCTTGTAGACTTTTAAGTTGACGGATTAAGGACAAGGGAGGCAACTAAAGTATTGCCTCAAGCTTGAAGGGATCTAGCTGAATCCCTTTCATAGACATGATGAATCCCAACATCCGACTGGATGTGAGAGAAAAAACATACTTATTAGGGTTCAATCAAATTTATAATAACGACACCGTTCAAAAACTTGACAAAGGTGTGAAGTATGGTCAATTCTCTTTTGAGAACGAGCAGCTAAATCATCCAAATACTCCTTGACAATATGCTTGATGTCGTGGAAGGCATAGGACATAGCCTGCTGAAAGGTAGCTCCAACATTTTTAAGGCCAAAAGGCATATTTTTGTAAGCAAAAGTAGCCCAGGGGAAAATAAAAGCAGTCTTATGCCGATCTTCGGGACGGATAGTGATCTGATTATATCCCGAGAAAACATCCATGAAGGAGAAAATATCATTCCCTGCACACTCATCAATAATTTGATCTATAAATGGTGTCGGGTAATTTTCTTTAGGACATGCCTTATTCAAATCCTTTAAATCGATGCCAACTCAGATCGTTCCGTGTTTCTTGTCCATGGGAACTGGATTCGAAACCCACTCAATTAATGGAACAAGGTATATGAAACCCGCCTTTAGCAGCTTCTCAACCTCGGCCTTGATAGTTGCGGCCTTCATAGGGTTGACCAGATGAAGCTTCTGCTGAATAGGCTTATCATTTTCATAGGTCTTGATCTCATGTTGGACAATAGATGGATCTATACCAACCATTTCCTCATAAGACCAAGAAAACACATCCTGAAATTCTCGAAAGAGATCGATGTAAGTCTGAATCTCTTCAGAGGAACATTCAGCTCGAATGAATACATTCTCAATAATGTTGGGATCTCAGGAGATGTTCACTGGGGTAGTAGCAGAAATGACAGCCATGTTCCTTTCAGAAAAAACCTATGCTGGTGCTAAGGGGTTCAGTACTGGGTGAACAGGACCAGAAGACTGAAGGCTAGACAAACTTGTTTCAACTTCTCACAATTCTAGTATAAAATAGGACCAGTGATGCAAATCATCCAATGGTCTTTCTACACCATTCATTGCTTCAAGGATGGCCTCTTCAGATGGAAGAGTCGTATCAAGGCAATCCTGAGCAGAAGATGAAATAAGAGTCCAAGCCGAAGCCACATATCCATTCAATTCCTTCGATGAATGAGAAACTGGAATGGAGTCTGTAAAGTCAACAATAGATTGATAAGAAATCTCAGTTGCAGACATAGGAAATGCCATTCCACTCACTTGACCTTACTCTAATGTGGATGTAGGAGAAGGAAAGGTCCAAGGGTCCGAAAAATAATGAGTTTGAAATAACTATCCTCCAGTGGGACCCTTAGAGGATGAGATAACATGAATATGAACCAAAGGAGGCAGAAGATCAAAAGTACCCATCAACAATGTATACATTCCAACCCCCAAATTCTCAAAAGGTTGTTGGTATCATTCACCAAGGGTACAGTCGAGTCAGTAGATGCATTCGGATCTATAGGAGAACATTCCATCTGATCAAAAGTGACAATCATCCCTTTGTGGGGAAAACATAAAATTTGAAATAGTGAGGAAGCCATAGCATCCATCTTCTAAATCCAGTTTCGCCCCAACAAAAGGTTCTAGTCTAGATTTGCATCAACTATCTCGACCTCGATATTGACAGTTTTACCCCAAATACAGATGGGTAAATCTAGAACAATTCCATGTGACTTGTGAGAATGACCATCAAACATAGTTAGAAGAGTAGCAGAAGGGACAGCTGAAGGAGATCCAATAGTCTTCCAACATGAGATAGACATCACACACGTGGAAGCACCCTCATCGACTATTGTTCGAAATATATTGATCTTCCGATATGTAGACTTAATCTGAAAATCCATATGATGAGGAAGTCTCTTTTTGAAAGTCGACATATCAAATGTGATCAGAAGAGAATTTTTTGAATCAATAGCCCCACTGACAGTGAGAAATGCACTCCTTTGTGCAGGACACGACTGGAGTACCTCTAACACAGACATGGCACAACGACTTTGAGCCAGATCTTCTACAATCGAGTATTTATGGGTAGCCTTGGCATTAGGATTTATCGTCGTACACTTTGTAGACCCTTTCAGCATCCGAGGTATAGGCTCAACTGCAAACCTCTCGATATGGAGCGGCTCAGCATTATTAGGAGCACCAAAGACTTAGCTTCGCGATAATGATGAGATCTCGTAGCAATATCTGCGTGAGCACTCATCATGTATAAGTTTGATGAGTTTTCCCTTTCCTGGTTTCCCGTAGAGGGAACTCTAGTATTCACATTCACACCAGCAAGCAACTATTGCCCTTGGGGAAAAGGGTTTTTTAGTATAGCCTAGGAACTAGAAGAACCCTGCTAAGCTAACATGCGCTGAGCATTCTGAGTTTTAGAGCAGAGGTGAGTAAGATGGTCTCCAGTGCATAACTTGCATAGAAACTTAACCTTCTTCTTATTGTCCCTATTACCCTCTCCAACATGATCGTTGGATCTATTCGCATTTCCCTTCCCATCTTTGTCTTTCTTCTTATTATTATGTCCCTTATTCTTCCCATCGGATTTTTGATTTCCTTTGGGGTTAGAAGCCTGAACAACATTAATAGTCAAGGGTTGTAAAGGAGTTGACACTGAAGGCATAGCCTGACCAGAAGGAGCAAATTGTATAGACAATTGCTACAATTGATTTAGCATGTCAGCCATACCACTATCGATCGTACTGATAAGTCTGTCAGCATGAGGCCCAGGCTTCGTTTTGGCTAAATCTAGCTTGGAATGAGGAGCATCCAAAAAAATATAATTAAGGACCCCAGACTGAGAATAGATTAGTTCTAGCTATTGGGCCCTAAAGATAGCTTTTTCCTCAGAAAATACCCCTGAAAGAGATTCATCCTTTGAGATTTAAGGCTGCAAATATTTCAGAAACCATTCAAGAAGGAACTCATTTGGAATTTTGGCTTTGATGAGCCTCTTCCTTCTCCTCCATTCCTAAATATGATCAAAAACGTGAGTTGCCTTGTCCTACTAGAAATTGGCTAAGATATCAGTCACAGCATCATAACGGACAGGCAATTGAAAATGGTTTAGAAACATAGTAGCCAACTCACCAGAAGTAGAAAAATTTCCCCCTGTCAGCTCAATGTACCATTTTGTTGTGTTCCCAGTTAGGATTCATTGAAATAACCTCAACCTATTTGAATCTTCGATAAGGGAGTTCGACGAACACCATAAGTGGAAATTGGTGACATGGTCAGCCAAATATTCATCAATATTCCCTTCAAACTTTGGAATGTCTGAGGGAAATTTAGTACGGACCAAAGGCCAACTCGGACTATACCGAATAGGATCATTCATCAATTTCGATAGATCTGGCAAGTTTAAAGTTGCCAAGAAAGGTAAGTGCGGAGGAGCCTGGAATTCATCCAATCGAATTGTTAAAAGAGGTAGAAACCCCTTGGTAAGGATTCCAAGCATTGGCGAATGGAGAAAAATCTGAGAAGCACCTACCAAAGGGAAATAAAAATTCACTTGCTGACCAGAGAAAAACTGACTCCCAGCTCCTAACCTTGTAAAAGCAGGGTTCCAACTTGAAAAAGCATTAGAGCTTTGACCTCCTATGAAAGGATTGAATCCTTGATTTTGAGAGGTGAAAGGAAAAGATCCTAAGGAAAGGTTCGAATGAGGAATATGCCCACTTTTGAAGGGAAAACCCTGAAATGAAGTTGATTCACTAGCCACAGAATGCATAGGTCCGAATACAGTTGAAGCAGCGGTGAAGGAGACAGAAGGAACCGCACTAGAAGGCATTCCAAAATAAAAGGGGCCAAAATGAGAAGCATATGCTTGGGTGTTTCCACTCGTAGACAGAATAAAAGAAAAACCAAATAGAGGAGCACTAGAAGTGATTATCGAAATGGAAATAGTACATCCTCCTTTGACTAAAAGAGGAGTATGTACACTTGCAGTGCTCATAGTCAAAGTTTTGTTCCCAGTCGTGGCCATCGAAAGAAAGGGATAAAATGGATAGGGGCTAGTTGGTCTTTGAAACTCAGGCCCAATGTATAAAATAACGTCTGTAAAACTGGCAAGAAGAGGAGATGAAGGAGTACTAGGGGGTTGAGGAACCTCTTCTACTTCAACTTCTTCCACCAGAAAAAAGACTCTAGAGATGAGTGGAGTGCTCCTCTCTACAATACCACTGGTACTAGGACCACCCACAGAAAAAACAACCCCAGACGGAGGATCACTCTTCATTGTGTTCGAAACTATTGCATGAAAATCACCCACTGAATTTCTCCTACACCTTCTTGAAGAAGGCTCGGCACTCGTAGGAGAAAGCCCACAAAGCCTCCTCGATCGACGAGGCATTCGGTCAGCCACTTTTGATAATTATGAGATTAATTAGACTAAAAAAAAAACTAAGAAGCTAGGAAATCTAGGAGCAAAGAGCACACTCTATCAAAATTCCTTAAGATACATTCAATCAAGAAACCTTCAAGTATTTCTGCTCTAGGTGATTAGGACCGGACACCAAAATACAAGAAAGTGAATAGGAGGACCTTCCGAAAATAGTTCGAGGTAATTACACCCTAGGCCTACTAGCGAAGGTAAAATAAACAGGTACGCTGACGTCCTAACAAAAGCCTTTACCGATGCAATTCCTCGAGCTTCGCAAAGGCACCCTCCAGAAGTACTAATGAATTGATGCACATTTTCCTCAGGTACCACGGGTATCTCCCCCCGCCTTCACCTATGTGGTCTCTAGGAAAGGCAACTAAGGGTACTAATTCGTATTGGCAGTCAGGTGGAACTGTCTTAGGTTAAGATTCAGCAAATAAGAGAGGCAGTGTCTCTCTTCTCTGCCTTCACTATCCCTCGCACTTAACTCTTTGGAGGTAGATCTTTCCCGGTCCACTTAACGGAATTGGATTTTGCTCATTAATCAACTTTCTATGTTTGACAGTTTTGAGAAGCCTTGGAGAGTTAACTCTCCACTCACCTATTCCAAGGCCCTATGACCTAGCTATTTAGTGTATGATTAATGAAAATACAAAAAACTTCTAGTTCATTTTAATTAGAGTGCTTCATTTTAAATGGTTGTTACTTAAGTCACAGGGAGATGGAGATGAAACAGATGATGTTTTTTGACGTAAAAGATATCAATGAAAACCTACTACATGAAGATGCAATATTTTTCTTTCGATGAAAAGATATTTCTAAATGGGTTCTACGAAGCTTATAATAAACAAAAACTTGTTTTTTATTTTCAGTTATCACTCTTCACACACTTCAAAAAACTATCAAAAAAGACTAAAATGCTTCAGTGCAACTAATGCAATAACTACCAATGATATAAAAATTCTAAGGCTACTCACTAAGGAAGAAAAAAGAGTTTCTAGAGAGAATTGGTTCAATCACTTTGACAGACAAGCAAGGCAAGTCCCAACAATAACTCCTTTGCATACAAAAATGAAAAAATACACTTGGTATAAAAGAGAGATAAATCTAGACAAAGACTCCTTTCAAGACCAAGCATATGAGAAAAAAACGAGAAACTAACAAACTACTTCAAAATGGATAAAAACCATAAAAATAAAACCAAAGAAAAAGCAATGGAAAACAAAAATGTTTTTTGGATTTTCACTTTTAACGAAAACACGAAAATTTCAATGAGACAAGCACAAAACTACTCAAGAACCAAAATCAAGAAAATGAGCCACAAAGAAACTTCAAAATGCACAAACCAACTATGCCACTTTCATAGCGGGACTCAAACAAGCAATAATAAGCAATAGACCCAAGAAAATAATTCAGAACAATAGCACACACTTCCAGCAAACAAAAACTTGAAGAAACCAAGAAAAGGCAACTTCAAGATTCATTAAAAGGCTAGTCCCAAGAAAAAAGAAAACCAAATAAGTCAAAGAGTAAAAAACCAAAAAGTGAAGCAATGCATAAGGAAAAAATGAACAAACAAGAAAGGCTCATTGTTCTGAATGGTCATAACAACCAAGAACTCTAGGAAGAGGTCTTGGTACTACAACCACAATTGAGACTTCACAAAACAATAAAAACCATAAAATGACTAGGTATTCACAAGAAAAAAGAGAGAAACTGACATACAGCCATAAGAATCACAATCTAGACACCTAAGAGGTTCCATAGGAGTGGCCAACCACAGACAGGAAAGACTTACAGGGCTTCAAAATTCATATTTTCAAAATTTACTGGGAATACGTGGGTTCATTGTGTGCAACACGTGTGTATATGCGACTGTATCCAAAGAAATGTGCATATACATGGGTTATTTTGGAGAAATAGTAGGCATACATGACTGTGTACAGATAAAGTAGCGTATAGAAACTAAAATAAGGAAAAAAAAACCATGCCTGATCCGGAAGATCGGGACTTCTGCCTAGTTGGGAAAAATACCTACTAGACTGTAAAAGTGATTAAACTCTCAGGGAACCCACAAGACAGTTAAAACAACCCAAACTAGGAATTACACGGATGTAATCCCCAGTAGGGTCGGCAGTTCTATTATGGGAAAAGCTACCCTAAGGCCTTGGGTTGAGAGACCTAACAGAGCGGTTGGCATGTCATCACAAGAAGGACTCTAATTACCAATTTTAATGCTTCAAACTATAAAATGAGGATTGTTGACCTTACCCATTTATCCTTCATTTGAGGTCGACCCAGTAGGGTGTAAACCCTCTGCTACTCCTCGTGCTCCAGAACCTGCAAATCAGTCAAGAACAAGCACACAAACTAGTTTCAAATCATATATGTCCTAGATGTCAGCATATTAGCATATATAATCTCATAAAGATAACATGAAATAAACTATTTGAGATTATTAAGAATTTATAAGAGAAAAATAACACACGAACATTAGGAATAGGATGGTACTTATTTTATTGATAACATGTACAGAAAATAGTGGAGAAATCACCTGATATCTACCACGGCCTTGAGCAAAACTTTCCTCCGGATTCCTCCAGCCCTAGCCTCACAAAGCTTCTTCCATAAATGGTGCACAAAGGATGTCACATAGAATGAGGGTGATCATCACAAGGAAAAAAGGGTTTCATGAACCTGGGAAGTGTGGGAGGCACAGGGGAAATATCAGACTTGATCATGGCTATAATAGGCTATAATATCAATAATATTCTCTCTCTCCTCCCTTAGGCCATTCCCTTGAGGTGTATTCATACTTCCTCAAATTAGTTTTTTCAGTTAGGGAACAGTTAGGCCACGAGCTAAGGTAGTTAAGTTACAGGAAAAAACCATAAACCCTGCCTCATTAATAGGGAATTGTATATATATATATATATATATATATATATATATATATATATATATATATATATATATATATATATATATATATATATCTTTTAAATAGCATATGTGGGTCAGCTATGGATGCGCCCGTGTGTGCACGCGGAAAAAACTAGGTAGAGTTGTGTATGGATTTCAAAATATTGTTTTTTGAGAAGTTTGACCAAGTATAAATGTAAGGGTTGTCCAAGGCCAATGCATAAGTCATCAAGTATATAGAGGTGATAAATGATGCTATAACAACTTGGTAAACCTCAGCCACTTTTTTGCAGTAGATACTCTTGACTTTCTCGCACGTGTGAAGAGTATTTTCCCAAAACAAACCCACAAATATTCGCTCTTCCTTTTTCTTTTCTTCGTTGGTTATGAGGCCCCTTTTATAGTGATCTTCGTACTTCTTATTACAAACTTACTTGACTGAATTGCTTATCTTCAAATGGAGGCCGAGTTGCCTTATACATAGTATTTTGTCCATCAAAATAAGTTGGCTTGTGCTATGGTAGGCTGACTTTTCATTTTGGAAGCATCCTTAGGCCGACATGAAGAGGAGTTTGTGACAAGGTCTTAGAGGACTAATAATTTTTATTTTACAATGTATTACATGTCCAACAAGGGTCTTCAACCTTTTCCATTGACTCTATGAAATTTTATGACTTAATGACCAAACCTAATATCTCACAATAGGATCTTTAATTAAAAATAAAATTTCTTGATCATGAAACCCATAATCCAATCAATAATTTTATTTTTATTCTTTACATCAATTACATAAAATCATAATTACACATGTCATTATGAAGACCGATCCTAGTTACACTTTTCAACACCTCAAACAACTGAAGTTGAAATATGATCATATAATAGAATTGAAGTAGTAGTTCAAGTTATTGAAAGCTGACAAGTGGAATCTAAAGTGGGAGGGCACAAACATGGAGGATTATAGGTCATGTGCTTCTTAAGTGCATGATTTTGACAAGGCCATAGTCAAACAATTTTACCCATGCCTCTAACATCTCTAGAAAATCTCCACCAAGAAGCTACCACTCTAGGGATTGACTAAGGAAATAGGTACTCAACTCAAAGGGTTGTGGAATTTGTGAACTAGTTGTAGCAATTGCCTAAGGAATATCCACAGGCCCCAAAAGAGGTCCATAGGATCAGTGAAGAAGAACTGAAATATGACTCCATTTTTATCAGTAGAGCCCTAAAGATCCAAGAAAATTTGGAAAAGGACATCTCCAAGTATGTAGCTCAATACTGGAAAATTTATTCCTTAGCTGAAAGGTTAATCAAGATGAATATATAGGTTGCCAACTATTGGGGCCCACAGAGAAGCCAGGCTAGATGAAGAACTGCATAAGGAACTGGAAGAGATGCTAAATTATAAACAGTTTTACTTTAGTGTCTTCACTAAAAAACTCTCTAATTACAATCCTAAGCAACACAATGTACAACCCCCCAAGTAGCAAATAGTTTTGAACTCCTTCATGGTCTCATTAAAGAAGGATGCACAAGCCCTTTCCGAGAATACATAAAAATATCATGTCATCATGGAAGGTTTGTTTCCTAATAGGATTAAGATGATTTCATCCTATTACAAGATCAAGGTAGCCTAATTTCATGAAGTCTTGGTAGCCCCAACTGAGGATCTAATCATACTGTAACACCTACTAGTTTTAGTTTATAGGATTTTACAAATTATTTTCCTTAATTATGCTTTAAAACAATAAGAATATGATGATATTGTAACTACCTAGAGAAGCTCAAAAGACTCCAGATGCAATTATTGATGTGGCCTGCAAATGTTGTAAAAATCCTAGTGATGGGGACATATGAACTTTTTAATTTGTTGGAAATGTTTGTAGATGGGATCCAGGAAGTTGGTGCATTTTGTATCTATTTATAAATAATATGGAGAAGCCTAAGAATTCCACTGCTATAATTGTGATTTAGCATACATTATGATTTCACTTCAGAGTAATCGTAGGTAGTTTCATTTATTTTTGTATTCTATGAGATTTATTGCTAATGGATAACAAACTATTCCATGAACTATATATTTGTTTCTCACATTGTTACTCTTTTTCTTTCTTTTTCTTTATTCAATGAGTATTTATTAGATCAAAGATTGACTATTATTAATTTTCTCTAGCAGGTTAAACATTCTAGTGCTAGGAAATTAGTTAATTATTTTCTTGATTCATCTTTTGTCGTGTTTAGTAGCTCATCTCTTCCTATCCTCATCAATTTGAGTGTTTAGTTAGTTTATAGTGGTTTATTTTTTGCAATTATAAAGATATTAGTTTAGTTTTCATGCTCTTTTCTTTGACAATCACTCAATATCTCACAATGTCCAAAAAATCAAACATGGCTACTGGGCCAAAACCTGGATGGGCCTCATACCCTAAATGGTGGGAGTTCTAATTGGGACCTCATACTAGAGAGAACCCTTGTGAATGTTGTTAGGTAATTTATCCCTATAAACATAGAATTAATGTTAAGAAGGATAATTACTCCTAGGTACTCCAATCATGGTATCCCTATATTGAACGTTCAAATTAACAACACGGCCTTTACCAACAACTTGGTTGATCTAGGGATTAAAAATTAATCAAATGAAAAAGGAGGCCATGGAAGCACTTGGTTTATCTAATTCACGACCTACTCCTAACATTTCTTAGCTAGCATACAAATCCATTTTTCAACTCGAGGGCATATCAAAGATGTTTTGAGATTAATATATTCTTGGAATATCTTACAGACTTCATGTCCTTGCAACCAAAATCGAATTTAGAAGGTTATCCGTTGATTTTTAGAAGGCCATGGTTGGCAATAAATGATGCATATAACTACAAATTAGGCACCATATTTCTTATGCAGGTATTTACAAGTGGATCCAACAAAAATGGAGGTAATAAATAGACTCTTGACAAAAAAACATAGAAAGAGGTATGGATATTTTTTAGGATGTGTCAAATATTGTAAGCATTTTATTGAAAACTTTACAAATATTATATGTCCTTTATTTTCTCTACTCATTAAAAAAGTGGAACTCATTTGAACTATAGGTGACATCTTACTTTTGAAATTTTGAATAAGAAATTGACTAGAACACATGTTTTATGGGAACCAAATTGGTCCTTACCATTTCATATATCCACAAATTCCTATGACACCACTCCTGGAGTTGTACTTGGACAACATTAAGATCAAAAACCATATGCCATCTATTTTGTGAGTAAAATACTAAATCCTTTAGAACTAAATTATATAATAACTAAAAATGAATTCCTTGCTATTATTTATGCCATTAATAAGTTTTTACATTACATAATAGGATGGCAAGTCATTTTACATATTGATCACTTAGCTATATGGTACTTAATGAACAAGCCAATTATTGATGACATAGTCACTAGGTGGTTTTTATTGCTAATTTGATATAACCATCCTTGATAGATCAAGAAGAGATAATTTCATTGTATACTTCCTATCTATATTCACCAAAGATGAGAATTCCCTTCCTATAGAAGATGTTTTTATTGACCAACATATTTTCACAATATCTAATAATAATTTGTGGTTTTCATATATTGCTAACTATTTAGTTACAGGGAAGCTTCCAACACATATTTCACGTAAGAAAAGATAAAGGATTATAAAACAAAGTGACATGTATTCATGGATTGGGATTTTTCTTTTTTACACTGGACTATACCTTGTGGTTTGATGATGTATTAGTGAAGATGGGATCCATCATATCCTAAAATCTTACATGATTATCCCTGTGGAGGACACTTCTCCAATGAAAGAATAATACAAGTTTTTCCATCAAGGATATTATTGACTCACCATATTTCGAGATTCTCAAGGTGTAAGGAAATGTGACAAGTATCAAATGATGGGTTAAGCCATCTAGTTTGAAGAAATGCCACTATAGACTCAATTTGTAGTGGAACCCTTCAAGAAATGGGAAGTGGACTTTGTAAGGCCCATCACCCTTGGTCAAGGCATAAATCCTATATCTACATCTATATGGACTATGCCACCAAGTGGGTCAAAGATAGATCAATCACAAAGGCCACATAAAAGGTAGCAACATATTGCCTCTATGGAGATATCTTTTCTAGATATGGGACACCCATGGCAATCATCACAAATAGAGGAGCATAGTTTAACTTCAACCACATCAAAACCATTATTGAACAATAGCAGATCAAATAGAGGATAACCACACCATACCAACCCCAAGCCAATGGACATGTGGAAGACACAAATAAGATTCTAGGATCCATGATGACCAATAATTTTAAATTACACCTCAGAGATTGGGAAGATAGGATGTGAAAATATTTATGGGCCTACCATCCTAAACGGAGAAACACAATTGGCTTTACACTCTACAAGTTAGTGTATGGTTAGAAAATTATCTTGAATATTGAAACATAAGTAAAAACATTAAGGGTTGTGCTTCAGTTAGGCATGGACATGTTAGAGACATAGAAACATCACCTAAACCAAATCAATGAGCTTGATGAACTTTTTCATACTACACTACACCATACAGTTATTGTCCAACAATGAATATCTAAGTGGCATGACAAGTTCATCAAGAATAAAAAAATTTAGGCTAGAGATTTGGAATTCTTATATGACCCTCAATTTAAGGACTTAAAGGGGAAATTCTATACCAAATGGCTCGGACCATATGGGATCAACACTATCTATGGAAATAGATTAGTAAAGCTAAATATCATTGATGAATAATTTAGCCCCAAGGGATAGCTCAATTTATCGAGTTTTCGTTTCTCAGTACCTTGCCAATTGGGAGGTCATGGGTCAAATCTCCTCGATGCCCTTGGGGTTAGGCCCGACCAGATAAGACGACGAGTATATCCCTTCGGGTGGATCTACCTGGGTTATTACCCGTGGATATAGCGGCCACTTAGTGACCGTGAGACATAATTGAAAAAATCATTAATGAAGAACATAATCCCTTAATGGCTAATGGACATTGTGAAAGGCTATACAGGAAGCCACTATCTAAGAATGCATTCATAAAAACAATTTCTACTTTTTGGTGCAATCAATATCTAGATGTTGTTGATATGGTGGTGAGTCCACTTGTCTCTACATAATAGTAGTTATGTTACCTAGAGAGAGAGAGCGAGAGTGAGAGAGGAAATAATATAGTTATGAAAACCATTTCGGGGGCATAATTAGATAGGTAACATTTGAAAACGAGTTGATGGTAGGTTTTATCTTCTTTTTGATATGTGTGTGTGTGTATGATTTCATATATATATATATATATATATATATATATATATATATATATGCTAGAAATTTCTCTTTCTTGCAACTAGGCTATGGAAATTATTTGTATTTACCATACCACAATTGGAAAAAATTTAAAAATAACTTATGTTTTTTACATATTGAAAAGATTGTACCTGCAAAATTACTCTGATGGTTGCTTGCAAACTTGTTGTAGAACCACCTTGTAGACTTGTTGTGGAACTTTTCTGCAGATTTTCTATGAAAGCATCTTGCATATTTTCTATAGGATCTTCCTACAAAATAGCTATAGAACATTCTAGCAAGTCTACTATGGGATTTTTCTATAGACTTCCTATCAGACCCTCATGCAAAATTGGCATTGGTCTTTCTTGTAAGATTGTTTTGGGAGCTTACAACATGCTTACTTCAGGACCCACTTGAAATATTACACATTTTCCTTTATTTTTCCTACATAACTTTCATAAGCATAATACCCATCACACATTGCATACCATACTCTTCCTATCATTACCAAATTCCTCGATATGATGGCGGCATTTTCTGTGCTCACACCTCATCATTTTTTTAACACCCCTTATTCCCTTATTAGCCTATTTTAAACACCATTACGCACTTATCTCAACATATTACACTCCTATCTAGTTCATAATTCATATTATTTTCCTCCATTTCACATAGTACCTTAACAAGATTACATAAATCATTTGAGCATTGGTTAATTTTAGCTACTCATGGGATAAATTTGACATCCATAAAACATGCATAGTAATAAAAAATCGACTAAAATCAGTTTTCAATAAGGATATGGGTACATACTCTTTTCATTACCTCTATTTGCAAATATGATGAACATGAGACTAATAATACCTTGCCAAATTTCACCTAACCTCATTCGAGGTCAGATTAAACCCATGTTTTGGGGGGTCGAGGGGGTACTACCATAATTTATGCATTGGCATCTAGCCAAATCTAGCAAAGCCTCGCCTGGATCTGTAGCATGGGAGAAGATAGGAAACCATTAAAGAAACTTTTGTTTCAATTTATCATAGCAATTTCTCCATTTAATAAATTCCACTACCGTAATTTTTCCCTAATGACTTTGCCACAACAAACTCTCCATTTATCGATCCTTGCAAAACAATACTACTATTGAAAGAAAAAGAAAGAACTCGGACCTCTGATGAGATGAAGGATGGGAGGGATATTGAAAATGAGAATGTAGTGGATAAAACTAAGAATATAGTCACAATATACCTTAGATATTAGAAAATAGAGGAATTGGCATATGAGAAAATAAATCATACAGAAGAGGGGATATCCTTGGTACATTTAAAGTATGAGAGACATACTATGAGGTAGAAGATATAGAGGTAGAAGAGGTGGATGAAATAGAAGAGGAAGAATAAAAAACAATAGAGGAACCAAAACCAAGAGATAACTCAGAAGAAGAAACGTTTAGAGGACCAGGGAATGTTCTATCAGATTTGATAAAGATTTTATAGTTAAAAATTGTCCTAGAAATTTTGAAATACAAAGCGGAGTAGTTGGAAGTAGAACTAGTCACATTGAGAGAAGAAATAAAGGATAAAGCACTTCTAGAAAAAATAGACAAACTCAAATTACAAGAGATCAAACTGATAATATGGAAGATGACTTCAGAAGTTTCATAGCTAAGGAATGACAAAAAATTTGACATTTCCTAGTGCATAATCTTAGAGACCATATATTGTCTTCTCCAAGTTACTTATTTTATTTGAAGCAAAAATTCATTTTGTTCTAGATTAAAGCCATCATTATCGGGAACCTTAACAACATTATGCTACTAGAACAATTTGTAGTAGCCTTTCACAATAGCATTGAAGAGGATCAGGGCCTCTTGTGCAAATGGTATTTTCATAATTTGTTATGAAAAAATGTAGTGATTGGGATATGAGATAATCTTTAAAACTAGGTCCCCTTGGTAGATATAGGTGAAAAAAGGTACAATTATAATTAAATGATCTAGCTTAACATGAATGGGCTAGCCAAACAAAAAGGAAAACATTAAGATAACAATAAAAATGTAATACATAATATCTTGATAAAAAAAGGGTTTCCTTCAACATGCCCCTCTTAATCAACATGCCCCTCCCAATAAAAAAGTGTTTCCATCAACACTTGATTAATAGTGGATATTTCTACATGAAGAAGTGATCTTGCCACACTACCTCTTCTATCAATAGGTTCCTCCACTTAATGGCATACTTGGTAATTGCAAGATTTCACATTTGTGTGATTTGTGTTTCAAGAATTATTTCTAGTTCTAGTATGATTTTCCTTCCTTCATTAATACTTTGTAAAATAGTCTAAATTGGGACCTTGACAACAATTGCATTCTTTAATAAATAACATGGAGGACTAGATGTGCACATGAAAATGGAGGCAACCACAATTGTAAGCCATACTTCTAATCCTCTATAATAGCTTATAGGGACCATAGTACTTGGGTGTTAATTTATTTCCCTTGTTTTTTTGTTTTAGGGACATATTTTTGTGCAGTTGTAGCCTTAGAAATACTCAATACCCCACTTCAAATTTTGTTATGTTGCCATGTTATTTTACTTACTATTTCATCATATTTTTTGTTATAGCCAAGTTGTAATTTAATAGTTTGAGAACCTCTTCTTGGTGCTCTATGTGGTCCTCATCCATTGCTTGAACCTTCGCTTTTCCTCTTAAGGGTCATGAGATGGATGGAGGATGATAGCCTTAAAGTGCCATAAATGAGGACATTTTTGTTGATGGAAGGATGTCTTCTACCACCATTTTTCTAAGGGAAACCACCTGACCCATTAATTATGTTTATCAAATACAAAGAAATGTAGATATCCTTCTAGACATTTATTCAAAATATCACTTTTTCCATCTGAGGATGGTAAGAGGGGTGGTGAGCCAATTAAATACCCAAACAATAAATTAATTTAGTCCAAAAATTACTAGTGAAAATTGAATCTCTTAAAATTTTTCTTATTTTCCATTTCTTTGAAAGAAAAGCAATAACTTAGACATCACACTTTCTTTTAGTCATTGAAAGAAAAGGTCACCATCCACATACTCAGGTTTACCAAGAACCCTCCCATAGAGTAGGTGAAAGGGAAACACATCACCTCCAAAATCACTCTAGCCTTACTTTAATGATGAAGTTTAATTTATTATTTTCCCATTTACACTTCTTATTTATGTGTTTTTCCTACCTTTTACATCAAATTTTTAAAATGACACAAATTATTAAATAGATCCATACACTTCATAAAATATTTTATTAACCACTAGGGTATTATTAACCACAGCTTGAGTGGGCCTAATCGTTAAAAGAATGTGTTTCCTCCTAAGAGGTCACAATTTCAAAACCATAAGGGGGTAGAGTATGTATTCCTTCGTAAACTTAGCAGTCAAATTGCTCCGCGGATGTGGGTACCTTGTCCCACAAATAAGGGGGTCTCATGCACCAATTCGGTGTCTGGCTTGGACGTGACCTTAAAATTTGTAATATCCCCAAACGGAGATTAATAGTAAATAAAGTGCAAATAGACAACAACTACAAAAAAATGGTAAACACCATTAAAAATACATGAATTGAAGCCAAAATCCAGTGCTAAGCCATTTTATTAAAATGCTTGGAAAGAGTACAATATGGTGCTTAGAAGGATAGCACCTGGGCCTCGTCAAGGCAAGTTGAAGAACAACTCTAATCCTAGAAAATCATCTGCTGAAGTATGCTATGCATGGCTCTCCCACTGCACTGCCCAGTCCTGGAATTTATTGTTGCTGCCTAGTTTCAAACTATTGGTTGGCCTAGCTCTCGTGCTCAGAAAATTTCTGGAATTGGTCACCAAAATCCTCTCAATAAACCCACAAAAACCCACGAAGGAATTAGCCAAATGTTTACCTCGAAATTTTGACCCAATTTCCCCTAGCTACTCTAGCTGCTTACTGAGTTCGGATATTTTTTTGGCACCTCAAATCTACCCATAAAATTCCACCCAATTAATCTTGGCTTCTCCTCAAATAACCCAAAAAGGGTTCGCCCAAAGCTTAACCTTAAAAATTGGCCCTCTTGAGCTTGGCTCAATAAACTGCTGGGGAAATCGAACCACTAGAAGGGACTACTAGAAAATGCCTCTGGAATGCTGCAATAATCCCTAGTAGGATGTGGCCAGCCTCCCCTATAAATCTCCTGGTGTAAAGTCCCTTCTCTCCAACCTCCCGACACAAACTCCACACTACACTGCGTCCTCCACTACGTAGTTTTCTCCTCGTTTGCACATTACAGAATTGGCTACACTTCCTCCTGATGTTGTTGATAGAAAATCCCCATAAAAGGTGGAACTTCTCTCCTGAGTGGGCACT
Source organism: Pinus albicaulis (assembly GCA_034641835.2). Lineage (NCBI taxonomy): Eukaryota > Viridiplantae > Streptophyta > Pinopsida > Pinales > Pinaceae > Pinus > Pinus albicaulis. Next base: position 909,526,453 of record CM076580.1, on the reverse strand, counting down.
CAAAGTCCCCCGAGGTAGAGGTTGAGATCTCCGCTTGAAGATCTCATGTGTTAAACAATACTATAGACTTGGCTCTCCTGCTCAAGCGTGCTTTGTTAAAATGAAAAGAAGAAAATAGTTGAATGAATGAATGTCGAATGAGCCTTCCCTTCTTCCTTTTATCCATTGAGACCCAAAGTATTCCTTGGGTCCCATCTTGACCTGCGTTGCCTCTCCTTGGCCAATCACATGCTGCCTTCCTCTAGCCAATCTCACATTGTCCTTTTCGTGCCTCTTCTATGCTGCCACCTAAATCCAACTGGACCCCACCACTAGAGCCATAATTTTCCCTTAGGGACTTTAGGAAAAGAATTTATTTGGACTAATTATTAATTGTGGGTCCCCTACCCACTTTAATTCCACCCAACATTAGGATTTGCCAAAATTAATGAAAATTAATATCCCAATTAGTTGAATGCTAATTTATATTATAGTCCTCCCCACCAAAAATTGCTTGTCCTCAAGCAATGGTTGAATAAGCATCCTCTCTAGTTGACGCTCCCCATTGTCACTGCGAAGTTGTACCAGGGTCCCAGATGCACCACGGAATCATCCCTGACCTTTGCATCCCCCAGATATGAAGGGATCCCTCAATACCCGGATCTCGAGCCATCATGTCCAACGTGAAGCTCCCCCTGGTCCACTCACAATCCTGCCAAGAACAAGTAGCAGAAGCCCTCTGAACATCATCAGTGAGTAGGGAATCATGATAATGTGGCACAATTCCCAACTCCCCATGAAGTTTCCCTACCAAGTAGTCCATCCCACGCACTCCAAGAGTAAACCCTCGAAGATACTACCTAATCCCTGCAGAGATAGCATTTTGCTCACATGAGACCCTCCTGCTATCATCCCACTAACCAACTTGCCATATTAATGAATTCCCCCACTCCATCAGTGGCTCGCTAAATCCCAATGGAAGATCTACATGATCTCCCCATGTAGTATACAACTCACCCCTAGAGATTATCGAGTTGTGTAGAGTTTTAATGCTTGGGTCCACTGTCAATATCGTAGAGGTGCCACCATGATGTTGTTGCGCCACTCTGACTATGAGATACCCCCTACCGTGCGTAGATTATATCCCTCTCTCTCGGGGCATTATGGCGAAAAATCTGTGAAGGAAAATCTCACCCTGTCTAGGCATCTCCATGATGTTGATATCTACCCCTCCATTGCCAATCATGACCTTGAGAAACAACATGATAAGTCTGCCTCGCCATGCAATGGAGGTCTCAGTGCTCCCCCACTTGTCAAACCCAAGGTGGACTGTATCACCATCTGCTCTTTCCCTGCTCATCACAAAGTGGAGTGATCCACCTGCCCAACAGACCCCTGGATACCCCAACCATACTAGGAGATCACAACTCCCACTCCCCACAGGATGTCATTGCGTAGTGTTGCTACCTTCTAGAACCCATCTGGCCCTCATCTCCGACCCCTGTATGTATCCCCTGGGTGGACCCCAAGTATCAAGAGTTTGTCTCATGCATGTGTACCTTCCCTACTCTTGCCAGACCACGTCGTGATATCCGCTATCCCAACTCCTACTGATACACCTGGATACTGCTCGAAGTCTGGGTACCCTCCTCTAGGCGAAGCCTACCATCCACCATCCCTCAAATGTGATCCCAGGGGTGGAACATATGCTACCTTGGTAATCAACCATGCCATCCCTAAGCCTGGACCTATCAACTCGTGCACCTACCAATTGTCTCAACTGGAGAGTCTCCCCCCAGCTCATGACATGCAGTATCTCATCCAATTGTCTAGGGTGAGCCTCACATGCCCTGTTGCCTAAATGGAGAGTATCAAGGGGCACAAACCAAACACTCTGCGACCATAAGCAACATTGGAGGATGATGGGTAGGTATGTGCCAAAGGGTTTGACCAAATTTGAATGCTCAAGAGTAATCCTCCATATGACACTCTCTTTGCCTCGAATCTGCTGATAACACCCTCGTACCCTATCTCTACTAAAGCGACGTCTCCATATGTTCAACAAGATTCTCATCGATCATAGGTGAGTTTCATCTCGTTGTACACCTACGGCTCATGTTCATATGTCTCTGTGGAGGCAATACTCCAAGAGCCCATTGCTTCACATCTTGTGTCACTACATACCACCAAGTATCACCGCACTCCTTGACTTGCCATTGTATGTCGCAATCTGCCCCTCTACACCAATGGATACCCCGGGTAACAGCTATACTGTCGTGTACCGTCATGTGTCCATCCTGCGCCACCGCACCTGTCACTCCCTGCATGTACTCAATGTGATGGTAAGCACTCCTACTCCACAACGAAATATGACATGCTACAACACACCCCCATGCATCTCCATGCCCATCTACAGACTACTACCCAATGATGGATGCTCTGACACATCCCAAGGTGTGTTGGCCTAAGGTTGTATCCATATGCATCGTCCCATACTCGATCGATACCATCACCTCCACTGCCGAATCACCATACTCTCCAATGAATGGATCTCCCTTCCAAATCCTCCCTGAGGGACCCAAGAAGTGAATCTCCCTAGGTACTAGTAGCGATGCCAATCCTGCTCTACTCCTTTGTGTATTTTGTGCATGTTGGGAAACCAGCTCCAAAAATAGAAGAAAAGAGATATCAACGCCTTAGAAATAAGCCACTTCAAGGGGGAAACCTCCAATACATTACATGAATGAACAATTCTTGGATGATACAAATAACAAAAATTCCTTTCTATATATAGGAGTCCATGGGGCCACAATGTAATCCTAGCCGACCTAACAATAATAATGTAAGCGCACAATAATAACAACATGGGGTTTATAGGGGTACAACAATAACAATAAGGGGGTTATAATAACAACAATAAGGGACTATACTAATAATATAGGGACCTAAAATTCTCCTCTCCTTCAAAAAAGTGTTGTCCTCAACGCTTGAGTAGCTCTGGATGCTTTTGTATAAAATTTTCATCCTCCCATGTAGAATCTTCAGTGGGTAAGTTCTTCCATTTGATGAGATACTCTGAAATTGATCGATTTCGTAGAGGTCGAGTTCTTGTTTTCGTGAGTGCTTTAGGTTCCAATATGGTTTTTCCTTCCTCATCAAGTTCTGGCAATATTGTTTGAACTGGAAGTTTGTCCCCTATAACCTTTTTTAAGCATGAAACATGGAAAACTGGATGCACTCACGAAAAAGAAGGAAGCTCCAATTTGTATGCCATAGTACCAATATTTTGCAACACTTTGTAAGGACCATAGTACTTTGGTGATAATTTATTATCCTTCTTAGCTTGCTTGAGGGACATTTGTTTGTATGGTTGTAGCCATAAAAATACCTAGTCTCCCACGTCAAAAATTCTCTCACTGTGATGTTGATATGCCTGTTGTTTCATTCGATTTTGTGCCAAATTTAGGTTATCCTTTAAGAGTTGGAGAACTTCTTGTTGATGCTCGATGTGATCCTCCACTGCTTGAACCCTAGAATTTCCCCCTAAAGAATATGTGATGGAAGGTGGATGATATCCATAAAGTGCCATAAATGGGGTCATTTTTGCTGATGTATGGAAGGAAGTGTTATACCACCATTCAACGAGAGGTAACCACTTGACCCATTGTGCTTGCTTATCAGATACAAAACAACGAATATATCCTTCCAAACATTTATTCACTATCTCAGTTTGACCATCGAATTGAGGATGATAAGATGAGCTATGAGCTAGTTGAGTACCCAAAAAGGAAAATAATTCCGTCCAGAAATTTCCTGTAAAAATGAGATCTCTGTCACTTACAATAATCTTCAGGTTTCCATGTAGCTTTTGAATTGTTTCCATAAATGCAGTAGCAACTGTACTTGCTTTAAATGGATGACATAATGCACAAAACTGTGCATATTTGGTAAGTCTATCAACTACCACCATGATGACACTCCTTCCTTCGGACTTAGTTAAACCTGTGATAAATCCATTGAAATCTCCTCCCAACATTGACTTGGAGCGGATAAAGGTTGTAGAAGACCCGGGGTCTTAATTGTCTCAACTTTATTTTGCTGGCAAACCAAACATTCTGCCACAAAATTTTGAATATCATATTTAAGGCCATCCCAAAAAAATGCTTTCTTCACCCTGTGGTAAGTTTTTAAAAATCTCGAGTGTCCTCCTAAAGGAGAAGTGTGCAATTCCAAAATAATATTTTGTTTTAGTTGGGAATTATTGCAAATATATAAGCGATCTTTGTACCATAAGGAATCATTTTTCCAACTAAACGTATCAGATGTATTAGGATCTTGCTGGAATTTTTGAATGAGTGTCCACACTTCTTCATCCTTCTTCTATTCATCCCTTGCTTCGGTTATCCAATCTGGTTGGATAATAGAAATGGCACAAAGCAATGCTTCCACCTCTTCATCCTTTCTTGAGAGTGCATCTGCAACAACATTTAGCTTCCCTTTTTTGTAGATGATTTCAAAGTCATAACACAACATCTTTGTGACCCATTTTTTCTGCTCTTCTGAAGATATTCTTTGTTCCAAAAAGTGTTTAAGACTATCATGATCAGTTTTTACCTTAAAGTGTCTTCCCATTAGGTAAGGTCTCCATTTCTTTAGTGTATGTAGTATTGCCAACATTTCCTTCTCATAAATAGCCTTTTTTAAATACCTTCCTTTGATTGAATGAATTTCAAAAGCAATTGATATTTTTTCTTGCATTAAAACAGCACCAATTCCATTTCCTGAGGCATCACATTCCACATTAAAGGTTTTTGTCAAGTCTGGCGTAGCTAAGACTGGTGCTAGGCATATTGCCTCTTTAAGATGTTAAAAGGCCTTAGTTACTTCAGGAATCCATGAAAATGCATCTTTCTTCAACAATGTTGTTAGAGGTGCTGCTATTCTCCCATAATTCTTAACAAACTTGTGATAATACCCTGTTAACCCGAGAAATCCGCGCAACTGCTTTATGGTTGTGGGTACTTTCCATTCCTTAATGGCTTTAATTTTTTTAGGGTCTACCTTAACACCCTCGTGAGATACATCCTGATATTCCACCTCTTGTATTCCAAAGAAACATTTGGATGTTTTTGCATATAATTGTTTTTCCTCCAATAGTTTGAGCACCCTGTCAACATGTTGAACATGATCCTTCCAAGACCTGTGGTAGATTAGTATATCATCAAAAAATACTAGCACAAATTTTCCAAGGAGGGGTTTGAAAATGGAATTCATCAACCCTTGAAATGTAGAAGGTGCATTGGTAAGGCCAAAAGTCATGACCAAAAATTCATAATGGCCCTCATGCGTTCGAAATGTTGTTTTCCGAATATCTTCATCTTCATTCTAATTTGATGATATCTGGAACGAAGATCCAACTTGGTAAAATAAATTGCTCCATGTAATTCATCCAATAATTCATCAATCATAGGAATGGGAAATTTATCTTTAATAGTGAGCTTATTGAGTTCCCTATAGGCTATAATCTAGACACATGCACCATGATCCATATTTCTTGTGCACCAATACTACTGGGGCAAAGAAAGAACTTTGACTAGGTTTAATTATACCAGCCTCTAACATTTCTGCAACCATACGTTCAATTTCGCTCTTTGGGACATAAGGATATCTACAAGGCCTCATGTTTGGAGGAACACTTCCTGGAATCAAATGAATAGCATGATCATGATCACAAATAGGTGGGAGCCCTTTAGGAGTATCAAACACCGTGGAATGATTTTCCAATATTTTTTGGAGATCTGGAGAAATAGATGATTTTGATGTTGGAACTTCTAGTGAGCATAATTATGCAATTACGCCTTGTTGTTCTTTCTTTAGAATATTTGTCATGACATTAGAGATTATTATCTTTCATGGCTTCCTTGAGATACCCCGTAATTCGATTTCCTTTCCTTCTGAAAAAAGAAAAAATTCAAGAAAAGTTCTTGAAAATTAAAGGCTATCATCCCCAAATATTGTAACCATTGTACTCCTAGTACAACATCAGCACCTCCCATTGGGATGGAAAGCATTGGACTATTCAATACATATTCCCCCATGGCTAGCTTGATATTATGGCATTTTCCCGAGAAATTTATAGTTCCTCCATTTGCAACCATCACTTGACATTCTAGTGCTGGGTATAGGAAACAATTCAATTCCTTGGCTACCTTACAATGAATAAAATTATGGGTACTACCCGAATCAATCAACAATATTACCTTTTTCTTCTTGATATGTCCTTCTATCTTGAGAGTTTGAGGAGTGGTAATTCCTGCCAATGCATTACATGATATGGTTGGACTCATTTCTTCTTCTTCTAGGGTTGCTTCCTGGTGTATATCCTCTTCTTTTGAATTTTCTTGTTCATTTTCTTCCTCCTCTTCACAATCTATGTAAAATAATTCCTTCTTAGCACACTTATGACCTTTAGTGTATTTTCTATCACAACTGTAGCAAAGCCCTTTTTCTCTTTTTTCTTTTAATTGTTGTGGTGTCAACCTTGTAGGTTGTGGAAGTCTGGGAGTAGCAACACTTCCATCTTTATAGATGTGAGTGGTAGGCTTCATTGTTTCCATAATTTTACATTCAATTTTTTTTCCAACCTGGATGCCTTCTCCAATGAATCAGGTTCCCAAAAACGAACTTCGTGTTGGATGTTATCCTTTAAAATCCCTATGAAGACATCAATCCTGTGTTCCTCTGGAATATCAGCTACCCTTATATTAAATTTTTGGAAGTCCTCAATGTGCTCCCCGCTGAACCCTTTTGTTTGAGATTTATCAATTGGATAAAGAAGGTGTTGCTCTTTGTATCCTCATAATGTGCTATCATTTCCTCCGTAAAAATTGACCAAGTGACAATTTTTTTACGGGAGAAAAGCCATCTATACCATACAAATGTATTTTGTTCTAAATGTAAAGTTGCAATGCGTACCTTTTGTGTGTTTTGCACATTATTGAGATCAAAATATTGCTCCATCTATAGTATCCATGTTACGGTATCCTTGCCATCAAACTTCCTCATATCCATTTTTGGAATATGGTGGTTCTTCCATCCAACATTAGGGTTTATGAAATCGTGTTTAACATTTATTTTGTTCTCATCATGAGTTTCCTCTACTATCTTTTCACCATTAGGAAACATTTCTTGTATCAACTTTGTTAAACCTTCCATGTCTGCTTTTAGATCATTCTTCATGTTTTCCATTTTTTCATCGATCTTAGCTTCCATGTCATCCATCTTAGATTCCATGCCAGCTTCCATGCCATCCATCTTAGCGTCCATGCCATTTTTCAAACCATCCATCTCAGATTCCACGCCTGTCTTCAAACCATCCATCTTAGTTTCCATGCCTTTCTTCAAAACTTCCATGTCATTTTTTGTTGCTCTTTGCGAGAGCGAAATTTGTTGCATTTGTTCTTGTAATTTTGATATGTCATGTTGCATTTCTTCATCTTCATGAGCCATAGTAGAGCCTTCTGAAGGCTTAACGGGTGTTGAATTCTTTTTAGGGGGCATTTTAGAACCCAATGCTTATATATATTCTACAATATGCCCTTGGAATCAATTCAAATTGATTCTTCAAACAAGACTTATGCAATTCAAAAAACAAATACACACCTTTTTCTTGCTTTTGAGGAGCTCGATATTGAAATTGAATTATCTCTGTGATTTCAGATCTTTAATATCTGAAATTTGGCCCTGAAGTAGCCCTATGAATCCTCTTTCAAATGCCACAGGTCTGACCTGATTTGGATTCTTCAAGGCAAAGTTATGTCCAATCTCCCACAATGACCTAATTATGGACTCGTTCAGTAGAGCAAACTTGTACGACTTTCCACGTGTCACTGTTTGCTCCTTCGGCTCTAAAATTGATAGACAGGAAACTATAGTCTGTGTAATTCTGGACACTTTTGACAGAATTCCAATCCGATGTTCAGAGAGAGATTTATGAATATTTTCCCACGATCACCTCTTTGAGATGAAATTCATGAGCCTGAAAAAGCCCTAAATTCCACAAACCATATCTCCAAAAATATTATGAACCAATCTCTGAAAGTTTGCAAAGATTTTCCTCAGGATTTCGAATTTGCTCTCTAAAACATTTAGCTTTTAAACCTTCGTAGAAAAAAAGTTATAGTGAAAATGCCACTATGACCTGTTTGGAGTAGCAAAACCCTAGAATCCAAAGCTCTGATACCAAATGTTAGGAAACCAACTCCAAAAATAGAAGAAAAGAGATATCAACACCTTAGAAATAAGCCACTTCGAGGGGGAAACCTCTAATACATTACATGAATGAAAAATTCTTGGATGATACAAATGACAAAACCTCCTTTATATGTATAGGAGTCCATGGGGCCACAATGTAATCCTAGTGAGGCCATAATGTAATCCTAGCCGACCTAACAATAATAATGTAAGGGCACAATAATAAAAATATGTGGGTTACAGGGGTACAACAATAACAATAAGGGGTTACACTAACAAAAATAAGGGATTATAATAGTAATATAGGGACCTAACAATGCCCCACAAAAATGCACAGAATCCCCAGCTCCATACAAGGCACTCTCTAGTGGCCTACCAATACCCCCTCCTCTGTCAAACTCTTGCGAGAGTATGATGATCATCCTGTGATCATGTGTACAATCCTCGTACCAAGACAACTCAAGAATTTTGTACCTAAACTAGTTGGACACTAGTGTTGGCTGAAACTCCACTAGTGAATGTGCACACTCAACTGCTAGGTCAACTGTACCCTCCAGGTCATAGTCAACTGGCATACCTGGGAAGTGATAGGTAGTCCTACCTGGATCCCAATGCCAGTCTAGGCTTCTAGTAACCCCAGTGCCTGGAAGCTCCAGTTGAGCTACACCTTAGTGCATCACCATCTCCATAACCCACTTCCCCGGGTACCAACTCAGAATCTCTCGCCATCCAACCCCAAGAGAGGGATCGAATGTGTGAACTCCTGCACCTAGAGCAACCCTAACATGCATATGTTGCACCCTCTGCGACTCATGTCGTCACATCCTGATATTCAAGTGAATGCATGATATCTAACTAAGTAGCTCTGTCTCTCTCTCTCTCCAATAGCCAAAGGTGACCCTACCGTGCTACTAGGCCCATCTATGTATGCCTGAAGGGGGCTGATCTGACACTCCATTGTGCCCTCTAGCTGTACCATAAGTTGCTCCAGCTGAATCATCACAAGTGACTCATCATCCTGAATATCTCCCATCGAGTCCCCTAATACCATATGCACACTGGAATACAAAATCAACCTACTATTATCAAGTCTTCATGCTCCCCAAAAGCATCCTCATATGACCCCATGGACTCATCCAAAGAAGATTCCTCATCCTGACATACAGAAGGAATGTCCTCTTGCTCTACCTGTGTATCTCTTAGTTCCTCATCAAAGGTGGATACATCTCCTGGCACCTCACCCATCTGTTGCGTGTGGTTGTCACCCAAAAACCCAGACACGACTCCGATCATCACCTCAATGGATGGCTCTACTGGGGTAGGCTCTAATCTCTCCACGAAGATGTCAACCGACACAGTCAAGGAATTCTCCAACAAGGGTGAGTCCTGTGTCACACTAGGTGTATCTACAAGCTCCCCACAATCCTGTGTGCCCTCATCCTCCAAGTGCGAGGTAGCCATTTTGATGGCTTTCCCCTCTGTTATTCAATCAACTTGGAAAGAGGTTTCCAACTTTTCCACCTGATCCCGAGCCGTGCAATTAGTGGATCCATCATACACGGGAAAAGGTGTCCTCCCAATGGTACACTGCAACTTTGAACTATGTGTGCTAGACCCCCCATTGTTCCTTCCTTCTTAATCCCACCTGAGTTGGCAGTAATCTCTGAAGGACAAAGCTGCTCTGAATTCCCCCCCCATGGACTGTCATTCTCGGAAATAGTCCCCCATGGGTATATGATCATGCCGCCTACCTTGCACACTAGGTACTGGAGGTAAGAATGTAGGCATTGTGATCCTGGTTGGCCTACTTAAGGTTGGAAAGTGAGTGGCTGGTAAAGGGTGGTCACACTATTGTGAGACCCCTGAAGTATCCTCGATTAGGAACTCATGATGGATGCTTTTATCCCTATTCGGTTGCTTGAGTCCTTCCATGTTATGAAACCAGCTCCAAAAATAAAATAAAAGAGAGAGATCAACGCCTTAGAAATCAGCCACTTCGAGGGGGAAACCTCCAATACATTACATAAATGAAAAATTCTTGGATGATACAAATGACCAAAACCTCCTTATATATATAGGAGTCCATGGGGTCACAATATAATCCTAGCCGACCTAACAATAATAATGTAAGGGCACAATAATGACAATATTAGGGTTACAGGGGTACAACAATAATAATAAGGGGGTTACACTAGCAACAATAAGGGACTATACTAGTAATATAGGGACCTAACATGCCCCTCTCCTTCAAAAAAGTGTTGTCCTCAATGCTTGAGTAGATCCGGATGCTTATGTACAAAATTCTCATCCTCCCATGTAGAATCTTCAGTGGGTAAGTTCTTCCATTTGATGAGATACTTTGAAATTGATCGATTTCGTAGCTGTCGAGTTCTTGTTTCCGTGACTACTTCAGGTTCCAATATGATTTTTCCTTCCTCATCAAGTTCTGGCAATATTGTTTGAAATGGAAGTTTGTCCCCTATAACCTTCTTTAACCATGAAACATGGAAAACTGGATGCACTCGCGAAGAAGCAGGAAGCTCCAATTTGTATTCCATAGTACCAATATTTTGCAACAACTTGTAAGGACCATAGTACTTTGGCGATAATTCATTATCCTTCTTAGCTTGCTTGAGGGACATTTTTTTGTATGGTTGTAGTCATAAAAACACCCAATCCTCTACATCAAAAATTCTCTCGCTGCGATGTTGATCTGCCTGTTGTTTCATTCGATTTTGTGCCATGATCGATGTGATCTCCCACTACTTGAAACTTAGAATTTTCTCTTAAATGAGATGTAATGGACAGTGGATGATATCCATAAAGTGCCATAAATGGGGTCATTTTTGTTGCAGTATGGAAGGAAGTGTTATACCACCATTCAGCGATAGGTAACCACTTGACCCATTGTGTTTGCTTATCAGATCAACGAAGATATCCTTCCAAACATTTATTCATTATCTCAGTTTCACCATCGGATTGAGGATGATAAGATGAGCTATGAGCTAGTTGAGTACCCAAACAAGAAAATAACTCCATCCAAAAATTTCCTGTGAAAATGGGATCTCTGTCACTTACAATAATCTTTGGGTTTCCATGTAGCTTTTGAATTGTTTCCATAAATGCAGTAGCAATTGTACTTGCTTAAATGGATGAGATAATGCACAAAAGTGTGCATACTTGGTAAGTCTGTCAACTACCACCATGATGACACTCTTTCCTTCGGACTTGGGTAAACTTGTGATAAAATCCATTGAAATCACCTCCCAACGTTGTCTTGGAATGGATAAAGGTTGTAGAAGACTCGGGGTCTTAATTGTCTCAACTTTATTTTGCTGGAAAACCAAACATTCTGCCACCAACTTTTGAATATCAGATTTAAGGCCATCCCAAAAAAATTCTTTCTTCACCCTGTGGTAATTTTTTAAAAATCATGAGTGTCCTCCTAAAGGAGAAGTGTGCAATTCCAAAAGAATCTTTTGTTTTAGTTGGGAATTCTTGCAAATATATAAGTGATCTTTGTACCATAAGGAATCATTTTTCCAACTAAATGTATCAGATGTACTAGGATCTTACTGCAACTTTTGAATGAGTGTCCATACATCTTTGTCCTTCTTCCATTCATCTCTTGCTTCGGTTATCCAATCTGGTTGGATAATAGAAATGGCACAAAGCAATGCTTCCACCTCTTCATTCTTTCTAGAGAGTGCATCTGCAACAACATTAAGCTTTCCTTTTTTGTAGATTATTTCAAAGTCATAACCCAACATCTTTGTGACCCATTTTTGCTGCTCTTTTGAAGATATTCTTTGTTCCAAAAAGTGTTTAAGACTATCATGATCAGTTTTTACCTTGAAGTGTCTTCCCATTAGGTAAGGTCGCCATTTCTTTAGTGCATGTAGTATTGCTAACATTTCCTTCTCATAAATATCTTTTTGTAAATACTTTCCTTTGATTGGACGACTTTCAAAAGCAATGGGTCTTCCTTCTTGCATTAAAACAACACCAATTCCATTTCCTAAGGCATCACATTCCACAAGAAAGGTTTTTATGAAGTTTGGTGTAGCTAAGACTAGTGTTAGGCACATTGCCTCTTTAAGATGTTCAAAGGCCTTAGTTGCTTCAGGAGTCCATGAAAATGCATCTTTCTTCAATAATGTTGTTAGAGGTGCTGCTATTCTCCCATAATTCTTAACAAATTTGCGATAATACCCTGTTAACCCGAGAAATCCTCGCAACTTCTTTATGGTTGTGGGGACTTTCCATTCCTTAATGGCTTTAATTTTGTTATGGTCTACTTTAACACCCTCATGAGATACAATATGACCCAGATATTCCACCTCTTGTACTCCAAAGAAACATTTGGATTTTTTTGCATATAATTGTTTCTCCTGCAATAGTTTGAGCACCCTGTCAACATGTTCAACATGATCCTTCCAAGACCTGTTGTAGATTAGTATATCATCAAAAAATACTAGCACAAATTTCCTAAGGAAGGGTTTGAAAATGGAATTCATCAACCCTTGAAATGTAGAAGGTGCATTGGTAAGGCCAAAAGGCATGACCAAAAATTCATAATGACCCTCATGAGTTTGAAATTTTGTTTTCAGAATATCTTCAATCTTCATTCTAATTTGATGATATCCTGAATGAAGATCCAACTTGGTAAAATAAATTTCTCCATGTAATTCATCTAATAATTCATCAATCACATGAATGGGAAATTTATCTTTAATAGTGATCTTATTGAGCTCCCTATAATCTGGACACATGCACCATGATCCATCCTTCTTGTGCACCAATACTACTGGAGCAGAGAAAGAACTTTGACTAGGTTGAATTATACTAACATCTAACATTTCTGCAATCATACGTTCAATTTCGCTCTTTTGGACATAAGGATATATGTAAGGCCTGATATTTGGAGGGACGCTTCCTAGAATTAAATAAATAGCATGATCATGATCACGAATAGGTGGGAGTCCTTTGGGAGTTTCAAACACCTTGGAATGATTGTCCAAGACTTTTTGGAGATCTGGAGAAATATATGATTTTGATGTTGGAACTTCTAGTGAGCATAATTGTGCAATTACGCCTTATTTTTATTTATTCAAAAGCTTTGTCATGATATTAGAGCTTATTATCTTTCCCGGCTTCCCTGCTATACCCCGTAATTCGACTTCCTTTCCTTCCAAAAAAATTTCAAGAAAAGTTCTTGAAAATTAAAAGCTACCATCCCCAAAGATTGTAACCATTGTACTCCTAGTACAACATCAGCACCTCCCATTGGAATAGAAAGCATTAGACTATTCAATGCATACTCTCCCATGGTTAGCTTGATATTATGCATTTTCCAGAGCAATTTATAGTTCCTTCATTTGCAACCATCACTTGACAATATGGTGTTGGGGATAGGAAACAATTCAATTTCTTGGCCACCTTACAATGAATAAAATTATGGGTACTACCCGAATCATTCAAGACTATTACCTTTTTCTTCTTGATATGTCCTTCTATCTATAGAGTTTGAGGAGTGGTAATTCTTGCTAATGCATTACATGATATGGTCAGACTCATTTCTTCTTCTTCTAGGGTTGTTTCTTGGTGTGTATCCTCTTCTTTTGAAGCTTCTTGTTCATTTTCTTCCTCCTCTTCACACTCTACATAAAATAATTTCTTCTCAGCACACTTATGACCTTTAATGTATTCTCTATCACAACTATAGAAAAGCCATTTTACTCTTTTTTCTTCCAATTGTTGTGGTGTCAACCTTGTAGGTTATGGAATTCTAGGAGTAGGAACAGTTCCATCCTTATAGATGCGAGTGGTAGGCTTCTTTGTCGCCATAATTTTACATTCAATTTTTATTGCCAACCTGAATGCATTCTCCAATGAATCAGGTTCCCAAATGCGAACCTAATGTTGGATGTGATCCTTTAAACTCCCTATGAAGACATCAATCATGTGTTCCTCTGGAATAACAGTTACCCTTATATTCAATTTTTGGAAGTCCTCAATGTGCTCCACCACTGAACCCTTTTGTTTGAGATTTATCAATTGGTTAAAGAAGGTGTTACTCTTTGTATCCTCATAATGTGTTATCATTTCCTCCGTAAAAATTGACCAAGTGACATTTTTTTATAGGAGAAAAGCCATCGATACCATAAAAATGTATTTTGCTCTAAATGTAAAGTTGCAATGTGTAACTTTTGTGTGTTTTGCACATTACTGAGATCAAAATATTCCTCCATCTGTAGTATCCATGTTACAGGATCCTTGCCATCAAACTTCCTCACATCTATCTTTGGAATATGGTGGTTCTTCCATCCAACATTTGAGTTTATAAAATCACGATTAACATTTATTTTGTTCTTATCATGAGTTTCCTCTACTATCTTTTCACCATTAGGAAACATTTCTTGTATCAACTTTGTCAAACTTTCCATGTCTGATATTAGATCATTCTTCATGTTTTCCATGTTGTCTTTCATTTTTTCATCGATCTTAGATTCCATGTCATCCATCTTAGCTTCCATGCCATCCACCTTAGCTTCCATGCCTTTCTTCAAACCATCCATCTTAGCTTCCATGATTTTCTTCAAAACTTCCATTTCATTTTTTGTTGATCTTTGCAAGAGTGAAATTTGGTGCACTTGCTCTTCTAATTTTGACATGTCATGCTGTAGTTCTTCATCTTCATGTGTCATATTAGAGCCTTCTGAAGGCTTAATTGGTGTTGAATTCTTTTTAGGGGGCATTTTAGAAGCCAATATTGATATCTATTCTACAGTATGCCCTTGGAATCAATTCAAACTGATTTTTCAAACAAGACTTATGCAATTCGAAAAACAAAAATACACACCTTTCTCTTGCTTTTGAGGATCTCAATATTGAAACTGAATTATCTCTGTGAATTCGGATATTCAATATCTAAAATTTGGTCCTATAGTAGCCCTCTGAATCTTCTTTCAAATTCCATAGGTCTGACTTGATTTGGATTCTTCAAGACAAATTTATTCTCAATCTCCCACAATGACTTAATTATGGACTGGTTCAGTAGAGCGAATTTGTATGGCATGCCACGTGTCACTGTTTCCTCCTTTAGCTCTGAAATTGATATGCAGGAAACTAAATTTTGTGTACTTACGGCCACTTTTTACAAAATTCCAATCCGATGCTCAGAGAGAGAGTTATGACGATTTCCCCACGGTCACTTCTTTGAGATGAAATTTTGGAGCCTGAAGAAACCCCTAACATCCACAGATCATATCTCCCAAAATATTTCGAACCAAGATCTGAAATTTTTGTAGGAGGTTCCCGAGGATTGTAGCTTCACTCTGTAAAAAATTCATCTTCTGAACCTTCGTAGAAAGAAAATTATAGCGCAAATTCCATGATGACCTGTTTTAGGCGAAATTCGGGAGCCTGAAAAAACTCTAACTTCCACAGATCATATCTCCGACAATATTTCGAACCAAGGTCTAAAAGTTTTACACGACGTTCCTTAGGATTTCGGCTTCGCTCTGTAAAAATTTCAGCTTCTGAACATTCGTAGAAAAATAGTTATAGCGAAAATTCCACGATGACCTATTTGGAGCAGCAAAACCTTGGAATCCAAAGCCCTGGTACCAAATGTTATGAAACCAGCTCCAAAAATAGAAGAAAAGAGAGATCAACGCCTTAGACATTAGCCACTTCGAGGGGGAAACCTCCAATACATTACATAAATGAACAATTCTTGGATGATACAAATGACCAAAACCTCCTTCTATATATAGGAGTCCATGGGGTCACAATATAATCCTAGCCGACCTAACAATAATAATGTAAGGGCACAATAATAACAATATTGGGGTTACAGGGGTATAACAATAACAATAGGGGGGTTGCACTAACAACAATAAGGGACTATACTAGTAATATAGGGACCTAACATTCCAACATTCCCTTTTTTTCTTTCGCTAAATCAATTAGGGCCTTTAAGATTCTACCAAATGTTAATTCCCCCATATTTTCCACCTCTACTGCCTACCCTCCTTGTTCATAGGAAAATATCCTTACAGTTGAGACAAGAACAAAGCTCTGATACCACTGTAATTTCCCCAAATGGGGATTAACAATAAATAAAGTGCAAATAGACAACAACTACAGCAAAATTGAAAACACCATTAAAAATACATGAACTGAAGCCAAAATCCAGCGCTGAGCCATTTTATTAAAATGCTTGGAAAGAGTACAATATGGTGCTTAAAGGATAGCATCTAGGCCTGCTCAAGGCAATCTGAAGAACAACTCTAATCCTAGCAAATCATTTGTTGATGTATGCTTTGCATGGCTCTCCCACTGTGTTGCCCAATCATGGAATTTGCTATTGCTGCTTGGTTTCAGACTATTGGTTGGCCTAGCTCCTGTGCTCACAAAATTCCGGGAATTGGTCACCATACTCCTCTCAATAAACTCACAAAAATCCGCAAAGGAATTGGCCACATGTTGACCCCGAAATTTCGACCCAATTTCCCCTAGCTCCTCTAGCATCTGGCTGAGTTCGGATCTTTGTTTGGCACCTCAAATATGCCCAGAGAAATTTGCCAAATTAATCTTGGTTTCTCCTCAAATAACCTAGAAAAACACAGAAGGGGTTCGCCCAAAGCTTAACCTCGGAAATTGACCCTCTTGGGTTTGGCTCAATAAACTGCTAGGGAAATCGAACCACTAGAAGGGATTGCTAGAAAATGTCTCTGGAATGCTGCAATAATCCCTAGTAAGAGGTGGCTAGCCTCCTTTGCAAATCTCCTGGTGTGAATTCCCTTCTCTCCAACCTCCCGACACAAACTCCACACTACACTGCGTCCTCTACTACATAGTCTACTCCTCCTTTGCGCAGTCCAGAAATGGCTACGCTTCCTCCTGATGTTGTTGATGGAAAATCCCCTCACAAAAGTTGGAACTCCTCTCCTAAGCAAGAACTCGAAGTCCCTCGAGGCAGAGGTTGAGATGTCCACTTGAAGATCTCGTGTGCTAAACAGCACTGCAGACTTGGCTCTCTAGCTCAAGCGTGCTTTGTCAAAATGAAAAGAAGAAAATAGTTGAATGAATGAATGTCGAATGAGCCTTCCCTTCTTCCTTTTATCCATTGAGGACTAACATATGCCTTGGGTCCCACCTTGACCTGCGCTGCCTCTCCTTGGCCAATCACCCGCTACCTTCCTCTAGCCAATCTCGCGCTGTCCTTTTTGTGCCTCTTCTACGCTACCACCTAAGGCCAACTCGACCCCACCACTAGAGCCACAATTTTCCCTTAGAGACTTTAGGAAAAGACTTTGTTTGGCTTCATTATTAATTGTGGGTCCCCTACCCACTTTATTTCCACCCAACATTAAGATTTGCCAAAATTAATCAAAAGTAATATCCTAATTAACTAACAACTAATTTTAAAATGTTACAAAATTGGATGATAATAACAAACTTCCAACTATCCTAAAGATTAAAAAAATGAAAAAAAAAAATATATATATATATATATATATATATAGATATATATATAAAATAAACCTATGATAACTATCCTTTAACTTTGAGTAAAAAAAATGTTATTTAAAACCTCAAAATGCATCAGAAATCCTATTTATTTATATCAATAAACACCCCCAACAAATATTCACTTTAATCTCATTTATTTATATAATAAACAACCCTAACAATATCATACACGCGCTTATATACACTTTTAACGTGTTTAATTTAAATTAAAGTGAGTCCTCGTCATTCCTTATTTTTGATAAAATAGTGTTTTTAGTATATGTGGTATTATTCAGAAGCGCAGCCTTCGAAATATATTAATTTCGTTAAACGTAATTAAAAAGGGAAAGCATATTCTTAAGCAGCAAAATAACCTCTATCGTACACCGTTGATTGCATGATTAAAAAAAACGCACTCCACGAACAAGTACAATGTAATATCACTATCATTAATAAATATATATATATATATATCACTATTTACGTGTTTGGTGTGTATGACCATTACTTCGTTTCTATATAGTATCATAATTTTTAATTTTTAATTAATTGAGTGGTGTTATTTTCTTATTAAAGGAATTTACCACATTTTTTTAATTAATTAATGTGAAGATATAATTGGTATAAAATAAAATATATATATATATATATATATAAAATAACAATTTTAATGAAAAATAGAATTATCTTAATAGAATTAATGAAAAATACAATTATCTTATTAATAAGTGTTAGATTTTAGAGAGTATTAGAAAAATGTGTTATATTTTAGAGATTTTTAATTATAAATATTAAGTGTATATTTAAAAAATAATAATAAAAAAATATTTGTTTTTTTAATGAAAGATTGTGATTAAATTTATTAAGTTATTTGTATTATATATATAGAGATTTGTTATTATTTGTATGATTATAACTAATTAACCATTATATTAATAGGAAGTACGGCTCCTTATAATTAATACAAAGATCATATCATACAAAAATCATGACATATTGGAGTTATTGTTGTTGATATTTTTTAATAAAAAAATTGAAATTGTTATTTAAAAAAATATTAATATTCCAAAATAATAATATCTAAAAAAAATAATTCTAGTCAAAAATTATTTGTGCTCTATAAATCCATAACGGCATACTCACATTTTACATACGATATCTAATATAACTCATCAATGTTAAATATAAAACTTAATCTAATAAAATAAAGAATAAAAACACTTGACCTAAATAATTACATGAAATTCAACCTAATCAACTGCTCAAATTAACTCACCTACTAAGATATCAAACATGGTGTTTTATTAAAAACTCTCGACTACTCAAATTTACTAACTTACTAAAATGTCAAACATGGTGTTTTTTTTTTTTTTTTTGTAAGCTCGGTAGTTCCTTTCATTTTTAAACTCTCGACTACTCAAATTTACTAACTTACTAAAATGTCAAACATGGTGTTTTTTTTTTTTTTTGTAAGCTCGGTAGTTCCTTTCATTTTTCAACTTTTTTTTTTTTTTCCAGATACATCACCCCAATTGGGGAAGGGAATTGAACCTGTGATGAGTGCTATAACAGCCCGCCTCATCACCGTTTAACCAAGACCTCACAGACCAAACATAGTGTTTTATTAAAAACTACTCTTAAGTTAAAAAAACCATTAAACTATTTTCCTAAATAATTATAGTAAGTAATTTTAAATAAAATAATAAACATTTAAAAAGAAATTAAATGAAAACAATGCTATTAACCATTATTTTTATCACAAACAATGTTAATGACATTGATCGTGAAATTAGGTAATAATGATTCCATAAGGTGGAGTGAAGATGTAGTAGCATATGAGTCGTTGAATTGGCATGAGGAGCAAGGAGTGAAGATGACAAATGGGCATTCAATTCTGGTGCGACTCTTCGTGTCGTGTGTAACCACTTGCATTTCAAAACAATCCAATGATTGGGCAGGGGCATCCTTACTATCCCTTCTTTCCCTTCTTTTTCTTCTCACTCAATTCAATTGGATTTGGACTCTTCATTTTGGTTTTTTCTTAGTACTACAAAGCTACTGCAGTACAAAGTACCGCTTTCCAATTCACTATTTCAAATTACCATTCAACTATGGGTGTGTTTTGGTAAAGTTTTATGAAATATATAAATATATATGTATAAGTACTTATATAAGAGGTGAGGTTAAAACTCATATATCATAGAATTGGAATTGCGTGAAGAGTACCTTTTCATATAACATGTCAAATTTCAAATAGATAATGACCTTAACTTTGTAAATTCCATATTAAAAAGTTGGAATGAGTAGGATATATTTCTACTTAATTTTGACATTCAGGGTCTCAAACCCATATTCATTGAATCTCCCTATCTTAGCATCTCTTAAAGCCCCACAATAGAAGAAAGCACCTACTTCTATATTAAACGACGGGGTTCCATAAAAATTCCAATTTCAGACACATTAATAATCAACTTTGGAATTATTCTTATTCTTCTTATTTCTAGTCTTATAACACTTCAAATTTGGTTCTTTCAAATAACTAAACATTCTGGTAAAGTTTCATAAAGTAATCTAATTATCATAACTCACATTAGCACTCTTCCTTTTTCATAAATTAGGATGTTACTCATTTATAAATATAAATTTTTTATATAAATATCCTTTACACTTATATTTATTAAAAATATATTTATATGTATATTATCAAATCAAAATTGAAAATACTATTTAAATGGATGTTATTTATTTATTTTTCAATTTTTTTAAATAAAAGATTAGGATAATTTGTATTAAAGGAGGTTTGAGCATTAAACTCAGATATGGTATATGACAGTGATTTAGAGATTATTTTCCAAACTACTATTTCAATTCTTACCCAGACTCTACTCTCTAAGTACATCATGTTAAATATTCAATGTTGTTAAACAAAATATTGTCAAACAAAAAACAAAATTTACAATTTATCAAAGGTAGTTGTAACTAGTTAAGTGGTTGATGATCTTTGGAGACTCTTTTGTCTTCATATTTTGCCTGGTAGGTCTTCCCCATCTAAGTTTGAATCTCATCCAAATGAGGGTGTAGGACATTTTTACGTAACCATATCACAAAACAGAAGAAAAGATAGATCAAGGACTTGAAAATAAGCTTCTTCGAGGGGGCAACCTCCTTTTACATCACCTAAATGAATAATTATTGGATGATTCAAATGATCACAAGACCTCATTGGTATATATAGGAGCCTAAAGAGTCAAAATATAATTAGGGCCTACATAACAATAATAATGTAAGGGCTCAACAATAACAATAGCAGGTTTCTGTGGGGAACAACAATAACAATATGGGGCTACACTAGTATTATAGGGATCAAAAAAGTGTTTTCCTCAACACTTGAGCAGTTATGGATGCTTCTGTATGAAATACTCATCCTCCCATGTGGAATCTTCAGCGGGTAAGTTCTTCCACTTAATGAGATACTCTGGAATTCATCGATTTCGTAGTCGTCGGAGTCTTGTTTTTGTGATTGCTTCAACTCCAATATCATTTTTCCTTCATTGTCAAGCTCTGGCAACATAGTTTGAACTAGGAGCTTGTCACCTACAACCTTCTTTAAACATGAAACATGGAAAATTGGGTGTACTCGCGAAGATGTGGGAAGCTCCAATTTGTTTTTCATAGTACCAATCTTTTACAACACCGTGTAAGGGCCATAGTACTTGGGTGATAATTTACTATCCTTCTTAGCTTGTTTGAGGGACATTTTTTTGTATGGTTGTAGCCATAAAAATACCCAATCGCCCACATCAAAACTTATTACACTATGATGTTGGTATGCTTTTTTTTTCATTCGATTCAATGCCAGAGTTAGGCTATCCTTTAAGAGTTGGAGAAAATACCTAATGACCCACATCAAAACTTCTTTCACTGTGATGTTGGTATGCATGTCGTTTCATTTGATTCAACACCAGAGTCAGGTTATCCTTTAAGAGTTGGAGAACTTGTTGTTGATTCTTGATGTGATCTTCCACTGCTTGAACCTTAGAATTGTTTCTTAAATATGACGTGATGGGCGGTTAATGATATCCATAAAGTGCCATAAATGTGGTCATTTTTGCTACGATATGGAAGGAAGTTTTATACCACCATTCTACTAGAGGTAACTATTTGACCCATTGTGTTTGTTTAATAGATACAAAGAAACAAAGATATCCTTCCAAACATGTGTTCACTGTCTCATTTTTCCCATCAAATTGAGGATGATAAGATGAGTTATGAGCTAATTGAGTACCAAGACAAGAAAATAATTTTTTCCAAAAAATTCTAGTGAAAATGGGATCTATATCACTTACAATAATCTTTGGGTTTCCATGTATCTTTTGAATTGTTTCCACAAATGCAATAGTGATTGTATTGCCTTTGAAAGAATGAGATAGTGCACAAATATGTGCATACTTGGTAAGTTTGTCAACTACCACCATGATGATACTATTTCCTTCGGAATTGGATAAACTTGTGATAAAATCAATAGAGACCTCCTCCCAATGATGGCGTTGAATGACTAATGGTTTTAAAAGACCTGAGGTCTTAATTGTCTCAACTTTATTTTGTTGGAAAATCAAACGTTCTGCCACAAATTTCTGGATATCAAATTTAAAGCCATCCAAAAAAAAATCCTTCTTGACCCTGTGGTAAATTTTTAAAAATCCTAAGTGCCCACCTATAGTAGAGGTGTGCAATTCCAAAATAACCTTTTGTTTGAATTGGGAATTATTACATAGATATGAGCAATCTTTGTAACACAGTGAATCATTTTTCCAGATAAATGTATTAGATGCACTAGGATCTTGTTGTAACTTTTGAATGAGTGTCCACACCTCTTCTTCATTCTTCCATTCATCCCTTTCTTTAGCTATATAATCAGGTTGGATAATAGAAATGGCATGGAGAAATTCTTGCACATCCTCATTGTTGAGTACCAGATTTGTATACTTTTCTCTCCCATTTTCGCCCACCTTTCTATCTCTTTGTATCATTATTGTTCTTAAACACACGAGGTAAACCCCTTTCTTTTATCTTACATGGGATATTTGATTAATGAAGTAATAGTCAAGGAGGTTTTACCTTTTGCAAACATTAAATCCGATATTTTTACAGATTTGGCAAAAACAGGAAGATTACAACTATGAGTCATGGAGTAGCTCCTAATTTCTAGCACTATCTTCACTTGCTGCTACAACACAATAGACTCTGTTTCACCCTAGCGATATTTCAGGATTTTTCATGGTTTCCTTTTGGCAACTAGGTTGTTGTTGTAATGAATTGTATAATTGTAGATATGTAGTTGTTTAAGGAAATCTGTGATTTCTTGAACAGTTGTATAAAGAGGGTCTGCGGGCTGTGAATCGGGGTTAAGGAAGCATATACAGATTTTGTAATAGAAGTATTTTCCAATTAATTGAATGCACAACATTTCATTGTTTCACCTGTAACATTGTGAGTTTACCGCAGCCCTGATCAGAGAGTTGGGCCCACTCTTCTGATCAGGTGCTATGTTATCTTTCTTTCCATTGATTTCATGTTTTAGTTTGGTTTTGTAATTGATGTTTCAGTATACTCTGCAATTGCTGTGAATACCTTTTTAATTCTGCAATCCATTTTAATTATTGTTACAGTAGTTTTTCTATTCATTTAATTAAGCATGTGATCCAATAGCAGGTTGTGTGACTGCTCTTTCGTATACTGTGTGTGTTAATCTTGAAATAGCTAACGCCCTTGGGTTGATAATTTATGTGGGAAAAGGGTTTGAATATTGTTCACATCTGGACACCAACATTTTGGCGTCCTTGTCGGGGAAGGCTAACAAGGTGCAAGAACATGATCTGCAATTAATCTAAGGGCCGATCTCTCGTCTTGAGGAGGGAATTTATTGCCCTACTTCAAGTCTTAAGCGTAGTGTTTTGTGTTTTTCTATTTTTATTTTTTTTAGAATTGATCTCTCGTCTTGGGGAGGGCATCCATTACCCTGCTCCAAGTCCTGAGCATAGTGTGTTGTTTTCCTTGCGTTGTTTTTTTTTTTTTGTTAAGACCAATCTCTCATCTTAGGGAGGGTATTTTTTACCCTGCTCTAAGTCCTGAGCATATTTTTTAGACTTTCTGCTTTTTTTTATTATTTTTCTGAAAGGGCCAACTTCTCGTCCTAGGGAGGTTATTTGATTACCCTACTTCAGGTCTTGGACTTTGATTTTCTTTTTAGTTTATTCGATTTTCTGTTTTGAACCTACTCTCTCATCCCGTGGAGGAAGCTACCTGTCCTGCTCCGGGTCCTAAGCGCTTTTGTTATTTTGATGAATTCTTCTCGCCAATTGTATGAACAAAGATCTAAATAAGAGGGGCAGAGGAAGACCCCCAAAGAAAGGAAATGATCTGGGAAGGAAGACCTACATCCAGTAGATCATTGAAAAGGCTAAATATGAAGCATCCTCTCGCGCTGCTGTCAAGGTAAGGGTTCAGACGAGGTCCGAGGGGCAGTTGGTTGAACAACCAGTGCCATCCACGATACCAGAGGAAGTCCTTTCGATGGCGGAAGAAGCAATAAATAAGGTATCAGTGGAGAAGACATCCCTACTGTTAGCAAAAGGGGAAGAAATAGCAAGTAGAGGGTCAGAAGAACTAGGTAATTCCAATTGGGAAGAAGAACCTCCGAAAGGGTTTACGTCACCATGAGACCAAGGGAGTGTCGTGAAGCCTCCTGCGGTTGAATTAAGCAATTCTGATTTGGAAAGAGAGTTCCTGAAGGATTTTGCGTCACCAAGGGACCAGTGAAGTGCGATGAGACCTTCTACAGTTGAATCACCCAAGTACCAGCCGCAGAACCAGTTGAAATCCCAGGTGAGTATTGGAGAATTTTTATGGCACCTGCAAGTTCTTCAATTGATTTTCCAATTTGAAACATTATAGGTGATGCACTGATGAAGCCCATTCCTTTAACAGCTCTACCTAATTTTCATGGGCTCTCTTCGAAAGACCCTGATACATTCCTCTTTTAATTTGACATTGTCTGTTGAGGGTGTGATTATATCTCTGATGCTCAGAAACTGAAAATATTTCATGCTACCTTAAAAGGAACAACCCTACTATAGTTCATGGGTTTAGGAGGGAGAACTATTTCCTCATGGGATGGGATGAAAGAAGCCTTTTTAGAGAAATACCAAGATTATTGTAAATCCCGTGACATTAAGGAGGAAATCTTTAAGTTTGTACGGAAAGAGGATGAGAATATGGAAGACTGTGTGGAACGATTCAAATATATATTGCAGAGATCATGCCATAGTGACCTGGATAAGGATATTCTAAAGATCATTCTTCTCCGGGCACTTAAGGAAGATTCCCTGCAACTCCTAAACATAGTAGGAAAGGGGGACATTTCAAAAGAAGACTTCAACACCATCTGTGACTATTTCATTCAATGTTCATGGGGGGATGCATGGAGTGGACAAGGAATTTGATCATTAAAGACTTCTGGTGGTGGGGGGGGGGGGGGGGGGGGGGGGACGAAGGCAAAAATTGGAAACCTACTTGATAACCTAAGGACTGATATTCTGAGAACATTATCCACCCAAATGGACACTCTGCAAGCGAAAGAGAAACATATATATTTGGAGAATACTATGGCTATATTCTGCCCACAGTGCAGAAAGAAGGATCCTTTGAAAGAATGCCCATTAAACACAGTGGAAGCCTGCACAATATATGAATAGACTCATGCAACTAACTCATGTCCTTCCTTGCCCGGACTGAAGGCAGTTTTTCAAGGGGCAAGTGAAGAAAATGTGGTAGACCAGTTGTACTTCATGGGGCCGAAAAAGCCATGGCAACCTCGACCACTAGCTATGAATCCAAGTATGTTTCAAGACCCATCCCAATATTTTAATAATTTTAATATGGGTCCCCAGTCTGCACCATTTTCATTAATGTGGTCTCAGTATCAATACCCCCCATGGCAACAATGGGTTCCCCAGACCAGTTCGAATCCTTCATAGAATCAGAACTGGCATGGACCCTCTCCTACTGTGCAATTTCCCAAATCTATGCCTCAACAACAACTTCAGTTGCCCTCTAATGTACCTCCTAAAAATCCAGCCCTTCGACCCCAGCTTCCTATCCAGCCCAATCCAAATCCTAATAATAAAGGGGTCCAACAAACATATACTCTTAACCTTCCATCTTATAGCATTTCTACTGCAGGACTTAATTAGATAAACTTACAATCTGAGCGGGTAGTAAATGCTCCCACTTCACCTATTATTATAGAACAGATTAATAGTGAAGTTATAGAACCATAACAGGGGACAGTTGGGGATAAACCAGACCAAAACATAACAAATCAGACACCTCCCGAATCTGTTCTTAATCAGGGTCATCCAACTTCTCCACCATATCCTGAAAGACTGACCTTGAATAAGCCAAACCCTCAAGTAGAGTTTGATTTCCTGGGGGAATTGAAAAATCTCTTTGTCAAAATATCCCTACTACAAGCTATGAGGGATGTACCTATATATGAAAAAACTCTCAAAGATTACTGCTCTAAGAAACCTGGGAAGAAACCAAGGGATCTGTTAACTATTCATGTGATGGGTAGATTGTCCGACATTATGCTAGGAAAAACCATGCCTGTAAAATATGGAGACCCGGGAAACCAAATTCTAACAGTACAAATCAATGGGGTTGAAATCCCAAATGTACTAGCGGATTTGGGCACTGCCATCAATATCATTACCTCTGAAACAATGAACACATTAGGTCTCAGAAATGTTAGGCCAACCCCTACTATCTTGGAACTAGCAGATAGGTCTACAATTAAACCAGTAGGGAAATTGGAAGATGTGACTATTTCGGTGGATTCATGGCACTACCCTGTGGACCTCCTTGTATTACAGACAAGATCCTTAGTTGGTGGTCACCCATTGATTTTTGGAAGACCTTAGCTCGTAACTGCAGATGCTTACATAGGGTGCCGATCTGGGCATATGATCATATCAAATGGGATGGTTACAAAAATATTAATCTCTATCCTATTGCGAAACCTAGCCCATCTGAAAAACTATTAACCAGTTAGAAACCTCTACCAATAGAAGAGCCTGAACCTGAAAACAAAGAATTTAGACCAATTCTCACTATTGGGCAGGCTCTACAATTCAAAATAGAAACCGAGGATGATAATATTAAAACTTTTATTAATGATCCTGGTTATGTTTCCAGTTCTACTCGCCAGATTTTAGAATCTGCTATGAGCTGTGAGACACAGGAAAATATTGAACCAGAGGATGAAATTGAATACATTCATGTAACTTTATCCCATGATAGTATTCCAATTGAAATTGAACCAGAGAAAATGCTCAATATCAACCCCAATTTGTTTGAATCCCAGACAAAATAGCTTTTAAAAGTCCTTCAAGATCATTAGGAAGCTTTTGCCTTGGATTATACCAACATGAAGGGAATCCCTGCTAACTTATGTGCTCATCATATTTATATTAAAGAAGATTTTCGCCCTATGAGACAACCCCAATGGAGAATGAATCCTACTCTAAAGAACATTGTTAAAGAAGAATTACAAAAATTATTGGATGTAGGTTTCATTTGCCCCATCTCAAATAGCCAATGGGTATCCTCGCTAGTTATTGTTCCTAAAAAGAATGGTAAGTGGCAGATCTGTGTAGATTACATGGAGCTAAACAAGGAAACTCAAAAATACCATTTCCATTTTCCATTCATTGACCAAGTCCTGGACACCTTGGCTGGGAAGAATTTATTTTCCTTCCTAGATGGATTCAGTGGATATAACCAGATCCATATAGCCCCAGAAGACTAGGATAAAACAACATTCACATGCCCATGGGGGACATTTGCATATAGTGTCCTCCCATTTGGCCTGTGTAATGCTCCTGCTACCTTCCAAAGGGCAATTTTGAGAATTTTTTTTGTGATTTGGTCGATGATAGTGTTGAAATCTATATGGATAATTTTACTCCATATGGAAACTCATTTGAAGAGGGATTGGAAAATTTGGAGAAAGTACTCAAAATATGTAAGCAAACCCATGTATCTCTGAGTACAGTCAAATGCCATATGATGAGGGAAGAAGGGATAATATTGGGACATTTGCTCTCAGCTGTCGGAATTCGAGTTGATCTGGCCAAAGTAGAGGTAATATTACACTTCCTGGTACCAAAGACACCCACACAAGTACATATCTTTATTGGTCGTGCTCACTATTACAGATGCTTTATAGAAAATTTTGCTAAAATAACACATCCACTTTTTCAATTTCTAACGAAGATGTAGAATTCTTGTGGACTGAACACTGTGAAGCAACTTTCACGAAAATGAAGGGACTGATTTGCAAGCTTCGATCCTTCGAGGACCTGATTGGGCATTACCATTTCACCTACATGCTGATGCTTCTCAAACAATAGTGGGAGTTTTTTTAGGACAATAGGTAGACAAAAAACCGTATGCAATTTATTATGTCAGCACGAATTTAATTCCTGTTGAACTGAATTACACGGTAATGGAAAAAGAATTCCTGGTTGTCATTTATGCTATCAACAAGTTCTAGCATTACATCACCGAGTATCCTACTTTTGTACATACTGATCATGCAGCAATCAGGTATTTGATGAATAAACCTATCACACATGGTCGTATTACAAGATGGTTGCTATTGCTTCAAGAATTTGATATTACAATAATAGAAAAACCAGGAAAATATAATGTAGTTGTTGATTTCCTGTCTAGAATGGATAACAATGACGATTGCACACCGATAGAAGATAGTTTTCCTGATAAGCATCTTTTTGCAGTTTTTGCTAAACCTCTGTGGTATGCAGATATTGCTAACTATCTTGCTACAGGGAAAGTGCCTCATCATTTTTCATACAGGGAACAACGAAAAATTATTCATCACAGTGCCCGATATTCTTGGATGGCAGGGTACGTTTTTCAAACAGGAGCTGATAAGCAGATTCGGCGTTGTGTATCTAAGGATGATATTTATGAAGTATTGAAGGTTTCCCATGATGGCCCTTGTGGAGGGCATTTTGCAAACAAAAGAACAGGCCATAAGGTGCTACAAATGGGATATTAATGGCCTTCTATCTCTCAGGATGCACAGAACTATGTCAGGAGGTGTGATAGTTTCCAGCATATGGGGTAGCCCGGTCGAGCCGATGAAATGCCTTTACAGGCACAGGTAGTCCTCGAACCTTTTGAGAAATGGGCTATCGACTTCGTTGGACCCTTCAACCCACCCTCCTAGCAAAAGGACCACATTTGGTCTGCACAGATTACATGACTAAGTGGGTAGAAGCCAAAGTTGTTGCGAAAGAAACAGAGCAAGTGGTCTCGGATTTTATATTTGAAGAATTTTTTTCTTGTTACGGTACCCCAAGAGAGATTTTTTCAGATGGAGGAGCATAATTTACATCACACGTGATAGCAAAGCTTATGCAAGAATATGGGGTCAAACACAGGGTGACATCTCCATACCATTCCCAGGCGAATGGACAAGTAGAAAGCACAAACAAGACATTAGAAAATATCTTGACAAAAACTATGAAATACCATCGTCAAGATTGGGCCCAAAAGCTACCTGAAGCTCTTTGGGCGTACAAAACAACATGGCAGAGCAAAACTGGGTTTTCACCATTTGAGTTGGTTTATGGGAAATCCCCGTTGTTTCCAATAGAATATGAAATCAGTACACTCAAAACATCTCTTGAAGTTGGTTTGGATCTGTCAGGTGCTCAAAAACACCGACTGGACTAGCTCAATGAACTAGACGAAATCCGTTTAATGGTTATCCAGAGAACTACTTCTATTCAACATCAGAGAATGAAATGACACGATAAGTTTATCAAGAACAAGGTGTTTCAGAGGGGAGACTGGGCATTACTTTATGACTCTCGTTTTAAGTATTTTAAGGGAAAGCTTTGCACTCACTGGATGGGACCCTATGAGGTGGACGCTGTATTTGATAATGGAACAGTCAGGCTAGTCACAATTGATGATACACGTGTTTCATTCATAGCAAATGGACGTCGTCTAAGATTATACCACCGCCCAGCCTCTAAGGATGATTTCATCAAACACCTCTCTGAGAAATCTGGTTTGAAGGTTATCAGCGCAAAGAACTCTTTCTTTGCATCCTCGTTCTAAAAAATAAAAATAAATAAATAAATAAATAAATAAAAATAATTATATTGTTACTATTTATTTTGTTGTCTTTTTGCAGGAGTTACTACTAAGGAGTAATGTTTTAAAGAACGAAAATTTTTCTAAGTATCGATTGCTGCTACTCATGATGTTGTTACTTGGTTGCTGCTACTTATGATACTATTACTTGGTTGCTGCTACTCATGATGTTGTTACTCGGTTGCTGCTACTCATGATGTTGTTACTCGGTTGCTGCTACTCATGATGTTGTTACTCGGTTGCTGCTACTTATGATGTTGTTACTCGGTTGCTGCTACTCATGATGTTGTTACTCGGTTGTTGCTACTCAATGTTGTTAATCCATAGTTGGTACTCACACTGTTGTTACTCCAGATGATGTTACTTTGGATGCTGTTACTCGCACTGTTGTTACTCTGAATGTTGCTACTTGCACCACTGTTACTCCTGATGTTGTTTCTTCGGATGTTGCTACCCGCACTACTGTTACTTCAGATGCTGCTAATCGCACCGCTGTTACTCCAGATGTTGTTACTCCGGATGCTGCTACTCGCACTACCGTTACTCTGAATGCTGCTACTCGCACTGTTGTTACTCCATATGTTGTTACTCCAGATCCTGCTACTCGCACTGTTGTTACTCCAGATGCTGCTACTCGCACAGTTGTCACTCCAGATGCTACCACTCGTACTGCTTTTACTCCAACCGCATCATTACTGCGCCGTCATCCTATCAACCGTCACTTCGTCCAGGTACGCCTCCACTTGTCTTTTACTAATTTAATTAAATATCCCATGTGAAGACATTAATGCCACGAACGACAACTTTTAAGTTGGGGGGGGGGGGGGGGGTGTCGTCATAATTTAATGACGGCGTAATGATAATTTCTTAAGTTGTTATTACAATTTCGTGTGTGGTACACCCTACGATCCTCATCAATACTCCGTATAATCATTAAATACGTATTGGGATCCGTAACACGTCCTTTCCATATCATATGAAATAATTACCATTCTGTTCATTGCACTTACCATACTTTTTCATGATTTTCCTCGATTTTCGAGAATTACCATCCTTATTTACCGTTACCACCATTCATTTTCACCATGTTATTTTTCCAAATTTGGTATCCACCATTCTGTCCAACAGTCTGATGTTCCAGAGTGATGTTATAGTCCCCACAGTATGGGCGGATTGGTTGTGCGGCATGAACTTGAAAATACAGTTTTGGTCTACAGTAATCCAGAGGTATGGAAAATATTTGTCAATGCAGAATGGGATACCTACTTCGATAGATTGCAGGGATTTGACAGGGGAATCACAATGGAATTTGTGCTTAATTTGGATTAAAGTTTCTCACAAGTTAGAGGATTGGAAATTCCTGTCACAATTGCAGAAGTTAGCAGGTTGAGACAGCAAGGGAAGCAATGGTTTTCTCGAAGAGTTCCTCTCCCAGAGTTTCCTGAATTGTTCTTGCAGGCAGGAGAAAGCATCATCCAATTGGGCAGAGGATATGAGCACAATTTGTACCCTCTCCATGGAACAAAGTCGTAGGTTTTGTAATGAAATACATAACTTGCGAGGATCGGGCCACAACTCTATTTAAATACCATTTTAAAATTTTAACTCACCTTCGATTTCCACAGGCTCAGGTGTATTCCTTAAACATGCCCTTCTTTTTATTAAAAAATTTGCAGCACATGGCACAGTCCGCCGGTGTTTGCGCGACAGTGCTCTCCAATCATGGATTGGCGCGTTTACTGGTCATACATGCAACAGCCAGATTTCGAGTCTCTTGGGTGGAACCGCGTGGATCCTCAGAAGAAGAGATAGCAGTCGTTATTGTTGCTAGAGAAAAGGGACCAACCTCTCCAGCTAGTTTGGTAGAGGAAGAACATTCAGAGGAAATTGATCAAGAAGAACCCGAAGAAATGGAAATGGAGGTTGATCAGGAGGAACCCGAAGAAGTGGAAATGGAGGTTGATTAGGAGGAACCTGAAGAAATGGGAGTAGAGGAGACAATTTGCGACAAATTCGAGGTTGCCACACAAGAACCAACCTCGCCTGAAGAGCCCATAGACAAAGGGATTATGGATATAATGCATGAAGTTGAGACTGTCATACAGTCGTCAACTTTTGTTAATGAAGAATAGGAAAGTGGAATGTTAGATAGAGGGATGACAAGTGATGTTGTTTTGCAAGAAACAACATCACTTGCCCAAGCAGATATGGATATTGAAACTAGTGGGGGTGTTACACAAGAACCACCCCCGATTCATCTAGAACAGGGAAACAGGGAAGAGTCAACCTACGAAGTCGGCACTGTTCCACAAGATCCAGTGTCGACTGCAGAAGAGGAAGAAATCCATGAAGAACAGAAAGATAAAAGAAACATAATTCGTGAGGTCGATACTGTCCCATAAGAACCGGTATCAACCACAGAGGAGGAAATAATGCATAAAGGGCAGGAGGAAAAAAGGGAAACAACCCTCAGAATTGACGTTGTGCCACAAGAACCAGCGTTGACCCCGACTGAAGTAATAGTGCATGGAAGTCAGGCCCAAGCTGGAAATAAGGATGATGAAGCTACTCCCCGCTCTCCATTCCAGTCTATGATGCCTAGAGGGACGAGGGGATTCCACTCGTCCCAACAATTAATGGAGGAAATAATTGTCCCACCAGTGCTTAAGTTTGTCAACCCAGGAAAGGACATGGCCAATATTGGCCCAGTAATTGATGAATTCCAGTTGGAGCACTCAGAGGCTTGAAAAGAAGATGGGATTCCTGTGGGAACACCAGAACACAGAATGGTCGATGGAAATGCTGACCAAACGACAAGATTCCCTGAGGTAAATGTAGAGAAGGATGCCCTGAAGATAGGGAGCCCAGCTAGAAATACCTAACCGTAAGAACCAGCTGATAATACCAGTAGCATTCCACTGCCTCTTGAGCTTGTTATAGGCCCAGAAAATGAATTTATTGTCAAACAGGAATGGATTGAACATTGTGAGAAAAGAAGATTACCTCTCAAGATAAGGTATCAGTTGCAGTTCAATGAAACCATGAGATTGAAGAGGGAGGTTCGGGAGTTGAAGAGGAAAGTTTCCCAATTGAAAATGAAGGTAAAAGTATACAAATGGAGGGTAGTAAAGCCAAAAATTGAGGTCTTCTCTGCAACTACATAGACTCGTCCGATTGAACATTTGTTTGAAGTCCGATAATTTTTCTTGGCCGTTGAGATCTAGAGGTTGCAATCTGCTGCGAATGGACATAAGAAAGAGACAATGCAGGTTTGATAACAGGTTGTCAGGATCGTTACAGGATACATAGAACAACTAGATAAGGCATGGCTGAGGCAAGCTAAACAAAAGGCCAAAATAGAAGAATTGGAAGAACTGGTGCAGTTGTTGCAATCAGATAAGGAGAAGATGTTCTCCCAGGTACAGCAGGTAATGGCCTGCAGACCTCCTGCATATGGCTATGCCTTATTCCTTCATGAAAAATTTATTTTCTTTTGTCTTGAGAGTATATATAAGGAAATTTGGCACGAGATTGAGGACCCCATTCTTTTTCTTCGTATCTTGAAAATTCATGATATCATAGGACATCACTTAATGTGCGAGCTCTACATGCACGGTTACTTCTTAAGGCATGATCAGGCTTTTAACCCCGTTCGATTCGTGGGGGATATTCATTTAAGAGATTTTTCCTCCTACACCATCAATTAGATTAAATGGAGGAAGGCCTATGATACGTTTGAGGAAAACCAAGTCACAAGGCCTCTAATGATGAGGAAGGAGCATGGCCAGTCAAAAAATATTTATAACAAGCATTTACCTTTCTACTAATTAAGGGGCATAGAGAGAACATGTTGATAACCCAAAAATGGTGTGCTGACCTCTGTGTCAGATAGATTACAATGTTCCGTAAGGAAGCGTTGGACAATTTTCAGAGGAGGTGGATGTTGTCATCTTCAGCCGTCAGAGGACAAGAACCGTTTGGAGCACCTAACTTTGCACGGACTCTAGAGAGGATGCCACGTTTTTTAGCATGCATTCAGACCAGTGGGGTCAGATGGATGGGGAAGAGGTTTCAGTTTCCCCTTATTTGGTTGCTAGCTGAGAAATATGCTCCTGCATACAACGTTGACCCAGACCGGTGGAAGGATGTTGTTTTGACGGAAGGTTATAAACCCCCTGGGTTAGAAATGACCGAAGAATATGATCTCACACAGCTTCATGACAATCACAGTTAGTCCAACCCAGATCTAAGGAGACGAAGAGTTGCATGAGGACATGTAGATAGACCAGTTGGGGGGAGATGTTGGGTATCGGATTTGTATACTTTTCTCTCCCATTTTCGCCCATCTTTATATCTCTTTGTACCATTATTGTTCTTAAACACGCGAGGTAAACCCTTTTATTTTATCTTACATGGGATATTTGATTAATGAATTAATAGTCAAGGAGGTTTTACCTTTTGCAAACATTAACTTCGATATTTTTACAGGTTTGGTAAAAGCAAGAAGATTACAGTTGTGAGTCATGGAGCAACTCCTAATTTCCAACGCTATCTTCACTTGCTACTACAGCACAAGAAACTCTATTTCACTCCAACAATATTTCAGGCTTTTTCATAGTTTCCTTTTGGCAACTAGGTTGCTGTTGTAATGAATTGTATACTTGTAGATATGTAAGATTGGAGATTTCTGTGGTGTAGTTTTTCAGAAGTAAGACTCGAAATATCCACAGTAGTCATTTTGTAGATATGTAGTTGTTAGAGGAAATCTACAATTTCCTGAATAGTTGTATAAAGAGGGCCTGCAGGCTGTGAATCTGGGTTAAGGAAGCATATACGTATTTTGTAACAAAATTATTTTCCAATTAATTGAATGCACAACACTCTGTTGTTTCACCTGTAACATTGTGACTTTGTCGCAGCCCTAATCAAAGAGTTGGGCCCACTCTTCTGATCAGGTGCTGCATTATCTTTCTTTCCATTGATTTCATGTTTTAGTTTGGTTTTGTAATTGATGTTTTAGTATACTCTGCAATTGCTGTGAATACCTTTTTAATTCTGCAATCCATTTTAATTGATGTTACAGTAGTTTTTCTGTTCATTTAATTAAGCCTGTGATCCGATAGCAGGTTGTGTGACTACTCTTGCATATACTGTGTGTGTTAGTCTTGAAATAACTAACGCCCTCAGGTTGATAATTTATGTGGGAAAAGGGTCTGAATATTGTTCACATCTGGACACCAACACTCATCCCTTCTTGAGAGTGCATATAAAACAACATTTTGCTTCCATTTTTTGTAGATGATTTCAAAGTCATAACCCAACATCTTTCTGACCCATTTTTACTACTCTTCTGAAGATAATCTTTGTTTGAATACTTATTTAATACTATCATGATATTTTTTTACATTGAAGTGTCTTCCCATTAGGTGAGGATGACATTTCTTCATAGCATGGAGTATTTCCAACATTTACTTCTTATAAATAGGTTTGTGAAAATACTTTCCCTTGATTGGATGACTTTCAAAAGAAAATGGGTCTTCCTTCTTGCATTAAAATAGCACCAATGTCATTTCTTGATGCATCGCATTCCACAATAAAGGTTTTTGTAAAGTTCGGTGTAGCTAAGACCATAGCTTGGCACAATGCCTCTTTAAAATGTTCAAAGACCTTAGTTGCTTCCGGAGTCCAAAAAAATGCATCTTTCTTCACTAGTGTTGTTAGTGGTGTTGTTATTTTCCCATAATTCTTAAAAAACTTACAATAATACCCTATCAACCAGAGAAATCCTCAAATATTCCTTATGGTTGTGGGTATTTTCCATTCCTTTATGGCTTTAATTCGGTTTGGGTCTACCTTAACACCCTCATGAAATACAATATGACCTAAATATTCCACTTCATGTTGTTAAGTCCCTATATTAATAGTGTAGTCCCTTATTATGTTAGTGTAGCCCCCCTTATTGTTATTTTTGTACCCCTGTAACCCCCATATTGTTATTATTGTGCCCTTACATCAATATTGTTAGGTCAGCTAGGATTACATTGTGGCCCCATGGACTCCTATATATAGAAAGGAGGTTTTTTCATTTGTATCATCGAATAATTGTTCATTTATGTAATGCATTAGAGGTTTCCCCTCGAAGTAGCTATTTCTAAGGCGTTGATCTATCTTTTCCTCTATTTTTTGAGCTGGTTTCACAACATTTGGTATCAGAGCTTTGGATTCTAGGGTTTCACTGCACCAAATAGGTCATCATGGAATTTTCACTATAACGTTTTTTCTACGAAGGTTCAGAAGCTGAAATTTTTAGAGAGCGAAGCCGGAATCCCAAGGAACGTCTTTGCAAAATTTCAGAGCTTTGTTCGCAATATTTTTGAAGATATGATCTGTGGAAGTTAGGTCTTTTTCAGGCTCCTGAATTTCATCTCAAAGAGGTGATCATGGGAAAATCTTCATAACTCTCTCTCTGAGCATTGGATTGGAATTCTGTAAAAAGTGGCTAGAATTACACGGACTTTATTTCTTTTATATCAATTTCAGAGCCAAAGGAGTAAACAGTGACATGTGGCAAGTCGTACAAGTTTTCTCTACTAAACCAGTCCATAATTAGGTCATTGTGGGAGATTGGAGATAACTTTGCCTTGAAGAATCCAAATCAGGTCAGACCTGTGGTATTCGAAAGAGGATTCAAAGGGCCACCGCAGGGCCAAATTTTAGATATTGAATATCTGCAAGCACATATATAATTCAATTTCAATATCAAGCTCCTCAAAAGCAAGAAAAAGGTGTGAATTTGGTTTTTTAAAATTGCATAACATTTGTTTGAAAAAGCAGTTTGAAGTGATTTCAAGGGCATATTTTAGAATTTTTATCAGTATTGGGTTCTATAATGCTTCAAAAAAATAATTCCATTCCCATTAAGACCTCAAAAATCTATACTATAACGCATGAAGAGGAAGAATTTTAGTATGAGATATCAAAATTACGGTACCAAGTCCAACAAATTTCGATCTTATGAAGAGAAACCGAAGATGACATAGATGGTTTAAAAGCATAAATGGAGGCTAAGTTGGATGGTTTGAAGGATCAAATAATAGCTAATATGGATTATAAATTATTGGAAGATCACATCGAGAAACGCATCAAGAGGAAGAATTGCAGTATGAGATATCAAAATTACGGTACCAAGTGCAACAAATTTCGATCTTATGAAGAGAAACCAAAGATGACATAGATGGTTTAAAAGCAGAAATGGAGGCTAAGTTGGATGGTTTGAAGGATCAAATAATAGCTAATATGGATGATAAATTAGTGGAAGATCACATTGAGCATCAACAACAAGTTCTCCATCTCTCAAAGGATAACCTAACTTTGGTGCAGAATCTAATGACACAACAGGAAGATCAACATCACATCGAAAGAAGTTCTGAAGCAGTCACAGAAACAAGAACTCGACAAGTACGATCAATTTCAGAGTATCTCAACAAGTGGAAGAACCTTCCTGTAGAAGATTCCACATGGCAGGATGAGAATTTTATATAGAAGCATCAATAAATAATCAAGCGTTGAGGACAACACTTGTTTTGAAGGAGAAGGGCATGTTAAGTCCCTATATTAATAGTGTAGTCCCTTATTATGTTATTGTAGCCCCCCTTATTGTTATTGTTGTACCCCTGTAACCCCCATATTGTTATTATTGTGCCCTTACATTATTATTGTTAGGTCGACTAGGATTACATTGTGGCCCCACTAGGATTACATTGTGGCTCCATGGACTCCTATATATAGAAAGGAGGTTTTGTCATTTGTATCATCGAAGAATTGTTCATTTATGTAATGTATTGGAGGTTGCCCCCTTGAAGTGGCTATTTCTAAGGCGTTGATCTCTCTTTTCCTCTATTTTTGGAGCTGGTTTCACAACACATGTACCACAAAGAAACATTTCAAGGATTTTGCATACAATTGTTTCTCCTCTAATAGTCTAAGCAGCTTTTCAACATGTTGAACATGATCTTTCCAAGACTTGTTGTAGATTATTTATCATCAAAAAATACTAACACAAATTTTCTAAGGAAGGGTTTGAAAATGGAATTCATCAAACCTTGAAATGTGGAGGGTGCATTAGTAAGGCCAAAATGCATGACCAAAAATTCATAATGACCTTCATGAGTTAAGAATGTTTTTTTGGGAATTTCTTCTGTCTTCATTCTAATTTGATGATATCCTGAGCGAAGATATAACTTGGTGAAGTAAATTTTTCCATGTAATTCATCCAACAATTCATCAATGACAAGAATGGGAAATTTATCTTTAATAGTGAGCCTATTGAGCTCTCTATAATCTGGACACATATGCCATGATCCATCCTTCTTGTGCATCAATACTATCAACATAGTTACCGATCAAACGGGAAAATTACCCGATACCCATTTTCTTGAGGTAGCAAAAAAAAACATCCGATTTTGAAAAGTGGTGATGTAAAATCACCCTTTTTTAGCATAGTTTTGGCACTTTAAATTTACTTATGACCTTTTTTTTTTAATTTCATGATTTTCATGTCGATTTTGAAAAGTGGTGATGTAGAATAACCTATTTTGTTTTAGCATATTTTTGGAACTTTAAATTTTCTTTGATTTTTTTTTTTTTTTAAATTTCATTTTGATTTAGAAAAAGGTTTTTTTTAACACTTTAAATATTTCATTTATCAAGTATGAACATTTGTTTTAAAATGTTAATGATTTTCATACTAATGTTGAAAAGTGTTGATGCAACGTCAATCATTTTTGTTTAGAGTGGTGATTTTCATCTTGATAATAAGACATAAAAATAAAATAAACATGACCAAAAAAAAAATCAAATATAAAAAAATGAAAAAAATCAATACAAGTGTAAAAAAAAAAACAAAAATAATTTGTAAAAAAAAAAAAATTAAAAAAAAAAAAAAGGTTAAAAAAAAAGAAACAACATAAATAAAGAAAATTATATATATATATAGTTAACATCTGATAGACCAAATATTGGTCTCGGTGGACGTTAACCATCATCATCAATCAAAATAATGAAATTAAAAATAATTAAAATTCGGAAATTTAAATTAAAAAACAAAAAATAAAATAAATTTTAAAAACAACATTAAAATAAAAATTTTAAAAACATATATATATATATATATATATATATATATATATATATATATATATATATATATATATATATATATATATATATATATAATGTTAAGAAAATTTAAAAACACACACACACACATATATATATAATTAAAAAGCTATGGAATATATTAGAAGAGCTAAATGTTCCTTTCAAGCTAAGAGCGGCCGCTATAAGGTTATATAAGAATGTAATTGCCAAGTTAAAGAGCAATGAGGGGTGGTCGAAAGATATTAAGTGTAATATAGGATTTAAACAAGGTTGTCCCCTCTCCCCTACCCTATTTGGCATTTACATCGACAAGCTAGAAGGTTGTTTAGATTAAGCAAGATGTGCTGGCACGATCTTAGCTGGGATAGTCATCATCCTTCTTCTCTATGCTGACGATATTGACATCATATTTTTCTTCTCGTAAGGTGCCCATCTGATCTTGATCAGCAACTTAGACTTCTTAAGGATTTCTGCTCTACCATGGGTATGTCTGTTAACACTGACAAAACAAAAGTAATGATTATCAAATCCAAGAAGGACACTTACGCTAATTTTATGTATGACAATAGTAACTTGGAGGAAGTGTCTTATTACAAGTACCTAGGAATTGATATTCATCACAAGCTCAACTGGAACTATACCATTCAGAAAAGGATTAATGGGGGGTGGAAAGCTTATTTTGGTCTTGAAAATAATTGTAAAATGGAAAACCTTTTAATGTGGGATAGAAAGAAGTTCCTCTTTGAAAATTTAGTCACTCTTGTTATCTTATATGGATGTGAGGTTTGGGGTTGCAACATCTCTAGAGAATCCTGGAGAAATATTGAGCAAATCTAGAAGCGTTTTATAACATATAACCTTAAAATTAAAAGCAATACACCCTATCCTATTATCTTTATAGAAGTGGGTCTTTCTCCTATCAAGAGCCTAGCTACGACTAGGCTACTGTTGTACAAGCACAAGCTCAATAACATAGGATACCATATACTTCCTAAGATAGCTTCAAATTCTAGCCAAAACCACCTAAGGCTTAAACGAGGTTGGTATAAAGACACCAGGGCCTAGTTAAACCATTAGGAGATCAACGAGAATGTTGCATTGCAAAACATCAATAACATTAAAAAAATTGTTACTTCTAAGTTCAAAGAACAAATGTGGTATGAGAAAGATCTAGTAGCTAAAAGAAAATTAAGGTATTATAAGGAGGTCATCAACCCCACCTTAGAAGATCAAAAGTATCTCTCTGTTTTAACTAGCTCAAAGAAGAAAATTAATATAGCCAAGATTAGAACGAACTCTCATGAGCTCCAAAGTGAAACAGGTCGTTGGACATGTAGGTTTTAACCCTGTACAGAAATTATCTACAAATGAATATTTAAACAGAAAATAAACAATAGCAAGAGCATAAAACATAAAACAGATAAACACAGACATTTTCCCCTGGATCCCAAATCACGACGACTAGCTTGATTTTTCATTATATTCCTTTTAGTGTTACAACATATATATATACATGTCGAAGCATACATAAACCCCAATCCATTAACCCTGGATTAGAACATAACAGTAGTCCCCCTGACTAGATCTACCAAATACCAGGGGCCGAAAACCATCATGCCCCAAAACCATGTGCAAACCCATGTACAAAACCATGGGTGGGTTCGCCCACCAGAAAATAAGGACCAATTTTTTTTCCGAGGCGCTGCTCCGGACCCCGACAGGGGGGGCTACCGCCCCCCCTGTGACCCCCCCCCCCCCCCGGCGCGTGATTAGTCATGTAAATAATATAACACAAACCCAAAATTCTCCCACTTGTTGTTTTCTTTCCGCAGGGGGGCACAGGAAAGCTGAGTCATTAGTCCAGCTATGCAACACCCATTGTTTCTCTACACCAAGAGAAATTCTGAGTGCTCACAGAATTTTTCAATGCATATGCAGCATTCTTCAAAGTGTCCATCTTTACCAGCAACACCCTTTTAGATTCAACCATATATCTCACAAAGTGATATTGAAAATCAATGTGCTTTGTCATTGAATGATAAGTAGGGTTCTTAGCCAAGAAAATTGCACTTTGGCTATCACAGTCTATCCTTATAGCTTGTTGCACCAACCCCATACTTGAACACATTCTCTGCAACCAAACTGCTTCCTTGCTTGCATGAGTGGCTGCCATGTATTCTGCCTCTGTAGTTGAAAGAGCCATTACAGACTGTCTTTTACTCATCCAACTTACTACACCTCCAAATAGGCTAAACACATACCCACTTGTAGATCTTCTTTGGTCCAGATCTCCAGCCCAGTCTACATCAACAAAACCACGAATGTCCAACACTCTTTCCAATCCTAGTCTTCCCTGGTAGCACAAGCCATAATCACTAGTGCCACGCAAATATCTGAAAACTCGCTTCACTGTTGTCCAATGCTCCTTCCCTGGGCTTGACATAAACCTGCTCAATACTCCCACTGCATGTGCAATGTCTGGTCTAGTACAGACAATTGCATACATTGGGCTACCCACTGCACTTGCATAAGGAACACGGGACATATCCTCCTCTTCTTCTTGTGTCTTGAGACACTGTTCAGTAGACCGCTTTGTACCTACAGGAATCAGAACATTTACCGTTTTACTATCCTGCATATTGAACCTCTGCAATATATTCTCGACATAATTCCTTTGGTTTAACCAGAGCTTCCTCTTTGCCCGATCTCTCTTCATTTTCATGCCCAAAATATAGTTTGTAGCACCAGGATCCTTCATGTCGAATTTGGAGAATAGTTGGGCCTTCAAATCTTGGATAATTTCTTTGTCATTTCCAATCAACAACATATCATCCACATACAAGACCAAATAAATAACACGATCACCAATTAATTTAAAATAAACACAGTGATCCTCCTTGCTTCTGGTGAAGCCAAGTCCCCGTAGATAGGTATCAAATCTCTGATACCACATCCTTGGTGACTGTTTTAACCCATACAGAGACTTCTTTAACCTGCATACCAGCTCTTTCTTCCCCTTCACCATAAATCCTTTAGGTTGTTTCATGTAGATATCTTCTTCCAGATCCCCGTGAAGAAATGTTGTCATCACATCCATCTGTTCTACCTCAAAATCAAATGCAGCAGCAACAA
This sequence comes from Pinus albicaulis, assembly GCA_034641835.2. Lineage (NCBI taxonomy): Eukaryota > Viridiplantae > Streptophyta > Pinopsida > Pinales > Pinaceae > Pinus > Pinus albicaulis. Next base: position 909,484,162 of record CM076580.1, on the reverse strand, counting down.
ATAAAAGTAATCTAATAGAAGTAACTTTGGCAACAAGAGAAAATTATCACCCAAATCAATTCTCGGCACTTGGGAATAACCTTTTTCTACCAACCGAGATTTTTATTTCTCCACCTTGCCTTCAATATTCATCTTCTTCTTAAACACCCATTTGCTCTCGTTGGGCTTCCTTCTAGCTGGCAACTCCACCACATCCCATGCCTCATTTTTATGCAAGGATGCCATTTCATCAACCATGGCCTCCTTCCAGAGTTTTCCATCCCCTGAATCTACTGCCTCCTTGACGGTTCTGGGATCATCATCAGTTATGGTTAAAGAAAAATTTGAACAGAAAGCAGATGGACTATACCTTTCTGGTTGTCTTCTTTCCCGAACTGATCTTCTCACAGCTGGAGTTTGTGGCTCTTCCTCTTATGAGTCTTCTTTAGTTGTAGAGTATGATTCATCCTCCTTTAGCTCAAACTATATCTTCTCAGGTTCCTTTGGTAGAAATTCATGTTTAACAATATCTTTCACCTCTCTAAACACCACATCTCGGTTGTACACAACCTTCCTTGTTTTCGGGTTCCAAAGCTTGTAACCCTTTAAACCATCCTTATACCCAATAAAGATGCAGTACCTTTTAGATTTATTATCCAACTTGGTCCTTTTCTCCTTTGGAACATGTACATATGCATCACATCCAAATACCCTCAGATGTTAAAGAGAGGGTTTCTTACCAGTCCATACCTCATGTGGAGTCTTATCCTCAAATGCTGATGAAGGTGATCTGTTAACCAAGTAACATGCAATCTCCACTGCCTCTGCCTAGAATTCTTGTACTAACCTGGTACCACTAAGCTTGCTTCTTGCCTTTTCCATCAGTGTTATGTTCATTCTTTCTGCAACTCCATTTTGTTGAGGGGTGTATGGAGTAGTCTTATGTCGTGCTATACCACACTTCTTACAAAACTCTTCAAATTCCTTCTTGCAGAACTCCCCACCATTATCTATCCTCAACACCTTTATCCTCTTCTCTATCTGGTTTTCTACCATAGCCTTAAATTCTTTAAATCTGTCAAAGGCTTCAGACTTCTTCCTCAAGAAATATATCCATGTATTCCTTGAGAAGTCATCTATGAATGAAACATAAGGTAAATACTTACCTAGTGATGGAACCCATACAAACCAAACACACCATCGCGTGCTGCTCTAATATCTTGTTCGCCCTCTTAGCACCAGAAGGAAAACTCACTCAATTTTGCTTCCCATATACACAATGTTCACAGAAATAAAAATCCGGAGAGCTACTAGACATACCTTCTACCATACCATTTCCATGCAGTATCTGAAGGCCCTTCTCTCAAATATGTTCAAGCCTTTGATGCCATAGCATGGTATTTTCTCCAGAGACCGTTGTGATTTTCGTTTCTCCACTTTCGGGAACTACACAGAATCGTTGCATCCAACAATAATGTTGTCATCACTCTCGAGGCTTGTATAGAGTTCCAGTCCGAACTCCCCGCATTAATACCAATGCTCCCCAAACCATCTTGCAGGCATCTTTCTCAAACAATGTTTTTACACCTGCATCAGCCATCTTGTCAAGGTAACCGTACTTCGGCTAACGTAGAATGTGCACACTAGGAAGTGTTCTAATCCTTCCACCTTGCAGCTTCAGCTTGAATTTTCCACGTCCGACAATTCTGGCCTTCCTATCATCCCCTAGGAAGACATCACCGCCATCATATTTCTCATACTCGCGGAACCACTCCCTATGGGGAGTGAAGTGAAAAGATGCACCCGAGTCAATCAACCATGACTCATGATCTACATGCGTATTTGAAGAAGAAGCCAAATACACATCCCCACCTTCATCCGAGGTGGTTTTTGCCTCTGCAGAAGGAGCATCATCAGATCCATTTTCTTTCTCGGGAGCCTTAGATCTACAGTCCTTTTTGTAGTTCCCTTCCTTTCTGCATTTCCAGAACATCTTTATAAACTTTCCAAGAGATTTAGATCTCCCTCTAGATTTAGATCTCCCACTCGAAACCTTATTCTTGTTTCTATTTTGGGACCTTCCTCGTACAAATAAGGCATCTCCATTCTGACCCTCCATATTTCTTCGTCTCATTTCCTCCGACAGCAAGGCTAAGACAATATCATCAAAATTCAAGGTAGTTGTATTGCTACCTATTGCAATAACCAGACTGTCCCATGAGTCTGGTAGAGAACACAACAAAATGATGCACTTATATTCATCTGAGATTTTAATATCAATAGATGACAGCTGACTTACCATAGTATTGAAGGCGTTCAGATGCTCTATCATCGAGTCTTCATCCTTCATCCTCAGGTTATACAACTTTTTCCGCAGAAACAATTTATTCACCAGAGATTTAGATTGGTACAAGGTCCCTAGCTTGTCCCACAAGGTCTTCATCGTAGCTTCTCCAGATACATTCAACAATACTGAATCTGAGACACACAACCGTACTGTGCTCTTTGCCTTCCGATCCAGTTTCTTCCAGTCTTCATCTGACATTGTCGTTGGTTTAGTACCCAGATCTACCACGATCCACTGATCTTTATCCACCAGCAGATCCTCCATCTTGAGCTTCAACAACTCAAAACTCTGACCATTAAATTTCTCGATCTCTATCTTCCCATTGCTCGCCATCTTCTTTCACCACAAGAATCGATCTCGTAGATCTCCCACTGAACAGGGTCTACCTTAAGCCCGAGCAAAAACCCCTCAGTAGCAAAGGCATCCCCTTGAAGCCAAAACTGCTATGATACCAAATGTAGGTTTTAACACTGTACAGAAATTATCTACAAACGAATCTTAAAACATAAAATAAACAATAGCAAGAGCATAAAACATAAAACAGATAAACACAGAGATTTCCCCTGGATCCCAAATCGAGATGACCAGCTTGATTTTTCATTATATTCCTTTTAGTGTTACAACACATATATATACATGTCGAAGCATACATAAACCCCAATCCATTAACCCTGGATTAGAACATAACCGTAGTTCCCTTGACCAGATCTACAAAATACCAGGGGCCGAAAACCATCATGCCCCAAAACCATGTGCAAACCCATGCACAAAACCATGGGCGGGTCCGCCCATCGGAAAATAAGGACCAAAAAATTTTTCCGAGGCATTGCCCCGGACCCCAACAGGGTGGGCTACCTCCCCCCATGACACCTTCGACGTTGTGCCCAATGCAACATACAGGGGGGGGGCTACCACCCCCCCCTGTTACCCCCCCGCACGTGATTAGTCGTGGAAAGAATATAACACAAACCCAACATTCTCCCACTTGTTTTTTTCTTTCCACAGGGGGCCACAGGAGAGCTGAGTCATTAGCCCAGCTTTGCAACACCCATTGTTTCTCTACACCAAGATAACTTCTGAGTGCTCATAGACTTTGTCAATGCATCTACAACATTCTTCAAAGTGTCCACCTTTACCAGCAACACCATTTTAGCTTCAACCATATATCTCACAAAGTGATATTGAACATCAATGTGCTTTGTCCTTGAATGATAAGCAGGGTTCTTAGCCAAGAAAATTACACTTTGGCTATCACAGTCTATCCTTATAGCTTGCTGCACCAACCCCATACTTGAAAACAATCTCTACAACCAAACTGCTTCCTTGCTTGCATGAGTGGCTGCCATGTATTCTGCCTCTGTAGTTGAAAGAGCCACTACAAACTGTCTTTTACTCATCCAACTGACTGCACCTCCAAATAGGCTAAACACATACCCACTTGTAGATCTTCGGTCCGTATCTCTGCCCTCACCGCATCAACAAAACCATGAATGTGACCGTGACCCCCCCCCCCGACGCGCCCTCGTCACGTACAGTGGGGCTATCGCCCCCCCTGTTACCCCCCCGCGCATGATTAGTCGTGGAAAGAATATAACACAAACCCAACAGGACAGTTCCTAAAACACCATGGATGGAAAGGATCTGTCGTCTCTGTGAGAATATGAACATCGAGGATGAAAATCACTTCCTCTTAGAGTGCCCCACATACAACCACATTAGAGCTCAATTTCATAATCTTTGTTGCAATACCGATCTTCCTAGCCTTTTAAGATGTCAAAATTATAGTGAGCTCGGGAGGCTTCTCTCTAAGCTTTTTGAGCATAGGAATAAAATCTTAAATCAAATTAAATAACTCTTTTCTTTAGGTCCGATAGACCAAAGATTCGTCTCAATGGATGTTAACCATCATCATCATCATCAATTATATATATATATATATATATATATGAAAAATAATTTTTCAAATAAAAAAATTAATAATTCATTTTTTTAATGAATTATTAAAAAAAAAATTGAAATTAAAAAAAAATATATATATAAATATAAATATAAATATGAATTTTAAAGTATAAATTAAATTTTAAAAATAATTTTAAAAAATAAATTAAAATAAAAATAAAAATAAATTAAATAGAAAACAAAATTTAAATTTAAAAATAAAAATAAAAACAAATCAATAAATAAAAATAAAAATTAATTAATTAATATATAAAAAAATTAATTAAAATTTGCACCGCTGCCTTGGGGGCCGCGGGGCTCCGCCGACGGGTGGCGTAGAGTTGCCACTGCTCCGCCACCCGTTAGCCAAGCCCCGCGGCTGCCAAGGTGGCAAAGAGGTAACACAAATTTTAACCCTTTTTTTAATTTAATTTTTATTGTTTTTTAAATTATTTTTTATTTTTTATTTTATTTGTTATTTTTTTTAATATGTCTTATATTTTTTCATTTAGTTGTTTTTTTTAATTTAATTTAAAAAATATTTTTTTATTTTTTTAAATTTGTATTTCTTGTTTTATTTTATTTTATTTTATTTTTAATATATATATATATATATATATATATATATATATATATATATATATATATGAATTTTGTTAATTTTTTTATTTAAAAAGTAATTTTCATATATTTATATGCATTTTTTTTTAATTCAGATTTTCATTTTAAATTTTTGTTTTTTTTTTTTAATTTGAATTTTTATTGTTTTGAAATTTTTTTTTTTTTTTTTTTTTTTAAATTAAAATTTTTAAATCTTAATTATTTTTTATTTTAATATTTTTTTTAATTTTCACTGATTTTAAATTTTTTATTTTATCATTTTTTTTAATTATGTAGTTTTTTTTATTATTATTTTTTTATAACTTAAAAAAAAAAATTGTTTTTGTTTTTGTTTTTTTGTTAATTTTTAATTTTTTTTTAAATTGTGTGTTTTTTTACAATTTTTTCATTTTATTTTCTTTTGAAATTTTTTATGTTTTATTTATTTATTTATTTATTTTTTAATTTTTATTTTTACAAGTGATATTTTATCTTTAATACCATGCCTAAAAATTGTTGGAATTTTATTTTCATAAAGGTGATATTTTATCTTGAATGTCATCCTTGGATTTTCAAGGCTTTTCAGAGACAATAATAGATTATCTTTAATACCATGTGTAAATATTGTTGCAATTTTAAGACTTTTGATATTTTATCTTTAATGTCATGTTTATCATTGAAATTTTGAGGTTTTTCAGAGTCATGATATTTTATCATTAATGTCATTATTAAAAATTGTTGATAGTTTACCCCGAAAAGAAAAAGACATTATTCCAACATTAACACTTTTCGTTTTCAAGGTGTTTTTTGCACACAAAAAAATTGACGACGTTATTCTAGCAACAACACTTTTCGTTTTTAGGTTGCTTTTTGCACACACAAAAATTGGCGACATTATTCCAGCATCAACACTTTTCATTTTCAATTTGTTTTCTGCACACAAAAATTTGGTGATGTTATTCCACCATCAACACTTTTTGTTTCGAGGGTGTTATTCAATCCTTTTTTCAAGAAAAAAAAAATGGTTTTTAGCCTAATTTTAAAAAATGTTGAAATTTGACCCTAAAAAAATAGTGCGTTCTCGAAGACACACTTCTCGTTTTTGGGTTGTTTTTTCATGTTTTTTGAGTTTTTTTGGTCTAGAGTTCTCGTTTTGAGGTAATAGTTACTGTTTGATCAGTAACTATGTTTATTAGAGAAGAGAAAGAACTTTGTCTAGGTTGAGTTTACATTACTCTAGTATTTTCGCAACAATATGTTCAATTTCACTCTTCTAGGAATAGGGATATTTGTAAGGTTTGATGTTTGGAGGAACACTTCCTGGAATCTATTGAATAGCATGATCATGGTCACGAATATGTGGAAGACCTTTGGGAGCCTCAAATACCTTGGAATGATTGTCAAGGAATCTCTGGAGATCTGGAGAAATGGGTGGATTAGATGTTTGAACATATAGTGAGGATGATTTGGAATTACCTCGTTGTTCCTTCGTTAAAAGTTTTGTCATGCCATTAGAACTCATTATCTTCTCAGGTTTCCCTAAGATACCCCTTAATTCAATTTCCTTTCCTTCCCAAACAAAAATCAAGAAAATTTATTGAAAATTAAAATATATTATCCCCAAATATTATAACCATTGGACTCCTAATACTACATCAGCACCACCCATTAGAATGGAAAGCATTGGGCTATTCAATACATATTCCCCCATGGTTAATTGATATTATGGCACTTCCCTGAATAATTTATCGTTTCTCCATTTTCTACCATCACTTGAGGTGTTGGATATAGAAATCAATTGAAATCCTTAGTTATCTTACAATGAATAAAATTATGGGTACTACCTTAATCAATCAGCATTGTTACATTTTTCTTCTTGATGTATCCTTCTATATTGAGAGTTTGAGGAGTGGTAATTCTCACTATTGCATTACAAGATATGGTCGTATTCATTTCTTCTTTTTCAACCCCTGGGTTGGTTCTTGGTGTATATCTTCTTCTTTTGTTGTTTCTTGTTCCTTTTCTTCTTCCTCTTCACAATATATGTAAAATGATTTCTTCTCGATACATTTACGAATTTTACTGTATTTTCTATCACAACTATAACAAAGCCCTTTTACCTTCTTCTTTTTTCCTTTAGTAGTTATGGTGTCAACCTTGTAGGTTGTGGGAGGCTAGGAGCGACAACGCTTCCCTCTTTATAGTTGTGAGTGATAGATCTCCTTGTTGCCATAATTTTTTTTTCAATTTTTTCTCGCCACCTTGAATGCATTCTCCAATGACTTAGGTTCCCAAAGGCGAAATTCATGTTGGATGTTATCCTTTAAATTCCCTAGGAAGACATCAATCAGATGCTCCTATGTAATATCAGTTACCTTAATATTCACTCTTTAGAAGTCCTCAATGTGCTCTGCAACTGAACCCTTTTGTTTGACATTCATCAATTGGCCAAAGAAGGTATTTCTCTTTGTATCCTCATAAGTTTGCTATCAATTCCTGTGTAAAAATTGTCCATGTGACAAGTGATTTACGAGAACAAAGCCATCAATACCACAAAAATTGATTGGGTTCTAAATATAAAGTTGCAATGTGTACCTTGTGTGTGTATTTCACATCGTGTAGATCAAAGAATTGCTCCATCTGTACTATCCATGTTACTGGATCCTTGGCATCAAACTTCCTCATATTGATCTTTGGAATATGGTTGGTCTTCAACCCAAATTTAGAGTCTCTAAAATCATGAGTCACATTCTTTTTGTTCTCATTGTGAGTTTTATGGATTACCTTGTCAAAACTAGGAAGCCTTTCTTATAGTAACTTTGTCAAATATTCCTTCAAACCTTCCATGTCCGCTTTTAAAACTTCCATGTCCCCTTTAAAATATTCCATTTTTTCTTCTAAACCATCCACCTTATCTTCCAATTCAATTTTGGTTTCTCTTTGTGATAGCAAAAATTGTTGCACTTGTTCCTGTAATTTTGATATATCATGTTGCAGTTCTTCCTCTTCTTCATGTGTCTTAGTAGAGCTTTCCGAGGGCTTAATTAGTGTAGCTTTTTTTGTTTTGGGAGGCATTTTGGAACCAATTAATAATATTTATGCATCATTATGTCATTTAAATCACTTTCAAACCAATTTTTCAAACAAAAGTTATGCAAATTTAAAAATACACACCTTTTAAAAGCTTGATTTTGAGCTTGTTGATAAGGCTGAAAACGAAATTGTTGTATCTCTGTTATTTTGGTCTCTGGAGGTTTTAAATTGCATCCTAAGGTAGCCCTTTGTGACTTATTTCCATAACCAATATTGGATTCTTTAAGATGAATTTATGCCAAATATCCCACTATGACCTGATTATGGACTGGCTCAGTAGAGAGAATTTGTACAGTATGCCACGTGTCACTGTTTTAACCTTTGGCCCTGAAAATGATACATGAAAAACTAAAGTCCATGCAATTTATTTCACTTTTTACGAAATTCAAATCCAATGCTCGAAGATAAAGTTATGATGATTCTCCCCGGAACATGTTTGAGACTAAATTATGGAGCATGCAAAAACCCTAACTTCCTTAGACCATATCTCTGAAAATATAGTGAACCAAGGTATAAACATTTTACAAGATGTTCATCAATGTTTCTAATCCATGTGGTTGAAAATTAAACTTTTGAAGCATCACTAAAATTATATATATATCGAAAATGTCAAGATGACCTCTTTGAAGCAGTGAAACTCTAGGATCCAGAGCTTTCATACCAAATGCTATATAACCATATCACAAAAAATAAGAAAAGATAGATCAAGGACTTGAAAATAATTCTCTTTGAGGGGGAAACCTCCATTTACATCACATAAATGAACAATTCTTAATGATTCAAATGATAAGACCTCCTTGGTATATATAAGAGTCTAAAAGGTCAAAATATAATTAGGGCCTACATAACAATAATAATATAAGGGCTCAATAATAGCAATAATGGGTTTCTATGGGGCACAACAATAATAATATGGGGCCACACCAGTATTATAGGGACCTAACAGACATTCACTTCAATCTTTAGTTTGTCGATGCATAGTTGATAAGTTTGTGTTCCTTCCACACAAAGGGAAATTTCCTGATGGACTGAACTGATAATATCGTCTTTGATATTTCCCTTTGATGTTATAGCCTTCTAATAAATAACTGACAGATGAAGGAAGTAATCAAAGAGGAAACAAAGTTTAGTTTCCCAATTTATGTTGGCCTTGAGATTCTTGTTACTGAGAATCAACATATATAGTAGCGCATTCCTCGTCATTAATTAGGAAACAAAGAATCAGTAACAAAAGCTTCAAGAAGGCCATATTAGCACTAAATCCAAGGAATCTTAAGAAAGAGGGATAAGGAGAGACACAATCGGGACAAGAAGAGTGGGAAGAGCCACCAAAAAGGTTAGCCTAAGAAGCAAAAGAACCAAAGCACATTGACCAGATCACCGAGATAGGTAGAAAAAGCTAAAAAGAGAGTCTAATCAAATTGAGAAACAAAAAAAACCACAACAACCAACTGCAAGTGGAAGGAGGGCCAAGGAGTATATAAAGACAGATATATCGAGAATAATAAAACCAAATGAATTTGAATATAAGCATTACCTCTTGAACATGCATTCTGAGGGAGAAACCATAGTATGTGGGTTAAAGAATTCACTGGAGCGAAGCGAGGATATGGGCATTCCCCAATGGAGGCTTTATAGTCCATTTGCTTCCAGGTGGATCTTTCGTCGCTTTTCCTCCACCCACTAGCATCATGAACATCAAAGTCTTTACTTACAAACAAAATTATGGGAAGGGAAAATCTCCTTCATGGAGTAACTTCCTAATTTTTCTAGTTGTTCTTGTGTTTCTCTCTGTTCGTTGACTACCATGAAAACTAAGTATTTCCCATCATAACATAATGTTACGAAATGAATACGTAGGAGCCTCCACTGCCCATGTTTCACTTTGATTCATGCACAACAAACCGAGAGTTCTGGAAGGTGGTGTATATATTACAGGGTGTGTACTCCTCGTGAAGTGAGTTGGGGAGCATAATACGAGATCCCTTCATTCTAATTATTTTAATTTAGTTTTTAAAGCGCCTGAAGCTTGTCATATGTAACACTAGGGGAGAGGAGCCCTTTGGATTTGACCTTAACAAGCTAGATCTCCTCTGCGAAGAGTAGAGCCAAGGTTGGCCATTTCATCTACTACCAAGTTATTCAGCCTAAAGACGTGGTAACATTGAACTCTAGGGATGTGACAAAGAAGGTTTAGGATCTGTATGATAATATGAGCTAAATTGAAATCATTTGGGGCGTAATTGGTTTAAAATTCTAGACAAGATGAGAAGAGAGTCTTCAATCACGATGATCTCTTGAATTATTAATTGTAGAGCTTGTTTTATTCCTTGATAAATAGCATAGGTTTCAACAACGTTGCGTGTTGCCCTTCCCAATCCCCAAGAAAATTTGAATTCTTGATAATTCTTAGTCATCTTTCCCTCCCCCCGCTTCTAACACCACTGATTAAAATTAATAACTATAAATGAAATACATTTCTTTTATTTTAAAAATAAAATTGATATATATGTTTAATTTTACATACTATAAAATTATATCAAGTCCTGCTAGCACAACTAGTTGAGCATGGGCCTCGTCAGTAAGGCGACCGAAGATCAAAACTCACGAGGGGTGGTTGTGCCCTATGTTAGGGGGAGGAAATATGCTAAAAAATCTAGTCATCTTAGGGCTAGTGTGGCCTAGGCTGGGTACGATCCCTGAATGAATTTAACGGTTTAGATGCCCTTGGGTCGTTGCTCCTCAAGCCACAGATCAAGCTTAAAAAATCATGGACAAGTCAAGAAACAAAAAAACATATTATAAAATTATATATAAAAATAATAGAAGAACATTTTTTTTTTAATTTTGATGCAACCACTAAGTTAAGTTAATGCATGAGTAAAAAGATAACCAAAATTTAAGTCATAATAAATTGTCTTCTTCATTGTATTTGATGTTATTTACATTAATAATTTATTATATATGTCAGTTTTACTCAAATAATACACTCAACATTTTATATAAGTTGACTGCCTACATATTCTACAAACTATAACAAAGGAAGCTGCGAAGCAGCAAGTCCCTACTATTGAATTAGGTGATGCCTGGAATTGGATATAACACTAAAATGACTGGATTTTCAACTTAATAACCCAAAAATAGAGCATTGTGCAATAATCCCTTGCATGCTTCTAAGCTATTAGTTCCAGTGCTTCTGTTATCTAGTTAGTCTGTTGTCCTGTAACAGTTCCCCTGAGAGACAGTAACGTCACTCTAGAAGTCCGGACTCCGGACTACATTATTTAAATTCACGTCTTTAAATAGCACAGAGCTATCAGAAATTTTTAGCCACACAATAGGTTGAAAGGACAAGGCCGCTAATTCCACTGATAATCAAAATATGGTTAAAATTTTTAATAAACAAATGATACACAAATATAACATAGACAGGACTGGGAAACTTTTATTCCAGGGTCCATACTGTCCAGAAATTGACAAAAAGACCTGTAAAATTAGTATATTTAACACCATAGTATTGAACAGATAATGATCTCTGAGATGAAGCTCCAAGTTTAACTATTGCATTTGTATTGCCTTTCATGATGTGCATCTTAGCAAGCCTGCAACATTATGAAAGTTGAGTCTTAAAATTCAAAAAATTCAAAAAAAACATCCAATTTGAAGCGGCATGACAAAAGCTTAGAGATGTAATATCTTCAACCTTTTGCTTTGCAAAGCCAGTCGACCACTAGAGTGGTTGTGAGACCCGGGACAACCAAGGCAATTGACAGTTCACTAGAATTAGAATGAACATAATTTGAGCAAATACTTACAGCCCATAGAGCCTGGCACCTATCTTTCCCATAATTTTTGGAAAGACTGGGTAGGTCTCGGTGGGGGTCTTTTCATGATTATTTAAGAAAAGCCTACATAGTAAATAAAAGAACACCATTAGTTCAAACTAGTGGAATAGTAAAAAAAAAATCCAAAAAACACATTCGAACATGAAGAGAAAATGTATTTAACAAAACATAAGTGTACATCTACAATAAACTTGACGAAATTTGGACAAAACTAATAATCATCATTCCATTTGAGCTATTAAAATGATAAATGGTGGAATGAACCAAAAAAATTCTCCATATTGGAAAATTTTTACAGTAAGGCTAGGGTTTCCAGAGCGAATAGTTCACAACATGTTGCAAAGGAACGAATGAATTTTTTTCATTGCTGGAACAAATTTTGTATAGCTCAGAAAAACTAGAAAATATTTCAACAATTGATTTTGAAAGATTATTTTATGACCCTTGATGTGGTAGGTGAAGTGAACCTCTCTTGGAATCACCATCGATTAACAAGTATACCTTAAAAATTTATAGAAAACCCTACATACCTTGTGTATTGAAAATCGCATTGCAATTGTCGTTAAAATATGAACTAGAGTAGACATTTCCATCTGCCTCCAAGCGATCTGCATGCTTTAGGGATGCTGGGAGCTCGCCTGCGTGCCCCTGTGGCTATTGCACTGCTTCGCACAGCCCAGTTGCGCCCCTTCTTTGTTCATGGAGTCCAGTGGGGGCCCTGTCCCCCCCCCCCCCATTCCGTCCCCGAAGGTTCTTGCATTCAAGTCGATGATTGCAGCAAGCATCAAGCATCCTCCCTCCGCTAATCAGCAGAAGTTCATCAAGAAAATGGATTTTATACCTTCGGTTGCCCTCCCCGAAGAAGAAACATGTAAAGCGGCCCTGAATCTGGCTGAGAAAGGTCTCATAGGCCAGTTCACGAGCCTCTAGCCTTCTCCCAAGTTGGTGGAAGACTGGATTCAAAGGAAATGGACACCAATGACCAAAGAGGGTGTTAAAAGCTATTTTGTGGGCAAAGGCTTCTTTGTATTCGTCTTCGAGAGCTCGGAAGACAGAAGTTTAATCTTCAGGAATGGCCCATACTTCATGGGTCCGCAAGGACTTTACCTAAACAAATGGCCGCCTGATTTCGATCCCACCCAGGATGTCCCTTCTGTTGTCTCGGTTTGGGTGCATCTTCCCCATCTGCCCCTCCATTTCTGGAATCAAAAGTCCCTTCAGATCATCAGCAATGCTCTAGGAAAATACATAGATGAAGCTGCAAGAAAAGACCAGTATTCATGTGCCCGCATCTGCATAGAAGTGGATCTAGAAGAGGGGTTTCTGGAAGCAATCAAGCTCACTGTCGTTGGGTGGACGCATATCCAAGAATTGGATTACGAACAACTTCCTTTCAAATGCAGACATTTTCATGGCCATGGACACTTTGCAAAGCATTGCAAGAAAAAGGCCGATGATATTTCAGACAAATAAAACGGTGAACAATGGGCCCTAATCCAGAAAACTTCTCATAAAAAAAAAGGCACTAGTAAAGGCAATATGAAAGGAGCTCCAAGAAGTTCCAACCCTAATCAAGAAAAGGAAGCAATCCCAAATGGTATAGAAAGCTCTCATATCAATCTTGCAAACCCAGGTCAGGAAAATCTGGAACAGACAGAAATCCCCCCGCCTAGCAAAGATGGAGGGGAAGCAATACAGATTGAAGCCTCCCAAGGAAGCCCCTCCAATCCCTCATATGCAGAAGTCACAAGGAAAAAACCTGCGGAAAGCTCAGGCTCTTCAGAGGATGAAACCTACGAGTGCCCTTCAAAAAGAGCAGGAAGGAAATCCCGCAAAGAAGCGAGGGAAGAGGAGGCCAAAAGACTTAAAATACAAGGAAGCTAGTCCACAATAGAGATGTCTATTGGAAGAAATACTAGACCAAGGCCTTCTAAGGGAGGCTCTAACCCCCCCTCAGGTAAATAATGTGACTCATCTCTTGGAACTATAGAGGACTGGGGAATCCCTCAAAAGCTGAAGCCGTTAAGGACCTCTTGAAAATAGATCCCTCAGACATTCTCATGCTCTAAGAGACCAAGATAGAAGGGCAAGCCCTTCTAGATATCAGCAACTAAAAATGGAAGAAAATTGCAGGCAAAGCAGTAAGATCAAGGGGCTCTTCTGGAGGGCTGGCAACACTCTGGGCAGAAGATCTATTCCAGCTGAACAAATCCCATGAAACCCAACACTGGATCTTCACGGAGCTGACACACTGCGCAAGTAAGTTGACCACCTCTCTCTTCAATCTTTATGTTCCTGTAATTTATTCTGAAAAACGAGAATGCTAGAATTCTCTCTCAACATTCTTAGAGCAGCATTCCCCTAGCAACATTATCCTTGTCGAGGATCTTAATATAGTCCTGAAAGAAAAAGAGAAGAAGGGAGGAAATAGTAGCAGAGACCCTATGCTGGCCACAGTGGAAGAGCTCACACAGCTTTAGGATCTCTTAGATTTCAATCCTGTCCAAGGACTTTTCACTTGGTCCAATAACAGAGTTGGGATGGACCACCTTTCTGCTCGCCTGGACAAATTCCTTGTGCAAAGCTCCCTGATGATGAACAAGAAGATAATCATCACTAAAATCCTTCCCAAATTGACCTCGGATCACAAACCAGTACAACTTCTACTGGAAGATGAAGAAGATCTGGGCCCAATCCCATTCTGATTCAGTCCTCTATGGATCGAAAGAGAAGGCTTCACAGAAACAGTGAAAACAGCTTGGGAAAAATCCTTCACAGGGTCCTCAAGCTATGTCTGGGAGAAAAAACTCAAGGCCACAAAGCAAGCCCTGAAGGAATGGATAAGGAAACCAGTCCTAACCCCAACCATCCAAAGCAAAGAAGCAGTGCAGACTCTGTAGACCTTGCAAGCAGAAATGGAAAGCAAAGACATCACAGTAGAGTTGTTGGAAAAAGAAGTAAAATCCCAATGCTCCACCTTCCGATCCTTCCGAATGGAAGAAGAGTATTGGAGAATCAAATCTAGAAGTTTGTGGCTAAAGGCAGGATATCGGAACACCTCCTTCTTCCACCGAAAATATAGAGCATGACTCTCCAGGAACCACATATCAGAAATTAAAACAGTTGAGGGCCAAGTCTGCAAAGGGTTCACCCAGATCAAAGTAGCTGCAGAAATCCACTTTAGGAATCTATACAATGAGGGGACCCAAGGCAATGAGGAGGAAACTGCTAACCTCCTCTCAAACATCCCTCTTCTCACCAGCCCTGAAGACAACACAGCTCTCTCTAGCCCCATTTCTGAGGAGGAAATCATCAAAGTTATTTGGTCCATGGAATTAGATAAGGCCCCTGGGCTAGATGGATTCACAATTCATTTCTACAAGTCTTGCTGGGATATCATCAAAATTGATCTCCAAAAAATGATAAGAGGGTTTTTGGAAAAAGCTAAGATAGGAGGAGGAACCAACTCCACCTACCTTGCCTTAATTCCTAAAGAATCCAATCTTGAAACATTTGCAAGATTCAGGCCCATGTCGCTTTGTAATGCTTCTTATAAAATTATGGCCAAAATTTTAGCAAATAGGATCAAGCCTCTGCTCAAAAGGTTGATCTCCAGCTCCCAAGGTGGATTCGTTGAAGGCAGGCACATTCTGGACAATGTTATTCAAGTCCAGGAGACAATTCATTCAAGAATACAACGGAAAGAGAAAGGGATGTTGATAAAACTAGATATGGCTAATGCATTCGATAGAGTTAACTGCTCTTTCCTCATCAAAGTTCTTCTCTCCTTTGGCTTCTCTCCCCACTTTGTTAGCCTTATAAAAGCCTGCATTGATAATCCTTGGATTTCCCCTCTAGTCAACGGACGCCCTGCCAATTTTTTCAAGCTCAGAGAGGAATTAGGCAGGGATGCCCTCTCTCCCCCTTCCTGTATAATTTGATGGCGGACTCCCTCAATCGAAAACTCACAGCTGAAAGAATTACTGGAACCCTTCCTGGTCTCAAACCCTTCATTGGCACTAACCCTCTGAACCATTCTCTCTTCGCAGATGATTCCCTCCTTCTTGGAGGTGCCTCCACCAGAATTGCCAAAGCCTTTGACATTGTTCTTAAAAGTTATTGCAGAGCCTCGAGTGCTTTAGTCAATGAGAGCAAAATCGAAGTATAAATTTGGAACATAGAACAGCAAGATCTCACAAGAATTTCGAACCTCCTTGGGTTCAAAGGTCATGCCCAATGGGATAGGATTAAGTATCTTGGTCTCCTCATCTCAAATGGAGTTAATAAGAGGACGCTTTGGAATGAAATCATCAGTAAAATCAAATCAAAAATCTCAGCATGGGAAGGCTTCTGGCTAACAAAAGGTGGTAAAGTCATTCTAATCAAATCTCTGTTGTCTGCTCTCCCAATATACCAAGCAGCTTTCCTCTTAGCACCAAGAAATGTGATGGACCATATCTCTAAGCTCCTTCGAGACTTTTTATGGCAAGGAGGGAAAGGAAATTAGAATAAAATGCACTTAGTAAACTGGGATCTGGTTAAAAAATCGATCTCTGAGGGTGGACTGCAAATTCGTGACCCCACTCTAGTTAATCTTGCACTGGGAGGCAAGATTCTGTGGAAGATGGTCCATGATCCCAATCATCCAGTCAGCGCCATCCTGAGGACAAAATACGTCCACAAAACTCCTCTTAGAAATCTACAATGTGACAACATTGTTAATTGCACGCAGGTATGGAGCCTATGCTGCAAAAGCATTAATTATTCTAAAAAATATCTATACAGAATACCTGGCAATGGAAAGCACACAAATCTATGGCTTGTTCGAATTATGGGTCGTGATCCTTTTGGCTGAAAATGATGAAATCACAGATCTTAAAGACTGGCTGAACGCGCAGGCATAAACAGTATTTATGACCTCTCTAAATGGGATAGTCGTGGAGATTGGGACGGCTAGGACTTCCATGGTGTCCCTGATTGGTTAACTCTGCAAAAAAACATGCTTGTGGATTTGCTGGAGGACTCTGTCCCAGAAAATTGATCCAAGAAAGATAGTTGGGGTTGGGGTCAGTCGGGAACATATACCACAGCAGCAGGCTATAGAGCATTACAGGCCTCAAGAAATAGTAGCCAATCATCGGCTTTTTGGAAACAAGTCTGGGAACCACTAGCCTTACCAAAAGTGAACTTCTTCTTCTGGACCCTGGTTCATAACAAACTGCTAACGGGAGATAATCTGGTGAAAAGGAACATAGCAGGGCCACATAGATGTGAGCTACGTAGAAGTAACCTCGAAACATCCCAGCATTTATTCATGGAATGTATATTCGCCAAAGAAGTGTGGGGACTTATTCTTCAGGACCTCCAGATCATTGTCTCTCCACAGAACTCTATTTCTGAGCTTTTCGCCTCTTGGAGTCACTTCTACCCTCCTAGAATCCCCATCAAATCTTTTTGGCGCAAAGTTTGGATAGCTATACCCAAATATATTTGCTGGCAGCTATGGTTGGCACGTAACGATCTAATTTTCAACAACTTGCAACATGCCCCTTTGTATGTAGCAGCCAAAGCCAAATCCTTTCTCTTGGAAGCTGCTCAACAGCAATACTTTAAAGAATACTCTTTGCTACTCCTTGAAGAAAAGAGATGGTTGGGCCCCCTTGAGCCATATCCTCGAAAGTATCTTCTTGCCCCTCAAACAACAAACCTTGAATGGCATAAAAGAGACTCTGATGATATATTACAAAATTGGTGGCGGAAGCAAAATTTAACCACAATCTTCTTCGATGGGGCCTCCAAAGGAAACCCTGGTGTTGCTAGTGCAGGCGGGGTCATCTACTCCCTGGATGGGTCAACAAGGGACTGCTTCTATTGGGGTATCAGATAGAAAACCAACAACCAAGCAGAGATTCTCGGTCTTCTCAAAGCATGCCACATAGCAAGAGACAAAGGTGTCAAAGACCTCCAAGTCTTCGGAGACTCAGAGATATTAATAAAAAAATTAAATTCGAAGGAATTATTCAGTAATGCTAGTCTCAATAAAATTCTGAGCAGACTAAAGAGAGTCTTGTTAGACTTTGCCTCCTACAAGCTCTATCATATTCTCAGAAATTCGAACAGTGAAGCAAATCAGATGGCGAACAAAGGTTGCTCTCTCCTGAAAGGGCAACGAATTATAAATGATGAAAGTTCCTTTCAAATTCCATGAAAATGTTGTAACTCAAAAGCAGTATATGAAGGATAACTACATTGTAATTGGGGTTGATTTGGTGTAGGCCCAATCTTTCTTCTTCAAATAAATAAAATACATACCCATTCCAGTTAAAATATATATATATGAACTAGAGTGTATGAATATAAATAATACTACATACAGGAACTGATATCAAATCCTAGCCTTTATAAAGGTATGATGCGACACAACTATAGAAAAAGGAGTATAGTTATATATAAAGTTTACAATATCATAAAGTCGATACATAAGTTATAAAGCCAACATATAAGTTTACATGCCGAGACTACCCCTGTCGAGGTCATTGTTGCCAAAGGAGAGACTCTTGTTAAAGAGCTTTTGCATTGAAGCGGCATCTTCACTGTATCTTGACTTTTCAGAATTGGGGTAAGTCTCAGAAAATAAATTCAGGCTTTGTGAATATTCCATGTTTGTCAATGCATGAGGGGAAAGCTCAGGGGGCTCAGCATAGAAGGATTTTGTCAGGTCTTGGGATTCGAAGGTGCGACTTACAGGACAACAATGGTTGCCGAATACAGCAAAAGGAGAACCGTGGCCCAACGCCATCCACAGCCTTCAATCCTAGCAAACTCTCATTTTTCATCAACAGCTATAAAAGTGGTTGTCAATTGCTATTAGGAAAGCTAGAAACACGTGAGAAATTTGTTGGAACATAGAACATGCTTTCAAAAAATTTGGTCTCGTGCATCAGATAGTAAAATATGACTATCATCAGAGCAAGATAGCAACCAAAGCATATACCCAGTGCTTCAAGCGATTAAAAAAATTAAAAGAAACCTCAATAACCATGTCGGCCCTCCCATGAGCGCAACGTGCCTCACCTCCTCCATAACATAACAAAGCATGCATGCATGCAGGGCGCTAAAACCACTCCACCTAGGGGCCATTTACAGGATCTTCTAGTCCTTAAGATTCAGGAGGCCAAGTCTGAAAAGAGAAGGTAAAAATGACTTCTATCTGGGGCCTTGAAGCAATAGGACGAGAAACGAGCAACCTTAAAACTTCAACCACATCCTGGAACTCATAGAGCAATATATGTCAGAAGGACGCGGTTTAGCATAGAGCAATTGTGGGGAAAACCTAACACTCAATGTTCGGCTGTCACCTCTGTCGAAGAAATAGCTAAGGTAGACACTTCACATTTTTAGTAAACTCAGGGTGTTGCCTCCTTTTTTCGAAATAGGTTGTATTTTGCTTCTATTTTCGAATATTACGCACAAATAATGGTCTCAATTTGTTAAATTTTGGCCTGGCATCGAATCTGTTGTAAATTTTAGCCAAAATTACAAAAGCCGAGAGTTATTCTCTTCGAAAATTTGTCAAAATCAGCACTTGAACGTCAGTCTAAGATGAAGCCAATGATATGTTTGAAGTTGTTAAATATGGTTAACTTTCCAGATATGGCAGTTAATGACCTTAAATTTTTCTTTATTGGTTTGGACGACGATTTTCCACCAGTTTTTTAGTCGTTTTCCTCTCTGGTTTTTCAGTGGCTTGACTTAATTTTGGAAGAAAGGTTAGTTCAACCTTTTTTTTCTGATTTTCATCGCTTTTCTATTTTTAGGATTCGGTTTCGGCTGTGAAGAATCATATGGAAAATCCATTAATGAATTTATAGTTTGAAACAAAGACTAAAGTATGATCTATTCTGAGTTGAATATGACATGAAAATTTGCATTAATGCTAGACTTAGTTTGCGCAATTGTGTAGTTAACAATGAAATTCAGGATTAAAAATGCCATATTGATGCATATCAATCGTAAGACTGAAAATTCATGTTTTGATTTTATGCTAATAGAAATATACAATTCAACAGGTAACATCAACCATATCTTGGACTCCACTGCAGATGCTACCTTTGACTCCTCCAACACTAGCGTCAGTCCCTGGCTTGGACAACACTCCCCATCTTCTGCAGAGAAGTCTAAAGTGTATCATGACACTCTCCTATATTGAACAGACGATGGCAAGGCAGAAATACTTTGCATTTTGCTCCTCCAAGAAAATCTCCTCTTGCAAATGTTCTTGTCGCTCAATCAACTTTGGTCTGCATCTCAAAAGCTTTTTCGAAGTTAAGAGCCAAAACTGACTGGCTGAAGTGAAATGAAATAACACCAATATAACACCAATACAGTTGCTCTCAGACATTACTCAGTCGGAAGCAATGGTCGACAGCAGTGACATCATGTTGGCAAGTTTAGGTAGGATCAATGAACAATGGTAAGCCATGTGTAAACCAATGAACAATGGTGAGCCATGCGTAAATATTAAAAGATTTAGAAAGTATATGTTCATGTAATTTTAGCATAAAATGCTTGCCTATTAATGCTAGCATTAATCAATTTCACGAAAACATTTCAAATGATTTGAAACCTATCCTAAGTTTTTCTCGGATCTTGCCTCAATATGAGGCCAAATAAGATTTCTAAATTTCTGAGTAATTGGAATAACAGTGGAAATTTTCTAAAAAAACACTTTATAAAATATAACTTTAAAACTTTAAGCTAATTACTTGGTTTGCAACTTCATTTCTTTACAAATTAATCAAAATGAAAAAAATCAATTACAATAGTCCCTACTAACCCCTAAGGGGCAGGGACTAATAAGTGATTTATAATACATATTTGATTCGAATCCTCTACCATAGGCATGCATCTTTTTTACAAATGCTTCCATCTTAATTAATATTAGAATTTCTTTTAAAGATACATTATTTTCAATAATGATTTTATCTCGCAGGAAGTTTGCCAATTGGCGAGTAAGACTATGGATTGAGGGAAGAGACTAAAATTTGATTTTATTTTTCCAAAAATAATTTGTTTTAACTATTTCGATGTTTTTTTTTTTAATTAAGACAAATTTAGATTACAAAAGAGTAAAATTTGTTATTACATTATTATTGACACTTAGATGAAATTTATTATATCTAAATTTAATATTTAATTATTCTGGAGATCTATTATATCTAAATTTTAATATCTAATATTTGAAAGTAGAATTATATTACGTTAATTAAATTTGACAAAAATATTTTTCATTAATTTAAAAAATTATTTACAGTTAAACAAAGGATAAAAGATTAAATTTTTTATTTTATTTATATATTATATATGTTATGATCATTATTAATTTTAATAAGATTTTATTTTTTATGTTATTATAGTAGATTTAATGGAAGAAAGATTGATAATATTTTTATGTAACATGGGATGTTTAATAAGATTTTTCTTTTTAATGTTACTATAGTAAATTTAATGGAATAAATATTGATAATTTTTTTATACAACATAGGAGGTACATATCTAATGGAACATAGGAGGTACATATCTAATGGAAATATTTCACTTGAATGTAATATATTTGGTATAAAGTTTGATTATTAATTTTTTCTATGTTAAATAAATTTATAAAAGTTAAATATAATCAAAGTTATTATTGTAAAAAAAAACAATTTAAATAATTAATCATCTTAAATAGTTTAGTTTTTTATTGCTAATCTTCTGGGGCATTTGGCTAGAAAGAAACAGACCAATTTTTAAAGATAAGGAGACCCTATCACAGGTCATAGCTCTGGAGAGTGTAGCTATCTATGCCCAAATGTCGAATTCAAAGTCAAAATCTAATCCTAGGGTGATCACCCCGGAGGTCATTAGGGGAGATATGTCGTGGGCATACTTTGATGGAGCGTCCAGTGAAGAAAACAATTGTCGGGCTGGTATTATGATTCATCTCAGTCCGGACACTCGTAAGGAAGCTTTGGTGGGGCTTGGGAACGGAACAAACAACTTTTCCGAACTTAAGGCTCTTCACATGATGTTGTGTTCACTGATCCAGTTAGGAAATCTATCAGTACAGATCTTTGGGGACTCATTGAACATTGTCAAATGGTTCAATAAGGAATTCATGTGCCAAAACTATCTATTAAATCCTATCCTTGAAGAACTTTGGTCATTAAAAAGTCATTTTGCTTACATATTTGTATGTCACATTTACAGGGAGGGGAATGAGGCAACAAACCTCCTTTCTAAGGAGAGCATATAACAGGCTTTGGGCAGCTGGAAAATAAAGGATGTAGGTCTGGAGGGCCTAGTGGAGATGGATTGTGCCCCTTTCCTTCAACAGATTGATTATGCTCTCTTGATGTTGAGTTAGGCTCTACATCTTTGTCTGAGTTTTTTGTTTTTTATGCTTTCAATATCATACTTGCTTATCTATGGTACAGACTCCTTTGCTTTCAGACATTTTCATACTATATGACACATATATAATACTTTCATGTATATGCTTTGGTCAGTTTCTAGGATCTTGTTTAGAGATGTTTTCCTCATAATAGGAAGCTTAGGACTAGAAGGGTGGCGCTTTGGCCAACCTCTTTGCTCATGCTGAGTTGTTTTCCTCATAAGAGGAGGCTCTGAACGAACATGGATGGCATGGTTTTTGACAGACATGATTGCTCAGGAGGGCAACGTCCGAGAATATGGTTTTATATCTGCGAATTTTTGGAATTATTGGTCGTATGTAAATGACCGAATGATCTGGTTTGTAGTCCTGCGTGACTCTAATATAAAATTTCGATTTTTTCTGCGGAGATATATATATATCTATATATATAGTTTAGTTTTTTATATATCTATATCTATATCTATATATAGTTTAGTTTTTTAACATTTTAGGAATCCTTATAAAAATGAATTTATTTGACATTCATATAAAAAATTTGACATATTTCACAAGAATTTCAATGTCAAATGAAAGAGAATATTTAATTTTAAACATCACATAAGAATTATTAGACGAAAATGAGAATTTCCAGTATAATGCTTATTTTTTAACATTATATAAGAATTACTTGGCATCTAAGATAGGATATCAAATTTGAAATCACAAGTTACATTTTTTTTCAAGTTAAAATTTGTATTGCCTAGTAATAGAGAGTTGTTGTTTAGTATTGATATGAATTGTTATCGGACAATCCCGACCAAATACAAAATTCAAACTTTTTGAAAGAGCTTTGGTCCAATGTCTAACCATGTCAGCTATATCTAGAAGTCCAAAAATAGTAGTTGGGCCTCAAGGGCCTGTAATAAATTGATACGTAGAAAAATGATGCATACGACTAATAAATTAACAGAGAAAACCATCAGGAGGAGTGATCAAATTCAATGGCTTCTACATGGATGGGATCCTCATTGCTACTAGGAGAAAAACCTAGTTTCAGAAGGAGGCCCATGTGTTTTTCAATGAGCCCAACCTTTTTTCCATGGTTTCCAGTTGCCTTTCCATGTGATCCAAGGATAGCAATATGTATTCTCTGGTTGCATTTCTGTCAAGGAGAACCTTTCCAAGGAGGAATTTATGTTGCCAATAAATGTCCACAATGTACATATATTGGTTGGATATGCCCCGAGTGTAACCAATGTTAGTTACCCACTCTACAACCTCGACTAGCACTTTAGATTCAATAAGGGTGGGTTGCTCATTTGTTAATTCTCATTACACCAGATTGAAGTCATCTTGAATGGGTTGCAGAGTCAGTTCCCAAAACCTACCCATTGAGCTTTCTGCTCTCAATTGGGACTTGGTTTTTCCATGCTCCTGGTAATAAGAAACACCCTGACAGACCTTTTCTCATTAACACGTCATATATTTCTACTCGAATTAAGAATGGGAGGTAGCAAAAAAGATGTAAGTGGTTGGCCAGGGGTTAGACCTCCCGGAGAAACCTAAATGAGGGAGTGAGAAGTTTGATAGTTTGGACCGGGGGTTGACACTCCCACCCTTGAAGTATTTATTAGAGAATGATAGGGAGTTATCTGACTCACACCCAAGGGCAAGCCCTACACTAGCCCCACTACAGAGAATTACAAACCAAAAAAAATGACCATTGTGAGAGTTAAAAGAAAATGTTTAGAAGAGTAGATAATAAACTTGCGAAGAGTAATGTGAACATGTTCCACAATTTGTGCAATAAGTGGAGTGAGGGAGGAATGAGCCTTCAAGCTCAACTGTTTCCTTTGACAACCTGGCTATGAACCAGGAGGGGTTGGCCACAAACTAGGAAATTGATAGAAAATTGCAAAGTGTGGCTAATTGTGCCAAACAATGTATCCAAATCCACTACCAAAGATTACATAGTTCTAGAATGGAAAGAAGACACAAAGTCAGAACACCATAATCCTATAATATTTTTGCCTAATAAAAAGGCAATAAAGCCGAGGAGGAGTGTTTCCTTGATATTCAACATAAGAGTTGAGAATTATCCAGAGACTGCACAATAAGCAAGGCATAATAAAGACATAGAGTGAAGTACTAGAGCTAATTGCCTTCGCTTCCCCGAGAATGAATATTGAATTGATGGGTAAAAGTGACATGATAGGCCTTGCGAGTGATTTGTGTCATGGAAAGTGTGAAATTGGGCTAGAATATTAAGCATCACATCGAGCAACAGATGGCAGAATGAAGGACAAATTCCTAGCATGTGATACAACTCCATGCCCATTGCATGGGCTTCACAAACCACAAGTGAGGCATCCTACCACATCTCATGGGCTTGTGTTTTGATGAGATAACGGCAACCTGACCCTACCCTCTCTCACATCTAACACTTCATTGAAGGATTACAAGTTACATATTATTTATATGTTTTTTACATTTTTTATATAAATTTTAATTAAAAAATAAATAAAGAAATTAAATATCATTTTTGGTTTTGAATTTGATGTATATAAAAATGGTAATATTATTATGGTTACTAAGTGTGAATATTTTTAAAATTAATTAAATTACAAAACTAGATAAAATTGTATCTTATATTATGAGTAAACCACATTAAAATGAAACTTTAAAATATTATTTTTTCTTTTTTCAAAATATTATTTTTTTTATAATACTTCAATTTCCTTTTTATTAATTATTTCATTATCATCTTTTTTTTGTAATTTAGACTATATTCTATTGATAATACAAAATAATGTACAGAGAAGTTGTTGACCGATGATATCTAGTGTTAATTAGCCTACCCCCATCCGAGTCTAGTACAAAAAAAACAAAAAAAGGAGTTGCCCCTGTAGGGGAAACCAAGTTTTATAAGTTTTGAGAGTATCATTGTCTTGTTGATTATCTAGAATGCTAAAGTAGGCACAAAAAGCTATAACATATATGCAAAAACATACTAGAAAATGGAACCTAGCCAAGGAGCTACCGAGTTCTTTTTCCTTCATCTTCTTTTGCAGGAGTTTCTTCCAGCACTAGGTAATCGTACTCTCGAATGATGCCTTCCTCTTCCGCGGTTAGGGGAGACATAGAATTTGAGTGGGTTGCTACCTCGACCGAGACAGTCTCTGCATCGTCTCTGTGCCCGGTGCCATCCAGAGAGATATTCCAAACCCCGATATCCTCTGTTGAAGGGAGCTTGACCAGTAGATTGATCAATTTCCACTGCGGGGAGGGCAAAGAAACCAAAATGGTTGATTTTCGTTGTCATTTCCTACTCGTTTGATTGTTGCGTTAAGAGCTAGGAGGGCCTGTATCAGAGTGAGGGCCCGCTTCGGTCTCCAAAGCTGAGGTATTGTCATGGGGAGTAGGAACAAAGGGTCTAGAGTCATCGGGGGCTTCCATTATTGCGTCCACGGAGTGAATGCGAAGGGAGTCACTATGGGTGCGGCCTGGAAGGGTGTCTCTACCTCTGCCTCGGATGGGTCGCATGCATTGGCGAGGAGGCATCGCAGAGCAGGTCAGAAGAATGCCAAGAGGTAGATTAAGAGTGATTAGGAGAACTGAGTGGCCTCGAGGGAGCTTGGTGGCAGGCAGGTTGGTTGGGTGGACAAACCAGTCAATAAAAGATGACCAAGTGCAAATGGCTTCAAGCGCTTCCATCAAGCGATAATGATCTCGAGCGGACAAAGTAGTCATTGAATGTCGAAATAATGACTTCAAACGACGGTGGAGTGGATGTGACTTCCCCAAGGGACTGACCTTGTGCCATTTAATGGCTTTCTTCATCAGTCGTCATGCCTTTAAGGTGAGGATTCAGTGATGGAAATTCTCCACGTTGTTCTCCAACTGCCATGTCCTATAAAAATATTTTGTAAAGAGCGCATCAATTATCACCCGGATCCGAGTCATTATCATCTTTTTATTAATTATTTCATTATCGCTATAATTTATCTTTAAAATAATATAACATTTAATATAATAAATAATATTAATTTATAAAATACTTAGATCAAGCTTCAAAATTTCTAACCCAATATTTTTTGAACTTATAATCTCACTGATACTATTATATATATAGCTACTCTAAACATAATTTTAGAGTCCACAAAAGTACTCCATACTTTAATGAAGAAAATAGAGTGAGGAGTGGTGTGTTTGATTTTAAAATTACAAGATATGAAATGTCTTTCGGATTTGTTCACTTTTATTCCACGTCTCATTAAAGATAATGTTCGTTCATAGTTCAAAATCACCTAGAACACTAAAACCAATTAAAGTGTTCAAAATGATTCTTTTCTCAACAATATAGTCTCATTAGAGATGATGTTGCTCCATACTTCATAACCATTTAGAATAATGAAACTAATTGAAGTCTTGAAAATTATTATTTTCTCAACACTATGGTCCCACTCCTAAAAGCAAGGTTTAAATATTTATAAAATTGAATTCATTTAAGAGTATTATAACACTTAATAAATTGGAGGATAAATTTTCTTTATAAACTTAAATAACATAGTTTGTTAATATCAAAAATCAAATCATACTTTTCATAAAATTATTAAAAAAAATAAAAAAATAAAAAAAAATTATAAATGACTATATATATATATATATATATATATTCTGATAATTTTCTATCGATATTAAAATATTTTGTAATGAAACATACATCCAAAAGAGTGTTTTGGGATATCATGTCTACTACCAAGGATTATCATAGATACAGTTTGACAACAATAAACAAAATTTATTATAATACCTGAGAACTGGAAACTACAAGGACAATAATTTCAATCTCCTGGTTTCTCAAGCGCTCTAGCACTGAGCCATGTAAAGTGCCAAAAATGAACTACAGTAGACGTTAAAATAGAATGCATTGTGGACTTATTAGTCCAGAATGATAATTGGCGAAATAGAAGACGGGTTAGCATGAGGAGAGTTCTGAGTTGGAGCATTGATGTCCATGGGTACCTTTTGTTGCTCATTTGATTCAATTTTTGAATCAGAGACCACATAACACTCTACTCGAGTCAATCTGACCACAATATCATCCAAATTATACCTGATGTCCCTCATTATGCTCTTGATTTCCTCCTGATCTGCAAACACCTTGTAGTTGTTTCCTTGCTTATCCTGAATTACCATGCTTAGTAGAGTTTCCAGCTGTTGATGTGAGCTAATAGAATGAAGGAAGTGAAACTTTCTCTTACGAAACTTCCTCGGATTTGGAACCCACTTGAGGCTACTGCCTACAATTTCTGAATTAGAAAAGTAAGCATGATCACCAAACTCCTTGGCCTCCAATTAAAGAATTTCCTTTCAGACCTCTAGGGGACCTACATCAAAAAAAGTGGCCACAGATTCCCATCCAAACAGATGTCGACGTCGCGTAGAGGATGACCTTGGTGTGCCACCCTGTGACTAGGAAGTCTTTGTTGAGGGGCCATATAGGCAGATGAATTGCAACCATAGCAAAGAGAGAGTCTATAATATTGAACCACGTAGATAGACAGAGCAAGGGGAGGGTAGGAGCCTAAAACCATACGGGTCGAGAACCCTAATTTGAAATAAGAGATAAAATTATGTAACGAAATACAAATTTTAGAAGCCCACAATAATGCTAGACTGAAACCTACCCTAGTTTCCCTTAACCTCAATCTTTATGAGCACCGAGAAATGAAATAGCTAGAAAAACTTGAAAGAATGAGATTCTAACCAAGCCATATTCCCTGTCAAAACCAAATGAAGAAGGTACTTTGGTACCACACTCTGCAGACCAACACCACGCCACTGAACAAAATCTCGGCAGGGCCAGAGTTTTGAGATGCCACCAAGAGTAATACTGCCACCAATCCAAATGATGGACCAGACCCTAAATTGTGTAGAAAAAACACACAGAACATTGACACCTATGGAGAACAAACAAACGAGCTAAAGAATGTTGACTAATTTGCAGTAAGAGACAATATTAATAGCCAAACCTCTAAGGGGTTGAGACGCCACCATACAATGACAACCTGAGGGGAGTACAAGAAAAGAAAAACTCCGATTAGCCAAGTATAAACTTCTCTTAACCACCATGTAGAAATGAACGGCAGTTGATATGCCCCAACAACAACCAAAACATAGTATTTCCGCTACCCTCTGTCCAGGCCCACGCAAATATAATAAGTTGAGAACATCAGAGGCCAAGCATGTTGATTGAAGTGTGCAACATGAGCACTCATCATGGTGAACCAAGTGTACAATGTAAGCTTGTACTTTTCCTTCCCAAAACACTGGAACATGATAAGCTCATAAATGGAAGTACCTTGGTTATCATGGAATACTTCGTTCGCAACCAATCCACCATGAGAAGCATAACCCATCTGAGAGAAAATAGAATGTATTTTGTTGCAGAGAACACTTAAGTACACCACACCAAATCCTCCCACATGCTCACATTTAATACGAATGGGCTTGGGTAGGTGTGGCATGGCTAGGAAACCGTGATATTGCCACGCGAAAGGCATGCAACGCCAGGTGTAGAGCAAGGCTCTAACACCGAGGGCTGCCACCATATAGACCATACATGATGTTCACATGTTAATTATAACTTCAACCAAAAACTATCATGAGAAAACCTCTTTCTCATTTTACCACCCACCAAAACCTTTATACCTTTTTACCACCCATCAGGAAGCCATATCCCATACTATCAATATTAACATAAAAAAAAACTCTAAAACTCTAAATGAATAACATTAAATATACATTTTATAAACCATTTCAAATACATTACCTTAATACATTTCACTAACCGCGTGATCTCTACTCAACTATCCATTTTCTCAAACTTTATTTTAAACGCAATGTGTAAAATTTTTCAATATAAAAACCACAATTACACGATTAAAATTTCAATGCGAAACTGTAGATGCCAAGACAAAATATTAACAATAATAACTATAAAAATGACAACTAAATTGTCTGTGCTCTTAACGTATATGTGAAGGAACCCATCAAATGCACAGCAACAAAATGCACGGTCTGCTATGTATTGTTCATCAATTTCCACACCATCCTTTCACTTGGTCCGCGATGTTTCTACATGAGAGGTACGCCTTCGCTTTCCAAAAAAAAAAAGATTGGTCTGTTATATTTTTTAATTATTTACAAATATATTTTTCTTCACAATAAGGAAAAGTCCCACTAAATTGTTCAAGAAAGTGTCTAATCCCTCCTTTTCTTTTTTATTTTTATTTTTGTATAAGAAGTCCAATCAATAAAATTCAAATTGTGGGCCTTTCTTGAATATAGTTTAACTATTACTAGAGTAGCTTTCATTTTGATTGTGATATAAATAAAGTGTTTTTTAAATATATTTATTTTCATGAAGAAATTAAAAAACTAATTTATTTTTTTTAATTTAAATATAATAAAATAAACTGATTAAATTTATTATGATTCTTATTTGTAATGAGGTTTAGTTATGGGAATAAGAGTTATGAAATTTACAACTTTTATTAATAGTAAAATAAGTAGGGATAAAATGTTGTTTAATTTTATTTTTTTTATATTTTAAAATTTTTATATTTTTATATTTTTATATTTTTATTATTATTGTAGTTATTTAATAATTAATTTATTATATAAATTACAAAAAGTTATTTTAATTTAATAACATTTAATTTGTATATAAAAAAAGATGGATGATAATTATATATGAATATATTCTTTTTGTTCTTGTTCTGAAGTTGAATCACAGTGGCAGGTTTGAAATCCAAAAAGGCGATGACTAGATGGTTAGAGTGGTGGAGGGTTGTACAAAGTGATGGTTAATTGAAGAAGACTGCATAAGATATTAGAAATTATGAGAGCAGTGATTACACAAAAATAACATACAATCATTGTATTACTCACATACACAAGAGATACATATAGTTGGAGTGAGATCCAACTGATTCTAATCTTGGAGAGAGAGGTCGAGACAATCTCTCAACAACCTCAACAAACCCAATCCAAGATATACTAAAGTAAGCATAATCCTAACTAATTCTAATACCCTCCTTTAATGCTTACTTTACAAAACATATAATAATTAATCACAATTACAACACTTTGAACTTTCGTCTCTTTGTCTGATCTGGCCTTCATTAACATTTGTACCCACTCTAAGATCTCATAGACAATGCTCTTTTCTCCACCATTTTCGAGCTACCATTCAACCCATTTAAAATACATTTGTTTTTGACCAGCAATGTTGAATTTATAAGATCAAAGATTCTTGACACCCCCAAAGAAGAGTCTCGACACTGAACTATCCTATGGAAATATTTCCATCTGTGAAATAACCCCAAAGAATAAATTTCAACAGTCTATAGGAAAATATTCTAGGTACAGAATATGATCAGCGATCAATCCTACAAAGTGACATTTACACACAATGATCTCATTGTATAACCTGTAACCGATGCTCTTGAAGCCCGAAGCACAACAAGATCCATCAGCATATAACAAATTCACGCAATCAAATTAGCCAACTGTTCTCTCGGCACCGAAGAACGTCGAGAACGACTAATTTAAATTGTGTAAATCTATTCAATAATTGGTCCTTCTTCAATAATTTACAAACTATACACAGCACTCAATATCAAAATTAACAAACTTAATAACCATTCTATTACATTAACCACGGTCTTCAAAGCGGATTTTCCCACTAACCAAGCTGAATATGAGCCTGTCCTACCAAACCTCTATGACATTGAATCCTTTGATGGTTGATTCAAAACACTAGTATGGATCTTTGAAGCTGGTCCACGACAGTGTTATTAATTGAGTTGTAAATTGAAAACAACACCCACCACGATCTTTCCACCATGTCAGTGGCACTAGAAAATATTTATGCCTCGACCTCCTAGCCCAAGAAGCGGAAGGACAATTCCAGCTGCACAATTTTCCAGTGATAAATACAATTGTAATCAACATTAACAGCCGTCAATGCAAACAGATATAAACAAGTGGGTCTGAACAACCAAGTGGGTCGTTATATATTTGTGAGTAATAAGTAGTGCGAGGAGCATTGACACAGTATCCATTCCATAAAATGGGTTTAGGCACCATCGTCAAGCATAGCCCTTTCCGAGACAATTCAAACAATGTTGTTCCTAGTTCCCATGCCTGCGATCCTCAGCACGTCGTCCTGCGATTTTCTGAGCAATTGACATGCCCTTACGCTTTCCCATGTGGTACAATGAACCCACGCATGCTTCATCGTGATCCACCCATTTGGATGCCAAAAAAAAATAATTAAAAAACAAATTTTAATCATATGAAAACATAAAGGCCAATCGATATTTGCAGTTACGGCCTTCGAAACTGCTTACCACCATTCAAAATGACAGTGTTCTCTCGAATACAACTATTTAATAGCTGGCAGTTGCAGGTTCCATATACCATCGAAATTCGGGTCTCGGTTCTCTCATCCCTAGACACCGCTGATGATGATGATCCTTGCTCTTAATCCACTACTGGACGCCACAAAAGTAGCCACATGCTTCGTATTTGAATCAAAGGCATACAATCAACGACTGCCGAAGTTGCCCACGGCTTCAGCGTAGAGTACCAGATAATGCAGAAAACCGTGAATTGGAACTTCGATTGGATCTGTGGTGGCCTTCATAAAATTATTCAAACAAAACTTCACACAACAAACACTTGAACAAATACTTTATTTACAGAAAATCAGCAACACACCTCTCACATCTTTCTAGCTACTCCCGTGAGGGATTAAGCCCAACTAGGCTCTGATACCATATTAGAAATTATGAGAGCAGCTATTACACAAAAATAACATACAATCATTGTATTACTCACATACACAAGAGATACATATAGTTGGAGTGAGATCCAACTGATTCTAATCTTGGAGAGAGAGGTTGAGACAATCTCTCAACAACCTCAACAAACCCAATCCAAGATATACTAAAGTAAGCATAAGTGATGGCTAATTGGAGGATATTGCACAAGATTCTATGAATAGGAGTGATGGCTAGTTGAAGAAGACTACACTAGATGCAAAAGTGATGGCTAGTTGGAAGAGATTGCACAAGATGTTATGAATAGGCTACTAGAGCGGGAGTAAATCTCAAAATGGGGAGTAAATCTAGAAAGGTTGTGACAAGGCATCGATAAAATAATATGTTCATAAAGCGTCGACAAAATATGTTCATATGTGATTATCACGAAAAATTTTTCTATACAAATTATGGATCACAAAGACAAATTTCAAAAACATTTAATTTGTTTTTGAATTTTATAATATTAAAAAATAATAATAATCAACAAAATCAAATTTGATAAAAATTTATCATATATCTATTTTTTTTAATGATTATATCACTTATTTACTAATGGTTGTTGAACCCTTCTATATTATATAATAATAATAATAATAATATATATATATATATATATATATATATATATATATATATATATATATATATATATATATATATATATATATATATATATATATATATATATATATATATATATATAAATATATTCGATATCTTGACAATTTTGTGATAAAGAAAATCTTATTGCGATAGCCAAGTCTGTAATGTCATCTCATGACTACAATTTTGTGACGAAAAAAATCTTATTACCATAACCAAGCCTAATGTTATCTCATAACATATATGTCTCATGAGGTTATATATATATGTGTGTGTGTGAGAATAAAAATTTCTCTAACAAAATACATTTTACTAAGCCATTGTTAATCATTTTTACAAGTATTTTAAAATGATTTATTATTTAAGTAAACAAAATATTTCATATCATAAAAGAAATATTACATTTAATTTTATAATATAAATAAAGGAAAAGGAAAATTCTCAATTTATCTCAATTTAAAATATTAAAAACAAATTTTTATCTTAAGAATTAAAATAACATAATTAATATTATTAATAAAAATAATAAATAATAAATAATTATTACCATTTTCATGGTAAAATACAATAAAAAAAAATTCTCAAACACAATAAAAACAAATTCTAAAAAGCCTAAAGATAAAGAATTTGTCATGTTTTTGACATTCACAAAGTGAATCACAAATAACTCTACTTTCTTTTTACATTCACATTTATATCCACATTAAATTTGAATTTTGAAAGTTTTGAAATTCACATTTATATCCACATTAAATCTCAACTTCCAAATATTTGTAATAACACAAGAGCTTCCAATTTGTTAATTCATAAAATTATAAATATTTCTAAATATTTGTTAGCTATATTTTTATATAATATAATATTTTAAAATAAATAAATTATTATTTTTATTAATTTTATTAATTTTAAATATACATAAATAAAATAACAATTATTAACATTATTATTATATTCATAAACTTTTAAATATATAGGTTAATTAGATTTATTATACAGGTTTATGAGTTTATGGTAAAACAAAAAGTTTACCTTCTCAAAATTGTGAAACAATTTATAATTTTTTTTAAGTTTTTGAAAATTATAATATTAAATTAAATATTTTGAAAATTTAAAGTAAATTTTCAATTGTTTTAAATTAAATTTTATTTTTTTCAATTAACAACTGAATAAGAAATGACTAATTTTATAAAATTTACATATATTTATCAAAAATAAATAAATATTTATAAAAATAAATAAAATTTACAAAAATATATAATATCAACCTGTCTATTGAAATTAATTAACATTGTCACCAAATTAATACTCGGAACGATTACCTAGACTCGGTACAACTTCACCTAACCCATTAGAATTTTGGTCTATAAAGAATGGCTTATTTCATGTTTAAATGAAATCATTGTTTAAACTTTCGAGGAGAACAAAAATTCTAGTAATTTGAATATCTTTTAATTATAATCTCACATATATATACAGTAGTATAGTAGTGTTAATATAATTTGGTGGAGATATAAATATTATTAATGATGTAAATATTTTTTTAATAATGTAATTTTTTAATTATTTATATTACTTTTTAAATTACTAGTTTAGATCTATTTTAACTCTGAATCTATTAAGCCAAGAGATTAAATCTTTTTAGGTGCAAATCTTATTTTTGAGTGCAAAACTTAAGGTTTGCACCTAAAGGATCCTTTTTTTTTAGTGTAAACCTTGAGGAAAGGTTTGCACCTCAAGAGATTTGATTATCCGGGCTTAAGATGATCTAGGTTGGTTATATAATACTAAATAACTATATTTGTGTCTATGTGTCTCTTTCTTATTCCTTCTTTGTATCTCATCTCCGAAACATACACATTCTATCTCCATCTCTCTCTCTCTCTCTCTCCCTTCTCTCCCTCTCTATCTTCCCTCCCGCTTCCCCTCTCTCCCTCACTCATTCTCCATCTCTCCCTTGTCACACCCTCTCTCTCTCCACCTATCTCCCTCCATGTCTTTCTTCTTCCTCCTCCCCCCCCCCCTCTCTCTCTCTCCTCTAATTCTGTCATTATCTCCCTTCCTCTCTCCTCTCTCTCTCATCCATCTTTGTGTCTCCCTCTCGCTCTCTCTTCTCCTCTTCTCTCTCTTCCCTCCTCTCCTCTCTCCCTCACTCTCTTCCCATCTCTCCCTTGTCACTCCCTCTCTCTCTCCATCTCTGTCTTTGTTCTTTCCTCCCTTGCTCTCCCCCTCCAACTCCACATATATGTTTCGGGAGTGAGATAGAGAGAAGGAATAAGAAAGAGACACATAGATGCAAATATAGATATTATTTAGTATTATATAACCAACCTAGATCCATCCTCCTAACCCTGGATTTATCAAGCATCCAGAGGGATCAAATATCTTGAGGTGCAAAACTTTCCTCAAGTTTTGCTCTCAAAAAAGAGGTTTGCACCTTGAAAGATTTGATCCCTATCATTGCTTGATGGGTCCGAGGTTAAGATGGATCTAGGTTGATTTATTACTTTTAATATATATATATATATATATATATATATATATATATATATATATATATATAGAGCCAACATATAAATGTTAAATGTTAAACATTTATTCCGAGTCGACATTGACATTAGATTAAATTTGTTAAATGTTAAACATTTAAGCTTGACATCTACCCTATACTAGAATTGTCTACATATTTATATTACTTAAACAATATTTCAACTACATTAACACTCTACAATCAATTGAAATGTAGAGTCAAATACACTCAAAATATAAATAATCACATTTAATAATAAATCATAGTTCAATAATGATTTTTATTATATGTTAAATAATATATGTTAATTAAAAAAAATTAAACAAAAGGTTAATAAAAATTTGGAAAAACTTTATTATAAATAAAAAGTTAAATGAAAAGTAAACTTTTCTTAACTCTTTATTATAAGTGTTATTGAATATGGAATTAGTTTTGTGTTAAAATAATTAGTTATATATATATATATATATATATATATATATATATATATATATATATATATATATATTTTTTATTTTTCAAATATAATTTAATTATATATATATATATATATATATATATATATATATATATATTTTAATTTTAGTTATAATAATTTTTATTATCAATTATTTTTTATTAAAAAAAATATTGAGTAACAACATGAAATATTATACTTGTTTTAAATGATTGTTCATTATTATAATGACTTTGAACCAAATAAAAAATTATTAAAAAAATTTATTAAAAGCGGTTTGGAAATGTTCTTACAAACCGTTCTTAGAGTTGCCTTTAGAGGAGCGTGAGAGAACTTTGTTTAAAGTTTTTGTTTGTGTTCATTAGCAATTTCCATTTAAAGTGTCGAGGCTTAAAATATTGTTTTATAAATTCTTTTATGTATCCTTCTCTTCATAAGGATAAGGTAGCAGCTTAAAACATATGAATATCAATATAATATTTTAAAAATCACTGATAGTTATAAAGTATAATTTTATGTAAATAAATTTTGTTAAAACATTTAGGGTATATAATTGTTATTATACTTGTTAATTATTTTGAATGTAATTATAAATATTTTATCTTTAGTATAATGTATATTTTATTTGGGATTTGTAGTTTTGAAAATATTATAACAATATATTTAATATAAATTTAGAAATTGATATATATATGTGAAAACATTATAACAGTTTAGAAAAAATGTTTTTTGGATCAATCACATAATTAAGATTTGTTCGATGTTTCGAACTAACTAATGTGGTTCTGATCCCGCACTTCTACTCTTGCAGAGCATGCCAGGAAATCATGTCACCATGTTTGCATTGAAGATTCCAAAGTCATTGCTACGAAATCATGTTAGCATTGAAGATTCCAAAGTCATTGCTACGAAATTGTGTCACCATGTTAGCATTGAAGATTCAAAAGTCATTGCGAGGGTGGATCACTTTCATCATAAAAAATTGAGGGAGGCTATTGAAATTGAGAGACATCCTAAAAATCTCAACAGAGATGATGGGTAGAAATTAAGTAAGAGCTGGATTCTAGCCCTCTCTAGGTGATTCTGCCCCTGAGTGTTGTTTTCTTTTATCCTCGTCCCTTTTTTTTTGTTTTCTCTTCTATTTGTATCTTTTTCTCTGGCTTTCGTTTTTATGCCATTTCCTCTTGTTTAGATTTTTTCCCGTATATATATATATATATATATATATATATATATATATATATATATATATATATAATGTTATATTTTTCTACCCCCTCCCCACTCTTTTTAATTCTTTCCCCCTTTTATTTTTATATTATTCTATATTATTCATTTACTCCTCCCCTTATTTTAATATTTTTTTCTATATTATTTTTAAAATTTTTAATTTTATAATTTATTCAATTTACTAAATTATTATACATTGTTCATTTAACCCTTCCCCTTATTTTAATATTATTCCCTTTATCAAGATTAATTTTATAATTTAATCAATTTACTAATTTATTATAATATTTGTTGACATTCTAAATAATATTTTTAAATAATTAAAACTTTTAAATTCTCTAACTAATTAACTAAATAATGGCTAGTTTTAACAGCTATCACTGGGCAATGATGCATCCTTCTATTTATTCAATGAGATTGATCTTCTTCTTCACCTTGTCCTGAGGATGAACCACATTAGTTGGTTCGAAATGTTGACCAAATCCTTGATATATAAATAATAAGATTTATTATTTAATATAAACGAAATTTGTAAAAAAAAAAAATTTAAATTAAATGTGTTGGTTTATTATAATATTTTTTTTAACAATATAAGTTTTGGGGGGAGATTATGATTTTTTTCCATTTAAATTATATTTTTTTGAATGAGAAATAAATTTAAAGGTTTAGAAATGTGAAAAATATTTAAATTATATAAACCTTTTTTTCTTTTTGTAAGTCAGAGAATCGACAATATCAGACAGCTTTCACACACGCGGCACGAGGTCCAACCCCCCAGCTACCACTATAACCTTTCAGGGAACCACCCAGCCTGCAAGAGCGGTACCCGAATAAGACGAGACTTGAACTCGTGACCTGCTTAACAGCACGAACGCCTTAACAGTGCATCTGCTAGCCACTAGACCATGCCCCTGTGGGCGAAAGGTGAGCGGGCTTGGCCCAGGTTCAGCTTTTTCCCGTGACTAGTCAACACCCTCGCTCAGGTTCGAGCACTAGACCTTGTCGTCATGACGAGTCCGACTTTACCAACCAGCCGCCTCTGCCGACCTTATTTAAATTATATAAACTTAATAACTTAAAATTATAATTTTTTTTTTTAATTTCTAATTAAATTTTAAGTAAAATTAATCAAAAAAAAATCATTAAAAATAGCACTAACATATTTATAAAAATATGAAGAATTATCCTAGTTCTCTTAGGAGTTCACTTGGCAAGCTCCTTAAAATGTAAATTAAATGTGAATACAAAGGTACCATGTTCAAATCCCCCATTGCATACCCTTAATCAAAATCGTAGTTCCTCGATGGGGATGTCACATCTAAAGGACAAATGGGGCTAGCAATGCGAGCCAGACAGGCCTGACACCTAGCGCCACCGAACACCATTAACCTCCCACGCTTAGAGTGTTATAAGCCCTCGGGAAGTGAAGAGCTGCAGAGGGAGACAAGTGCATAACAAGTGCTCGGTCAAGAGATTTGGCATAATGAAGGTGTGGGTGATGGTGGAAGTCTGTGAGGAGGTTATTCTATGTGCACCGACGTTGGCTCTCAAACTTTGGCTTGAGCTTCGACTGCAAGAAGTGTGGGGGAAGGAGAGGGAGATGATGAATTGCGGATGGTGGCATCGAGGCCTGTGGGATCCTAGTAGCTTGGAAACAGAGGAGCAGCGGGGTGATGGGACGACAATTGTGCTTGGATTGTCTGCGAGGAAGGTGTGCACCTACGCGCGACTTTTGTGTCTCCTCCGGTCCGCAGAGGGGGTGAGGTTAGCAATAGTAGAGGAGTCGACCTCCGTGTGGTGTTCAATCGGGCTCAGAGGCCCACCTGATCTTTTAGTGCTTTGGTAATTCTGTGGGTGGAGGTCCCTCCCCACCAGCAGGCATAGTGCTGAAGAAACTGGCGGACAGACGAAAGTTTTCTGTGTTGGAGTGGGTACAGGCGACTGGATGGGAGGTGGTGGCTTGTGGGACTGCACTGCTGGTCCAAGGGCTACACGCTGCGTAGGTAATTAGAGACACAACGAGGAAGCAGGTAGGTGCGAGGACGAGAAGCCCATGCCACGCGAACACGGATGTGCACACACAGAAGGTCTTAGACATGGGATGGTTGAGCGCAAGTCGAATGGGGACCCGAGCTCAAATTCAGAATCCACTGAGAGCCAGCATTTAGTGGCAACCATTGCAGTCTCTCCAATCCAGTCTCCTAGGCAAGTTGATGTTCAGGCTACCCTAGACATGATCTCTGCTTAACTGCAACAAATCTAACTCAACCTGGACAACATGTGACAACAGAGGCATGAAGAACATAACGAGCCCATGGCCTAAATCAATGATATCCAGCATATGCAAACTGAAACTTTAGATGCTCTGGAGAGTCTGCGTCATCAGCTGAGGTGCTCCTGTGATCACCTCCGAGCATTGGAGATCCAGATCGAGCATATTGACTACCATGTACACAATCGTGTTGATTTCTTTGTAGGGCCACTAACATCCCCCCTTAATCCTCCTCCATGAAGTTGTGTAACTACTTGTTTTTTGGTAGTTTTGTGCCGGAAATAACCAGTGGCACCATATGCCTTAGCATGCACCCGAGTCAATTGAGGCCATTTTTGCCACTTTGGTTGCTTGGATGTATCACAACACTGTTGTTTTTAGATGTAAATTTTGATATGATAATATAAACTTGATTTTGACCGACAAAAAAATGTTATGAAACTAGCTCCAAAAATAGAAGAAAAGAGAGATCAACGCCTTAGAAATAAGCCATTTCGAGGGGGCAACTTCCTTTACATTACATAAATGAACAATTCTTGGATGATACAAATGATAACATCTCCTTTCTATATATAGGAGTCCATGGGGCCACAATATAATCCTAGCTGACCTAACAATAATAATGTAAGGGCACACTATAACAATATGGGAGCTATAGGGGTTACAAGGGTAACAATAAGGGGGCTAACTAACAACAATAAGGAGATACACTAGTATTATAGGGACCTAACAAAAAAAAAAATCAAAATCATAGTTCACCTAGGGATTATTATAGCGGTTTGGATGGCATGGTTCGCCTAAGAATTGTTGAAAAGTATAGTGAGAGAAGGTCTTCTCTGGCTCGTGCCTTAGCAAGAAAGATTAAATTTGTCTTCCTTTTACCATAAACGAATTCGTGGAGATTGTAAACTCATACACAGTTAGAAGAATCCCTAAAAATTATTAGTGATAGGGGTGATACGGTTCACCTATAAACTATAATGATAGTAGTGGAAATCGAAATTTACCTTTTCCTAAATATTATCATTATAATGATAGTTCTAGAAATCAACCCAACCCAATCATAGAAGTACAAACCAAACCATTTTCTAATTTCTCTCAACATTAATGAAAAAGATCACTAAATTTTCTCAAAAAAGCAAGAAAACAACACCCACCTAAACCTGAATAACACGATATAGCATAAAATTTGTATATATTTGTGCGTACTTGTATTTCTAACTGGTGACACCTTCCAT
The DNA here is from genome assembly GCA_034641835.2 of Pinus albicaulis. Taxonomy (NCBI): domain Eukaryota; kingdom Viridiplantae; phylum Streptophyta; class Pinopsida; order Pinales; family Pinaceae; genus Pinus; species Pinus albicaulis. The sequence continues at coordinate 909,443,726 of CM076580.1, read as the reverse complement.
TGATAATGGGGCCGTATGTTCACAATTGGTCTCGACAAGACGACTATGACGTGTACTTCCACGCTGCGCTGGTTCGGTTCACCGTGCGCACCATAATAAGTCACTCGTCCCTCTCTTCCGCCACGTCCGACAACCAAACTCCGGCGAAGAGCTTATCACGTGGAAAAATTTGGAAATTCAATGGAACCAAGAAATAAAAACAGGCAGAACAGCGCAGGCTTGACGTGCTGAATGCTGATAGATGCACGCTCGGATTCTCGTGTCACCATCACTTGTCGTGACAGAAGTTCCAACCATACTGGTTACCATCAACATATACGCTAAAAATTTACAGGCTGTGTAGATAGCTAGCTGGACAACATTTTATGCTCATCAGGGCTATAGCTGGATGACATAACCCTAGACGCCTCTCAGATTCTGGGCACTCGGACCAAGAGCTCTATATAGGGGCCAAGAGCCATGGCTTTATTATTATTCGGGAGTCTCTTACCAATGCAAATAAAGTAGCGGAACAGTACTCCGTTTCCATTATAAGTATCCCACCCCATATTGCCATTACCAAATTGTATATTGAGTTTATTCATTGCAGACAATGTATGCAGATATGGGTTTTATGTTTCCCTACTATCCGATTCATGTTCAGGACCGCAGCAATGGGGAGGAGAATAGTAAGGAGATTTTGATGAGCACTGTGAGTATCAAAAGTTCACCTTGCCCCTATTTTTTTAGGTTTCTGCACTCAAAGAATTGGGTTTCCCTGCCTGTGGGGCGACTGGAATTTTGAAATTTTGTGACTTTTTTTGGATGATCAGAAGATCCAATTTCGCCAGTGCTACAAAGAACGCCTGAGCTGAGTTCAAATTGCGGGTTTTGGGTATAAACTTTTGGTCAATGACAAGTTTTTACTGTGGGTTCTTTGGTTTTTAATTAATTCAATCTGGCATGTGGGTGCTTTAGTGTTTTAAAGGGTTCTCTTTTCCATTTGCAGTATTTGATATGATTTTGTTAGGTTCCTCTGTTGATCAAATGAGGAAACTGTTTTTTATGTGCATGTTTGTGTTTGATCAATTTTGGTCGGCGTGTTCTGTTTTTTTTGGGCATAAGACATTTATTGTACCATTTTGGTATTTTCTTTGTTTTATTCCTGGGTTGCCATATGGGTTCTTGGTTTCTGTTACATGATCTTTCGTACTTGGGCTCCTCTGCTTAATTGGGCAAACCATTTTACTAGGTGGGTTCTTCTGCTGGACCAATTTTGGCAAATGGTTTTTCTGTATGATTGGGAAATTTAATGCGGTTCCTTTTGTCAGAGCAATTCCTGAAAGTTGGTTCATTTGTTTGATGTTGTGGGTACTTCTTTCGTACCGATTTTTGTTAGTGGGCTCCTCGGTTTTGATTTTAAGAATTCATTCTACTATGTGGGTATCACTATTTGCTGTTCGAGGATACTTGTTTGATTAATTTTTTAATGTGGATTCCTCTCTCTTTTTAAAAGAGGGTATTATATTTCTAATGGTATAGCATAATCATGTCGTGCGCAGGAAAATTTTGTGGATGGTGCAACCATGATGGCATCTGATTTTGAAGAAAGTGACCTTTTCAAGGCCCCCATCTCAGCAGATATTTGCAATGATGCTACTACTCAAAATGAAGTTCTGGTGACAGAAGAAGACATAGCACTCATGCAAATTAGCTTGCAAGATGAGCTATTAATGTACACCTGCAATGGGGCACGAGATCTGCCAACCTCCATAACTGAGCCCAATCCCAGCCCCTCTCTCGTTGGTGCGCAAGTTAGTAGTCCTGCAATGAATCTCACTAGTTCCTCTCCTGCATTAGTTGTTTCAGATACAAAGCTTGTGTCCATCTCTCAGAGCCCTGAAGTTTTCTTTCCTCCTCCACCGAAGAAAATCCAGGACTCCAATGATGATCTCCCAATGTTAGGCTCGGAGGAAAGCATGGCAGTTGGGGATTCAAGTTCTTCAATTAGTACATACATGGAGAGCCCCCATAAGATGCAGAGAATCTTAAGTGGCCATGAAGTATGCTTTCCTCCACCGAAGAGAGTCCAGGACTCCAATGATGTCCCAATGTTAGGCTCGGAGGAAAACATGGCAGTTGGGGATTCAAGTTCTCCGATTAGTACATACATGGAGAGTCCCCATAAGATGCAGAGAAGCTTAAGCAGCCATGCACTGGGTCAATATTCGCTTATGCATGGAAAACCAAGCCTCCAATTTTCAGAATTTGGAGAATTGAGTATGAGACCTTCATTCACGCCAATGCGGCGTGTTTACAGTACAGGAGACATCAAGGTAAAGAAACCTGTAATTTGAATAAAGTTTACATGGTAAAGATGTTGATTAAATAGGTCCATTTAGGGCCCACGAGGGTATAAAAGTAGTGTATCACATTGTAGTTGTCATTATCAAGATTCTGAGAGCAGTCCTGTTGGGTCATGCAGTCAGGTCAAGGATTTACAGTTCCTTTTGAATCCAACTGCATAATATCTGAAGATAAGGAATTCCGAATTGGACATTACACTGTGGAAGAACGCAAGGAGCGTATCCATAGATATAGGAAGAAACGCAACGAAAGAAATTTCAACAAAAAGATCAAGGTAGAGTTAACAATTTCACCTTGCTTTTCTTATTGTCAAAGATAATTTCTGGTTTTTTCCCCCTTTCTCCCTGGGCTTCTAAGGGTTGATTCTGCATCTTTATCCGTATCAGGCTTTCAAGTTTTCATCCATTGATTTCATGTTTGTTTTGTAGTATGCATGTAGGAAAAGTTTGGCGGACAATCAACCACGAGTGAGAGGAAGATTTGCATCAAAGACGCGAGATGTAAGAAGATCTAGTGCAGATGCACTCCTTGAAGAAGACCAGGAAGAAGTGGTATGGATAGACGCTATATTGTATGAATTATGTGTAATGGAGCTCATTCCTCACTGTGGTCTTGCTGAACTTGTAAGAGGCCAAAGGATGGGATTCAAGGCGATATGTTTGATGGCATCTGGAATTGTTCAAACATTATTTGGTTATGCAATAACGTTGTCTCATAAATATTTTAAAATACTGATAATCTTGAGCATTGCATTGCAAATCATTCTGAAAGAAAGTTTTTGTAGATGGTACTAGACAAACTCATAAAGGTAATAGCCAAAAATTACAGTACCCTGCCAAATTTAAGTAGAAAATTAAAAAAGACTGGAGATGGTACCCTGCTTTGGATGAGTAAAGTTTGAATGCTTCTTTCGTTAGGAGTAAAAAAGGAAAATATCCACAACCCTTGTGAACACATGAAATTGCATCTGAAAATCTGAAGGGGGCTGTGAAGTTGAATGTTTCAAACCTGTCCACAAATTGTGGGTAAATTCCTTGTTGCTTGTTCCTTAAAATAAAACATGTCTTTCCCACATATAGCTTTGCGATGCCTATTTCCTACCTAATGGTTATGCTTCTTCCTACAGAATAAACAAATGACGAAGATGGTTTTTCGAGCCTGGTTTGCATATTGTAAATGGTCCAAGGTGGATTGACCCTGTTGGGAGGCTTACCCTTTTTTTTAGCAAAGATACAAATTATGTTGCACCCTGATCCTCTTTTTAATTACATTAGAAAAACAAAATTCCATATATTGACAGATATTATACAGGCGATATAGTATTCAAGCTATCATGGCTGTCAATTGGGTACTGTTTAACAGTAACTTTGTAGAGAGAACTGGTATAACAGAACAGATAATTGACTTTTTGTATGGTTCCCCCGGTCAGTCATTACGTCTGCTTCTTTCTGGGTTGATTCATGAAAAATGCCCTTTTTATAAAAGGGTAAGGCAATCGAATTGTTTGACAGTTAATTACTCTGTTGGTCCTTTACAAGTTAGTTTGGTAATGTGTTCTCTGTGCTTGATAATTTCTGTTATCCAGCAAGATATGCCAAAATCTTGCTGAGAAAGGGCATTGAGGAGAGCGATTGATTTTCATTTAGATATTAAATATATACTTTTGCTATATGCGTTAGGGTTGTGAGTCTTCTGGTAATTTTTTTGCTGAGAGTTCTTGAAGAATGAAGACTCAATAGATTGTATTTAATAGCCAAACGGGGTATGCATTTTGTAAATTGTACAGTTATTGCCGGTGCTGATGCAGAAAATTAAACCCATTTTTCCATCCAGTAAAACCCTGATGCTTGCCAACTTCTCTCTCCATCCATGTCTTTTAGATGAATTTTCACTGTAGTCTCCTGTTTATTTAAGTATTGAACTCTATTTTGCTCTTTTCTACTTGATAAAAGCTTGGCAGGAGTTTAGAAACTACCCCACATCTGAGATTAGTTTGATAAAAGCTTGGCAGGAGTTTAGAAACTACCCCACATCTGAGATTAGTTTGATAAAAGCTTGGCAGGAGTTTAGAAACTACCCCACATCTGAGATTAGTCCACCATGGCTTTAACATGAATTTTGACTATAGTCATTGAAAAAATTGAGATTATCTCAGAAAATACCCCTGATTGGACCATCTTTAATCTCCCTGTGTACTTGATTAAACATAGCTGAACATGGTACCAGTCCGATGAAACAATAGTCAGGAATCCAAACTGTTTCAGTTTCCAGTTTTTACATAATCCATCATACATAAATACTTGAATTTTACTAACAGTCTGGTCCTATTTTTGCTTTGCCCATGGGCCTGACCGAGTGACTAATGAATTAACTGAGCATGTACTCTAGGGGGATGATTTGTTCCTGAAAATGTATTATTCTCTCTGGACATTTTTGTCTTTTGAAAGTTTTTTTATTAGTCATTCGAACAAGTTAAAAGCCATGCCCTACATATTTTTCCAGAGAAGAACAAGAAACTAGGCTAGTATTTTCTAATGGTTAGAGCTCCATCGGAAGTATAATATAGGTACTAAGATGAAGATCTAACTTGTCCTTCTGCAGGTTCGATATTACTAAATGGTAATTGATGTTGGCATGTTTAGGTGTATTCTATACAGGAGGATGATGAAGAGAATGTAATCAATGGTTATCCTACAGGTCCCTTTAGTGGGATCATTGGGATGGCCCCTGTGTCTGCAGCAAATAGATCAGTATTTGTATCATGACCGTTTTTCCATATTTTGGCCCCTCTCCCCTCTTCTGAGCATTCTATATTGTTTCTTAGTGTGCTGAAGCTGGAGTTTCTTTGCACAGACGAGTAACTCATAATACCTGGAATTATAGTAATAAGTTATAACATGTAGTACTGATCACCAATGCTGAACATCTGTCATGCTTTGTTATCTCCAAAGTTATGCAGTGTACCCTCTTATCTATAGTACCCATCCTATCTGAGTATTCAAAGGCTTTAATTTAATTTATTGTATATGCTATTGTGACAAGGAATGTGAAAGGATGGCATGTTTGTTATTCACTTTTGAGGGTGTTTTATAATTTATTCTTTCAAAATCCATTATCCATCTATATAGCTTTATCCATCTATATAGCTTTAATACTTCTCTTTTCTGGACTCTCTGCTGTTTGTTCAGAAACTAGACAAATATGATAATGTTAGAAATTTCACCGCAAGACATTTATGGATGCTTTTATTTCTTTTAATGTTTCTTTGCTGCTTCTTCATAAACAAGACTAATGTTTCTTTGCTGCTTCTTCATAAACAATACTAATGTTTCTTTGCTGCTTCTTCATAAACAAGACTAATATGATAATGTTAAAAAAAAAGTATGGTAAGACATTTGTGGATAATTTTATTTTATCTAATGTTTCTTTGCCGCTTGTTTATAAGTAAGATTAACATGACAAAAATGTAAAAATCACAGAAACACTTTTTTTTTTTATTTTTTTATTTTTTTTTATTTTTTTCTTATGTTTTATTGATACACAAGAAAAACTTTAATAATGTGATTTTGTTTATAATTTAATAGTATGATTTTTATTCTATTTAAATTAATAATGTGAGATGGATTCTCATTGTATTTAAATTAAATTAATGTGATAATGTATATGAAATAATGTGCTTATTTTATTTTATTTTCAAATGATGAAAGGATTTTCATGATGTGAAAATTTAAAATATATAGATTATTTTGCATATTGTTTGAAATAAAATAGTTATATCAATTTTTTGATATATATATTAGTTATCATAAATTATATTTATATTTTGATCAAAATCACTTAAAATTGATTAGATTTTATAAAGTTTATTTTAAATGATATATAAATTATTTCATATTATTGGAAATAAAAATAGTTATTATATGTATGATATATTGGTTATTATAAATTATATCTATATTTTAAAAATTATTATTATTTATATAGTTTAAGATAATTTTTTAAAGTTTTGTTTTTTAATTTCATAATAAGAATATATAGGTTTCTGTTTTTTATGGGATTTGAGTTAGATAGATTAGATATGAGCAAGATATAAAATTTATTCAAGTGTAAAAGAAGCATGATTCCAAATAAACAAAATTATAAGGCTTTTACAAATCTCTATCATTGTCATCTTTATATCGAGATTTAACTTCCAAACTAAAATTAAAGGATGAAAGAGAAATTAAAAGTGAAATGTTGTGTCTTTGATCTCTCTAAGAATTTGGGAGTGGTGAATGAGCCATTGATAAGAGTTGGGGCTTTTCTTGAAAGCTTATCAACTATCTTGTTTAATTCTCTATAGATGTGAGAAAAAGATGTCCACTCAAAGCCTTGAATTGATTCTCAAATATAGTTCGTCAAAGACTAAAGATGCACAATTTGCACTTTGTTTTTACCATTGGCTTACTCGGTGACTACCTTTAGGGTCTCCTATGACCTGTAACTTCAACACCCAGTGAGAGTTTTGTAGAGTATGATAGCGTCCATAGAGTAGTGAACTCAACTTTTGAGTTTGAGCCATGCCTTAGAGCATAACAAATGTGGATAAAATGGGAAGCATTTAAATGGAGAACCACCCCTATCTTGCACATGGATCAATGCCTTTGGCTAAGCCCGTCAAAGAAGCCTTAGAGAATGTCAAAATACAAAGTGGGTGGCCAATGAGGATTTCACCTTTTGGGTTCATAGTTGAACTCATGAGAGAGCTTCACAATCATGCCTGCAACCACTTCTATAGGGCTCTGCTTCTCTTGGAATGCACTAAGATTATGAGCCCACACGATAAGATAATCAAAAACGAATAATTTTTTTTTGTAGATGCATTAGATAACCAAGCTTATACACATTCTTCTAAGCACGACAAACTGCAACCTACCTTTTAGTTGAATAATTTTACAATTGATAGCCACACCTTTGTCAAATAGGGACAAGTGATGAAAGGTGATGCACAAACTCAAAGTTTTGTCTACATAATGTGCATTTGTTGGGGTCAACCCATCTCTTTTCATGTTCATTGTCCCATGTTGATAATTTATTTCAATATCATCCACAACGTAACATTCACTATCAAAGTAGCATGCAGTTTCCACACATGCTCCCACCACCGAGTCTTTTCACCTTGAAATTCAATGTTAGCTTAAGCTTTGTATCCAAGTCTTGCTTTATAATCTTCTCTCAAGGGATTTTTGGACCAACACAAAGTGTCTTAATCTTCAATTAGTTTAATGAAGTTGGAGTAGAGCCTTCCAACATAACCTCTCCATTCTGCTACAAGTCTTCTTGCTAGTCTCAAATCTGCATCTAACTTCCAGCCTATCTTTCCAAGTATATCATGATTTGAAGCTTTGACATCCCAAAGAAAGAAGAGACCTTGATCACACTAACACACTAGAAGTTTGTCAAATAGTTTATACTTCCCATTAATCGTTGCCTAAGAGTCCTCCCCCAACCTAAATTTATTACAGATCTCTATCACTCAAAAAGTTCAAACATTGACAATTCTCATCTTTATACCAAGATTTAACTTCCAAAACTAAAATTGAAGGATGAAAGAGAAAATAAAAGTGGAATAATATGTCCTTGATCTCTCAAAGAATTTGGGAGAGGTGAATGAGCCATCGATAGGCATTAGGTCTTCTTTTGAAAGCTTATCAACTATCTTGTTTAATTCTCTATAGATGTGAGAAAAAGATGTCCACTCAAAACCTTGAATTGATTCTCAAATCTAGTTCATCAAAGACTAAAGATGCACAATTTGCACTTTGTTTTTACCATTGGCCTACTCGGTGACTACCTCTGGGTATCCTATGACCTGTAACTTCAACACCCAGTGAGAGTTTTGAAGAGTGCAATAGCGTCCACAGAGCAGTGAACTCAACTTTTGAGTTTGAGCCATGCGAGCATAACAAATGTGGACAAAATAGGAAGCATTTAAATAGAGAACCACCCCTATCTTGCACATGGAGCAATGCCTTTGGCTAAGTCTGTCAAAGAAGCCCTAGGGAATGTCAAAATCCAAAGTGGGTATAGATGGCCAATGAGGATTTCACTTTTCGGGTTCATAGTTGAACTCACGAGAGAGCTTCACAGTCATGCCTGCAACCACTTCTATAGGGGTCTGCTTCTCTTGGAATGCACTAAGATTATGAGCCCACTAGATAAAATAATCAAAAAAGAATTAAAAAAATTCTAGATGCATTGGATAACCAAGCTTTTACACATTCTTCTAAGCACGACAAACTGCAACCTACCTTTTAGTTGAATATTTTAACAATCGATAGCCACACCTCTGTCAAGTAGGGGTAAGTGATGAAAGGCGATGCACAAACTGGAAGTTTTGTCTACATAATGTGCATTTTTTAGGGCCACCCCATCTGTTTTCATGTCCATTGCCCCATGTTGATAATTTATTTCAATACCATCCACAATATGACTTTCACTATCAAAGTAGCATGCATTTTCCACACATGCTCCCACCACCGAGTCTTCTCACCTTGAAATTCAATGTTAGCTTTGTATCCAAGTTTTTTTTTATAATCTCCTCTCAAGGGATTTTTGGACCAACATGAAGTGTATTAACCTTTAATCAGTTTAATGAAATTGGAGCAGAGTCTTCCAACATAACCTCTCCATTCTGCTACAAGTCTTCTTGCTAGTCTCAAATCTACATCTAACTTCCAGCCCAAATTTCCAAATCTATCATGATTTGAAACTTTGACATCCCAAAGAAAGAAAAGACCTTGATCACACATTCACACTAAAAATTTGTCCAATAATTTATACTTCCCATTAACCCTTACCTAAAAGTCATATATTATTTATTAATATAAAATAATATAATATTTTTTTAATATTTATTATTTGATATATATATATATATATATATATATATATATATATATATATATAATCAAATGAATTATTTATTTATTCAAAATAATAGATATGTATACATTTACCCTTTCTCCACCTTTCACTCAAAAGCTAATGTATTATTTGTTAAATTGGTAAAAATTAAATTATATAAATATAAGTATAATTTAAAAAAATTAAGATTGTTAAAATGTTGAAATTAGATCTCAACTTCAAGATTATTGATAAAATCAAAATAAATTCATAAACATTAAAAAAGTGTTATTATGTTCATTAAATAATAAAAGACAATTTAAATAGATTAATAAACCATAAATTAACCATATAGATAATAATGTTAATATACAAGTAGATATATAATTAAAAAAAAAATTATCAAGAAACTAATCATATGCATATCAGTGTTAACATAAAAGCATGACATGAATAGAAAGAATTTATTAAGAAGACCTAAGGGAAGAGTCAACCACAATAGAAGCATCCTTGATGATGATGGGATTAGAACTGGGGCCCTCTAAAGTAGTAGAACCCATGAAATCAACCTCTTGCTTTTTTCTAGCACTGAGACCATAAACTTTGAAGCTGAGACTAAATATCCCTTAGTAGAGAACAATGAATTTCACCTTAAGCCTCATAAGATGATAAACAAGCTCAAGGATAGAATTGGGATAAGGTTTCCTTTGCCTTCCGAAATACAACCATTTTTTTAGTTGACTAGTGAAATTGCATAGCATGGAATATCTTCTTATCCTTGGACATTGGAAACCCTGTATACTCCACTCAATTGTGGATTTCCGCTATGATCTAATTGACGAAGGTCTGATGGTGAAACTACCTAATGCAATTAATAAGCTTGCCAATAGCTACTTGAACATTAAGGGAGGTGGATTGTACATACCTTTGCATGGCTCGAGGGTATCCCTCTCAACTTTGTAGCCTTGGGTATGTTGAGAGGCACCATGAGGAGAGGGCCTATGCCAACACCATTTTAGATTGTGGTCAACAACCATTTTGCTCGACTCAGGGGTGTCAACTCTGACCATGAGAACTAAGGTGTAGACACAAGACAAATGACTACCAATATGGAAGCAGGATAGGTCTTCGAGATGCATGAGGCAAATCCAAAGAGTGACAAGAGTGGTTAACAAAGAGGATGGTGTTGGCACCTTGAAGAATCTAGACGTAGGGATCCAAACCTGTTGCATAGGAAAACAATAAAAGACTAGAAACCCACCTTAGTGAATGTGGCCCAGACTAGATGCAAACATAAAGAAAACGTGAGCCACACCCCACAAACCAACCAAGCCAGTTTACTAATTAAAAAAATAAAAATAAAAATAAAAACAAAACAAAGTCAATTAGAACTTGAGGGATACCTGCAAGAGTTAAAAGTATGAACTCAATCTTTCAACCATGATGACAGTTGTACTTGTCATGTGGTTTCTAATGAAGACATAGCTAAAGTAATTGGTCAAGTCCAAGTCCTCGTCGTTAAAGTGCCTTTGGTATTGAGATGTCACAAGTTCAATTCTCTTGACACCCTCGGGTTAGGCTTAATGCTTGAGCCAGAAAACCTTTGGCTGGATCTGTTTGATTTGGTTGGTACAAATATTTCGCGCATGTAATGATCTCCAATATCCACAGTCCCTGAACCACATTGGAAAAAAAATATAGCCATGTACAAGAAAGACAAACTCTCAACCAATCAAAATACTTTGAAACCTTACTCAAAAAAATCTTACTTCAAAACAATTATTACTAAAACTATTTCCACTAAAATTGCACATTTTTAATATAAATTAACCTTAATTTCATATATAAAACCATATGCTATACCATTTATTATTTATTCTCTTATATAAAAAATACACATATTAATATTTTTAAAATTTTTCAATTTCTATTAAGAAAATTGAATACCAAAAGCATTCTTTCCAAAAATGGACTATTTTGATTTTCCTTCAAATGCTCGCAATAACCAAATGGGCTTATCCAAAAAGAAAATGAGTTTTTGGACATTAAAAACAAGTTGATCATACCAATGGAATTATTTAGAAAAGGTTTTGTATGGCTCTGTATTTTTAATTTCTTAGACTAATATTTCAACCAAAATGTCGGAATCGACTTTTCATAAGATTCAAAGGAATATAAGCTTTGGCTATTAAGAGAAAAAAAGGAAGGCAAATAAACTTTTCAAAAGCCGTGCAGGAAAATAAGCCTGGTCTATTAAAAGAATACAAGGAGCCAAAGTTTAAGAAGCCAACTTTTGAAAAGAAAAGCGAAAATAGGATAAACGGGCAATTTAACCTAAACCATCATCTGGAAATTTTAATTAATATATTTTTTCAATATTCTTAAATTTTACGAATATTAAAAAATAAAATAGATTTTTTATTATTAAAATAAGATTATTATAATTTTTTTTTTCAAATATAAAGTAGACTTTAAAAAAATTTCCCAATATATAAGACTTTTTCTTTTAAAGTAATAGTATAATATATTTTATTATATATGTGCGGGAAAAGTATATAGGTTTATCAACTAAATTTAAATATAAAGTAAAATATTTTAGCATGGATATTTCCATACTCAGTAGTCAATAATTTGTTGATGACGAAAATTTCTAGGCAACCATATGATTTTGACAAACAGTTTTCTAGAAATCTTCATCATCAATAAAATATTTTAGTTAGAAATATGAATTTTCATTATTTTAATTTATATGATAAGATAAATTTAAAATTTAAAATTTAAAATTTAAAATTTAAAATTATTGTTTATATTTTTATATATATAATGTTTTTATTTCTAATTTTATTAAAATCCTTATTTATATATTTGTAAATGTTATACTTCTTTCATATGTTTTAATATTTATATATTTATTGTAAAACATCTTTTATGCATGACAAAAAGATGTAGTTAAAAAAATATTAATTAAAATGGTGATGATGATGATGATGGTTAACGTCAGTTAAGACCAATGCGGTGTATCGGACCTTAAGAGAGTAGAAAGAATCTATGTTTGATTCTTCAAAATCTTGTTTCTATGGTCAAAGAGAAGAGAAATAAGTGCTCCAAGAATGCTATAGGTGGGTTGGCTTAATAGGTCAAGAAGATTGGAAGTGTGGCAGATGGTAGGGAATTGAGAGCGAATGTGAGTAAGAGTTGGACAATCTAAAAGGAAGTGTTTTTCATCTTCCACCTGCTTAGAATCACAAATCTAATAGATTCTATCGTTCCAAGGGGTTTTGGGAATAGACCATCGTCCGGTCTCACTCCGAAGCTCATGGGAATTAGTTCTTATCTTGGCAATGTTCATTTTTTCTTATTGCTGGAAAATACAAAGAGATAATTTTGATTATCAAGGGTGGGCTTGATCACTTCCTTATAGTATCTTAGCTTCCTTTTACCCTCTAGCTCTTGATCCTCCCACAACTTTTCCTTAAATTTGGAGGTAATAGTATTTTTGATATTATCTTTGCTTCCCATATTGAGCTCCTCCTTAATTCCCCAATGGTTGAGCTAGGAATAGGCATCCTTAGGCGAAGGTGAGGGTTTTGACTACAGTTAGAAGCAATTTTAGGGAGCCTTTTTTATTCCATGTTGTTAAGCTTCTTCTTATACATCAGATATCTAAACTAGTCGTACTTTCAATGGGGGACAAACCAGATTCGATCAAGAGGATAGGATGGGGAGTATTGCCCTTGATCTTAAGGTTGTAGGTTAAGAATTTCTTTTGAGTCATCTCAATCTTCCTCCATGACTCTTCGGATATACTGCAACCCCAAACTTCACATCCATATAAGACAACAGGGGTGACAAGGGTCTCAAAGAGGAACCTCTTTTTACTGCAAATGTAAAGATCGACCGACTTACAGTTGTTTTCAAGCTCATAATAAGCTTTTCAGCCCCCAATAATCCTTTTCTCGATGCTATAATTCTAGTTGAGATGATGAGGGAAGTCAATGCCCAAATACTTATAAGAAGAAACCTGCTCTAAGCATCGGTTATTATACACAAAACTACCATGGTTGATCTTTTTGGATTTAATGATCATGACTTTAGTCTTGTCGATATTAACTGTCATACCCATCTTGGAGCAGTAGTCATGAAGAATCTGGAGCTGTTTGTCAAGGTCATCATGGATTTTTGCAAGAAGAACGATATCATCAGCGTAGAGGAGAAGAGTAATGAGAACACCTTGAAGCTCAGTGCCCTTGCACCCCGTAGATTCCAGACACTCCTATAGCTTATCGATGTATATTCCAAAAAGGGTAGGGGATAGGGGACACCCTTGCTTAACTCCAATATTGCATTTAATGTCTTTAGACCAACCTTCATTGGTCTTAAGCTTGGTAGTGACGGTCTCGTAGAGACAGATCACAACAATCCTCAGCTCAAGAGGGACCATGATCTCTTTAAGTCTCTCCCAAAGTTTATCTCGAGGAACAATGTCGAAAGCTTTTCTAAAGTCCATAAAGCAACATAAGAGGTCGACTTTACTATTACGATATTCCTCCACAATGATTCTAAGAGTGACCAGATGGTCAATAGTAAAGTGATGTCTCCTAAAACCAGCTTGCCCTTTAGCTCTTTTTCCCTGGTATTCAAGCCAAAGGCTAAGCTTCTTCTCCAAGCTGAGCCCATAAAGCTTGGCCAGGATATGGCTAACCATAATGGTCCTGTAGTTAGATTGAACACTTTTGTCCCCATTTTTAAATATAGATACAATAAGGCTTTGCATCCAAAGCTAAGGAAAGCCATGCGTTACAGCCAAATTGAGAAGCTTGTGGAGATAAGGAATGAGGATAGATCTTCCCATTTTAAGGATCCCAGCTTGGTATCCTTCAATATCTTTAGTTTTCCCATTAGCGAGCTTATTAATACCAGACTCAATGTCGTCAAGAGAGAATACATCCTCCTAAGTTAATCAGAGTGATTAAGGTGGTGCCCATAGTGTCCGGAGAGTCATACAACTTCTTAAGGTAGTTGTCCCAGTTTTCTAAGAGGATAGAATGGTTATCTTTGGTTTTACGGACAAGAACATTTTGCCAAAAAAATTTGGGCACGACTTTAGAAAGGTGGAGAAGATAATCCTGTCTTTTATTAATATATGATCTTTTCTTCCTCTTGATGATATTTTTTTATATATTGATATTCTGCAGCTTAATGATTTCATTAGGAGCGTCTTGCTTTCCTGGCAATTTTGAAATCTTTGTCATACCATGGATTGGAAGTTCTATTAGACTTCTTAAATGAAATCTCATTAGAAAACTTGCTAATGGTGTTGGAAATGATAGTAATGAAATGATAATAAATTTGATCAATGTTATTATTATAATTCATGGGGCCTAAATCCATCTCTAAATCCCTTAAGAAGAGGTTGGTTTTACTTCTATCGAAGCAAATGTGTCTTTTTCTTTCATTGGTCAATGGTATGCATAGCAAGACTAAGGGATAGAGACAGAGGTCAATGGTCAGAGTCAGGCTCGAATCCATTAAGAAGCTCAAAGTTTGTAGTATGGTTGAGGACGGAGATGTCAAAAATTACATATTCCATGACACTGCTACCCAGCGCATGGAAACATGTCATCTGACCGGAGAGGGGCCACTTGTTAATACCATTACAAATAATTAGGTCTTGGGAATTGCAAAGTTTGAGGAGCTCAGTGCCAAATAAGTTCTCGATAATATCTTTAGATTTTCTCTTGAATTTATTAGCTAAGTTACTATCTTCATCAAGCCATAAGGGGTTGGGGTTAGAGTTGTTGCTTAATGTAATGGCTTGGTTAGTAGCAGTTCTAGCATTAAAGTCTCCTAGTAAAAGGATATTACCATCATTTCTCAAGTTGAAGATGTATTTTTCTAAAGAATTGAAAAGACAATTCTGATCCAAGTTGTTATTCTTATTGGATGTAGAGTTGATAGGAGCAAAACAATAGATTGCAAGAAAGATCCTATTGGTGGTAGAATCAGAGATTTCGATCCAAATGTATTGATTGAAGGGGTCGATTTTATGAAGTCGGATGTGAGAGGAAAAAGTGTTCCTTATATAGCAGGCTATACCACCAAAACCCCTCTGAGATGATTTCTTATTCCAACCAGACCAAAGAGTGAAACTGTCGAGGTGAGGGACCCAAGATTCATCATGCTCCCATGTTTCAACTAAGAGAATAAGGTCAATATCACTCGTGATCCAACTTAACATAAGACCTTTACACCATGGAAATCCACGACAGTTCCAGAAGAGGATCCAGAGTGATGCAAATCCCTATTTATCACTCATACTTGAGATTCTATCTCTAATAATAGCTTTCCTATTCCTAATGATTGCCCATTTCCCGGCCTTTCCTGCATCCTTGACCTTTTGGACTTATTTCCTAAGTTCACTTGATCTTCTGGAATGAGATCTTCATTTATAAAGATTCATGTTCCTTTTAGGCTTGGGGATTTCTTGAGTATATCCAGTTTATGTTCATGACAACTGAACTTAACATGGATGAGTCTGTGTTTATGCTCAAGTATCCTTGGCTCTTGCTTCTTCTATGAATTGCATTGCTACTGGATGGTCAATCCCTTTAGATAATTTAATATATCAACCACGGCTTCCGGAATTTGATACTTCGTAATCTCTATGTTAAGACTATTTTATGCTCTGAAATCACCCTAGGATGTCGACTATTCAAACCTTAACAATATTCGGTGTCTAATCTTCGCTAGATTTAGTGGCAACAGATCTTAATGTTCAAAAGAGACGTCCCCTGCGATTGGCACCCAGACCGCAAAGGTATAATCCGAACCTGTATAATTCGCACTGAGACCGCAAAGATCAAAATAGATAGGTGAAGGGTTCGCTTATGCCTCAAAAAATGATATCAGCAGAGGTTAAATCCAAGACCACTGAGATGTTGTAAATCTGACACTGCATAGAAACTTATAATCCGACATGTGATTGGACCAAGACCACAAAGGTATAATCTGATCGACAACAATAATCGGTATTAAATAACATAATTTTATATCAACTTTATACAATGATATAAAATAATTAAAAAGAAAAAGAGTTTTATATTTTCACTCTTTTTTACTTTTACTTTTAATTCATTTATTTTAAATATTTAAATATAAACTTTAAATAAAATATTTAAATATCCATCTTCATTAAAATATTTCAATGTCACCATCATATATATTTTTATATATAGAAAAAATTAAATAAAATTAATGTTAACCATAAATAAAATAATATATATATATTAACAAGAAATCTTTCCGTAAGAATCACATTATCATGAACAAAGTCGACGCGTTTTGAACCAACCAGTGTGGTTCATCATCGGGAATAAGTGAGAGATCAGATCAGTCATTAAGTTTAAATAGATGTAAGACAGGCAAAGAAAATCGTTAAAATCAACTAATTTGACTATAAAACGATTAGTTCTAATAATTAAAAAATAAAAAACGACTAGTTTGAATATTAAAATTAAAAGTCTAATTAATAAAATAAAAAATTTTATATAACAATATTATAGTTTCATTATTTAATTTTTTATTAATTAATTATTATATATTATTTTATTGTAAATAAATAAATTAATTAAAATAAATAAATAAATAAACAAATAAATAAAATAAAATAAAATAAGATAAATAATTAAATAATAATAATAAAACTTATATATATATATATAAAAAAGTGATTGAAAGAGAAAATAAAAGTTACTTGTGAATAAAAAAGATTAAAAAAGATTTTTATGTGATCATATATTTAAATGATTGAAAGTAAAAAAAACTAGCTATTTGTTGATAAGGAAAATATGTAATTTTATTTGTTGATAAGAAAGATATGTGATATTTAAAAAATATTTTAATGTGGCCATAAATAACAAGAGTTGAAAATCAATAGGACTAGTGAAAATAATTCATATAAATATCAATATTTATAAATTATTAATTAAATTTAAATATAAAATTCAATCACTTTATTATTTTCTGTTTAACACTTTATTACAACATTTTCCAAACTAAATCGAAAAGATCCCTTTTTTTTTTTTGTAAATATAGGAAAAAATTCTATTGATAGCTAAAAGAAATGCCTGTGTTGTTAGCCATTAGAGGAATTTTGAGGTCTAAAATGGGTCTCATAAGAAAAATGTACAACAAAAATAAACTTTATAACAACCAATAGGATTCAAGATGATGATGTCATCCATAATGGATGATTCACCATTTTTGGAGTAAAAAGGTAAAAATATTAAAAAATAATAAAATAATAAAACTATTTTTTCAACTCATATTTTAAACTTACCTCCCAAAATTTTTACTCAAATTTCGAGCGGGAGTACTCGTTGGATGCGGAATTTAATTCCTCATCCAAGGAGTACCCATGTTGCATACTTTCGATGAACTCTACTACACGAAAAATGAGAAATACATAAAAAACGTGATTGTAATCATCGCTTCATTATGTATTTCATTTTTTCGCTGTGGTAGTAGGACCCATCGAAAGTATGTAACATGGTACTCCTTGGATGGGAATTAAATTCCGCATCCAACGAGTACTCCCGCTCGAAATTTGAGTAAAAACTTTGGGAGATAAGTTGAAAATATGAATTGAAAAAGTAGTTTTTTCATTTTTCCCTCTAAAATTTGATGATGTCATCAAATCTTATTAGATTTTTTCCACTATTATTTTATAATTTCCTTAGGAGGCCCATTTTAGACCTCAAAATTCCCCTAATGACAGGAGCTTTTCCAAAATTTCAGCATTCATGGCTTGTACGAATTACATTTCACTGAGTCCATATAAATCAAAATACCAGCTGTCAAAAACATAATTTTATAAACACAAGGTGGCCATTTAAAAGATACATTTCAATTAAAGGCACCTTTGAGTAAACTGTTCTAGATATTCGACATACAAGTTACCTGTAGGAGACTTGTAGACAAAAATAACAACTACAACCAAGGACATAACAACAAGTATGAAACTATAATTGTAGAGCAAATACAAACTATATAGTAGTATGAGAACCAAAAACTAGTCAAGGATGATCATTGTTGAACTAGGAGACTCTGCAACTTGAGAGGTGTTCCGAGGCGTTCCAAGGTTGGTCGGGATGATATTGAGAGGCACAGAGTTGATGGTTGCCTCCTCGTCATTTTGAGCATTAGAATGAATGTGTCTAAATCAAAGACTATAAAATGCTCCACACGGGTTAACGTGACGACAATATCATCAAGGTTGTATTTGATATCCCACAGTACATGTTTCATCTCATCTTGTCATGCAAAGATCTTGTAGTTGTCCATATGCTTGTCTCGGATCACCATGTTGAGTAGTGACTCCATATGGCGATGATGAGTGATGGAGTGTAAAAAGAGAATTCTTCTTCTTCTGAATTTACCAGGGGCTGGTACCCATTTCACAGGACTTCCAACTATCTTTGAATTGAAGAAGTATTTACGGTCTACGAATTCCTTTGCTTCTAGATTTAGGATTTCAATCTGAGTTCAAGGGGGCGGCGTCAAAGAAATTGGCGACAGATTCCCATGCAAAAAGTCGCCTATGTCTTGAGGAAGACACAACCGATGCACCACCCAGTCGCACTAATAGTCTTTGTCTAGGAGCCATTTTGTACCTGCAATGCAAACAGTTTCCAACATAACCTACAAGGAAAAACACTACCCAATTTTGGTTCCTAGATGAGATTATATTGACTCGAACACGAATGGAAAGACTACAGTTGCCTACAAGGAAAAACACTTTCAAATTGTGGTACCCATAAGACAGTATATTGAGTCGACTGCAAATGAAGAGACTTGGAACACGATTGGAAGGTAGAAAGTCATGGTGAGAAAAAAATAAATGGAAATCCCCATAACCTCGAGGAGGAAGAGAAACAACAGTTATGATTTTAACAATGAAACTAGTTTCAGAACTAGATAGAAAAAGAACCAGAATACCACACCCCACATATAAGAATCAGACAATTAAACAACACTTTTGATAACTCAGAGGCTCGCAAAGAAGTCACCGATAAGACCACCACAAGTTCGAAGGACAACCAAGTCCCTGTGTTGTGTAAGAACAACACAAAAAACATTGATGAAAAAACCAATTCCAAAAGACTGTTAAAATAAATTCGACGACATGAGCAACTAACATTAAAAGACTACACAAAGCAAGGACTATGGATACCTAAACCTTGACCATGAAACGATGATAGAGTCGAGATATGACCCCACTTGAGCTGGTAGGACGCCTCCTGAGACTGGTCAGGTCGTTCTCCAATTCCAACCATACAAACAAAATTCCACAACCCTGCTAATGTTCAAGAGTTTATATAAATCATTACATGGATGGCAAACTTGGCACCATAGAAAGACATTAAACCTTGAAACCTGCACAATGTTGCCCAAATGTCGCAATCAAACCTGAGGTTAACGAACCCAAGACAAGACTGCATGATGAAGTCATTAATGAGCGTAAAGCCTCTGTCAATTTGCCATTACAAGGGTGCTCCATATCTAGGCCAATAGAAGGAATGATCTCGCTTGAGATCCTGGTAACCAATCTGCCATTACAGGGGTGCTCCATATCTAGGCTGATAGAAGGAATGATCTCGCTTGAGATCCCGGGACCTGCGATTTTTTTGCTTAGTAGTTGAGAGCATTTAATCACCCTTGCCCTTACCCTTACCCTATGGTGTTGGGGGATCGATTTCCAACCTCGAGGACTGCCAAACCCCGACCCGCTTCCATTGCATGTATGTATCGTCGTGTTTTGATGTTCTCGTCGTCGGAACAGATGAGGCATACCTAAATTTGTTTACTTTGCTCGCCGGAGAGGGGAAACCGAGAAGACAACCCCCATCGGGGATATAAGACTTCGCATTAGACTTATCCTGCTCCACTATTTGTCTGACCCCTTGGAAGTCGCTTCTTTGTGGCAACTTCATCCAAGGTTCATCAATCAACTAAAAAGATCCTCTCGACATAATGAGTTTTGTCATCTCCCAAACACCTAGAAATACATCCATGTAATGGGAAGTTCAAGTAAAATGGATAGAAGCGCTAGGGTTTTTGCGTAGGAGTGCAAAAATATCAAAAGCATTAAGAGACATTACTTGATAGTGTAGTCTAAGAGGCTTAAATTTTGGACAGAAAAGCATAGAAAATCTGACACAATTTTGATAAAATTTTGTGAAAATTTTTGGAAATTTGAATTACAGCTGTCACGCTTTGAAATTTGAGATTATGAGTGCCTTGGGGTTTTTGAACCCATTTCTACCATCAAAACAGAATTTAAAGACTCAAACGGGTTCCTGGCCATCCTAACGATTTGACACATGGGTAGACAACGCCCGGGTGGCTCTTCCAGCCCTGAACTCTGTCATTCAAACAGGATGACATTGCTGGTTGTTGGAACCAGTAAGAGGATCGTATGATCACTGCCTCAAAGTTGCAGATTACATAAAAAGCTCGAGTAACTAACGGCGGTGGTATTCCTACTCTGCCAAGGCGAAAAGCAATCGCCTCCCATGAGCAATGCACAGCCCTGCGGCCTTCATGCAAATCAACGGAATCGTGGGTGGTCAAATACTGATGGGTTTTAATCAATTGTAAGAATCCAATTTCATTTCTGTGCAAGGGACTACTGTGCCTTTCAGCTTCCAAATGGAGAACCCTGATGTCATAATTCGCTGCGAACCATATTCAATGAGACCTCAACAAATGTATCTCACACTCTGTGGTCCTGCGCTTTTCATCTGCAACGCTAAGATTACCAAAACACTGGAACCACCAAAAGCAATGGTGTATTTAGTTAACTTCAAGGATTTTTTTTCATGAAATTGTAATTTTGAATTGTTAATACTGTACAATTTAAAGATACTTGTGCCAAATAAAAAGAACATTTTACCCCCATTCAAAAATAAAAATTGCAGACAAAAACACAATACTTATAAATAAATAAATAAAAATATTTTCAAAGATTTGGTACCTCTGAATCCCGTCCCCTCTCCACTGTCCAGTTGAGAATGAAACCATCTCCATCCCCTAGTTCTTCCGCCATACCCTCCTCGAAGTCGATACCACAAGATCCGTCCCCTTCCTGCTCGTGTATTTCTCCCGCCCTTTCTTGTGTGATGGACCAGATCCTCCTCCCACAGATTTAGAAGCCCCCATCCTCTTTGGCCCCTCTTCTCCTTGTCCTCTTTCACTAAACGAACTCAAATTCGGATTCCTCCAATAAACTGAGACGGAATAAGATGACAATGAGAGATCCTCCGAGAAAAGCTCCAAGACAGGAAGAAAACCAGTGAAAGAAAAGCGAGAAAAAGGAGGGACAGCTAGAAAAGGACGCTAATGGAAGAAAATCCCTAGGGATCCAAGACATCATTCGCCATGCCTTTGTGAAAGTGTCAAAACCCCCCTTAGTGAATTAATGATGGTAATCTTATGGAGACCCATTACGTTCCGCAACCAAGTAAGAAAGTGTATGCAATTTAATTAACAATCATTTTAGGAAACAATGAATGAATGATATTTTAACATCTATGAGACTAAAAATAGTCTATGGGACTACCAACTTTTTTATTTTTTTTGCTTTCTGTAATTCAAGCATTTTGTTACTCAAATTGATGATAAGCTGACCCAAGCTTCTAACAATTCCCTCATTGAAAAGACAGTGCCATGGAATTGATGCTAACATACTGTGGTAATTGTCCCTGTCCCTGATGTCTCTGAAAGCATCACATTTCAAAATAAAATGTTTTTTTGATTCCACTGCCCTAGAAATGCAAAAAGTACATACCCTTTCTTCTCAAGCTTCTTTAGGTCTATTCCAACGTCTTGTTGCAAACCGAAGTTGATATGAGTTAGTTCTTAATTGAGCAATAAGAATCTTTGCTCTCCACAGAATGCTAGCTCCAATATACTCTTTTTGTTAGAGATCACAAGTGGGGTTGAATTCCTGAACATAATACTTCTTCTTTCTACCCAACTCTTTTCCCCACATACCCTTATGAAACTTCTCCAACACAAAATTCTTTAACTCCTTGCTATTTGTGGGACATGCATTAAGGTAAATATTCCATTTTTGCATCCATTTGTTGTTTTGTCTCATCCATGATTTATTTCTTTCACTCATACCTTCATTGAAGATAACTTTTGGCCATCTATCTCCTCCCATTTGCTCAATTCTTTTTAGATATCTTATAAGACCCACCATGGCAATTTCTTTGATGGGAGCTGCCCCTATTTCACTCAACATTATGTCATACGGAACCAAACTTTTTATTTTGAACTTGCTCATGATCAAACGTTTTTGAATTTTTTCAATTTGTTTCCATTTTGAAAGAGGGATGTTGCTAGCCCACAATTCACACCCATATAATAGCACTGGACAAACTAGGAGTCCAAAAAGTACTTTGATCGTGTTCCAATCCCATAACTCTGCCTCTCTACATCTATTTTGAAGTGCATACAATGCTTTCCACCCTCCTAAAATTCTTTTCTTTCTGCAATCCTCCCAATTAAACTTGTTGTTGAAATCGATCCTGAGGTACTTGTATTCATTTACTTCTTCAAGAATGTTGCCTTCAAAGAAGAACATATGTTGGCTTTGCTTCCTTTTATTAGAGAAAACCATTATTTTGGTCTTACTGGTATTGACTTGCATTTTCACTGCTTTACAAAAATGCTCAAGGGCATATAGGTGCATCTGCAATCCATGGGCCGGTTTAGAAACCAACACAAGATCATCGGCATATAGAAGAATATTTATCACAAACTTCCCCAATCGAAGACCATCCCCACCTTGCAAATTTAGCCACTCTTCCAGTTTTCCAATATATAAACCAAAAATGGTAGGGGATAAAGGGCAACCTTGCTTGACTCCAATGTCGCTTCTAAAACTTCTGAAATTCCTGTTGAAGTTCTAATTTTGACTTTCACCTCTTCATAAAGCTTATGGACCACAACTCTATATTGTAAAGGAATTTTAAGTCCTTCCATTCTACACCACAACTTATCTCTAGGGACCATGTCAAATGCCTTTTTGAAGTCAACAAAGCAGCAAAAGACTTCTTTTTTGCTCCCCCAAACCTTTTCAACAATGTGTCTCAACGTGATACCATGATCTACTGTAGAATGCTTCAGCCTAAAACCCGCTTGCCCTTTTGCCCTCTTTTCTTTTACTTCTAGCCACTTACTGATTCTATTTTCTACCGTGCCACAAAAAAGCTTTGCAAACAAAGGATTGATCATAATGGTTCTATAGTTGGAAGGATTATTAATGTCTCCACTTTTAAAAAGGGGAATTGCTAGATTAGTTGTCCAATCCCTTGGGAATCCGTGTTGAATGACATTGTTGAATATTTCCATGATGTGCGGTGCCAAAATGTTCATTCCCTGCTTTAGATATTCTGCTTGAAGTTCAACCAAGTCCTTTGCCTTCCCTGTTTTCAACTTTTTAATTCCTGCCTCTACCTCATGTACTGTGAAAAGATTTGTAGTTGTGTTGATCTTGGGAGGAGGCTCAACCTCTAATTCTTTTTCTAAGACTTTCCTTGCATAGTCAAACCACTGATTGGTTGTAATATTATTTTCAATTTGCTTCTTCCTTGGTTGAAATTCCTGCCAAAAACGTTTTGGGTTATTCTTGCCTAGATATATCAACTCTTCTCGCCTTGTTTGCATGAACTCGTATTTTCTTTTTCTTTTTCTTTTTTTTAAATCTGCTTATATAACTTTACATTCATTTTCCCCTTTCCTTCCTTTTTCAGGGTTCTCCTTGCCATTTTGCATTCCTCATCGAACCACACATTCATAGGAAAACAATTTAATTTTGATTTCCTATTTTTTTCTCTTTTGCACTTCTCAAGTGCACCATGGATTATATTTGTTAACTCATGGCTGTTGAGGCTTTAGGGACCCCGATTTTCTCCTTCTAAATTGATCTCTTTAACATTGTTTTGAAGATAGTGCAATTTTCTTGTGTTAGAAGAATTTTTCCCCTTGATGTCGATTGTTGAGAACATTGGGTTTTCCTCCTATTCTATCTTTCTTCTAACCAGGATAACTTTATATAAATTGGGTTATGATCTAATTTTAAGTCCCAAATATGCTCTCCAATCTTAACTTCATCTATTCTTTCTATTAGGCTTTGTGAACCAATAACATATTCAACGACACTTGCCCCATTGTATGTGTTGCAAGTGAAGTTCCCATAATTTTTCCATCTATCTAGACCATTGCAGATAATTGAAGTAAGAAAGAGTAGGTAATCTAATTAACAATCACTCTAGGAAACATGGTTGTAGAAAAGCCAAATGTCCTAACACATATTGGGAATCAACTCAATTAGAATTACAACTAAAAGATAGCGAACTATTGTTATCAATATGTGTTACATAATATAGTTGAATGGTTAAGAATAAGTGTTTCTGTGTCAGATATTATAAATAATATTTTAGGAGCCTCCCATAGGTATGATTAGGTATAATTATGAGGTTGTTTAACATATATGCATCTAACAACATCTAAGGAGGGGCATTGTTTTTTTATTTTTTATTTTTTTCTATAAGATGTAGGAGAATACTAGTTGAGATTATTCAGGCAAGCTCTAGATTTAAATCTAGTTGTACCAATAACTCACAAGTGAGCATTTAGTAGGAAACTTATGACTTAGCAAAGGTTGTGGCATCCAAACTCACACCTGCAAGAGGGGTCCCACTTATGGGGGGCATCTACACTTCTAACCTTATCACAACATGCCAAAGAAGTGTCATTAGAGGTTTGAACTGAAGTGGGAGAGTGTGACGCCTAGCTCTCAATCATTCAAGCAAACCACCTCAACTAAAAAGGAGTGGCATTTCTTAGTGACCCAAGTCACAAAGTGTAGAAGACTTAGTCGAAGAATAGGATCTCATGACAAAGCACCTAGAAATGGGAAATACACTTGGATAAATGAACTATGCCCAAGGAATATTGTTGTGACTAGATTGATTTCTTCTCTTAACCTCCTTTCTGACCAAACACTTCAACTTCAGTCTAAAGCCCCATCTTTTACAATGTAGCACCATAAACCCATCTCTCTTATAAAATCTAATGTTGAAGATATGGTTACTCCTTTTCAAATTCAAATAGATTGGGCTACAAGAATTAAATGTATGGAAAATTAATGAATTAGGTTGGATTATGCCACTTTGTGGATCTTAATAATTTGTATGGTAGGAAAAAAAAAGGGTGAAGCAAACACTTCAAATTTTGGCAAATCATTTTCTCAATTAGACCCAAGGAAACATGCTAAGAATAGTTCCATTAGTTTCAGTGTGCAATGGATACATGATAATATACAAAGGAAATATATGTGCAAGACACAACAATTGCAAGTGAATAATTCAAACATAAAGAGGAGAGGGCACTCAAGATTAAAGTCTTCAAGATTTTCATTAAAAACATGTGATAGGAACACTAAATTCTTCCATTTAAGCAATCCAACCCTTCATGAATAAGAAACAATGTAGAAACAATAGAGATGGTGATAGGGGAAGTGTTTCCCAATTTGAAAAGCTTCTCGAAGCAACCTATAATCACTTCTTCAAATTATATATAAGGTAGCGTGATAGTGATGGTACAATCAATGTTATTAAACATTCCAAACCTCATCTTTGACACTAATAAGCAATTAATGCTTCCAATAATAATGGTGAAATAGAAAAAATTGTTTGGTGATGGAACGAAAAGAAGTCCTTGGCTTGGAAAAATTTCCAATTATTTTTACTATGCATGATGCCACATCATCAAGGGAGACCTATAGTAAATCTTGGAAATTATTCCATTTATATTATGAGTAGGAGGCACCAACTCCTCATTCCCAATCCTTATCCCAAAGGAATTCAACTTCAATGCATTCAATAAAGGCATGGAAAACTCATTCAACAAAGTCATTCCAATCTCTTGTTGTGATGTTTCATACAAGATCCTGACAAAAATTCTTGCAACAAAGCCCCCTCCTCGACCCAACCATCTCTCTAGAACAAGTTGAAACGAGGCCTCATGGCAAAGAGGAAAATCAATGACATCATTATATTACTCCAAGAAAATAAATCCACTCCAACACACAATCAAGAGAGTGTTGTGAAACCAGCTCCAAAAAGAGAGGAAAAGAGATATCAATGCCTTAGAAATAAGCCACTTCGAGGGGGAAACCTCTAATACATTACACGAATGAACAATTCTTGGATGATTCAAATTACAAAACCTCCTTTCTATATATAGGAGTCCATGGGGCCACAATGTAATCCTAGTTGACCTAACAATAATAATTGAAGGGCACAATAATAACAATATGGGGGTTACAAGGGTACAATAATAACAATAAGGGGGTTACACTAACAACAATAAGGGACTATACTAGTAATATAGGGACCTAACATGCCCCTTTCCTTCAAAAAAGTGTTGTCCTCAATGCTTGAGTAGCTCTGGGTGCTTCTATATAAAATTTTCATCCTCCCACGTAGAATCTTCAGTGGGTAACTTCTTCCACTTGATGAGATACTATGAAATTGATCGATTCCGTAGCTGTCGAGTTCTTGTTTCCATGACCGCTTCAGTTTCCAATATGATTTTTCCTTCCTCATCAAGTTCTGGCAATATTGTTTGAACTGGAAGATTTTCACCTATAACCTTCTTTAAGCATGAAACATGGAAAACTGGATGTACTCGCGAAGAAGCAGGAAGCTCCAATTTGTATGCCATAGTACCAATCTTTTGCAACACCTTGTAAGGACCATAGTACTTTGGCGATAATTTATTATCCTTCTTAGCTCGCTTGAGGGACATTTGTTTGTATGGTTGTAGCCGTAAAAATACCCAATCTCCTACATCAAAACTTCTCTCGCTGCGATGTTGATCTGCCTGTTGTTTCATTCGATTTTGTGCCAAATTTAGGTTGTCCTTTAAGAGTTGGAGAACTTCTTGTTGATGCTCGATGTGATCTTCCACTGCTTGAACCTTCAAATTTTCTCTTAAAGATGATGTGATGGATGGTGGATGATATCCATAAAGTGCCATAAATGGGGTCATTTTTGCCGCAATATGGAAGGAAGTGTTATACCACCATTCAGCGAGAGGTAACCACTTGACCCATTGTGTTTGTTTATCAGATACAAAACAACGAAGATATCCTTCCAAACATTTATTTACTATCTCAGTTTGACCATCAGATTGAGGATGATAAGATGAGCTATGAGCTAATTGGGTACCCAAACAAGAAAATAACTCCGTCCAAAAATTTCCAGTAAAAATGGGATCTCTGTCGCTCACAATAACCCTTGGGTTTCCATGTAACTTTTGAATTGTGTCCATAAATGTAGTAGCAACTATACTTGCTTTAAATGGATGAGATAATGCACAAAAGTGTGCATACTTGGTAAGTCTATCAACTACCACCATGATGACACTCTTTCCTTCGGACTTAGGTAAACCTGTGATAAAATCCATTGAAATCTCCTCCCAACGTTGACTTGGAATGGATAAAGGTTGTAGAAGACCCGGGGTCTTAATTGTCTCAACTTTATTCTACTGGCAAACCTAACATTCCGCCACAAAATTTTGAATATAAGATTTAAGGCCATCCCAAAAAAATTCTTTCTTCACCCTGTGGTAATTTTTTAAAAATCCTGAGTGTCCTCCTAAATGAGAAGTGTGCAATCCCAAAAGAATCTTTTGTTTTCGTTGCGAATTCTTACAAAGATATAAGCGATCTTTGTACCATAAGGAATCATTTTTCCAACTAAATGTATCAGATGTACTAGGATCTTGCTGCAACTTTTGAATGAGTGTCCACACTTCTTCATCCTTCTTTGATTCATCTCTTGCTTCGGTTATCCAATCTGGTTGGATAATAGAAATGGCACAAAGCAATGCTTCCACCTCTTCATTCTTTCTTGAGAGTGCATCTGCAACAACATTTAGCTTCCCTTTTTTGTATATTATTTCAAAGCCATAACCCAACATCTTTGTGACCCATTTTTTCTGCTCTTCTAAAGATAGTTTTTGTTCCAAAAAGTGTTTAAGACTATCATGATCAGTTTTTACCTTGAAGTGTCTTCCCATTAGGTAAGTTCTCCATTTCTTTAGTGCATGCAGTATTGTTAACATTTCCTTCTCATAAATAGGTTTTTGTAAATACTTTCCTTTGATTGGATGACTTTCAAAAGAAATGGGTCTTCCTTCTTGCATTAAAACAACACCAATTCCATTTCCTGAGGCATCACATTCCACAATAAAGGTTTTTGTGAAGTCTGGTGTAGCTAAGACCGGTGCTAGGCACATTGTCTCTTTAAGATGTTCAAAGGCCTTAGTTGCTTCAGGAGTCCATGAAAATGCATCTTTCTTCAATAATGTTGTTAGAGGTGCTGCTATTCTCCCATAATTCTTAACAAACTTGTGATAATACCCCGTTAACCCGAGAAATCCTCGCAACTGCTTTATGGTTGTGGGGACTTTCCATTCCTTAATGGCTTTAATTTTGTTAGGGTCTACCTTAACACCCTCGTGAGATACAATATGACCCAGATATTCCACCTCTTGTACTCCAAAGAAACATTTGGATGTTTTTGCATATAATTATTTCTCCTGTAATAGTTTGAGCACCCTGTCAACATGTTGAACATGATCCTTCCAAGACCTGCTGTAGATTAGTATATCTGTTGGCAATATGATGCAGAGTGTTGTCCTTGATGGCAACCCACTTGATGAAGATGATGGCAACCTACTTGATGAATTTGTCCTTAATGCTTGATGAGTTTATTAATGATGTAAATCTGATGTTCTACAAGTAGCTCAGAAGTACCAGAGAAAGAAATATTAGTAAGGGCCAGAACAATGATGAAAAGTGTGTGTCACAAAGCATGCGCGGGTTTGTTTAGGAGAAGTAGCGTATGCACGTGAAAAAGTACGTGCCAAGTCGCGTATGCCCTTTTGCGCTCCAAATTTAGAATACCAAGGGGTGTTACCATGATATTGACCCATTGTATTGAGCGCTTGATTATCTATTTGGTCCCGTCCAGGAATACCATCGGAAGTGGTGTGGTTTTGAATCATGGTATTGATAAAGGCTAAACCTATATAAGGAGAAGAAGATCATTGTGCAAAGGTGTGCATGTGTCTGGGCTTTAAATGAATACTTCACTCTGAAGTTTATCTGAATGGTTGAACTCTGTTATTAATCGATAGATCTGAATCTATGATGCACCTATGAATATGATGAAGGTTCAAAATCTCTAGATCTGGAAATGATGAATCTCTAGGATGATCTGAAAAGAAGTATTGAAGACCTGGCGCAAATCTGTTGAAGAAATTGAAGAAATATGGGTAAGTTCATAGATCTGGTCTGTTCTACAAAGTTTATCTTTTATAGATCTATACGCAGGTTCATTTCATAAAAAGCGCGTATATACGCGGATCTGTTTAAACAAAGGCGTGTATGGGAAGTTAGAATTGTTCTGAAAAATGCACAGATGTATACGCGGGTTCGCTTCGTGAAAAGCGCGTGTATACGCGGATTTGTTTAAACAAAGGCGCGTATGGTATCTGAACTTATAGTTGCTCAAGGTTGAATGTGATTCTGCATATCTATTCTGATGTCTGGGTTATCTCTGATATTCTGGTTACAGTGGTTTCACTGTTCTGTTGGAAGCAATGGGAAAAGTATGATTGTTGATAAGTGAAGGGTTGTATTAAAGCTGTTTGATCGAGTTTGAAAATTGATGAAACGTGGTCTGCAGTGGTGCTGAAGGTCGAAGCCTTCAGTCAGGGGGTTGTAGCTCCCTTCCAGGAGAGGCTGGTAAACGAGTACAGGGGGTTGTAGCTCCCTTCTAGGAGAGGCTGGTAAACGAGAGAAGGTTGTAGCCTTCTGCAGGTGGGTGCCTGCGTGCTGGTATGAGTCTGCGCCAGTACATGGTTGTAAGAAGTTTTATTTATAATAAATATTGAAGACTGAGACGACGGCAGCGGTGGTTTTCTCCTGAATTGGGTTTCCACCTAAAATCCTGGTGTTCATGTGTGTTGCTTATGTGTGATGATTATTTTGTTCTTTCTGCACCTGTTTATTGTTTTCTAAAACATCTAATGAATGAATAATGCAATGATCTAAGTTAAGAATTAAATGCATAATTAGATCTCTGGACATATGCGAGTTCTGTAAAGGATATCCGCGTATATACGCGAGTTGGCTTCAAGAAAGTAGCATATGGGTTTTTAGAAATGAAAAAGTAAAAAGTTTTATTGTTTGCACTAAATACTGTTTCTACCCCCCCCCCCCCCCCCCCCCTCCCCTCTCAGTATTTTTCCCAACAATATCATCAAAAAATACTAGCACAAATTTTCTAAGGAAGGGTTTGAAAATGGAATTCATCAACCCTTGAAATGTAGAAGGTGCATTGGTAAGGCCAAAAGGCATGACCAAAAATTCATAATGACCCTCATGAGTTCGAAATGCTGTTTTCGGAAAATCTTTAGTCTTCATTCTAATTTGATGATACTCTGAATGAAGATCCAATTTGGTAAAATAAATTTCTCCATGTAATTCATCAATCACAAGAATGGAAAATTTATCTTTAATGGTGAGCTTATTGAGCTCCCTATAATCTGGACACATGCGTCATGATCCATCCTTCTTGTGTACCAATACTACAGGAGCAGAGAAAGAACTTTGAATAGGTTGAATTATACCCGCCTCTAACATTTCTGCAATCATACGTTCAATTCGCTCTTTTGGACATAAGGATATCTATAAGGCCTGATGTTTGGAGGAACAATTCCTGGAATCAAATGAATAGCATGATCATGATCACGAATAGGTGGGAGTCCTTTTGGAGTTTCAAAAACCTTGGAATGATTGTCCAAGAATTTTTGGAGATCTGCAGAAATAGATGATTTTGATGTTGGAACTTCTAGTGAGCATAATTGTGCAATTATGCCTTGTTTTTCTTTATTTAGAAACTTTGTCATGAAAATAGAGCTTATTATCTTTCCCGGCTTCCCTGCAATACCCCGTAATTCGACTTCCTTTCCTTATGAAAAAAAATTTCAAGAAAAGTTCTTGAAAATTAAAAGCTACCGTCCCCAAAGATTGTAACCATTGTAATCCTAGTACAACATCAACACCTCCCATAGGAATGGAAAGCATTGGACTATTCAATACATATTCCCCCATGGTTAGCTTGATATTATGGCATTTTCCAGAGAAATTTATAGTTCCTCCATTCGCAACCATCACTTGACATTCTGGTGCTGGGTATAGGAAACAATTCAATTCCTTGGCTACCTTACAATGAATAAAATTATGGGTACTACCTGAATCAATCAACACTATTACCTTTTTCTTCTTGATATGTCCTTCTATCTTGAGATTTTGAGGAGTGGTAATTCCTGCCAATGCATTACACTATATGGTCAGACTCATTTCTTCCTCTTCTTGGGTTGGTTCCTCGTGTATATCCTCTTCTTGTTCATTTTCTTCTTCCTCTTCACAATCTATGTAAAATAATTTCTTCTCATCACACTTATGAACTTTAGTGTATTTGCTATCACAACTGTAGCAAAGCCCTTTTTCTCTTTTTTCTTCCAATTTTTGTGGTGTTAACCTTGTAGGTTGTGGAAATCTAGGCGTAGCAACACTTCCTTCTTTATAGAATTGAGTGGTAGGCTTCCTTGTCGCCATAATTTTACATTCAACTTTTCTTGCCAACCTGAATGCCTTCTCCAATGAATCAGGTTCCAAAACGCGAACTTCATGTTGGAAGTTATCCTTTAAAGTGCCTATGAAGAGATCAATCCTGTGTTCCTCTGGAATATCAGTTACCCTTATATTCAATTTTTGGAAGTCCTCAATGTGCTCCCCCACTAAGCCCTTTTGCTTGAGATTTATCAATTGGCTAAAGAAGGTGTTGCTCTTTGTATCCTCATAATGTGCTATCATTTCCTCTGTAAAAATTGACCAAGTGACAATTTTTTTACGGGAGCAAAGCCATCGATACCATACAAATGTATTTTTTCTAAATGTAAAGTTGCAATGCGTACCTTTTGTGTGTTTTGCACATTATGGAGATCAAAATATTGCTCCATCTGTAGTATCCATGTTACAGGATCCTTTCCATCAAACTTCCTCATATCCATTTTTGGAATATGGTGGTTCTTCCCACCAACATTAGATTTTATGAAATCACGATTAACATTTATTTTGTTCTCATCATGAGGTTCTTCTACTATCTTTTCACCATTAGGAAACATTTCTTGTATCAACTTTTTCAAACCTTCCATGTCTGCTTTTAGATCATTCTTCATGTTTTCCATTTTCTCATCGATCTTAGCTTCCATGTCATCCATCTTAGATTCCATGCTAGCTTCCATGCCATATATCTTAGATTCCATGCCATTCTTCAAACCATCCATCTTATATTCCACGCCTTTCTTCAAAACTTCTATGTCATTTTTTGTTTCTCTTTGCGAGAGTGAAATTTGTTGCACTTGCTCTTGTAATTTTGATATGTCATGTTGCCATTCTTCATCTTCATGAGTCATAGTAGAGCTTTCTAAAGGCTTAATGGGTGTTGAATTATTTTTAGGGGCCATTTTAGAATCCAATACTGATATCTATTCTACAATATCCCCTTGGATTCAATTCAACTTTATTCTTCAAACAAGACTTATGTAATTCGGAAAAAAAAATACACACCTTTTACTTGCTTTTGAGGAGCTTGATATTTAAATTGAATTATCTCTATAATTACGGATCATTAATATCTGAAATTCATCCCTGTAGTAGCCCTATGAAGCTTCTTTCAAATGCCACAGGTCTGATCTGATTTGGATTCTTCAAGGCAAAGTTATGTCCAATCTCCCACAATGACCCAATTTTGGACTGGTTTAGTAGAGCAAACTTGTACGACTTGCCACGTGTCACTGTTTCCTCCTTTGGCTCTGAAATTGATATAACGAAAACTACAGTCCGTGTACTTGCGGCCAATTTTTACAGCATTCCGATTCGATGCTTAGAGAGAGAGCTATGAAGATTTTCCCACAATCACCTCTTTGAGATGAAATTCAGAAGCCTCAAAAAGCCCTAACTTCCACATATCATATCTCCGAAAATATTGCAAAACAATATCTGAAATTTTGCAACGATGTTCCTCAGGATTGCGGCTTCACACTCTAAAATTTTTAGCTTCTGAAACTTTGTAGAAAAAAATTTATTACAAAAATACCATGAAGACCTGTTTAGGTTAAATTCAGGAGCCTACAAAATGACCTAACTTGCACAGATCATATCTCCTAAAATATTTCGAACCAAGCTCTAAAATTTTGTGAAGATGTTCCTCAGGATTTTGGCTTCACACTCTAAAAATTTCAGATTCTAAACCTTTGTAGAAAAAAATTTATAGTGAAAATGCCACGATGACCTTTTTGGAGCAGCGAAACCCTAGAATCTCAAAGCTCTGATACCAAATGTTGTGAAACCAGCTCCAAAAAGAGAGGAAAAGAGATATCAATGCCTTAGAAATAAGCCACTTCGAGGGGGCAACCTCCAATACATTACATGAATGAACAATTATTGGATGATTCAAATTACAAAACCTCCTTTCTATATATAGGAGTCCATGGGGCCACAATGTAATCCTAGTGGGGCCACCATGTAATCCTAGCCGACCTAACAATAATAATTTAAGGGCACAATAATAACAATATGGGGGTTACAAGGGTACAATAATAACAATAAGGGGGTTACACTAACAACAATAAGGGACTATACTAGTAATATAGGGACCTAACAGAGAGAAAGGGATGATGATAATGATGGATATGGAAAATTCCTTTGAC
Organism: Pinus albicaulis; assembly: GCA_034641835.2. Taxonomy (NCBI): domain Eukaryota; kingdom Viridiplantae; phylum Streptophyta; class Pinopsida; order Pinales; family Pinaceae; genus Pinus; species Pinus albicaulis. The sequence continues at coordinate 909,409,574 of CM076580.1, read as the reverse complement.
TAGGGAAAACATAACTTCCTCATCAAAGTCTTACGAAAATTTGGTCTCTCCCCTCAATTTATAAACTAGAGTTGAGAATGCATTGGCTCTCCCTAGATCATTCCATTGGTTAGCATAAGACTGACAATATTCTTTATAAGATTCAAAGGTATTTGACATCATTGCCTCCTCTCCTCTTCTCTAACCATCATCATGGCTAAGGAACTAGAAAGGGTACTTTGAAATCAACACAAATCAAGAAAAGACTCCCTGTAATCCTAACAATTAAAGTAGTAAAGTTAATGAACCACACTTATAGTGCTAGGACGCCACACTACTAAATGACAATGTCATTGTCCACATAGTTGGCAGATTTAAGGAGATCTTAGATAAATGTTTAGACACCTTAATGGGGATACTAAATAACATTTTGTGTAAAGTTTATTGCTGGAACACTCTACCCATATCTTTAATTCAAATAACAAGAACACTTGAATTCTCCAAACCATAAAATGAGATTGTGAGTTTCCCTCAAACATTGGACAATCATGCAATAGTTATTGAAACTCTATGTCCTCTATATAAGCAACATATGACAAACAATAATGTTGCTCAACATAGTATGTAGCATTTTTCTCCAATTACAATTGAAGAGATTTACAAGATATAACTCTTTACCACATAATTAACTCTACTTCATAGAATTTGGTCCAATATTTCCTTCAAATATTAGTTGTTGACGTTGCAACCCTTACAAATCACTCTTATCAAAGTATGGAAAGCTATGTTGTTCAATAACCTAGGAAACCTTTTTCTACAATTATAGTTGAAATGAATGGTAATGTACATGATAGAACTCTTTCCCATAGAGTTAACTCTATTTCATAGAATGTGGTTCAAAATTTCCCTTAAATATCAATCATTGATCAACATTACCATTACAATTAGTCTTATCAAAGTATAGATAGTTGTGCTCCTTAACAACCTAAATAACCTTCACTTGTATTTATGGTTGAAGGAAATGGTAATGTATAAGATAGAACTATTTACCATAGAAATGAATTTGTTTCATAGAATGTGGTCCCAAATTTCCTTCAAATATCAGTGGTTGATGTTACAACCATTACAAATCACTCTTATCAATGTATATAAGGTTGTGTTGCTTAAAAACCTAGGAAACCTTTATCTGCAATTATAGTTGAAGGGGAGGGTAATGTACAAAATATAACTCTAGAGTATTTTCCATATAATCAACTTTGTTTTATAGAATGAGGTCACACTTTCTCCTCAAAGATCAATTGTTGATTTCGATGCTATAAAAAAACACTCTAATCATCACATAAAAGGTTGTTTTTCTCAACATCCTATGCAACCTTTGACTCCAGTTAATATTGAAGGAATGAAAGTGTAGTACTACTTAGTGGGAAGCAATTGAAATAAATATCTCTTGAGAACTTGTGTGCAACTAAAAGTCACAAAATATTTGGAAGAACAAAATTTCATGAACAAATGGATAGAAATGCACCTATAAAAAATCTAATTATATAGATGTAATCTTTAATAGAAATAGTGGAAGGGTGTTCAATAGATCAAAGTATGCATGCTACTAGGTAATCACAAAACTAGATAAGGAAATCCTTATTGGGTCTTAAGAAGTAGTGAATATGGCATTACCACAAACTAAATGAGTGGAAGACAAAATTTAAGGAAATTAATAGATAGTTCTTTAGAAAATTCACTTCTAAATGTAGGTGAAAGTGACATTATTATTTGAGTTGAGTACTTTATGAGTAAAAACATTGGGTGAAGAATGCAAAAATGATGATGTTTATGAGCACCTAAATGGAGTACTTGATGAAATTCAATCAATTTTTGTGTAATATATACATAATAATTTTATGCTTAGGAACTTGGATTTGATATTTACTTAATCAAGCACGAGTCATTGTGTACCACAATGTTTGAAACAGATTGACTATCATGGCATACTAAAGGGGGTTAATCCAATATCATTTTCTAAGGAAATGAAAAATTGGATAAAAGAAGTTCAAGATATAGATATGGGGTAGGAGTGAAGTAGGTAAAGTTATATTCTTCATTCATGGTTGAACCATATGAAAAAATGTCTAGAAGTAGAGTCATTGGTATTTATTCTTGTGTATATTATGATCGAGGTGGGTGGGCATGTGAGATATTATTTGAGATACTAGAAGACAATGCCTTGATGTCCTATATAGGCCTTGGGAAGTGTTAGGTCCATATAATGCTAATGTAGCCCCTTATTGTTATTTTTAGTGTAGCCCCCTTATTATTATTGTTGTTTCCATGTAGTCCCCATATTGTTATTATTGTGTTTCATAGAAGCCCACTATTGTTATTGTTGTTCCCATGTAGTCCCCATATTGTTATTATTGTGTTTCATAGAAGCCCACTATTGTTATTGTTGTGTCCTTACATTATTATCATTATGTCGACTCTGATTATGTTGTGACCCCTTATACTCCTCTATATAGAAAGGAGGTTTTGTTATTTGAATCATCCAAAAATTATTAATTTATGTAATGTAAAGGAGATTTACCCCTTGAAGAGGATAATTTTTAAGTCATTGATCTATATTTTCTTCTATTTTGTGAGTTGGTTGCATAAAATTTGGTATCAAAGCTTTGGATTCTAAGGCTTCGCTTCTTCAAACAAGTCGTCTTGGAATTTTTGCTATAAAATTTTTTATACGAGGCTTCAAAAGATGAAATTTCGACCATGAGGATCTGAAATATTGGTGAATGTCGTGTAAAAAATTTAGACCTTGGTTCATGACATTTTCGGAGATATGATTCGGGGAATTTAGGGTTTATGCAGGCTCCAAAATTTAATCGCAAACATGTGACCTAGGGAAAATCATCATAGCTTTCGTTTCAGGCATCATATTTGAATTATGTAAAAAGTGGATGAAATTGCACATATTTTAGTTTTTATTTTAGAAATTTTAGGTTCAAAGGTAGAAACAGTATCATGTGGCTCTTCGTACAATTTCTCTCTACTGAAAAAGTCAATAATAAGGTCATCATGGGAGATTAGGCATAAATATTTCTTGAGAAATATAATTTTGAGCTGAATTGTGGCATTGGAAAGAAGTCTCAAAGGGATACTACAGGGCTAAATTTTAGACCTTGAAGAGTTGAAATTACAAATATACAACAGTTTCAATATTGAGCTCCTAAAAGCAAGAAAAATGTGTGTTTTTTTTAAAATTTTATTTTATTTATTTTTTTAAATTGTGTTTGAAAAATCAGTTTGAAGTGACTTAGATGACATAGTGAAGCATATATATCATTGTTTGATTCCAAAATTCCTCGAAACAAAAAAATGGACACACCTAGTAAGCAACCAGAAAGCTCAACTATGACTCATGAAGAAGAGGCAACATGATATATCAAAATTACGAGACCAAGTGCAAAAAATTTCGCTCTTGCAAAGAGTAACAAAAAATGAAATGGAATCTAAGATAGATGGTTTGAAGAAGGGTATGAAATCTAAGATAGATGGTATGAAATACTATTTGAAGAATGGTTTAAAATCATACATGGAAAGTTTGAAGGAAGGTTTGACAAAGTTGATACAAGAAATCCTTCCTAAAGGCGAAAAGGTATTAGATGAAGCTCATGATGAGAATAAAAGGAATGTTAATCATGATTCCATAGACTCTAACTTTTGATTCAAGACCCACTATATTCCAAAGATTGATATGAGGAATTTTGATGGCAATGATCCGATAACATAGATACTACGGATGGAGCAATATTTTAATCTCCATAATGTGCAACACACACAAAAGGTACACATTGCAACTTTATATTTAGAACCCAATCAGTTTGTACAGTATCGATGGCTTTGTTATCATAAACCAATTATCACTTGGTCAATTTTTATGGAGGAAATGATAAAAAATTATGAGGATACAAAGAGAAACACCTTGTTTAGACAATTGATAAATCTCAAACAGAAGGGTTCAATGGTGGAGCACATTTAGGACTTCCAAAAATTGAATGTAAGGGTAAATGATATTCCATGGGAGCATAGGATTGATTTATTCATAGGGAATTTAAAGGATAACATCCAACATGAGGTTCGCCTTTGGGAACCTGATTCATTGGACAAGGCATTCAGGTTGGCAAGAAAAAATGAAATCAAATTATGTCAACAAGGAAGCCTACCATTCAAAACTATAAATATGGAAGTGTTTTTGCTCCTAGCCTTCCACAACCTACGAGGTTGACAACACAAAAATTGGAAGAAAAAAGAGAAAAATGGCTTTGTTACAGTTGTGATAAAAAATACAATAAAGGTCATAAGTGTGCTAAGAAGAATTTATTTTACATAGATTGTGAAGAGGAGGAAGAAAATGAACAAGAAAATTCAAAATAAGAGGATATACTCCAGGAACCAACCCTAGAGAAAGAAGAAATGAATCATACCATATCTTGTAATGCATTGGAAAGAATTACCACTCCTCAAACTCTCAAGATAGAAGGATATATCAAGAAGAAAAATGTAATAGTGTTGATTGATTTAGGTAGTACCTGTTTGCGCTGGAATCAACACTTGGATTGTGACAAGCGCTTGACAAGACACATCTTAAGCTCAAGGGCTTTTCTTATAATTTGATTAAGTTTTTTGGAAAGTGGTTAAAACTCACACACAATGAAAGGGGTTTTGAGCAAATAAGAATCTCTCACACATATGAGGAACTGATGCATGATATGTTAACATGGTTGAGTTTTTAGCTTGATGGTTAGAAGAATGGAATATAAACAGTGGATATGTAAAACAAAAACCCACTGGTAAGAGGAAAGGGTGACATAAATTCTAGATATGAAATGTATAGTGAAAGAATGCTTTTAAAAGACTTACAAGAATCTCACTCTACATTTAATAATCCCATTACAAGGAATGTTTCTATTAACACTCAATAATTTCTCAAGGTTAAAGAAAGAATTTACCGAGGTAACCACAAACCTACTTTTGAGTTTAGGATATAGCCAACCTAAACTTAGAGAGGGCTCTATCTGTATGATTTATCTTTATTTGAAATAGATATTAGGCTAGTTAATAAGTATAGAGTTGTTTTTGAATTGGTTTTGGTTGGAAATGCAGAGGAAGGCCATTGGGAAATGGAGTCAAAGAGGCTTGGGTGATCAATTTGCAAAAGTATCAAGCTTAAGTGAAATAGGGCAAGGTAGAAATTACTACTGTATCCTTTAGATTTGGATGAAATGTAATAAAAGAAGGAAGACTTAATCAAAACTAGGGAGCATTTAAGAATTCCCTAATTTGGATATAAGAATAGAGGTTCAATCGAAACTAGGGAGAAATGAATAATTTCCTAATCTAGATATTAGAAGAAAACATGTAGATTACTAATAGTTAAAGGAAAAATGTATGATCTCAATAGATTTTGCAGTAATACTCCTGTTAAGCAATTCAAAATTAAGAAAACAATAAAATGGAAACAAAGGAAAGCACATATACAATGATAAAAACTTCACCATTAGATATGGCACATGAATCGTGAAACAACTGCTCTTTTATTAATGAAAATAGTCACTTGAACTTAGTGGACTGCATCACCCTGAATGGTGAGGTTCCTGGTTAAAAAAATCCAACATCTATTACTTCAAACGATGAAGTATTTATACAAATTCTAAACTAAAATATCTTGAAAAAATCTCAAGATTTCTTACAAATATCTACAACTGTGTTACATAAATATAACTCAAACATAAGAAATTAAAAACTAATGAATCTACTTGACACTATATTTGTGAATTTCTGGTGACAAAGAAGAGAAATTTGAATTTGATAACAACTCTTATTTGATGAGGTGGCATCCAAGTTACTAACTGTCTTTGAGCTTTTTCCTCTTGAATTTATGAAAAATAGGGTCCCGAAATCCTTTTGTATATCTCAATCCAAGATATATCTATAAAATTAAAAGAGGTTATTATAGATAAATATGTTTTCGAGAAAATCTCTGTCAGTTTCCTAAAATTCTGCTCCAGTTGTTCACAATAGGCTCTGCAAAAATATGTGTAAAACAAAACTTTGCACAGTCCAAAAAATAGGCTATGAAGATGTGCATTTGTCTCTCATTCTGTAATACCTGTGCATAAAGTGAGATAGGTTTTTGTAGGTTGGTATCTTAGGAACATAAACCTCCTCCAGTTTTGGAAGATTCATTTATTATTGGCCACAATATTCTCTGCAAAATGATGACTAAACAAGAATTTTATGTAAAAAGTGCTTTCAAATATTGTTTAAAATTTCCAAAACCATAATGGTTGTTAGAAAAGTGAGAGAGGTTTTTGTATATGAGGATGTTAGAAATGAAAACCTCTTTCAAATTTTGAAAATTCTTTCTCATCTGTTTGTTTGTTTCATTTTTCTTCTTTCACCTGTATGTAACCTTCTGCTGAGTAAAAGCCTTTCCTCTTTGTTAGAACATTAATGTCTATGTGATAATTGTCTTTTATTTTAAGGAAAACCACTCGAATTCTCATTTCGAGAATATGGAAGAAACAATTTTTTAACTAGTATTAAAACTGTTTCCTCAATCTTCTGTTTTAATAACCTGCAAAAAATGGAAACAATTTATTAATGAAATACGGGTTTGCAGAGAGCAGATAATGGCTTCATTTGAATTGTGAATTTTGTGTATAGAGTCCAGATTTGTGGAGTTTTATCTCTGGCTGGTAGTGGTTCTTCTTCGTAATTTAAACAGAGATAGGTAATGACAGGATCTTACACTTTGAGAATTTTGTTGCTCATAGTTGGTGCAAGGATCAATTAGTGTTTTAATGCACATATGCGGGAGCAAGCAAGTGGTTTGTATTACAGTGGAAAGAGCGGATATGTGGTTTATCGCAATGTGTAGGAGAAACTACTGAGTGGTTTTCGCATGAGAAAAGGTGGAAAGCAGTAATTTTTTGAATGATGCAATCATATAGCAAGACGCCACGTAGAGGAGAGGGAGAGCCCAAAAATTGCGCTTTTCGCAAGGTCTGGGGTGTATTATCTTTCGAGCAATGATAGAGTTTAATCATTTTCAGATTTGGTAAGTGAAGATTGGAAGGCTGAGATGATGCGATGGAGTCACGAGTTCAGATGGCATGGGGCCCGGTACATATTACATGTGGTAGGTTTATATGTATTGGTTGGGGTTTTTTACATATAGCTAATGGGGTATAAAGCAAGGGATATTATATGTAAGCGAGGCTTAATATATTAACCTATGGGATGCAGGATTATATAACATGTGGGGAATTGAAACATAGGTTAAAAAAAAAAAAAATATGGGTTGGGAATAATATATAAAGGATTTATATTAATACGGGGTAAATGTTAATACAGGAGTTAATACATTAAGTTAATGTTAATAATGAAATGTGATGCGGGATGTCAAATACATTAAGCATATTGTAAAACATGATATCGAGGATAGATATCTTCATAGTGGGTCTTGATATAACATTTTTGCATTTATACTCAGGATAAAAGTATTTTTTGGGTATTTTTGAATAAAAAGGGGAATTAGTTAAAGGGCTTTCACTTTTCTTAAGTAAAAAATGTTTTTAACTTAGGAAAAGGGATTTTTTGCAAGGGGAAAAGAGTGAAATAAGGGGAAAAAAATGGAGGGGATGGGGTATTTTTACAAGGGAAATGATTTTTGTAGGGAAATTAGTAACTGAAATGACCAATTTTTTGTTATCCATGCTTGTGAAAACTGTTTCTACCTACCCATCAACTACCCTAACATTTTTTCTTCTTTTACATGGGTGCATTTGAGTTTGCAAACCCTTATTCATTTTTCTTTCAATCAGCAAACTAACTAATTCTATCCTTATTTCTTCCAAGGGCTCAGATTAAATTGTTGAGCTCCTTATTGATTCTCTACCTAACTACTGATCTGCCAAGGTTAAAAAATTTGGCTAGATCTTTATTCTCTATCTATCAGCATGAAATTTAAAGCATGAAAAGTCAAGATTGATCTATTTGACCCTCATGTATTGTGGCATTTACGACAAGCTGCACACAATCTTATTTTCAAAAGTAAACTAATAGTAGTGGCATTTGAAGATGCAACACTTTCATGATCCATTTTAGTGGGGTTCATATTTAATATTCTTTTTTTTTTATCTTTGTTTCTTTTTTTTTCCTTTGATTGTTCTTTTATGACTTACTCTCTTTTCATTTTTTAAATATGGGAAAACATTTGCAGAAAGCAAAGGTATGCACAATATTACAAGATTTTAACATAGCAAATTCAAAATTATGAATCCTATCATTATAGGACCCTAACACTTCCAACTAACATGAACTCATGAATCAAGAATTCTTGATAAATCAAAAATAACAAAAACGTATTAATCATGCATGCTAGATCAAAAGAATTATAAGAACACGAAACATGATTTAATTCAACCTTAAGGAATGCTTATGAACAATCTTCAATTCATATTGAATCGGGAAATATTGAAACAAGACTTACAAAAACAGATCAATATGTATAAGAGGTTCACAAGACTAATAAAAGCATGAGATAGAACTTTTATAATAAATATGGAAAGATAGATAAGATATGTAAAAGCAGAAAGGGAAACAATACACACATCACACAATGTGTGAGTTCTCAAGGGTGCATCTGGATATATTATAAACTCAAAATATACAACACAGTATAGAATAAGATGAACAACCAACCCCCCGTTTATTCCTTGCTTTACATAGCATATATACAAGAATATGTTCTATTGAAGCTTCCACAAAAATTGCAAGTCTGTTTTAAAGACTTAATTACAATCTTCCACATATAGTGAAGCTTATCTTAAGCATAACATAAAAGTAGTATGAAATATAAATGAAGCCAGAACGTGATAGTATGGAGCTTGAAATGGATGAGTTGAGGTGGTTGAGTGCTCCTCGTTTCCTAAAAAACTGCCTCCACAAAAAATGCAAATGCCAACTGAAATGAACACCTGGACACTTATCTGCAAAAGTGTAGGTGCAGTCAACTAAAAGGAGTAACCAACTGACAGATACCTTGACTGGATGACACTTGGACAAAGGCTATTACCCTTGAGTTTGCATTCACTTTATCACCACTCAACGTCATTCTCTCGAAACCAGAACAAAAAAGCAACCTTTTCACCTTCTTATACGAATTCCGAAAATAATAGCTACTTACTGGGTTATTTGTAAAAACTAGATTTCCAGAAAAAGGTAGCTATTATTTGAAAATAATGTGTATAAGCAAAAAATGACATGATTCTTCAAATTTTCATGGTTTTGTACATTCAATCATTAGAGATCTAGTATAGATGAAAAAATCCTAATAGCTTCTGCCTTGGTGACCCTTTCGTTTGGCTTTCTCTTCTGAGTTTTCTTCTTCCCTGGACCATTTTCTGGGCTTCCATGTATGTTTTTTATGTTAGAATCCTATAATTCGCAGTATCACAAGGTGACTGATTATTTATGTTTAGATTTTTTATATTGAAAATAATATTCCATGACTTTCATTTATTTCCAGAAAAAGGAAGGGAAATCCTAACTATCAGAACTTCAAAGGAATCAATCTGCCTTTTCTATTCAGTTGAAAAAGGAAAGTGTTGCTAATAAAGTGTAATGGTGAGAAAACTTCATTTCTACCCTCATTCATTTCATTTACCTTTCATTTTTCCAAAATCTAAAGTCCAACGCTTCATTTCTTTCAAAACCCATTTTTAACTATTAAAATTCAATTTTTATAGTTAAAAAGTAGCTCCGCCCACCCACTAACAACCATATCATATTTCCTTTAAACTTACCATATATTTATTTTATCGTAGCTCTTCCCGCACCACAAAAAACCTTATATATATATATATCATATGTTACATATATGATATAGTATTTATCATTTTCAGCACTTAACCGTATTAAAACCTCTACCTTTCATCGCAATTCACTTATCACAGTTTTTAAACTCCATTCATAACACAATTTCCGAATCCTACAGAACCCCCGAAATGCGATTTGCGAAATTGGCTGGGACGCATCACCTTTTCGCATCACAAGTTCGCAAATATTACTTAGCAATTGCACTTACTTCCACCTCATTCCCCGATATGCAATTTGCGATATTGGTGGGACCCAATCACATATCGAAAATCACAAGCTCATGAGGATAAGCACTCAAGAATCATGTTGAAACACCGAAGTACGAAGTGCGATAATGAAGCAAACGCGATGCAGGTCAATGTTGAAGCCTAAAGGATTTCAAGTCTGGGTGTATGTGGTTTTCCCTTTGTTAAATCACATTGAGAACATAGGAGGGTTTATAACGTAGAACGATTGGATCACAGAAATGCAATTAAGGGATCAAACATGAGGTTGTTCAAAGGTTAATTGGAATTTATTTAAGGTCAAGGGTTCTTTGTAGTTACACTGTTTTATGAAGGAAAGTGAACGTGGGTAGAAAGGCTCAGGTAAGGGACTCGACACAAGCAGAAGAGGCAGAGTCGGGCAAAAGGAGATATGGTGGCACTGTTGGAAACATGCCAGTTGGGTCGAGTCAGGCAAAAGGAGTTTTTATAGAACCGTTATGATATAACAATAGAAATAGAAAAGGTAGTGAACACATTAGCACAACTACCGATCGATGAAAAGTTGCTAGCACCGCATCATATTTAATAATCCAGCAAAGGCAGCCCAAAGGTAGAACTAGATGTCATTGCTACCCATCATTTCCTCTTCGTGATCACCTCATCCATGTTCAACTTACTTTTGGATTCATGAAGAGCTGCCGAAGTTTTTGGATTCATGAAGAGATGTCAAGATTAATTCCACAGGCGGTGTTTTGTCAGAAATATTTTGTCTAGGCCTTGCATTGCCACACTTGTCTAGTTTTTGTTTAAATTGTAATTAATGAGAAGTTGTCGAAGTAGATAGGGCAATCGATGTAGTTTTTAGATAAATACTGCATGCATTGGCAGTTTCAAGGGTTGGACCTTGTTAGACCATGCACTGTAATAACATTTTGTATTGAAGTGTTGTAATTTTTGGAGTTGGGCATCACTAATAAGAGACTGTTTACAGGATACTTGTGTATCCATTTATCTGATTGTAAAACATAAATTTTAGATTAAGATTTGTTGTTGGAGCACCTTAATTATTTCTGTATTTACCATCTGAATGTTTTCTTCTGAATTCTGGTTAAATAATTTTTAACTTCTCTTTAATCATTATTGAATATCACTAATTTCTCCACATCATAACTGATACTGCCTTAGAGATTCAATTAGTATAGTCAGCTTGCCCTGTGATGCTCTTGAAAAATTGATGTCGCAAACCAGCCTTGTTGACTCCACAGTCCAATGGATTAGCTTCTACAGACCTGCTCATCCAACCAACAAAACCAATCAAAATAACCAATTCTCACCATCACTGTAACTAGCCTAACATTAGCATTCATAACATTAAAGAAAAACTAAATCTCATAAATAGAGAGAGCCCTCCTTCAGTGTAGGAAGGCTAGGTCCTAGATTCCAAAGTGGTTTGATGTTGTCCTCTATCATTTATTCTTGCCAATATTATAAATTATAGGGCTACAACACAATGGCGACCATATTGGGGACCTATTGAAAACCTTGAAATTTCATCAGAACTCAGAAATCCCAGTTAAAACATTGTACAATCAAGTATTTTTTAAGATTGGTTTTTCAGCTTGTTGCAAATATTAAGCCTGTTTGTGCTTCGAGTATAAATTATGGCTCCCAGAAGAATATTTACCATATCTCATCCTAACCCAAATCCTCTTGCAATAGTTAAAAATCTAGAGAGAATCCCGTGAAAAATTCCTAGGACTGAGAGTCAAATTGGCGGCAAATCCCTTCACAGAGCAAGTTCCCTCCCTGGAAGCTTTGTAACCCTGCAGGACATCCAGTTTGATTTAAATTTTGAACAAAGCTTATTCAGGACCAAATCTCAGAATTGGACAACCCAGACCGTTTTTGACCCATCTTTCCTCCAACATAGTCCATTTAGGGAAGCCTACACATCCACCCAAGCTAACCTTCAACTTCTCCAACACTTTGAATCCCTTCAAGATCTGGTAACATAACTCACCTCAGCTTTCGATGATGCTTACCTTCAACAATTTGTAGAATTATCCGCTTTGAATAAAATAGCTCCCTCTGTTATTTCCAAGACCGCTCATCCCTAGTCAACTTATCTGGGTGTATCTGTAGCTCCTACCACTTCCTTGAACATTTACCACTAGAGTGCCCAGACCACCACTCATACACCCATTGTCCACCTTCCTTCATTTAATCCTCCACCTCCCCATGTCAACCCTCCTCTTTTCAACTCCCCTTGGGTTTCCCCACCACTAATCATGGCAGCCGGATATGCTCCATTGGTGCTGCCACCACCTGTGATACCCATGCCATAGGATTATTAGTCCAAAATTCCATAATTTGATGGGATTGGTCCTGCTACTGCTCAATAGCATGTTGATAAAATGAATGACTGTTTTGACCTTCAAGAGATCGATGATGAAAGTGTCAAGTTGAGGATGTTTACCCAAAGCTTGGGAGGAGAATTAATAAAATGGTTTAAGGGCTTGAATCCAAATAGTATCCATGATCTCCCTGCCTTTCACCAGCTATTCATCAATAGATGGGAAGTTAAGAAAAACCCTCTTCAAATCTTTTCAGAATATGAAAACATCAAGAGAAATGTTGGAGAGAGTGTCAAAGACTACTGCACCAGGTTTAACAGTGTATATAAAACACTCCCTGCTCACATGAAATCCCCACAAGGCTTGGTCCTGGCTAAGTTACCAGATGGTTCTGATCCAGAAATGGCTTATCAACTCAGAGAGAGAGAGACCTTGCAACATTGAAGGAAATGCAGAGGGACACAATAAGTGTGGAATCCAAACTACTTTCCAAGAGGGTTGGAATGAGAACTGAGAATAGAGTTACTATAATGGAAGAACCAAAAAATTCATCATATGATGCTAAGATTGATAAATTGGTTAGAACCATGGAGAGAATGATGGAGAGGATCAACCTGAATGAGAGAGTTATTCCTAGGGAAAATCAACCAACTCCTCAAAACATAAATCAAAACCTTAGAAGAAACCCCCCTTAAATAATACAGAGAGAAAAAAGAGGCCCTGACCAACAAATTAGGCCTCCATTCTAAGAGAATTATGCTGATGAAGATGAGGGAGTGGTCTAAGAACTAGAAGAAAGTCAAATTATTCTAATGGGAATTAATGAAGAGGATTATGTTTTCCTTACTGAAGAAGAACAAGGTTTATTTTATCTGACTCAAACTGAAGTAGAATTTGAAGAGTCCAAGGATTATAAACAAGGGTTTGAAAATGCCATTATGGAGGCACATAGACAATATAACCTCGGAAGAAAGAATAACTCTGATAACTCCAAGAAAAAGAATAACTAAAAGTCCCGCCAAAAATGCTCCAAAAATTGATCCCAAGAAAACAACAGAAGGTTAAAAGAAGTTTTTAACATCCCAGGAAAGAATAATACATAAAGCAACACTAGTAAACCAAATATTAGCCCTGTCAAAACTGTTCTAGCTGATATCCACACCATAGGTCAATAAGCTGAGATTACCACAAAAATAGGGCCTGAGAAGACTGATTCTTAAAATATGCTAAAAATATAGACACCATTCAACATTGAGAACGAAATTGCTAAAATAAGAATCTCAATTCCTCTCACTGAATTGGTAAATAGTATGTATACAGATCTCAGGTCCTAAAGGTACTGAACATAGGAGAAATTAATAACAATGTCAATCTAAATGATGATAAACCTGAACTTTTGTTTGGGCCAGAAGTAGATGGTAAATCCCAGAAGGGAGGTGTTCCCCCATTCTATATCAGTCTGAATGTTCATAATAAAATCCTCCATAATGTCATGTTAGATTCAGGTACATTACACAATCTTATGCCAAAGGCTGTTATGGAGAAACTTGGCCTTGAGGTAACTAGACCCTACAAATATTTGTAGTCATTTGCCTCCACCAAAGTCATTTGCCTAGGTCTTATCAAAGATCTCTGTATTACTTTAGCTCATATCCCAACAAAGAGTCTAGTAATGGATATAGTAGTTGCTGACATCTCTCCTAAGTATGGCATGCTTTTATCATGCTCATAGGGAGCCAAACTACAAGGGAACCTCCAAATGGATATGACTTATGCTACGATACCAATATTTGGCCAACACATAAGACTGTATAGGGAAAATTTGATGAAATACATGGTGAGATGTCAAGAGAAACCACATAACTGTCCCCTTTACTAGATAATTTTGACCTTGACTCATTCATTCTGTATAATGATACAGGAAGTGATGCACAAGTAGTTGGAGAAGAAAAGGACCAGGATAAAGAACAATACGATCAAGTGAAAATTGTACAACATAAGTCTGAATCTGAACATTTTTGGAACATGAGTTTTGATGGTTCTTGTGGCAAAGAAGGTTCAGGAGTAGGGGTGTGGGTATGGAAACAACCATGCAGAGGGTCATTCTTACAAAATAAATTTTTAGTACACCAACAACATAGCAGAATATGAGGCACTCCTTTTGGGTCTACAATTGTTGAAAATATTAGGAGCAAAAATCATTTTTGTTCATGGGGACTCTGAATTGGTTATTAGATAAATCAAGGGAGAATACTCAACCAAACATCCTAGATTGAGAGCATAAAGGAACACTACCCTTGACCTCCTGAAAACATTTGAAAAATATGACCTTGCTGCAGTTCCAAGAAATCAAAATATCCTTGCCAATGGTTTAGAATTTTCAGTAAGCACTTGTGAGTTACCTCATCCCAACAAGAAATACATTGTGCAGATTAAACACCGCCCAACATTCACTGGTAATATGATATATTGGAAAGTCTTTGGTATTGACAAATAGATTGAAAATTTCCTACAATCTAAAGGTGAGTTTGAAGATTCCATATTGTACCTATATTGTGAAGAGGATTATCCCACTGAAGGACAAATGAGTATGGGTGAAACACCTCATGATTTGGATATTAATATTTCAGCAAATGAATATTTACATAGAACAGAGATACATAAAGACCTAGAAAAACAGGAATTTGAAGTACTCCGATTCAAAGATAACATCCTACCTATAGGACTTGTCCCTTTAGAGGAACTATTTGATTTCAATGATGTGGCCAAAAAACCGAAGATGGAACCTATAGAGGCAAACATTGAGGAATGCAATTTAGGTAATGAACAAGATCCCAAGATGATAAAGTTATCAAATACACTGCCAATGACTACAAAACATAGATACATTGCTTTTTTCAAATAATTCATTGATGTGTTTGCTTGGAGCTACGAGGACCCGAGATCTTATGAGACTAGTATCATACAACACAAGGTTCCAATCAAGGAGAACCATAAACATTTCAAATAGAAATTGCACAGGATAAATATTGTCCTAATTCCCTTGGTTGAGAAGGAGATAAAAAATATGTATGATGCAAAAATCATAGTCCCAATCAGATACTCAGAATGGGTATCCAATATTGTGTCTGTAAGAAAGAAAACATGTGAAATTAGACTTTGCATTGACTTTAGAAATCTGAACAAAGTATCACTTAAAGATAAATACCCTTTACCAAGGATGGACCATATATTACAAAGGGTAGTGGGCTCTAGAAGGATTTATTTTTTAGATGGTTTTTCAGGGTATAATCAAGTGTTGGTGCATCTTGATGATCAACACAAAACAACTTTTACCACTCCTTAGGGGACCTTCATGTATGTGAAAATTCATTTTGGATTAATTAACGCTGGTGCCAATTTTCAGAGAAATGGACATTTCCTTTTCAGAAGAGGTCGATCTTTTTATTGTGATCTACCTTGATGATATTACAGTATATTCGAAAAATGATGAAGGCCATCTGGCCCATTTGAGAAGAGTCTTTGAGAAATGCAGAAGGTTTGGACTATCTCTGAACCCTAAGAAATCATTATAATTTGGTCTTGAAGAAGGGAATCTTATGGGCCACATTATATATGAAGAAGGATTCAAAATTGATCCCAGAAGGATTGAGGGCATACTTCAAATCAATCATCCTAGGAACATCAAATAGCTTCAATCTTTCATTGGTAAGATTAATTTTTTGAGAAGGCTTATACCAAACCTTGCGGAGCTGTTGAGAAACATCACCAACATGCTCAAGAGAGAGTCAGGAGTTAAATGGAGCATGGAGGCTAAACAATCATTTGACTTGGTAAAGCAAGCACTCACTAAAGCACCTGTTCTAATCAGACCTGATTTCACCAAGGATTTCATCATTTTTTCCTTTGCATTAGAACACACTATTGCTGCTGTATTACTACAGAAAAACAAGGGAGGAAAAGAGAAGCCCATAAATTTTTTCAGCCAAGCTTTGAGAGATGCACCTTTAAAGTACAATATCATGGAAAAACATGCCTTTTCTTTGTTCAAAGCATTGAAGGATTTCAGGGTTTACATCCTACATTCACATATCATTGCCTTTGTGCCCAACACAGTTGTCAAGGACATCCTAATGCAGAATCCTGATAAAAAGAGAGGCAAATGGATTGCTATGATCCTGGAGTATGATTTAGAGATCAGGCCCACCAAACTAATCAAGGGACGAGGAATAGCCAAATTGATGGCCGAAACCAATTTTCAAGCATTAGATATCAACATGATCCATTCACTGGATGAAAAAGAGGAGTTGGTGACTCCACCTATTGAGGAAGCATTCCTAAATTCTCCCTGGTATGCAGATATATTATATGTTATGTTTAATTTAAACGCTCCTCCTGGCTTGTCCAAAACTAAACCTAGATTCTTGAAATTGAAAGCTGTCAAATTCTGCATCCTAGAAAATGTATTATACTAGAAAGATTCTTGGGGAATATTGCTTAAATGTTTGGTTAAGGAGGATGTAGATAGGGTTATGCAGGAATTTCATGAAGGGGATTGTGGAGTCCATCTCTACTGGAAAACCACTGCTAACAATATTCTTAGAGTTGGTTTCTATTGGCCTACTCTCTTCCCATATATCCACAAAATGGTAGCCACCTGTCACAAATGTCAATTTTTTGAAGGAAAAATAAAGTTGCTGCCCTTACCCTTGTAGCCCATTTCTGTTGAAGCTCCTTTTCAACAATGGGTTTTAGACATCATCAAAGAAATTCACCCCTCATCCTTTTCCCAACAAAAATGGATCCTTACTACCATAGACAACTTTACCAAATGGATATAATCCATCCCTTCCAGAACTGCTACTGACTCAGTGATTATCAAATTCCTTGAAAGAAATATCCTGTCTAGATTCATCTGTCCCATAAAAATAATTACAGATAATGCTGATGCTTTTAAGTCCAAGAAAATAGTGGATTTTTGTCACAAATACCACATCTCCTTGGGACATTCAACAGCCTATTACCCTCAAGGTAATGGATTGACTGAATCCTCCTACAAGATTTTCTTTAATAACATCAAGAAGTTGCTAGAAGACAATAAGAAATCATGGTATAACAAATTTGTGCATGCATTGTGGGTTGACATACTGACAGCTAAGAAATCGATTGGCATGTCACCATACTAGTTGGTCTATGGGATGGATTTAGTTTTCCCAACATCATTAGGAGTACCAGCCATGAAAATCATCCAAGAGGTACAAGCCGAAGAAGATTATGTACAAATATAGATAAACCAGACCATTCAACTACAACCATCCAGAGAAAAAGTTTACAACAGAACTCAGTTTGTGCAAGAAAATATAAAAATGATATTTGACAAAAGAACAAAGGAAAATGATTTTAATATCGGAGATAAAAAACTAAGATGGGATTCCAAAAGAGAAGATAAAAGAAAACATGGCAAGTTTGAAAACCTGTGGAAGGGCCCATATATTGTTCATTCTTTCAGGGGAAATAATGCATTTTTTCTACAAGAGATGGATGGAACAGAGCTACCTGAAGGTCCTGTCAATGGCAGGATGTTGAAACATTACTTCTCTTGAATGTATAGAAATTTCCACTCCATTGTAAATACCACAAATTTTGTTTCAGACCTTTTTGAAGGCTACCTGTTTGTGCTAAAAAAAAACAAGAGAAGATTCGTGGAAAACATTGTAGAAAAGGAGTCTACAAGGCTATTGGTCTTGGTATTCTTGACACTTCCCTAAGAATAAGTGCCATCCCTAGCTGGAGCCACTGTTAGACTCCTGTAATTCACAGTATTACAAGGTGATTGATTATTTATGTTTAGATCATTTATATTGAAAATAGTATTCCATGACTATCATTTATTTCCAGAAAAATGAAGGGAAATCCAAACTGTCAGAACTTCAAAGGAATCAATTTTCCTTTTCAGTTCAGTTGAAAGAGGAAAGTGTTGTTGATAAAGTGTAATGGTGAGAAAACTTCATTTCTACCCTCATTCATTTCATTTACCCTCTTTTACCCTTCATTTTCCAAAATCTAAAGTCCAACGCTTCGTTTCTTTCAAAACCCCTTTTTAACTATTAAAATTCAATTTTTATAGTTAAAAAGTAGCTCCGCCCACCCACTAACACCATATTATATTTCCCTTTAAAATTACCATATATTTCTTTTATAGCAGCTCTGCCCGCACCACAACAAACCTTATATATATCATATTATTACATATATGATATAGTATTTATCATTTTCGTCACTTAACCGTATTAAAATATTTACCTTTCATCGCAATTCACTTATCGTTGTTTTTAAACTCCATTCATAACACAATTGCCGAATCCTAAAGAACCCCTAAAATGTGATTTGTGATAGTAGCTGGGACCCATCACCTTTTCGCATTGCAAGTTCACAAATATTACTTAGAAATTGCACTTACTTCCACCTCATTCCCCGATATGTGATTTACGATATTGGTGGGACCTAATCGCATATCACAAATTGCAAGCTCAGAAGGATAAGCGCTCAATAATGATGTTGAAACGCTGAAGTGCGAAGTACGATAATGAAGCGGACACGAAGTAGGTCAACACTGAATCCTAAAGGATTTCAAGTCCAGGTGTATGTGGTTTTTTCTTTGTTAAATTGCATCGAAGAAAAAAGGAGGGTTTATAACGTAGAAGATTGGATCGCCGAAATGTGATTAAGGGACTGGACACGAGGCTGTTCAAAGGTTAATTGGAATTTATTTAAGGCTGAGGGTTCTTTGTAGTTACATTGTTTTATGAAGGAAAGTGAATACGGGAAAAAAGGCTCGGGTAAGGGATCCGACACGAGCAGAAGAGGCAGAGCCGGAAAAACGGAGATATGGTGGTACTGTTGGAAATGTGCCAGCTTGGTCGAGTTGGGAAAAAGGAATTTGTATATAATTTTTATGATATAAAAACAAAAATAGAAAAGGCAGTGAACACATCTGCATAACCACCGATCGACGAAAATTTTCCAGCACCGCATCATATTTAATAATCCAACAAAGGCGGCCCAAAGGTAGAACTAGCTATTAGAGCCACCCATTGTTGCCTCTTCGTGACCACCTCAACCACCTTCATCTTAATTTTGGATTCACGAAGAGTTGCCGAAGTTTTTGGATTCATGAAGAGTTTCCGAGATTAGTTCCACAGGTGGTGTTCTGTCAGAAATATTTATTCCGGGCCTTGCATGGCCACACTTGTCTAGTTTTTGTTTAAATTGTAATTAATGAGAAGTTTCCGAAGTAGATAGGGAAATCGATGTAGTTTTTTAGATAAATATTGCATGCATTGGCAGTTTTAAGGGTTGGACCTTGTTGGACCCTGCACTGTAGGAACATTTTGTATTGGAGCACTGTAATTTTTGGAGATGGGCATCAATAATAAGAGACCGTTTACATGATACTTGAGCTGTGTTAAATGGTGATGTGTTTCATATCTGTGTTAAATTTTTCCATTGTTTTCCTTGTTGTGTATCCATTTATTTGATTGTAAAACAGAAATTTTAGATTAATATTTGCTGTTGGAGCACCTTAATTTTGTTTGTATTTATCGTCTGAATGTTTTCTTCTGAAGTTTGGTTAAATAATTCTTAACTGCTCTTTAATAATTACTGAATATCACTATTTTCTCCACATCATAACTCATACTGCCTTAGAGATCCAATTATTATAGTTAGCTTTCCCAGTGATGCTCTTTAACAATTGATGTCGTAAACCATCCATATTGACTCCATAGCCCAATGGATTAGCTTTTGTATACCTGCTCATCCAACCAAAAAAAATCAATCAAAACAACCAATTCTCACCATCACTGTAACTAGCCTAACATCAACATTCATAACATTAAATAAAAATTAAATCTCATAAATAGAGAGAGCCCTCTATGAGTCTAGGAAGGCTAGGTCCTAGATTCCAAAGTGGTTTGATGTTGTCCTCTATCATTTATTCTTTCCAATCTTATAAATTATAGGGCTACAACATATTGTTTCATCTATGAGAGCAGGGTTGGCTATGAGTTTGCTTGTTGTTGAATGTATGGATTTGGAATGTATGAAGGGCTCCTTCTTCCATGGATAACTTTGCTTGACTCCCCTTCTTCAAATTCTGATTCACTAAATTCTGTTTCACTGCTATATTTTTCAAAAGATGAGTATGTGTGGATTACAACTTTCTTCTTCCCTTTGGCTGGAGAATTAATAGATGCATAAAGCTAGGCTATAGTTGGTTATTTTGTTGTAGTTTTTGAAACTTTTCTTTTCCCTTAGCTGATGTTTTGAGAGAGGAAAATATTTGTGCCAGTGTTGGCTCCTCTACTGTTGGAACTGTGGCTTTGTACGGTCATCAGCGAAACAGGTATTGACCAGTTCTGAACGGTTCACCTTACCACCCTTACCCATTCTGTTAACAACCAACTTGACCATTAATGCACACCTATAAAATAAGGAACAAAAACTCTCCATGAATCCCTAATTGCTGGCACTTGGTAACAAACTATTTTGTTGGAGGATAAAATTCTGTTTGTTGTAGATTTCACGAGGGTAAATGGAAATAGAGTTATGCATGGCCTAAATCACGGTGAGAGGGAGTGACACAAAATCAAATGATTTAAGCTTTTGGTGCCAACTCATTTCACCAAACCCTTCATTCAAATGAATTATTAACTAATAGCTATTCGTACCTCATTCTTGATATATTTCACTTTAATGAGTAGCCTTAGATTTGACTAGCCTTAGCAAATAAAATAGCCAACTCCTTTTAATAAATATTCCAATTATAAATAGCCACCTTTCATCAAGGTAATAAATCTTTTTTAGAAGACATTAAATATTCAAAGAACAATATCTTTTCACCTGAGTAATGCCTCTTTTATCTCCTTGTACGAATTTTGTAGGAAATAACTACTTACTGGGTTTGCTTGTAAAACTAGATTTTCTAAAGAAAATAACTGCCTTTCTAGGAAAAGTACCTATTCCTGTGTTATTCCTAAAAAAAATGATGACTCTGAAATTTTGTTCTTTAACCTTGGATAGAAATATCATGGTGAATGAATAAGACTTCTCAAGCTAAACCCATGACCTTAACTACTCAAAGTAGTTAAAAGACTTATTAAAAGAGAATTTACCCTAATAACTCTATGACACAAACAAACTATTGGACTCAAAATTATTTTGGATTTTGGTTAAAAAATGATAAAAAATAATAAATTTTAATCCTGCAAGTCCTTCAAACATAGGTTAGGAGACAAAGGAGGATCAAAGACACAACTTTCAATGATGACCAGACCTTGAAATTTTTTTTGAAAAAATTGTAGTGCTAATAGTACCCATAATTTTATTCATTGTAAGATAGCCAAGGATTTGAATTGCTTCCTATATCTAGCACCAGAGTGTCAAGTGATGGTTACAAATGGAGGAACTATAAATTGCACTAGAAATTTCTATGATATCAAGATGACCATGGGGAATATGTATTGAATATTCCAATGATTTCCATTCCAATGATGTTGTACTAGGAGTCCAGTGGTTACAATCTTTGGGTACGATAACTTTTAATTTTCAAGAAATTTTCTTGAATTTTTTTTGGGAAGGAAAGGAAGTTGAATTAAGGGGTATCGTAGGGAAACTTGAAAAGATAATTAGCTCTAATGGCATGAAAAAAATTCTAAAGAAATAAAAATGGGGTGTAATTGCACAATTATGCTCACTAGAGGTTCAAACATCAAAATCATCTATTTCTCCAGATGTCCAAAAATCCTTGGACAATCATTCCAAGGTATTTTAAAATCCAAAATTCATCCCACCTATTCGTGATCATAATCATTCTATTCATTTGATTCGAGGAAGTGTTCCTTCAAACATTAGGCCTTACAGATATACCTATGCCCAAAAGAGTGAAATTGAACGTATGGTTGCAAAAATTATAGAAGTTGGTATAATTCAACCTAGTCAAAGTTCTTTCTCTAGTCGAGTAGTATTAGTGCACAATAAGGATGGATCATGGTGCATGTGTCCGGATTACAGGGAGCTCAACAAGCTCACTATTAAAGATAAATTTCCCATTCCTGTCATTGATGAATTATTGGATGAATTACATGGAGCAATTTACTTCACCAAGTTGGATCTCTGTTCAGGATATCATCAAATAAGAATGGAAATTGAAGACATTCCGAAAAAATCATTTAGAATTCATGAGGGTCATTATGAATTTTTGATCATGCATTTTGGACTTACCAATGCACCTTCTACATTTCAAGGTTTGATAAATTTCATTTTCAAAACCTTCCATAGAAAATTTGTGTTAGTATTTTTGATGATATAGTAATATACAACTGATCCACTAGATCATGTCTCCCCACTGGAAGCTTTTGGACCTCCAATATATCATTTTCAGTCCACAAACACATGAGGGCACATTTCCCTCACCCTTCCAATATAAATCCATTTGGATTTTATTTTATTTGTCCCTTTAAGCACACGAAGGTACTCCACGTTCCCTTGTTGAGATTCAACAAGATGATGAGCTTAGTGAAAAGTAAGCACCTTCACTAAGTGGGGCCCGCAGGATATTTTTAGCTGTATGTCTATTTTTAAACATGGTGAGCATATTCTATAAGTTGCAGGATGCTGTTTGTTTATGGTTGGTCAAATGTGAAAAAAAGATGAAATCCTATTTTTAGAATATTGGGCGAAGTCTATTTATAGATCGTTGATCTAAAAATAGATGCATGTCGATTATTATTAGCTCTTAATAATAATCCAACAATAAACATCAACTTATTCTCTTGGAGCACTTTATTTCAGTATACAGATTTTCCAAATCAGTGGGCTGAAGGAATTATGCAATTCCTAGGGTTTATTAGTGGCTCATGCATGAGGAATCCGTTAGAATTGAAGTGGAAAAGTTATGACAGAGTTGGAAGAGTAGTTTATGGATTTTTTATTCAGTTTAAATCAGTTAAGTGAGTTAAACTCAGTTGAGCTAGTTGTATCTAGTCTAAATGAAAGATGCACTAGTGATAGTTAAGTGAATTAATTATTTAATTAATTCACAACTAATAACTCACTAACAATTGAACAGAAACAATAGTTAACTACAGTGCATGTCAATTCCAGTGGAGACCCAGTGGAGAGATAGGTGAAAGGGTGAGATGGACTATTCGTTGTGACTATAGTGATGCATTAAATGCATCTGACACACATTGGAGTTTCCAATGAGGATTGTGCAGTCAAGGAAAGGTAGATTCGAATTCATTCAGAGGTCTTATGCAACAGGAATTGTGCAGTGGAGGCAGGTTGTCAGGAGGCAAGAAATTGGTGCATAGAGATGCAAATTTCTGCATGACAGTGTGTAATGAATCTACATTGTATTGAGAGCTTGATGTACTAAGCTTTGTATGAGATTATTACATTATTCCATTGATATACATAATATGATAGTTGGGGTTTTTATCTTTAATCTTTCCCGTTAAACAACTGTGTTATGTGCGATTGAATTTATTCACATGTGTTTGCAATTGAGTTTCAAATTTCTGCAAGTTTAATTAGTGGAAGGATTATGTATTTTGCAAGAAGATAAATATTGTGAGATTAGGAAGATCCGGTAATACATAAGTATTAATAAATTTCTACATGGTATCAGAGCAATTTTGATTACTGGAGATTGCAATTGTGAATAATTGCTAATTTTTGTGCTGGTGGACAATTCGAATTTGCTGCAGAAATTTCTTGGTGTGACAGTTAAGTATTCATTGAAATTTCTTTAAATGGGTTGCGATTGAAGTATGCCCTTGAGGGAAGCTCGAATTACATAGCCTGGAAGGACAGGATGGAGGCAGTGCTTGAAGATAATGGGTTTAAGGAGTTCATCGATAACGATGTTCCTAAGCCTGCTTCTAGCAATGCTGCAGGACTTAACGCATGGAAAAATAAGGTAGTAAAGACAAGAAGAATTCTGTTGGAAGGTGTGAAGGAACATATTGTGTCAAGCCTTCGTGGGAAAGCCACTCCATTTGCAATGTGGAAGAATTTGACAGATCTTTTCCAAAGCAGCAACGACCAGAGGAAGTTGGTGCTGAAAGATAAGGTCAGAAAATAAGAAATGGAGAAGGGCAACAGTATTCCAAAATATCTCACGAATTTTGTCCACTGTAGGGATGAACTGGGAAATGTGGGGATTACTGTTGATGATGATGACTTTGTGAGCTTGGCTCTCCTTGGGCTTCTGAAGAGTTGGCATAGCTACGAAGACTCTGTCAATGGACATGAGAAACTGCCGGGTTGGGAGCGACTTTGATTGGATCTTGTGCAGGAGGAGATAAGGCGAAGTACCAAGGATGGCTCTTCATTGAAGAATGATGATGATGAGAATTGTGCTTTGGATGCCAAAGCAAGGAAAGGGAAGGGTAAGAAATCCCATCCAAAATCCAAAGCTAAAGGAAAGAATTTGGATTTGTCCAAAGTGAAGTGTTTTCACTGTCACGAACATGGGCATCTCGCCACTAACTGCCTACGGAAAAAGCAGAACAAGAAGGTTGCTGGAGCTGCAGCTAGAGAGGCCTTAGCCTCACAATTTGAACTTGAATTCTCTTTGATCGCATGCTTGGTTTCAAGCTCAATGGGATCAGTGTGGTATCTTGATAGTGGTGCGTCTTTCCATATGACAGGAGACAAGGAGTTGTTTAGGGACTTGAAGGAGAAGGATCTCCAAATGCATATAGAGATGGGCGACGATGGAAGATACAGTGAAACTGACATTGGAACCATTACCTTTGAGAGGGAGTTAGGTAAACCATTTATATTGAAAGATGTTATGCATGTTATAGGTCTAAAGAAGAACTTGGTCTCGGTTGCAATGTTGGAAGACAAAGGTTATGACGTTGTTTTCAGCGTGGGAAAAGCTTTCGTGTGACATAAAACAATGGGTCAAACCAAGAGGATAGGGATTAGAGTTAAGAATCTCTATAGGCTAGAGGTAGATGGCTACACTACAATGATGGGCAAAGCAGAAGAAGTGGTGAGCCGAGATGAGGGCGAATTATGGCACAGGAGATTGGGCCATCTTCACCATGGTGCCTTGAAGATTTTGCAGCAGATTTATTTTGGAATTCCCAAGGGTACTCTTGCGTAGTCATATTAGTGCAAGGGGTGTACTATGGGTAAGTTTGTGAAGACCACCTTTCATGAGAAGGAGAACCGTGCTTCGGTGATCCAGGAGAGAATTCACTTAGACGTGTGTGGACCTTTCTCGGTTGCTTCAACAACAAAACACAGGTATTATGTTATATTTTTTTATGAATATTCTTGTAGATGCTAGATCTTCTTCATGCAAAAGAAGAGCGAAACATTCTAAAAGTTCTGTGAGTTTAAAGAATTGGTAGAGAAGGAGTCGAGGAAGCAAGTGAAGGCTCTTCAGAGTGATAATGGAGGTGAATATATCTCGAATGAATTCAAAGACTTCTATAGCAAAAAAGGAATTCGAAGAGAACTCATAGCGCCTCATAACCCACAACAGAATGAGGTTGCGGAGAGGAAGAACATAACGATCGTCATTGCTGCACGAGCTATGCTACATGATCAGGGCCTACCGATGCACTTGTGGGCGGAAGCCTACAACACTGTGGTTTATGTGCAAAACTGTTGTCCTCATAAAGTACTTGGCATGAGTACACTTGAAGAAGCTTTTACTGGTAAGAAGCCTGATATTTCTCATTTGAAGATTTTTGGCTCATCTGTTTACATTCACGTGACAAAGGATGCCATGAAGAAGTTGGAGCCAACTTCAGAAGTTGGGATATTTTCGGGGTACACAGAAACACCCCATAATTATCGTGTGTATTTTCAAAATAGTCGAATGACTATGGTGTGACGGGATATAAAATTCAATGAGGTGAAAGCCATGAAGTTGTTGCTTGAGAGGGAGCTACACTTGCATGCAGAGGAGGAGCTTCTTGTTCCGAAAGATGAACCTTTAGATGTGGATCAGCCACAGGAGGAAGTTCATGGAGTGGAGGAGTCCACTCACGCAGAGCCAAACATCAGAACTAGCAAAAGGCATACTACAGAAGCTGAGAGACTGAAGCTTGATGCGGCAGAGAATGTAGGAGTCCCTACATCATAGCACAGACAAAGACAATCACTTGACCGATTTACTAGATAAATGGCTCTTATGAGCAAGTGTGTCGTGATAGAGCCATCTTCTTTTGAAGAAGCAACATAGGAGCCCACATGGGTAGATGCCATGGTGGAGGAGTATGACTCCATTGTCAGAAACATTGCTTGGGAGATTGTTCCAAGGCCGGTGGGTAAATCAGTGGTAGATTCAAAATGGATCTACAAGGTAAAGCAAGCTGCTGATGGGAGTGCTTAGAAGTATAAGGTAAGATTTTTTGCTAGAGGCTTCTCACAGATCGAGGGGATTGATTATGAAGAAACCTTTGCACCTGTCGCACGGTATTCTTCCATAAGGACCATCCTTTCTCTCTCAGCGCAGATGGGTTGGCACATTCATCAGATGGATGTGAAGGCTGTGTTCCTTAATGGGATCATTGAGGAAGAGGTGTACATTGAGCAGCCTGAAGGATTTGAGATCTTCAGCAGCGAGTCGCATGTGTGCAGACTCAAAAGAGCGATGTATGGACTGAAGCAAGCACCATGTGCTTAGTACACATGGATCGAAAACTATTTCACTGGACTTGGTTTCACCAAGAGTGAGGCAGATGAAAACCTGTACCAAATTGTGGTGGAGGGTAAGATTTTAATCATTTTTCTTTATGTTGATGATTTAATTCTAACAGGTGACGAGCAGTTGATACACTCATGCAAGTCAGTTCTTGCAAAGGAGTTCGAGATGAAGGATTTGGGCATCCTTCATTATTTCCTTGGATTGGAAATATGGCAGCGAGAAGGTGAATTGTTTGTGTCTCAAGGAAATTATGCTCGGGAGATACTTGGTAAGTTTCACATGGAGGATTGCAAGCCCATGGATACTACTCTTCCAGGAAATTAGAGGAAAGAGGATGCTACATCAGCAGAGGTAGTGGATGCCACTATTTATCGATAGTTGGTAGGTTTGCTCATGTATTTAGTTAATACAAGATCGAACATATGCTATGCGGTGAACCAGCATTCACAAGCGATGGTTAAGCCTACCAAGCTCTTTTGGAAGGCAGACAAGCACATCCTGAGATATCTTAGGGGCACATCTGAGTATGGCTTATGCTACATACAGACAAATGAGGTGAAGTTGCATGGCTTCACGGATGTAGATTGGGTAGGTAACCCAACGGACAGAAAGAGCACATCAGGAGGGGTTTTGAGTATCAGATCTAGAATAGTTTCTTGGTACAACAGGAAACAAAGATCCGTGGCACTCAGTTCAGTGGAAGCAGAATACATGGTAGCAAGTCAAGCTGCATGTGAGGCTATCTGGATGAGGAAGATCCTGGTTGGTTTTTTCGGTTCACATTTAGATCCTACAATGATACATTGTGATAGTTAGAGTTGCATTAAAATCTCAATTAATCCTGTGTTTCATGATAGATCTAAACATATTGATATCCGGTATCAACATATCAGATATTGTGTGCAGCAGAAGATCATGTTGCTTCAGTACATTCCTACGGAAGATTAGGATGTAAACATTTTGACGAAGGCACTTGGCAGGAGCAAATTCGAATACCATAGATGCAGGATTGAGGTGAAGGATAATCCCTATCTTGTTGAGATTCAACAAGATGATGAGCTTAGTGAAAAGTAAGCACCTTCACTAAGTGGGGCCCGCAGGCTACTTTTAGGTGTATGTTTATTTTTAGACATGGTGAGCATATTCTATAAGTTGCAGGATGCTATTTGTAGATGGTTGGTCAAACGTGAAAATAGATGAAATTATATTTTTAGAATATTGGGCGAAGTCTATTTATAGATCGTTGATCTAAAAATAGATGCATGTTGATTATTATTAGCTCTTAATAATAATTCGACAATAAACATCAACTTATTCTCTTGGAGCACTTTATTTCAGTATACAGATTTGGCAAATCAGTGGGTTGAAGGAATTACACAATTCCTAGGGTTTATTGGTGGCTCATGCATGAGGACTCAGTTAGAACTGAAGTGGAAAAGTTATGAAAGAGTTGGAAGAGTATTTTATGGAGTTTTTATTCAGTTTAACTCAGTTAAGTGAGTTAAACTCAGTTGAGCTAGTTGTATCTAGTCTAACTGAAAGGTACACTAGTGAGAGTTAAGTGAATTAATTAGTTAATTAATTCACAACTAATAACTCACTAAAAACTGAACGGAAACAATAATTAACTACAATGCATGTCATTTCCAGTGGAGACTCAGTGGAGAGATAGGTGAAAGGGTGAGATGGACTATCCGTTGTGACTATAGTGATGCATTCAATGCATCTGACACACATTGGAGTTGCCAATGAGGATTGTGCAGTAAAGGAAAGGTAGACTCGAATTCATTCAGAGGTCTTCTTCAGCAGTGATTGCGCAGTGGAGGTAGGCTACCAGGAGGCAAGAAATTGGTGCATGGAGATGCAAATTTCTGCATGACAGTGTGTAATGAATCTACATTGTACTGAGAGCTTGATGTACTAAGCTTTGTATGAGATTATTACATGATTCCATTGATATAAATAATATGATAGTTGGGGCTTTTAGCTTTAAGCTTTCCTGTTAAACAACTGTGTTATGTGCGATTGAATTTATTCACATGTGTTTGCAATTGAGTTTTAAATTTCCGCAAGTTTAATTAGTGGAAGGATTCTGTATTTTGCAAGAAGATAAATATTGTGAGGTCAGGAGGATCTGGTAATACATCAGTATTAATAAATTTCTACATCCCTCATTTTGAAGTACTTGTTTTCCTATCAAGGATGGTGTCTTGTTGTAATTATTCAAGATATTCAATAGAGAAATATTCAATTGAAGGAATCTTAACATTCTCTCCTTCATCTTCAACCATAGGAGGCTCATACAATCTCAAATTCTTAACATTAACAAATCCATAAATTTTCATATATGAAGGAAAATCTAACTTGAAGGCATTATTACCAATATTTTCCAAAATCTTGAATGGACCATATCTGTTTGGTTTCAGTTTTTTACCTTCTCCTTGGAGTATTTTCTTACTAATGTGAAGCCAAAATTCATCTTTCACTTGAAAACTATGATTCACACGATGCTTATCATGTCTTGTCTTGTACTTGGCTTGATTATTTTCTAAATGTTCTTGAATTGTCTAATGCACCAATTGAACTTGTTCAGTGAATTTGTTAGGTCCTTAAATACTAGTATATCCCCTTATTTTTATCGTTGTGCCCATGTAGTCCCCATATTTTTATTATTGTACCCCATAGAAGCCCACTATTTTTATTTTTGTTCTCTTACATTGTTATTGTTATGTCAGCTAAGATTATATTGTGACTCATTGGACTTCTATATATAGAAATGAGGTTTTTTCATTTGTATCATCCAAGAATTTTTCATTGATGTAATGTAAAGGAGTTTACCCCCTTTAGGAGGATTATTTCGAAGTCGTTGATCTATCTTTTCTTCTATTTTGTGAGTTGGTTTCATAACATTTTCTATCAGAGCTTTGGATTCTAGGGTTTCACTGCTGTAAATAAGACATCTTGGAATTTTCTCTATAACTTTTGTTCTACGAAGGTTCAGAAGCTTAAAAAAAATAAAATTGAGAAGAAATACCGAGGAACTATGTGTAAAAATTTCAGATCATGGTTCACTATATTTTCGGATATATGATTTGAGGAAGTTAGGATTTTTACAGGCTCCATAATTTCATCTCAAATAGATGGCCGAGGTAAAATCGTCACTTTCGTTTCAAACATTGGATTGGAATTCTATAAAAAGTGACTGAAATTTCATGGACTTTAGTTTCTTGGGTATCTATTTCAAAGTCGAAGGTCAAAATAGGGACACATGGCACATTGTACAAGTTCGATCTACTGAACCAGTGTTGAGATTCAACAAGATGATGAGCTTAGTGAAAAGAGTCGCCTTCACTAAGTGGGCCTGCAGGCTATTTTTGGCGCAAAGTCTATTTTTAGACATGTTGATCATATTCTATGAGTTGCAGGATGCTATTTGTGGATGGTTGGTCAAGTTGGAAAAATAGATGGACTTCTATTTTTAAACATTTTGGGCAGAGTCTATTTTTAGACTGCTAGTCTAAAAATAGATATGTCAGATATTATTAGCTCTTAATAATATTTGGACTCTAAACAACAAATTATTCTCTTGGAGCACTTCAGTTCAGTGCACAGATGTGGCACAACAGCTGACAAAAGGAATTACGCTATTCTTAAGGGTTTACAAGAGCTATTGCATGGAGGACTCAGTTAGAACTCAAGTGGCAGAGTTATGACACAGTTGGAAGAAGTAGTTATGGAGTTGTATTTAGTTTAACTTAGTTAGACTCATTTGAGCTAGTTGTATCTAGTTTAACTGATTGATACACTAGTGAGAGTGGAGTGAATTAATTAGTTAATTAATTCACTAAATAATAACTCATTAATCAACTAAACAATACAACAGTTAACTACAATGCATGGTATTTTCAGTGGAGACTAGTGGAGAGATAGGTGAAAGAGCAAGTGTGACTATCAGTTGTGACTATAGTGATGCATTGATTGCATCCAACATTCAGTGGAGATGAAATAAGAATTGCATGAGCAAGGCTGGAGCAATTCGAACTCATTCAGAGCCATTTTTCAGTAGGGATTGCGTAGTAGAGGCAGGCTAGTAGGTGGCAAAGATCGGTGCATGGATTTGCAAGATCAGGCCTGATTAATGTGTAGCGATTGTATTGTACTGAGAGCTTGATATGATCAGATTTGTATGAGGATTGTTACATGCTCTCTATGACATATATTATATATAGGTAGTTGAGGTTTTCAGATTCAAGATTTCCCGTTAAACAACTGTGTTAATGTGTGTGAATTTTTATTGTTTCATGTGTGCATTGCAATCTTGATTTAATTTTCGCAAATGATCAATGGTGGAATAGATTTTGTATTTTGCATGAAGTTAAAATAGTGTGAGATCAGGAGAATATTGGACATATAACACATAAGTTATATAATTTCTACATGGTATCAGAGCAATATTGATCATAGGAGATTGCAATTATTGAAGCGGTTGAGTTTTGTGCTGGTGGAATTCGAATTTGCTGCAGTGTTTTCTTGGTGTCAAAGTTGAGCATTCATTGAAATGTATTTCAACGGATTGCGATTGGAGTATTCCCTTGATGGGAGCTCAAATTACATAGCATGGAAGGACAAGATGGAGGAGGTGCTAGATGATAATGGGTTGAAGGAGTTCATCGATAGCGATGTTCCTAAGCCGGCTTCTAGCGATGCAACCACACTTGACGCATGGAAAAAGAAGGTAGCAAAGTGTCGAAGGATTATGTTGGAAGGTGTGAAGGACCACATTGTGTCCAAAATTCACGGGAAAACCACTCCATTCTTAATGTGGAATGCTTTGACAAACTTGTTCCAAAGCAGAAGTGACTAGAGGAAGTTGGCGCTTAAAGACAAACTCAGAAAAATAAAAATGGAGAAAGGCGACAGTATACCAAAATACCTCACGAAGTTTTTCCACTGCAAGGATGAGCTGGGAAGTGTGGGTGTTACTTTTGATGAAGAAGACTTGGTGAGCTTGGCTCTCCTTGGGCTTCCGAAGAGTTGGCATAGCTATGAAGACTCTGTCAATGGACGGGAGAAACTGCCAAGATGGGAGCGACTTTGGTCAGATCTTGTGCAGGAGGAGATAAGGCGGGGTACCAGGGATGGATCTTCATCAAAGAATGAATATGAAGAAAATTTCGTTTTGGCTGCCAAAGCAAGGAAAGGGAAGGGGAAGAAAAATTTTTCTCAATCCGGTGCGAAAGGCAAGAAGCAGGATTTTTCCAAGGTGAAGTGTTTTCACTATCACTAGCACGAGTATTTCGCCACTAATTGTCCACAGAAGAAGAAGAATAAGCAGGCTGCTGGATCTGTAGCTGGAGAGGCCTTAGCCTCGGAGTTTGACCTATATTTTTCTTTGATCGCATGCTTGGTTTCAAGTGTGATGGGATCAGTGTGGTTTCTTGACAATGGTGCATATTTCCATATGATCGGAGACAAATATTTGTTTAGTGATCTGGAGGAAAAGGATCTTGGAATGCGCATCGAGATGGGCGATGATGGTAGATACAATATGACTAGTATCAGGACCATTTCCCTTGAGAGGGAGTCCGGTAAATCTTTCATCTTGAAGGATGTCATGCATGTTCCAGGATTGAAGAAGAATCTGATCTCTATGGCGATGTTGGAAGACAAGGGTTATGATGTTGTTTTCATTGAGGGAAAAGCCTTCCTTCAACATAAAACAACTGGTCAAACCAGGAGAATAGGGATTCGAGTTAAGAATCTTTATCAATTTCAAGTAGATGGTTGCGCTGCAATGGCAGGAAAAGCAGAAGGAGTAGTGAGCCAAGATGAGGATGAATTGCGGCACAGGAGATTGGGCCACCTTCACCATGGCGCTTTGAAAATTTTGCAAAATATTTCTAGCAGGCTTCCCAAAGGTACACTTGCGCAGTTAGATCAGTTCAAGGGATGTACTTTGGGAAAATTTGTGAAAACCACTTTTCATGAGAAGGATAGTCGTGCTTCGACGATCCTTGAGAGAATTCACACAGACGTGTGTGGAACTTTCTCAGTTGCTTCAAAAAAAAAGCATAGGTATTATGTGATATTTGTTGATGACTTTTCTCGTAAGTGCTGGATCTTCTTCATGCAGAAGAAGAGCGAGACATACTCAAAGTTCTGTGAGTTCAAGGCGCTGGTTGAGAAAGAGACGGGGAATCAAGTGAAAGCTCTCCAGAGCGATAATGGTGGTGAACACATCTTTGGAGAATTCAAAGACTTCTGTAGCAAAGAAGGAATTCGAAGAGAACTCATAGCGCCTCATAACCCACAGCAGAATGGGGTCGCGGAGAGGAAGAACAGAATGATTGTGGGTGCTGCACGGGTAATGTTGCATGATCAGGGCCTTTCCATACACTTGTGGGCTCAGGCATGCAACACTGCAGTTTATGTGCAAAACATTTTCCTCATAGAGTACTTGGCATGAGTACACCCGGAGAGGCGTTTTCTGGTAAGAAGCATGATATTTTTCATTTGAAGATTTTTGGCTTACCTGTTTACATTCATGTGACGAAGGATGCCAGGAAGAAGCTGGAGCCGACCACAGAGGTTGGGATATTTGTGGGGTACACAGAAACACCCCACAATTATCGTGTGTATTTTCCAGACAGTCGGATGACTGTCGTGCGACGGGATATCAAATTTCATGAGGAGAAAGCCATGAAGTTGTTACTTGAGAGGGAGCTACACTTGCATGCAGAGGAGGAGCTACTTTTTCCTAAAGATGAGCCTCAAGATGTGGATTAGCCACAAGAGGAGGTTCATGGAGTGGAAGAAACCACTCATGCAGTGCCAAACATTAGAGGGCGGAAGCACACTACAGAAGTTGAGCGACTGAATCTTGATGCAGTGCAGAATGTAGGAGTTCCTACATCACAGCGCAAACAGAGACAATAACCTGACCAATTTACTGGATACATGAATTTAATGAGCAAGTGTATTGTGATAGAGCCATCCTCTTTCGAGGAAGCTGTGGAGGATCCCGCATGGGTAGATTCCATGGTGGAAGAGTATGATTCGATTGTCAGAAATAGTGCATGGGAGATTGTCTCAAGGCCGGAAGGGAAATCAGTGGTAGGTTCGAGATGGATCTACAAAGTGAAGCAAGCTGCTGATGGGAGTGTTGAGAAGTATAAGGAAATATTTGTTTCCCGGGGCTTCTCATAGATCGAGGGGATCGAATATGAAGAAACCTTTGCACCTGTCGCAAGGTATTCTTCCATATGGACCATCCTTGCTCTCTCAGCACAGATGGGTTGGCACATTCATCAGATGGATGTGAAGACTGCGTTGCTCAAAGGAATCATTGAGGAGGAGGTGTACATTCAGCAGCTTGAAGGATTCGAAATCTTCAGCAGCGAGTCGCATGTGTGCAGGCTCAAAAGAGCGCTGTATGGGCTGAAACAAGCACCTCATGCTTGGTACACACGTATAGACAGTTATTTCACCGGACTTGGCTTCACCAAGAGTGAGGCGGATCCAAACCTATACCAAATTGTGGTGGAGGGTAAGATTTTGATCATTGTGCTTTATGTAGATGATTTAATACTAACAAGTGATGAACTGTTGATACACTCATGCAAGGCAGATCTTGCAAAGGAGTTCAAGATGAAGGAGTTGGGCCTCCATTATTTCCTGGGATAGGAAACTTGGCAGTGGAAAGGTGAACTGTTTGTGTCTCAAGGAAAGTACGCCCGAGAGATACTGGAGAAGTTTCACATGCAAGGCTACAAGCCTATCGACACTCCCCTTCCTGGTGGTTGGAGGAAGGAGGATGCTACATCGACAGAGGTATTGGATGCCACCGTTTATCGATAGTTGGTTGGTTCGCTCATGTATTTAGTCAATACAAGACTGGACATATGATATGCTGTGAACCAACTTTCACAAGATATGGTGAAGCCTACCAAGATCTTTTGGAAGGCAAGCAAGCATGTCCTGAGGTATCTCAGGGGCACATCTAGGAATGGATTGTGGTACAGATAGTCGGATGAGGCGAAGCTGCATGGCTTCACAGATGCAGATTGGGCAGGAAGCCCAATGGACAGAAAGAGCACATTTGGAGGTATTTTCAGTATCGGATCTACAACAATTTCTTGGTACATCAGGAAACAAAGATCTGTGGCACTCAGTTCAGCAGAGGCCGAGTACATGGCAGCAAGTTTGGCTGCATGTGAAGCTATATGGATATGGAAGATCCTGGTCAGTTTGTTCGGTTCTCATTTAGATCCTACTGTGATATATTGTGATAATCAGAGTTGCATTAAACTCTCGGTTAATCCAGTATTTCATGATATATCTAAACATATTGACATCCGGTACCATCATATCAGAGATTGTGTGCAACGGAGGATCATGTTGCTTTCTTACATTCCTACGGAAGATCAGGATGCAGATATTCTGACGAAGGCGCTCACCAAGAGAAAATTCGAATACCATCGAGACAGGATCGGTGTGGCAGATAATCCCTATCTTGTTGAGAGGGAGTGTTGAGATTCAACAAGATGACGAGCTTAGTGAAAAGAGTCGCCTTCACTAAGTGGGCCCGCAAGCTATTTTTGGCGCAAAGTCTATTTTTAGACATGTCGATCATATTTTATGAGTTGTAGGATGCTATTTGTGGATGGTTGGTCAAGTTGGAAAAATAGATGGACTTCTATTTTTAGACATTTTGGGCAGAGTCTATTTTTAGACTGCCAGTCTAAAAATATATATGTCGGATATTACTAGCTCTTAGTAATATTTGGACTCTAAACAAAAAATTATTCTCTTGGAGCACTTCAGTTCAGTGCATAGATGTGGCACAACAGCTGGCAGAAGGAATTATGCTATTCCTAAGGGTTTACTGGAGCTATTGCATGGAGGACTCAGTTAGAACTCAAGTTGCAGAGTTATGACACAGTTGGAAGAAGTAGTTATGGAGTTGTATTTAGTTTAACTCAGTTAGACTCAGTTGAGCTAGTTGTATCTAGTCAAACTGATTGATACACTAGTGAGAGTGGAGTGAATTAATTAGTTAATTAATTCACTAAATAATAACTCATTAATCAACTGAACAATAACTACAGTGCATGGTAGTTTCAATAGAGACCAGTGGAGAGATAGGTGAAAGAGAAAGTGTGAATATCAGTTGTGACTATAGTGATGCATTGATTGCATCCAACACTCAGTGGAGATGCCAATGAGGATTGCGTGAGAAATTCTTGAGAAATTCAAACTCATTCATATCCATTCTTTAGCAGCAGTAGAGGCAGGCTAGCAAGTGACAAATATCAGTGCATTGACTTGCAAGATCGGGCCTGATTAGTGTGTAGCGATTGTATTGTACTGAGAGCTTGATATAATTAGCTTTGTATGAGGATTTTTACATGATCTCTATGAAATATATTATATACAGATAGTTGGGGTTTTCAGCTTCAGGCTTTCCCGTTAAACAACTGTGTTAATGTGTGTGAATTTTTATTGTTTCATGTGTGCATTGCAATCTTGATTTAAATTCCGCAAATGTTCAATGGTGGAATAGATTCTGTTTTTTGCATGAAGTTAAAATAGTGTGATATTAGGAGAATCTTGGACATATAACACATAAGTTATATAATTTCTACAACCAGTACATAATTAGGACATTGTGGGAGATTGAGCATAACATTGCCTTGAAGAATAAAAATCAGGTCTGACCTGTGGCATTGGAAAGAATACTCATAGGAAAACTAAAGGACCGAAGTTAAAATATAGGGGATCTGAAATCACAGAGACACATCAGGTTCAATATCAAGCTCCTCAAAAGCAAACAAGAAGGTGTGTTTTTTTTTACAAAAAATTGCATAGCTTTTTTTTAAAAAACTTAGTGTGAAGTGATTCCAAGGGCATATTGATGCATTTTTATTAGTATTGGGTTCTATAATGCCTCCCAAAAATAATTATACACCCTT
The DNA here is from genome assembly GCA_034641835.2 of Pinus albicaulis. Taxonomy (NCBI): domain Eukaryota; kingdom Viridiplantae; phylum Streptophyta; class Pinopsida; order Pinales; family Pinaceae; genus Pinus; species Pinus albicaulis. The sequence continues at coordinate 909,372,403 of CM076580.1, read as the reverse complement.
TAAGCCATGCTAAAACTCTACTATGATGCATGAAGAGGAAGAAGTGCAACATGATATACCAAAATTACAGTACCATGTGCAACAAATTTCGATCTCACAAAGGGCAACCAAAGATGACATAGATGGTTTAAAAGTAGACATGGAGGCTAAGGTGGATGGTTTGAAGGATGAAATAAAATCTAATATGGATGATCAAGCAATGTAATATCACATCGAGAATCAAAAATAGGCTCTCCAACTCTTAAAGGATAACCTAACTTTGGTGAAGAATCAAATGAAACAACAGGCAGATCAACATCGCAACGAAATAAGTTTTGATATATGTGGTTAGGTATTTTTACGGCTACAACCATACAAACCAATGTCCCTCAAGCAAGCTAAGAAGTATAATAAATTATCGCTAAAGTACTATGGTCCTTACAAGGTGCTACAAAAGATTGGTACTATGGAATACAAATTGGAGTTACTTGCATCTTCCTGAGTACACCTAGTTTTCCATGTTTGATGCTTAAAGAAGGTTATAGGTGACAAAATCCCAGTTCAAACAATATTTCTAGAACTTGACGAGGAAGGAAAAATCATATTGGAACCTAAAGCATTCGCAAAAACAAGAACTATACAACTACAAAATCGATAAATTTTAGAGTATCTTAGCAAGTGGAAGAACTTACCTGTTGAAAATTCCACATGGGAGGATGAGAATTTTATACAAGAGCATCCATAAATAATCAAGCATTGAGGACAACACTTGTTTGAAGAAGAGAGGCATGTTAGGTCATTATAGTACTAGTATAGCCTGTTATTGTTATCATTAGTGTAGCCCCCTTATTGTTATTATTGTGTCCATGTAGTCCCCATATTATTATTATTGTGCCCCATAGAAGCCCACTATTGTTATTGTTGTTCCCTTACATTGTTATTGCTATGTCGGCTAGGATTATATTGTGACTCATTAGACTCCTATATATAGAAAGAAGGTTTTTTAATTTGTATCATCCAATAATTGTTCATTTATGTAATGTAGAGAAGTTCCCCCCCCGAAGAGGCTTCTTTATAAGTCATTTATCTATATTTTCTTCTATTTTGTGAGTTGGCTTCATAACATAATATTTTGGCCTCATCTATGTCACTATTTCCATCAATGGCAATACCTTTCCCAAAGATAAAATGTAAAGGATATTTTAGTAAGTATCCCAAGCATGCCTCAAATGGTGATGTTTGAGTCAATTAATTCTTGGCCCAGTTGTAAGAATTTTTAATATAGTACCAATGTTCATTCCACAACTTAGGAATCTTGCTGCAATAACCACGAAGAGGATGTATCATTGTTTTTGTTGGGTCTCAGAATTGTCCTTAAAAGGACATCCATTTTCACCATCATGTCCATTATATCACCTCGATTTCACCTCCATTTCACCACCATGTCACTACATTCATCTCACTTTCATCATTATTTGGGTTACCCTTGTGTTTTCCAAACACTATTAATTTCTAGTTTTTTTAAGTGAATTTGTATTCGAAAGGTAGGATATAATATGCATATGATTATGGGTGAAAATGTGAAGTTGGGTTACACTTTTGTGAGAATCGGGGGCAGAAAACATTTTTCGGCAATAGTTCGGCCGAACTTGTTCTGCCGTTTAGATTGACGACATACTGATGACGTGGGAAAATAGATTTTTGGCCGGAGATGGGAAAATCGGCAACAATAGTTTGGCCGAACTAAAACTTCGGCCGAACTTTTAAAATAGTTCAGCCGAACTCATATTTTATAAATATATCACCCACAAAATTTTTTCATTTTCACGCGTCCTTGTTTGCATTATCTGTTTTTCACGGGATTCTGCTGTGATTTTTGTTTTTGTTTGTTTTTGTGGCGCTGATGCACTGCTCTGTTACTGATTTGGAGCCGCGTCCTTGTTTGAATTATCTAGGTTTTAACCTAAGATTAAATGCCCCTACATTCAATCAATCTCTGGAATAGTTCTAAATAAAAGTTTTTCATTTTCATATCCATGACCTCTCAAACAATGAGAGAGAAAAAACCTTTTATATTCAACATGTAAAACACAAATTAGCCATACAAGTTTCCCATTGAAACCAAAAGTTATTTGATACAAAACATAGGTTTTAACCTTAGTAAATGCCCCTACAGTCAATCTCTGGAATAGTTTTAAATAGAAGTTTTTCATTTTCATATCCATGGTCTCAAACCATGAGAGAAAAAACCTTTTATATTCGATGTATGTTAAATACAAAATAGACACATCTCTAGAATATATCTAAATATAATTTTTTCATTTTCATATCCATGGTCTCAAACAATGAGAGAGAAAAAACCTTTTATATTCTATATGTTAAACAAAAATTAGCCATTAAAGTTTCCCATTGAAACCAAAAGTGATTTGATACAAAACATAGGTTTTAACCTAAGAGTAAATTCCCCTACAGTCAATCAATCTTTGGAATAGTTTTAACTATATAGAATTTTTTCATTTTCATATCCATGGTCTCAAACAATGAGAGAGGGAAAAAAACGTTTTATATTCAACATATAAAACACAAATTAGCCATAAAAGTTTCCCATTGAAACCAAAAGTGATTTGATACAAAGCATAGGTTTTAACCTAAGAGTAAATGCCCCTACAGTCAATCTATAGAATAGTTTTAAATAGAATTTTTTCATTTTCATATCCATGGTCTCAAACAGTCAGAGAAAAAACCTTTTATATTCAATGTATGTAAAACACAAATTAGCCATATCTCTAGAATAGATCTAAATAGAAGTTTTTCCATTGTGTCCATGTCTCAAACAATGAGAGAAAATCCTTTATATTCATAACATGTAAACAAAAATTTCAGCCAAAAGTTTCCCTATTGAAATCCAAAGATTTTGAAACAAACATAGGTTTGTCCCAATAGTAAAATGCCCTGCAACACACCCAGAATAGTTTTAAACAGAAGTTTTTCATTTTCATCTGCTATTCAAACATAAATGAGGAGAAAACTTTATATTCAATGATGTAAACACAAATTAACCACATTCTAGAACAGATCTAAACAGTAGTTTACTTATGTATCCATGTCCTCAAACAATGAGAGAAAAAACCTTTATATTCACAAAAACACAAAATTACAGTCATAAAATTTTCCATTGGAAAACCAAAGTATGATCAGATACAAAACATAGGTTTTAACCTAAGAGTAAATGCCCCTACAAGTCAATCAATCTCTCGAATAATTTTAAATATCTAGAAGTTTTCATTTTCATATCCATGGTCTCAAACAATGAGAAGAAAAACCTTTTATATTCAATGTATGTAAAACACAAATTAGCCATATCTCTAGAATAGATCTAAATAGAATTTTTTCATTTTCATATCCATGGTCTCAAACAATGAGAGAGAAAAAAAACCTTTTATATTCAACATGTAAAACACAAATTAGCCATAAAAGTTTCCCATTGAAACCATAAGTGATTTGATACAAAACATAGGTTTTAACCTAAGAGTAAATGCCCCTACAAGTCAATCAATCTCTCGAATAGTTTTAAATATCTTAAAGTTTTTCATTTTCATATCCATGGTCTCAAACAATGAGATAGAAATAAAACCATTTATATTCAACATGTAAAACACAAATTAGCCATAAAAGTTTCCCATTGAAACCATAAGTACTAGATACAAAACAGGCTTTAAATTCATATAAATTCCCCTACCAATCAATCTCTCCTGAGTAGCTAAATAGAAGTTTTTCATTTTCATATCCATGGTCTCAAATAATGAGAGAAAAAACCATTTATATTCAATGTATGTAAAACACAAATTAGCCATATCTCTAGAATAGATCTAAATAGAAGTTTTTCATTTTCATATCCATGGTCTCAAACAATGAGAGAAAAAAACCATCAGCTACAGAAACACCACAGTCACATCTCTAGAATAGATCTAAATAGTGTTTATTTTATATCCATGGTCTCTCAAACAGAGAGAAAAAGCCTTTATATCCAACATGTAAAAACAAAAATTAAAATGTAAAAGTTTCCATTGAAACCATAAAATTGATTGATACAAAGATAGGCTTTAATCCAGAGTAAACAATAACCTACAAACAATCTCTAGAATATTTTTAAATAGAAATTTTTCATTTTCATATCCATGGTCTCAAACAATGAGAGAAAAAACCTTTTATATTCAATGTATGTAAAACACAAATTAGCCATATCTTTAGAATAGATCTAAATAGAAGTTTTTCATTTTCATATCCATGGTCTCAAACAATGAGAGAGAAAAAAACCTTTTATATTCAACATGTAAAACACAAATTAGCCATAAAAGTTTCCCATTGAAACCATAATTGATTTGATACAAAACATAGGTTTTAACCTAAGAGTAAATGCCCCTACAGTCAATCTCTGGAATAGTTTTAAATAGAAGTTTTTCATTTTCATATCCATGGTCTCAAACAATGAGAGAAAAAACCTTTTATATTAAATGTATGTAAAACAAAAATTAGCCATATCTCTAGAATAGATATAAATAGAAGTTTTTCATTTTCATATCCATGGTCTCAAACAATGAGAGAGAAAAAAACCTTTTATATTCAACATGTAAAACACAAATTAGCCATAAAAGTTTCCCATTGAAACCATAAGTGATTTGATACAAAACATAGGTTTTAACCTAAGAGTAAATGCCCCTACAAGTCAGTCAATCTCTTGAATAGTTTTAAATATAGAAATTTTTCATTTTCATATTCATGGTCTTAAACAATGAGAGAAAAAACCTTTTATATTCAATGTATGTAAAAAACAAATTAGCCATATCTCTAGAATATATCTAAATATAAGTTTTTCATTTTCATATCCATGGTCTCAAACCATGAGAGAGAAAAAAACCTTTTATATTCAACATGTAAAATACAAATTAGCATAAAATTTTCCCATTGAAACCAAAAGTGATTTGATACAAAACATAGGTTTTAACCTAAGAGTAAATGCGCCTACAAGTCAATCAATCTCTCGAATAGTTTTAAATATAGAAGTTTTTGATTTTCATATCCATGGTCTCAAACAATGAGAGAAAAAAACTTTTATATTCAATGTATGTAAAACAAAAATTAGCCACATCTCTATAATAGATCTAAATATAAGTTTTTCATTTTCATATCCATGGTCTCAAACAATGAGAGAGAGATAAAAACCTTTTATATTCAACATGTAAAACACGAATTAGCCATAAAAGTTTCCCATTAAAACCAAAAGTGATTTGATACAAAACATAGGTTTTAACCTAAGAGTAAATGCCCCTACAATCAATCTCTAGAATAGTTTTAAATAGAAGTTTTTCATTTTCATATCCATGGTCTCAAACAATGAGAGAAAAATCCTTTTATATTCAATGTATGTAAAACACAAATTAGCCACACATCTATAATAGATCTAAATAGAAGTTTTCATTTTCATATCCATGATCTCAAACAATGAGAGAGAGAAAAAAACCTTTTATATTCAACATGTAAAACACAAATTAGTCGTAAAAGTTTCCCATTGAAACCAAAAATGATTTGATACAAAACATAGGTTTTAACCTAAGAGTAAATGCCCCTACATTCAATCTCTGGAATAGTTTTAAATAGAAGTTTTTCATTTTCATATCCATGGTCTCAAACAATGAGAGAAAAAACCTTTTATATTCAATGTATGTAAAACACAAATTAGCCACATCTCTAGAATATATCTAAATAGAAGTTTTTCATTTTCATATCCATGGTCTCAAACAATGAGAGAGAAAAAAACCTTTTATATTCAACATGTAAAACACAAATTAGCCATAAAAGTTTCCCATTGAAACCATAAGTGATTTGATACAAAACATAGGTTTTAACCTAAGAATAAATGCCCCTACAAGTCAATAAATCTCTTGAATAGTTTTAAATATCTAGAAGTTTTTCATTTTCATATCCATGGTCTCAAACAACGAGAGAAAAAACCTTTTATATTCAATGTATGTAAAACACAAATTAGCCATATCTCTAGAATAGATCTAAATAGAAGTTTTTCATTTTCATATACATGGTCTCAAACAATGAGGGAGAAAAAAACCTTTAATATTCAACATGTATATAGTATTTATAAAAAAAGTAATTTTATATAAAACATAAGTTTTAACCAATTATATAGTTTTTCATTTTATATCCATGGTCTCAAACAATGAGAGAGAAAAAACCTTTTATATTCAACATGTAAAACACAAATTTGCCATAAAAGTTTCCCATTGAAACCAAAAGTGATTTGATACAAAACATAGGTTTTAACGTAATCTAGTAAATGCTCCTACATTAAATTTCTAGAATAGATCTAATTAGAAGTTTTTCATTTTCATATCCATGGTAGTTCTATAGGCAGAGTCTATAAAGGGTCAGGTAGCCTCTGGATCTCATCTTTTATGAAAGGTGACATATCTAGTAAATTCCCCTATAGTCAATCTCTAGAATAGATCTAAATGCCCCTATAGTAAATGCCCATACAGTCAACATGTATATAGTATTTAGAAACAAAAAGTAATTTGATACAAAACATAGGTTTGAACCAAGTATATAGTTTTTCATTTTTATATCCATGGTCTCAAACAATGAGAGAGAAAAAACGTTTTATATGCAACATGTAAAACACAGATTTGCCATAAAAGTTGCCCATTGAAACCAAAAGTGATTTGATACAAAAAATAGTTTTAACCTACTCTAGTAAATGCCCCTACATTCAACCTCTAGAATAGATCTAATTAGAAATTTTTCATTTTCATATCCATGGTAGTTCTATAGGCAGAGTCTGTAAAGGGCCAGGTAGCCTTTGGATCTCATCTTTTATGAAAGGTGACATATCTAGTAAATGCCCTTACAGTAGATGCCCCTACAGTCAACATGTATATAGTATTTAGAAACAAAAAGTATTTTGATACAGAACATAGGTTTTAACAAAGTATATAGTTTTTAATTTTCATATCCATGGTCTCAAACAATGAGAGAGAAAAGCCCTTTTATATTCAACATGTAAAACACAAATTAGCCATAAAAGTTTCCCATTTAAACCAAAAGTGATTTGATACAAAACATAGGTTTTAACCTAAGAGTAAATGCCCCTACATTCAATATCTAGAATAGATATAATTAGAAGTTTTTCATTTTCATATCCATGGTAGTTCTATAGGCAGAGTCTGTAAAGGGCTAGGTAGCCTCTGGATCTCATCTTTTATGAAAGGTGACATATCTAGTAAATTCCCCTACAGAAAATCTTTGGAATAGATCTAAATATAAGTTTTTCATTTCTCCCATGCATTTGCAATAAATGTCAATTTGATATATATATTTTTATTGAATCTGTTTGTTTTAGGGATAAAAAAACCATTAAATATGGTTGAAAAATGGAAATTATGCATAGAAGTTTCTTGCTATCCCAATCCAAGGAAAGCAGTGATTACATATGTGCTTTCCAATATTGTGACTAGCAAAATCGCCCAAAGGAAAATGAATATACCGGGAAGAACAAAAAAAAATGAGGCATATTATATTGGATTGATAGAAGGCTTGGGAACAACGATGGAGTATGGATCAAATGGAATTGAAGTTTTCACCAATTCTGAACTTGTGTGCAACCAGATGAATGGCATGTACCAAGTTAAGAAGGAGAGGCTAAAGAACGGTATGGAATAACAAACAATGTTGAATAAATTTCACCTTTAGTATATGCAAAATTATACAAAGCGTATCAAGATGTCTCATTTATTTATTGCGAAAATGTAATTTGATTCATCTATCAAAGATGAATTAATAGATGAATTAGAATTATACGGGGCAATGCCAATGCAAGATTCATCTCTCAAGGATGAATTAGCTTTGAGACACTCTTCTTTAAAAATTCAAGATTCATCTCTCAAAGATGAATTAGTTTTGAGATGCTCTTCTTCAGAAATTCAAGATTCATCTCTCGAAGATGAATTAGTGTTGAGACGCTTTCCTTCAAAATTTATTGATCGACATTGCAATATCTTGATATGTGTGTTGTATTTATAATTGTTGCCTTTTTTAATGTAATCATGTTCTTTTTTCAATTATAGCACTTATTATGTGCTCCCAAAATTCATACCACGTAGTTATGAATTGGTGAATCCTACATTTGAAAAAGTGTGAACTTCACATTTTTATGAAATTGAATGTTGTGACTTCAACAAATTTTTGTTAGGTGTCGAGTTTCACTTCTTTTTTAATGACAGTGTGTTTTTTTCAATTTTATACCAAGTGTGCTCCCACCATGTAAAACAAAATTTGGTGAACTTATCATTTTTATAACTTTTTTTTTGCTTAAATTGAGTTTCACACATCAATTAGTGCTTTGAAAGTTGCGTTTTACATAATTTGTTTACACCAAATTACATTAATTTTCTGAAATTTATTTTGAATTTAATTTTAATTAGTTATTTAAAAAAAATTGTAAATGTCCACCGTAGATATATAAATCTTGGAGGATGAATGACGAAGATCAAAAGAATCCCATATCTCTACGAGAGGGGGGGATCAGGGATCGAGACCTGTTCATGGTAAATTTAAATATAATCTTAAATCTCCATACATGTGTGTACATATGGAATTGATTTTTTATCATCTTTGTGAGTTAAATTAGTTGTTAATAAGTTTCATTTTTTATTTTTTAGGAAATAATAAGAAGAGAAGGGTCTCTAATCCATCCATGGATGCCCATGTTTCACCCAGTCATGGTATGGTTTTAACAAAATTTAATCAATGAATATGTACACGTGTATTTATATGTTTGCATGTATTTTTCAATTGATTATAAATTCGTATTTTTTTATGAAGCTTATCTCTCCTCTCGAGACGTTGGTGGTGGTTCAAATCCCCTTAGAGGGCCATCAATAAGTGGTAGCAGGTTGCATGAAGGTGGTGATATTTATTCCCTCGGAGGCCAATCAATGACTGGTGGTGCTGGTTCTCAGCAGCGTCATTCTGGTTCTCAACAGTTTCAAGGTGGAGAAGATGCTAGCCAACCACGTCGAGGTTGCCATTAATTTCAATATTTTTTTCATTGAATTTGTACAAATTTGTTTACATGTGTTTTTTATAATATACAAAATTTTATATATTGATACAGAGGTTGAAAATGTACCAAATGTTGGTCAAAATAGATGCTGGGCAGAACGCTACATTCAAGAAGATTGTCTACCCACCACAACTTATCCGACCGACATTTTTGATATACCATGGGAAAGAAACATGGCGCAATGCACCTTACAACAACTTCATGCAAAATTGTGGAGAGATATTGTGGCTTTGACTCTACCTGCTGAGAGTCGACAAAGCCTCAAAATAGTTACACATTAATTGGGCGAACTAGTAAATGTGTACAAAACTCTTGGGCCAACAACTGATACATTTGTATAAGTCATGAGAAAAAGAAAGGAAACAGTAATGGGTCCTGATAAATGGGAGGATATAAAACAAAGAGTTACAAAAGAAATGGCGAAGTCAATGTTTAATTTCAAGGAAGGGCTAAAAATAAAAATGCTGAAGGTGCAATATTTCAAGCATCCCAATATAGCTCACTATTTGTATGATAGGCACCTTGCGGTCTATGGAAGGCTCCCATGGAACGACGAGGTTCCTATTTATTTTGCAAAATTATTTTAAGCATAATTTTTGTTGGAAATGAAACCCAATTACAATTACATTTTGTTAGAATTTTTTGGTCCGGGGAAAGGTCGATTGTGTGACCGTAGGGGCTCCAGGCGAGGTGTGGAGTTGCCTCGCCTTGAGCTGCCATTGGTGAGTTGACCTTTTCAGGTCGAAAATTTGCGGTCAGAGATGGATGCGAATTCTCAAATAAGTCGAGAAGTAAGGGATGTCATCATCGACAATGTTCACAGTAAATTGGGTGGAGTCGATGTTTGTCTAAATCGACAAAGAGCTCGTGAGAATGCACATGCTAATTTTGTGTATTGTACAGATGAAGAGATTGACAAAATTAATGTTGAAGATCTCAGAATAAATGTAAAGAATTGTCGCAATGGTTGGCAATACTTAATTCTTCATGAGGAAGAGGGCACGGGGATGGTATGTGTTAATGACCTTAGGGTTCAATTATTTTAACACATACATATGTACAATTTGTAATAAATACATGTGTATGTACATGTATACATTTATTTGTATGTACATTAATCTAACAAAAATGTATCATTATATGTTAAAACACCATTTGCAGTTGTCACGCATGATGAATGACGAAAATGTTAATATCACGTTCGGGGCCTCTGATTCAAACAATGAAGATGGGTCTCACCATCAAGATATGTTGACAAATGTTAGTGTTTTTTAAGTGATATTTTTAAAATAAATAATTATGCACACATGGACATGTACATATATAATAATAAAATGTTTTAATATATTCTGATTCCGTCCGATGTTTTTGGGATGGCGATACCTTCTTCTTCCTTGGGAAATGTACCTTCTACATCTTTTGGGATGGCGGTACCTTTTTCTTCCTTGGGAGATGTACCTTCTACTTCCTTAGGAGATGTGCCACATCCACAACATGTATGGAAAATTTTTCACTTTTAAAATTTATGTTTAAGTTATATATATATTCCACCTAAAAAAGTTCCATTAAAAATTGAGATATATATATCTATATCTTGAGTTATTTTAAATTTTTTGAATTTTAGGTTTTTGGTGATTTTCTTTTGGAGCCTCTCTTAGGAGATGTCCCAAATTCACTTGCAGAAGTATTCAATTTTTCACTTTTAAATATATACATATATGTTTTTTTAAAAGTTATAATTTATAAATTGAAGTTTATTTAAGTTTATAGAATATTTCTTTAATCCATGGACTCTAGCAAAGGAGATAGGAACATCCACACCATTTCAACCATTTGAACAAGTTGTCTAACTTTTTTTTTAATATTATTGAAAATAAGTTTATATATGTACGTATGTGCATTTTCATCTGAAATTTTTTAATATATATATATATATATATATATATATATATACATGTATATTGTACAGTTTACTGTTGAAGATGTTCCCATGGGGGAAGTTGTAGCAGACGAACAAATGGAGAGGGAACCTCATGAGGTATTGCATGATTATTTTTTTTTATATATTTTTTTTTACATGAAGTTCTATATATTCTCACTCATTTTTAAAACATCAAATTTTAATGTTTGTATGTGCATTGTGTACAGGTTGCCCATGCTTCGCAAGATAGTGCACGGATTGAGACTCTGCTAGGAAAGACACTACATCCATCTGTATTTGATGGACATGATTTGTAGATTTGATTTCAAGATTTCTAGTCTTAAATTTATTTTTTTATATATTATATAGATGCACAGTCATATATATATATAACTTGATACTTGATACTTGTGAGATCTACAATTTTTGGACATATTTTTTTACAGTGTTAATATAATTTGTTTTGTTCCTAAAAGTTAAGTTTTGGATGGTTTTAGTACTTTTGGCATGTGAATGTGAAGTAATGTTGTTATATATTTTGTTTGGTTTTTAAAACTTTTAAGTTTTGGATAGTTGAACTAATAGTAATGTTGTCATCTATAAATTAATGTTTTGCTTCTGAACTACATTTGGCATGTTATGTAATGATGTGTTATAATTTGTTTTGTTTCTAAAACTTAAGTTTTGGATGCTTGAAGTACATTTGGCATGTGATATAATGTTAAATGTTTTTATTGGATAGTTGAACTATAATTGGCATGGCATGTGAAGTAATGTTGTGATATAATCAAATTTTTTTTAAAACTCAAGTTTTGGATGGTTTCAATCTAAATTTGGCATGCGATATAATGTTAAATGTTTAATGTTTTTATTGGATAGTTAAACTACAATTGGAATGGCATGTGAAGTAATGTTGTGATATAATAAAAAAGTTTTTAAAACTCAAGTTTTGGATGGTTGAAGTACATTTGGCATGTGAAGTAATGTTGTGATCAATAATTTTTTGTTAAATTAAAGGTTAAGTTTTGGATGGTTTCAATCTACATTTAGCATGTGATATAATGTTAAATGTTTTTATTGGATAGTTGAACTATAATTAGCATGGCATGTGAAGTAATGTTGCACGATATATAATCAATTTTTAAAAAAAAATTAAGTTTTGGATGGTTTCAATCTACATTTGGCATGTGATATAATGTTAAATGTTTTTATTGGATAGTTTAACTACAATTGGCATGGCATGTGAAGTAATGTTGTGATATAATCAAAAAGTTTTTAAAACTCAAGTTTTGGATGGTTGAAGTACATTAGGCATGTGAAGTAATGTTGTGATATAATACAAAAGTTTTTAAAACTAAGTTTTGTATACCATTTCAATCTACATTTGGCATGTGATATAATGTTAAATGTTTAATGTTTTTATTGGATAGTTGAACTACAATTGGCATGACATGTGAAGTAATTTGTTTTGATATAATCAAAAAGTTTTTAAAAATAAAATTTTGGATGGTTGAAGTACATTTGGTAAGTTTTTAATTTTTTTTTTCATTCAAACATTAATATGTAGTATGTAAAGATCAAAAACAATCTTAGGATTAATTTTAAGTATGATCAAGTGTTCTTGAAACATTTTCCCACATGATGATACATTCATTGACCTATGAACTAAAGTAGTTCATGGGATATATGTTCTGCCTCTTTCCCATATAAATCCCTTTAATTTTGATTGGAAATATAAGAAGTAGATATATGTTTGTTGAATTGGGGTCAATGTCATTAATGCACTCAACTAGGTAGACTTGTTGATTTATAAATTGGTAAATTGACGACATTTAGTTAATTGCATTCTAGAACATATATATTTAGTACATGAAACATTTTTCATCAATGCACATGGGAAAAATACTTGAAAAATTAATTGCATTCTAGAACACACACACACACACACACACACACACACACACACACACACATATATATATATCCAATACGTGCACAACATTTTTCATCAATGCACATAGAAAATATTCAACCATTGGACAGACAAATTTTGTACTAGATTTTCAATCAGGAATAGAGATGTGGGTCAAATCCCACCAAAAGTCAGAAAAGTGCTCCGAGTCTCTTGTCTGAAAGGAATCTTCGTACAAAATTATACTGTGGATGATTTATTTACATTGTGGATACTTTTTACCAAAAAAGCCAACAAGAAAAACTGGGCGTTCATTGAGTTCGTGTATATATCCAGTACATGCAACATTTTTCATCATGCACATAGAAAAAATACTTTAAGTTAATTGCATTCTGGAACATATATATTGAGCACGTGAAATTTTTTTCATCAATGCACATAGTAAAACTACTTGAATAGTTAATTGCATTATATATATATATACATGCAACATTTTTCATCAATGCATGTATAGAAAAGCTACTTTTAGTTGATACTAGAGTGTGCATGTACCAAAACAATTTGTACATGTGCAAACAGTTGCGTAGATAACATAACAAGGCAGCTCAATTTTTAATTGAGTACTGGGAGTTATAGAACATATAATCCAAAGAGAATAAATTGTTGGGCAGTTCAATCAAAGAAATTCCAATGGAATGCCATCTTCAATAATCTGTTCATGATCGAATTTTGACATTTTCCATTTCTTAATTTTCATTTTTTCTTTGATTGAACCTCGATCAACTTTATGCGTACTGCACACACCGAGTGACTATATTGAAAACTTATGAAAACAGGTTCATAGTCTTCAAAGTAAACAAAATTTCCACTTTGATTAGTTTGTCTGAAAAAGTAACCTTTCAGTATAATAGAACCTCTTTCACATGGAAATCCGTAATCGTTATAGTCTTCTAATAATTTCATTTTTCGTTCAGTGCAACGCATCAAATAATACTTCACATTTTCATCGTTGTCAGTAGGTGCAATTACAACAAAAACATCTCCTGCACAATAAAACAAACTTAACAAAATTATACATATTCAACTTTATTCTAGATCTTTATCATTAGAAAGAAATTCAAATGTTACCTTCTCTAACAAGATCATAAACTTGATTACCATCAGATGATATTGTAGTGTTCTCTGATTGCATTTATTCAAACATTGCAATAGACATTTTGCCCTTTGTATTTAGATATGTATGTTTCCAATCTTTTACATACATTTTGCTTTCACAAACATCATTGGATTTTGTGTTGTCTATGCAAACATGAAAAAAACAAGAATATTTTCTTTTATCCAATGCAAACACATTTCTAGATGACTTTGTTTTAATTGAATGCAATTTTCGAGTCCCTTTTATTGTTTCAATTTCATTTCCAATTGATCTATCTACGTCTTCGATCCCAATATGCCAAAAAAACCTTTATATGGAAAATTTAAAGAAGAATGTAAATATGATATCAAAATACAATCAAAGATAATCATTGTGATAAATGTACACTGTTTAAAATTAGATATCTAATAAAAATTAAATTGAATGTACCTTTTCACTTCCCTTGATTGGTTAGTCTCATGGCTCAGAGCAGCGATGCACTATTGAACAACTTATTTCGCATCCACAAGTCGTCTTGCAGAGGGGTTCATTTGATATCTTTGAAGTGCTCATTTTATGCATGCCCCATGCACCGTCACGTTCTCCTTTTCCATGGCCAGTATCAAAGAAATTCCAACAATGTTTAATGCAGGTTTTCTTATGAAGACAACACAATCAAAAGAATGATTGTGCAGATTTGAATTGACCTGCGCATCCTTCTAACCATATCCAATGTTCATTGAATGTTATTCCACGATTTTTCAAGGAATCATAAATTTTTCCAAAACAATGTTGTACAAAATATGTATCATGTGTACGACCTTCACTGATATAAAAGTGATATTATTTAATAATATGTCGATTTTCACTGGTGCTCTCTATATAATTGACGTTTTATTCAACATGTATATATAGAATATGGACAAACATGAAGACTTGGTCAGAATGATAGTATTCACTCTGAATTTCTTTTTGTGGAACAAATGTGTAGTTTTCTGCAAAATCAATTACTGACAAAATGGTCCCTGGTGGAAAAAATTCATGGGATTTTTTGAATTGCAAGTCTTGCCATTGAGCTCTATGGGAATGCTTGGTGTATTTGTAAATTTATGCCTCAAACTTTCTCAAAAAGTCTATCACAAAAATTTCTTCTTCTCGTAATTCAATTATTTTAACACTATTTGCATCTTGAATCGATGTATGGATATATTCATATCTCTTCCATTTCACTTTCATGTTAGACAATGATTGATCATTTATATCAGTACGATATTTGTTTTGAAATTTAGTCAACTTTCCACAATCATCACATTTTTTACCACCAACACCTTTCTTTTCATAAAATAGTTCTTCGCTTTCTCTTTCACATAGAATTTGAGATATGAAATCACGGATAGTGGAAGGAGGAGGTGAATCCTTCCAAAATGTTCTACCAAAATCAAGGAATGTGTCATAATATAACTCAAATTCCACATGATAATGGCAACAACAAGTATTGAGTATGGTGATAGGTTTTACATACCATGGTTTTTGTTGAACAAAAGAAATGATTGAAACATGAATTTCATAATTCTCTTCTTTGAACTTGTTGAACAACTCTATCTGAGTGGTTTCCAAGAAATGTTTTTCATGTTCTTCGTACTAATTTTGTGCTATTCTTCTTCGCATCACATGCCTTGCAGTTGGCGAAACACACGAATTGTTCTTCCAATATTCATATTTTATTTTTTTAACATTTTCTCCAATTCTATCTTTGTATGGTTGCCTAAAGATAGCTCTCCAACAAGCAAGTTCATCATTTACATCTATTTGCAACCAAAATTTCCGATGTTTGTGCAAAGTTTTTTGCGAGGTTCCTAATGCTCGTGCCATAGATTTTACCAAGCGATTCTCTTTAGTACTTGATGAAACCATTGCCATATGTATTACTCTACGTACAACTGAAACATTTTTCTGTCTAGATCTTCTAATTGAATTTATGGCACTATTTATATTTTGTATCACATTTTCCTTCATTTTTTTATATCTTTGGTTGATTTTCGAATACCCAATAAAGTCGTAGCTTTTTTTAGTTTCCTTAATGAGAGGAGACCTTTCAACATTTGGGCTTGAACTGTCACATTTTCCTTTATGAAATACTTCTCAAAAATGTGGTTAACACGATATCGTATATAATGGTCAACTTTTTTATCTCCATATGTGTGAGTGTCAACATTTTCTAACATCTCATCATCGACATTGATTTCATCTATACATATTCGAATGAATAGTACATAATAAGTTTACATATTCAATAAATAAATAAACTAATAAATATATGTATAACCTCAATAATACGTGCATGTGTTCAACATATATATAAATATATGTACATACCTTGTGATTCAATTTCTTCACTTGAATTTCTTTCAACATTTTCACCATCTTCAATCATTGGTTCAATATCTCTTTCACTTTCTCTTTCAAAATTTTGTATCTCATCATCAATGTTTTGAGGAATATCTCTCTCTGTTTACATTGTAAAATATTTTTCAAATTAGTTCATCAAATAAAAATTAAGCTTCACATTTTATACTAGGAAAATTTTAAATATATCAAAATCATAATATTTACATTTACATACCTGTTTCAACTTTTAGTTGAGGTTGATTTTCCCCTTCAATATTTGAGAGTGCTTCTATATTTCTGTTGCGAGATTGTCTCATCTCTTCTCTACGTTCCTCAGGGTCTCTTTTTCGATTATATTTTCTCGGACAATTCCTTTGATTTCCTATGATAATAGAGTATGAAGTTCAAAAAATTTCCTTCAAAAATTTAGACAAAAACTCAATTAAAAAAAACATCACAAAAGATTTAATTTAAGAAAAACTCATTTTAAATTTTTTGCAAAAAATACATACTCCAATCCAAAACACTTAATTTAAAAAATTCAAGAAAAAACGTCTTATAAAAATGAAACGAAGTTCAAAATATTTCCTTCCAAGCCCTACAAAAAAAATTCATTTAAAAAGTTACACAAAATTCATTTTAAAAAATCATTATAAAAGATTTACTTCAACCCAAAACCAAAAAATGTCCTTTCAAAATTAAGCCCAAATCCATACTTAAAAAAAAAAGAAGCCCAAAAAACTGTATCACATACCTCCAAGAAATGTCTTTTGAATGTACCTCCAGGAAAAGTCTTCAATTTTTTTTTTTTGAATGTACCTCCAAGAAAATTATTTAAACCCAAAACAATTCCTTGGAAAATCAGATCAAATGTACGAAAATAATGTGTCTCAAAGAAAAGTCCTTTGAATGTACCTCCAAGAAAAGTCCTTAAACCCAAAACAATTCTTTGCAAAATCAGATCAAGACTTTTGTAAAATCAGACCAAACATGCGAAAATATGCGAAAATAATGAATGATTTCATGGCAATTTATATTGCCGTGAAATGTTTTTTTAGAGGGCTCGGCGGTACTTTCCGGCCGACTGAAAGTTAGGTAAAAGTTTGACCGAAATTTTAAGAAATCGTTTGGCCGAACTACTTTGTCATTTGACTTAACAGGCCGTCGACGCAAAAAACAGTTCGGCTGAACTTTGTTTAAGATTTCGACTGAACTAACGTGTCACTAGTTATGCAGAGCCAAGCCCTGAATACATTTTTGCAAATTTAGACTGATTAAACTCCATGAAACATTCTGAATTAACTGTCGAAATGAAGACAAGCATTTTCAGAACTGAATCTACTTTCAAGAAATATAACTTTCATGGAATTTCATAAATATTTACTAATTTTAATTAATTTTGTAATAAAATGGATGCAAACAATTTCTGAAAGTCATTGTGATTCAGTGTAATCAAAATTCTGTATCTTTCATAATACATTGTAAAATAAATTGAAAAAATTATGGTACATTACATTGGTCCGTCATCTCTAATGGGTAGCTTTTATATTTTTAGTTTATAACTTATATGTTAAGAAATTTCTTGCGTCGCGAAACATATTCAAAATATGCATTTTTTCATATTGGACCAGTTCAAAAAATTCTAGTAATTATGATATGCATCCATTGGCTTTGTAAATATGACGAAACCGAAGTAGACTCTGTCTAGATTGTTATAACACATTTTGTTTCTCAAAAACACAAATTTTCAAAGAATACAACATTGCATTTTAATATGACTTATTATGAATCCATTGATTGTTAAAAAACACACTCAAAGAAATGCTAAGTTGACATATCAAATGTGTATAAAAAGTTCTAAAAAATAAGTAATAGAAAGCTAAAAAAATTTCTGAAAACTTTTATTTTTATTGCAAAATGAAATTCTAAACAGAAAAATTATTTTAGCTTGCAGAAAGTTGAAGAACAAAAAAAAATGAAAATTTTTCTCAAAAAAGGGCAAAAAGTGTAACCCAACTTCACATTTTCACCCTTAATACCTTAAAAGTGGAAAAAGTTTTGTGACATGTGTAGGTTCATTGGAAGCTTCTAAGGCACCCTTATGCGGCCCCATATGATCAAATTCGAATTTCCTCATGAAGATTTGAAGATATGCCACATGGAGAAGATCATGCAAGATAATGTGACGTGTCTTATTGGTTGAGACACTTGCAGATATATTGTAGATGTATGGAGAAAATAATGGATCTCCATTATTGAGTTTGTTTCTCAAAGCTTGTATAAATAGGAGTACTTTCTCCTATCAAGAAAAGAAGAAGGAATGAATAATAGAATGTTTTGTAAACAGGGCTTGAGATGGAAGGGGATGTAAAGTAAAGAAATATTGATGTAATGGGATTAGGAGTGTAGATTTCCATTATCTAAAGTTGTGAGCTTATAAATAAAGAAGGTTCTTTTCTATCATTGTGTTTTAGAATGTTAGTTTTGTGAGTTGGAATGCTATTGGACAATGGAAGGGCCCCCATGAACCATGTGCATCCCTTTGTAAATTTGTGAGTTTAATTAGTTTGTTTTACTTTGATTTATGCAAATAGTTTAACTTTCCATTGAAAAATATTTTATTCTTTCACCTTTCAAAAATTGTGCGTTGAATTTAATTTTCATTGCAGTGATATTTTCAATTATACAACCATGGTTAGATTTCAATTCGCAAAGTGTATTTTAGATTAAATTCAGTTACAAAGTTTGTTTAGGTCGTTCCAATTAAACAAAATCTTTCAACTATGCGGTAGTTTAATGCTTCAATTAGGTCTATTCACTATTTTATCCTAGTGTAGGATGCTATCACTAATTCAAGTATGATTTATTATTAATAGAAGGAAATAAACAACTCTCAACACGACGTTTTAGGCACATCACCCATTTCATGGAAGCAGGTTTAGTGTTAGTTTATACTGGAGAATCTTTGTTTGAATTTTTTGAAAACAAGTTCGATACATTTGTTTAGTTTTAGTAATTTTTTCACAAATTACATATCACTTGCAATTATTTTTTTAATTAATTAATTAATTTATATGTAATTTAATTTTTACACAATTTAATTTTTTTCATGCAATTTCATTTTTTGTCATTATTAGATTAATTTTTCATTCTTTTAGAAATTAAGGATAATTAGTTTTTTTCTGAAAAAAAAACCAAAACCATTTAAAAATTTAATAAAAAAAATAAAAGAAATAAAATTATATAAAAAAAAAAACACATTTAAAAATAAATCTACAACACATAAAACAAAACAAAAAATAAATACACAAAACAACAAAAAATAAATAATAAAACCAACCACAAAAGAAAATAGAGGGCACAAAGATTAAACATTCTTCAGATTTGCTTCTGGAATAACATAAAATCAATCTAGATCAACAATCTCAGGCAAGCAAGAAGAAGCCCATGAGCTAGCTTCCAAATTTTCACTAGTAGCAATTGAATACATCGCCGGAACAAAATGCGTAGCTGTTTAAAAAATGTCATTTTTGAAATGAGAATTTTGAGCAAACAAAAAAGAATCTGGAAAAATGAAGACACAGGTTTTTCTCAAAACGGGGGGAATTATTTTTATTTTGAGCGATTTCCTCAGATTCCTAACCATTTGGGATATTTTCGGGGTTCTTTTGACCCATATTTATTAGATTGCGTGAGGAAAAAATGGATTTTCAATGAACAGGCACTTGCAGCCATGATGGAAGGAGAAAATTCGATTTTCCTATTCTACAGGAGGTAGATCTGCCACAACCCAGCCATGAAGCCCCACGCAGGCATTCAAGCCAACAACTCCATGCCCTGTGTGCCTGCACAATAAAAAAAAAACATTAAAAGCTAAAAATAATAATAAATATAGAAATAAAAATAAAATAAAATCATTGCAAAAATTCTGAATTCTCTTAATGTTTGCAAACTGCAACAAAAATAATAAATAAATCATGAACAATTTCAAAACTTTTATAGTATAAAAATTGATTATGAGATCCACTATTTGGGCTAAAAGGATGAATTCAAAAAATATGAAAAATGATTTGGCAAATATTTTGGAATCTCATTTTTCTAAAATTCTTGAATCTAGATGGAAACAATGATGAAAAAAGATATGAAAAATGATTTGGCAAATATTTTGGAATCTCATTTTCCTAAAAATCTTGGATTTAATTTGGCCACTTGCCAAGTTGTTTTTTTTTAAGAAAAATTAAAATGTACAAAATTCAATTAAATTCATAAATGTTGCTTGTGATTTATTGGTAAGTCATTCAAATTACATAATAGAGGTCATGAGTTCAAATCTTGTGGAGATTGGATTTTGTTAATTGTTCTAAAATTTTGACACAAGCATCAACAACTGATATATATAATTTTTTTTTTTAATATTGTAAAAATTGATGTGAAATTCTTGATTGAAGAAAATTGAGAAAAAATGTTGTGATGGTTTATTTAAAAACACAAGACAAAAACAATTGAATAAAATCAATTGAATAGATCTTCTTAACTAGACTTAGTTGCGAATTGAATTTTGTTAAGATTGGGTTTTTATATTGTCGAAATCATGGTGAAAATTTGTCATTGGTTTTGTATAATGTTATGTTTTCAAGCACAATGTAGGGAATAAGGAGAACCATAAGAGCGCTTTATCTGCAGGGGTTGATTGGCGACTTTTGATTGAAGATTGTTTTGCAGAGCATTCGAAAATTAATATTTCTTTATCTTTATGAAATGCTATGGTTCAAATGTAAATTGGGGAAATTGTGCATATCACCATTTTTAAAAAAATTGGATTTGTCATCAAAATCATGAAATTGGACTAAATATTATGCATTTGATTTTCTTAGAATATGTTTTATTTGGAATTTTATTTTTACGTAGATATCAAGAAGAAATTGACCACTTATCCTTTGAATATATTTACGTTTTTGCGTGAATGCCAAGTTTTTTTGCAGATTCTACGAAAAATAATAATTTGTGCACGATTGGTTTTCAAGGACCATTTTCTAGAAAATAATGAAGAAAATGAATCCATGTCCATTATCCATAAAGGCAATTACCTTTCCTCCCTCTCAAAATCTCAAATCCATCCAAGTATTTGATGTACGATTACAGTCATTTTTCATATCAAATTTCCTATGTTGTTCCATGAATTAAAAAACATTGTTCATTTCATTTCATTCATATTCAACCCCTAACTCATGAATAAAAGCAATCATCTCACTTACATGCTGATTAACTCCACGATATTTTTCCTTTTCATGTTCATTTTCCTTTCCCAAATGAATCTTACTTCATAGCAAACTATATATCTATAGTCCTTTTTGAGTCTTAAAAATATTTTCAAAAAGTACCGTAAGGCTTTCATGCCTTAATGACTTGTTCTCTTGCCAACAAACAATGGGAATACATTAATGTCCCTTGTTTGATGGATCTTCTAGGTGAATCGACATCAGAAAATTTATTCGTACCTAGCAAGATGTGCTTAGGCATATTGACTCTCATTGCCATCAATGGTGAGATCTCTCGTGTTGATTAGTGGCACACATTAATGGCTACTAATTCAACAAATTCTTACTATGTTCAACATAAACAAATTCATTCACATAGATAAGAATTGTGCTAATGTGTGATAATGATAGGAAGACTATCAAATCCATTATTATTCAGCATTTGTAGCATATGTAGCAGATTCATCAAATTCAGTAGCAACAATAAAGACTCAGATTCAAAACTTCATCCACCATTTGCATGACCAATTGAAGAAGCATCAAATGATATTTTTGCAGCAGCTACATATGCACAACTTATCCATTTGATAGGTAAGTGAAGTTATGTTCTTTTATAACTTTTTATCATGCAATTCCTTAAAATGTTAAAGTTATAACTTTTGGAAAAACACTCCACAATATTCCTTTTTCTCACTTCATAAAATTTCAAAGACCATCAATTTGGGGGAAGGGATATCACTTTATATATTTACATCTTATGTCACATGCCACATCACTTGCATATCACCAACATACAACTAATTTTGCATTAAAATTCAAAAATATTATATGTTTTTCAAATCATCAAATTGATGAGCTTATTAGATGGCTAATTGAAAAGATAAATTCTCAATGTTTTCAAGATATTTGGATAGCAACAAAGAACAAACAAAGTATTGTTACACAAGAACCAATACTCATAAATTTTGGTTGTCACATAAGAGCCAACCATAAAAAGTCAATTTTGGTTGTCACACAAGAACCAACCATAAAGATGAATGTTGCAATCCAATGTATTTCAAAGAAAACTTTGCAAAAATAATGAAGCTATCAAATGTTATGATAATGCAAAGTTAAAGGAGAATTAATACAAGCCAAAGCTCATTAAAAAGAAAGATAGTTCAAAGGGATCAAATGAATCAATGTAATAGGTTGCATAAGGACATGCAATAGCTTCAGTTGGGGGGTATGTAGGGTCTCATAATTGTCCTTAAAAGGACATCCACTTTCACCATCATGTCCATCATATCACCTCCACTTCACCACCATGTCACTACATTCAT
Source organism: Pinus albicaulis (assembly GCA_034641835.2). Classification (NCBI taxonomy): domain Eukaryota; kingdom Viridiplantae; phylum Streptophyta; class Pinopsida; order Pinales; family Pinaceae; genus Pinus; species Pinus albicaulis. The sequence goes on along the minus strand of CM076580.1, from coordinate 909,349,355 downwards.
CTCACTTTCATCATCATTTGGGTTACCCTTGTGTTTTCCAAACGTTATTAATTTCTAGTGTTTTTAAGTGATTTTGTGTTCAAAAGTTAGGAAATAATATGCATATCCATATTCCTTAAAAGTGGAAAGATTTTTATGACATGTGTAGGTTCATTGGAAGCTTCTAAGGCACCCTTATGTGGCCTTCCATGATCAAATTCGAATTCCCTCATGAAGATTTGAAGATATGCCACATGGATAAGATCATGCAAGATAAGGTGATGTGTCTTATTGGTTGAGACACTTGTAGATCTATTGTAGATCTATGGAGAAAATAGTGGATCTCCATTATTGAGTTTGTTTCTCAAAACTTGTATAAATAGGAGTACTTTCTCCAATCAAAAAAAGAGGAAGGAATGAATCATATAATGTTTTGTAAAAAGACTTGAAATGGAAGAGGATGTAAAGTGGAGAGTTATTGATGTAATGAGATTAGGAGTGTAGATTTCCATTATGTAAAGTTATAAGCTTATAAATAAAGAAGGTTATTTTCGATCATTGTGTTTTAGAATGTGAGTTTTGTGAGTTGGAATGTTATTGGACAATGAAAGGGACCCCATCAACCTTGTGAATCCCTTTGAAAATTTGTAAGTTTAATTAGTTTGTTTTATTTGATTCATGAAAATAGTTTAGCTTTCCATTGAAAATGTTATTTTATTTTTCAAGTGTAGATTAGTTAGTTTTCATTGCAAGTTATATTTCAATTATGCAACCATAGATTAAGATTTCAATTACACAAAGTGTGTTTAGATTAGAATTCAATTATGAAAAGTGTGTTTAGATTAGATTTCTATTACGCAGAGTGTGTTACCATTTATGCAAAGTATTTTAATTATTATATTAGATTTATTTCACTAATCCCTAGTGCAGGTGCACCTCACGGTTTATGAACTTCCTAGTTGACAATTTATGTTGGAAATAAAAGACGACTATTTCACCCAATAGTTTTGTTCACCACTTCTGTTTGGCCATCTATTTGCAGATGGAATGTTGTATTATTTTTCAATTTGGTGTCCATAAGTCCCCACAAGCTTGATCAAAAGTTCCCAACAAAGTGAGAACATCGATCACTAACAGTGGATGTGGGAAACCCAAAATGTACCCATAAATTTTGAAAGAAGAATTGTGTAGTCTATTCATCTCTAACCTACTTCTTACAAGGCATAAAAATACACATTTTTCTAAATCTATCCAAAACTAAATAAATATAATCATGACCTATCCTAGACATAGGTAGACCTCCTACAAAATACATAGAAACATTTTCCCATGGACAGTACTAGATGTGGAATATACAATCCCAACTTTTTATTGCTAGGCTTACTAACAACACATAAAGAACATCCTCTTACATATCATGACAAACTTTCAAGCATACAAGGCCAATAACAATACCTTTGTAATTGTGCCATTGTGTTTCCTACACTGAAATGACCAACAATAAGAGAAGTATGTGCTTCCCTTATGATGTTGACTCTTTCTCCACGTGGAACACATAACTTGCCAAGATGATAAACAAGTGATCATGCACATGATAATCTAACTCCTCTACTTGGGTACCTTGACACAAAGTTGCATATACATCCTTAAAATCATCATCTAAAGCTTATTTATCAATATAGCTCTCATGCATGATATACTTATGCTTAAGAATAATGGATTCACTAACAATTGGTCTAGAAAGCATATCGACAACCTTGCTATATATACATTTATGATACCTTATCGCCAAGTGGAATTGTTGTAAGAAACCCATCCATCTTAAGTGCCTTGCTTGTTGTAGCTTTGTTTGGGATTGCAAGTATTGCAATGGTTGATGATCAGTGTGAATGGTAGTTTCCTTACCCATCAGGTAATGTTTCCACTTTTTCACACTTTGCAACAATGCATGCAATTATTTGTCATATGTAGGATAGTTAACCATTGCACCATTAAAATTTTCAGAATGAAAATAGATGGGCTTACCATGTTGCATCAAGACTGCAGCTATGGCATAGTCACTTGCATCAATTTGTATTTCAAATCATTGTATCAAGTCTAGAAGTGCATGTATGGGTGCTGAACTGATTCTCTCTTTCAATGCATCAAAGGATTTTTGGTGTTTGCCTCCCCATTGAAAAAATTATTTCACACTTGTCAATGTGTAGTGCCCCACTTTGGTTGATAAACACTGATCCTTCATACTTTATTCTTTGAGGACCTCAGGTTGAGGATCCAGACACATGAATCTAATATTAGTAGATTTGATGGTTATATACGTTCTATATTGATACTGTGATGATGACATCATTAATGGATATGCATGTTTTCTATTGATATCATGATGATGATAGATTTTATGGGTAGATATGTTTCTATTGATGTTACGATGATGATGCCTTTGATGGATATGTCACCACTTCCATGGTTTGAAACTTCGGGACGAAGTTTAATTTAAGGGGGGGTGTATGTAGTGCCCCACTCTAGATTTCTGACCTTGATATGACATTAACAATGATTTAGCCTTAAGGCTCACACATTATTATTTGAGGACCTCAAGTGGAGGATACTGACACTTCACTCTACTATTAGTGGATGTGTTTATTTCCTAGTCGGTGTTAGGATGATGGTGGCTTTGATGGATATGTATTTTCTATTGACGTTATGATGATGATAGTTGTGATGAATGTGTCTGCTTACATTACTTTTGGTTCACGATAAACAATGATGTGGATGACTATGTAATGTTGATGATTTTGTTATGAAGATGGCTAACACTAAGAAACTTGGTGACTGATGATTATTGAGTATTACAGGAAACCGCCAGAGGCACTCGCATATGATGAGCTGACAACATATGGTTTGATAGGAATTAATATTTTTTCTTGAAATTATAAGTTCAGTTGGAACTTGATATATATATATATATATATATATACACTATGATGATTTGTCAATGGTTGCAGGAACATGTTAGTTGCTTGGCCGAATGACTCACATATGGGTGATGGGGTTGTACAATTAGATGGAATTTCATGGGAGGGGTGGGACAGTGTCCCTGATCTCACCTACTAGCACTCCCGCCATGACTTAGGCTGGAAAGGTCGAAACACCTTCGCCTTGAAGATCATGATGCCGTGGGGGCAGGTCCTAGAGTGGGTTCGCTCACGAGGATTTTCTGGGGGGCGTGCATCAAGGTGGATTCCTTGATCCCCAGCACCATTAGTCTCACTATAGCAGACAACATACAAGATGATAAGGGTCTCGTTAGTTGCACATATAATTTCCCCTCGTAACCACTGGATGCTTGAAGGGCAAGTGGTGTGGCACCCTTGGAATTTCAAGAGAAATTTTTGAAGGGCACAACCAAATTGGCACCCTTGGAATCAAAAATAAATTCTTAGGCATGGCACCCTTGGAACTTCGAATGGAATTTCTTGAAGGGCATGACTAAACTCGACCCTCGACATCATTAAAGAACTAATAAATATAATCAATATATGAAATCCAACTAATTCATAACAAATGATATATGAGGTTAGAACCAAAAGAATTAAATCAAGAATAAAACTTTGGGTAAGGGAGGAATAGGAAGAGATAAATTAATTACCATGATAACTCTACCCTTTCCATGATAAAACAAAATATTAAATGTATAATGTATATAAGTAGCTTAATTAGGCAAAAAGGGGAAAAGAGGGACATAGAGTTAAGTATAAAGATTTATTAAAAACTTCATAAAGAGAAGAGGGTGGTGAAGTATAATAAGATTAATAAATTAAATTTTGAGAAATTAGAGAACTTCCATGTGGCAAGAGCCAACATAAGAATATTCATCATAAATGCAAATTGAGGTAGTTTAGGGGACCAAATCTGAGACTTATCAATTAACTGCAGTAATAAACACAAATTAAGGAGTAGAAAAGGGGAATCAGGAGACAACTAGGAGAAGAAATAAGAAGTCTTGTTGGGTTGAGGAAAATTTCTATTTTAAATGAATAATTAAGAAAATTATTTTGGAGAGTCTTGGTGAGAGGATGACACATGGGTGGGTGAATAATGAAATTTTGGGTTAATAAAAAATAATTATTTATGCATGAAGTTCCAAGTGTCACCTATGAAATATTCTATAAAAGAAAGGGGAAGGGAAGAGAAAAGGGACTTTTTGGTTTTACCCTATTGTTGGATGGAGGGGACTATGTCAAAATTTGGTGGTTATGAGCTATAGTTGAGTTTGGTGAGACAGAGTGTTATAGAGAGGGGACTCTTGAGCCAATAGAGGCTCACCTCTGTCAGCTAGCATTTTCCTTTGTTTGTACAACCCCATTGCAGCTCGGGGGTCCGCGGGGAAGGAGAGTACCCAAGGAGTAGGCTGGGAGGTTAACCGGTGAGTCACTGCATTCGGCTTGAGCACGACACATTCAGGTGTGGAGGTAGACGACATCAAAGGATCTCGCCAAGCAGCAGGTCCAGTTTGGCTCTCATTTCAGGGTGTACGGTACATGTTTATTTATATCGCTTTTATTTAGAATTCACCAGTTAAATGGATGTATGTGTATGAAATATAATTTTATGAAATTGGATATAACTGATGCAAATTCTTGTGTTCAACTTTTTATGCTTATGGTATGAATAGTTAAATTTTTACTAAGTTTTTTTTATTAAAACTTGTATGACTATGGTTTAAATTGGCAGTTAGTGACACCCCTTCTTGGATAGCCTCGATGTCATTTGTCGTGTTCTATTGTACTCTTAGACAGAGCCTGGACAGGGCCAGGTAGCCTCCAGATCTCATCCTCTTTAGGAGGTGACATATCTGGTAAATGCCCTCCCAGTCAATCTCTGGTCAGAGTTCGTTGTGTTTAAGCCTAGCATTCATCTAGTAAAATATAGATTTGAGTCTCTACACTTGGTCTAGAAAGCATATCAACAACCTTGTTATATATACATTTCTGATACCTTATCGCCAAGTGGAATTGTTGTAAGAAACCCATCCATCTTAAGTGCCTTGCTTGTTGTAGCTTTGTTTGGGATTGCAAGTATTGCAATGGTTGATGATCAGTGTGAATGGTAGTTTCCTTACCCATCAGGTAATGTTTCCACTTTTTCACACTTTGCAACAATGCATGCAATTATTTGTCATATGTAGGATAGTTAACCATTTCACCATTAAAATTTTCAGAATGAAAACAGATGGGCTTACCATGTTGCATCAAGACTGCAGCTATGACATAGTCACTTGCATCAATTTGTATTTCAAATGATTGTATCAAGTCTAGAAGTGCATGTATGGGTGCTGAACTGATTCTCTCTTTCAATGCATCAAAGGATTTTTGGTGTTTGCCTCCCCATTGAAAAAATTATTTCACACTTGTCAATGCATGTAATGGAGCTGCAATGGAAGAAAATTTAGAAATAAACTTTCTCCAATACTTGGATACTCCCAAGAAACTTCTAACCTCTGTCACAGTCTTGGGTTTTGGCCAATTCAAAATGACTTCGACCTTTGAGGGTTATACCTTCAAGTCATCCCCTCCAAAAATATGACCCAAGTAGACTAAAGAACTTTTCCCAAACTCACATTTAGACATCTTTAAAAGAAACTTTTCCTTTTTTAAGACCTCTAATACTTGCTTGACCTACATGAAATGTTCTTCATGAGACTTGCTAAAAATAAATATGTCATCTAACTAGACTATCACAAAATCATCTAGAAAATGTCTTAAAACATCATTCATAACCTGCATGAATGTAGCAAGAGCATTAAAAATCCCAAAGGGCATAACCAACCACTCAAACAAACCTTTCCTTTTTTTGAAGGTTGTCTTCCAAATGTATCCTTCAACAATCCTAATCTGATGATATCCACCCGTCAAGTCCAACTTAGTGAAATAAACATCATATTTCAATTGATCAAGTAAATCATCAATTTTAGGAAGAGGGTAACGATTCTTTACCATAATTTTTTTCAATGTTCTGAAGTCCACACACATGCACCATGTACCATCCTTCTTTGGAACTAAAACAATAGGTGACCCGCATGGCGATGTGCTTGGTTGGATGACCCCTTTATCAAAAAAATCTTGGATATGTTTCTTAATTTATGTATTTTACATCACTAACATCTTGTACATGCAAATGTTTGGAATAGGACAATCTTGCTGTATTTGGATCTCATTTTGGGTCCCTCTTTTAGGAGGCAATCCTTTTGGCTCCTAAAACATCTCATCATAGTTGTTAACGACCTTAATCAAATCAGGTTTTAACTCTGCATCACAACCTTAGAAGGCTTCATTCTCAACAACATTCTTGGGTTTGATAATCAAAAGTACAAAATTCTTGCTAGAATTAACAAACCTCTTCATTTGTCCAACATTCACAAGTGATAGATTTATTTTCTTGTGATGTGCTCTAACAATGTACTCAATAAAATCTTTAAACAAATGACACTTTTTCTCATGGCGATGAAAGATGGCTTTCCTATCATAAATATACGGGCTTCCCAAAACAATACCACATATGTCTAATGGAACTATATCAACTTCTGCCTCATCGATGAAGTTTGCAGTGATGGCGAATTTTAGTTTGCATTTCATAGTCATTTGCAATTTTGCATTGTCACATACCCAACCTAAAGGTTAAGGTTTAAGATGAGGAATGGTTTCCAAATTCAATTTCTTGACAATGGTTTCTAAAATGAGGTTTTATTGTGAGCCACTATCAAATAGAGTGTCTATTTTGTTATGTTTTGAGATGACTCTAATATGGAAAAGCTTTATTCTTCCCTTTTCATTTTGAGTTTCATTGAGGTTACTAGATGAAATAGTACTTGCAATAGAGTCCTTACCTTTGAATCCCATGGTTTTAATGTTCATTTTATCTCCTGAATCAGATCCTAAATCATGTTGTGTAGTTGCAACAGTATTTTTCTTTCCTTTCTTGTTAAACTTTTTGGGTCTCATCTCAGGATGAAGTTTCCAGCAATGGTTTTCATCATGGATTTCTTTTGAGCAATGTTTTCATGTGAGTTTTTCTCCTTCTTTCTTGATGGAAGAATTCTTTTTCCCTTTTCCTTTGAATTTTCACTTCCCTTTGTCTCCACTCTTGAATGGATTTTTGTTGCCCTCTTGTGGAACATTCTTCCCTCTTGCTTCTAAATGTGTTGCATATAAACAAAATTCATATATATTTGTAGGGTTAAACATGATAATTGTGTGTCTTAAGTAGCTATGTAAACCTCCAATGTATTTGAGTAAAGTGTCTTGAGAGGATAAATCTACAACCAAAATCATTGCTCTCCTTCTAAATTCTTGGGTATTACTTTGCACACTTTGACCCTTTGCTTGCCTAAATTTTTTCCAATTCATTATATATTTTTGCATGTATGCTAAAGGATAAAAATGTTTTCTTAATGCAGCCCTGAAATCATTCCTAGAAGTTATGATATTACCTCTTTTCTTGAGATCCTCTTGAGTTTTGGCTTCCCACCAAATGAGTGCTGCACTTTCCAACATTAAAGAAGCAAGCTAAATCTTGGTCTCGTCATCTTTGATCCTTCGTATCCTACAATAAACTTTAAGCCGACAAACCCAATTATCTAATTTCTCAACATTTACCTCTCCATTATACATAGGCAATTCAAACTTTATGTCAAGTTTTAACAATGGAGTTTTACCATGTCCCTTTGGAGAATGTGGAGTTGCTTGTGAAGGGGTTAATGTAGAGGAAGATGAAGGTGAAGATAAAGGTGGAGGTAGAGGTCGTTTGTCACCATTTCCTCCATTCCATTTTGGAGGTTTGTCTCCATTTCTGCCATTTCCCTTTGGAGGATTTGAGCTCTCACCATACAATCTTGAGTTCCTTTCCTCATAAAGAACTTTAACTATCTCAGTCATTTCAAAGAATGAATTTCTGAAAGTTTTCATCCTCAAGCATATTGTCAAGTTATCCTTCATGTGCCATGACTGGTGAGGCCTTGGATGGCACTTGAGGTGAAACTTGTGGTGAAAATTGTTGCAAATGTGCTCTCCTTGAACTATCTTGAGGACTTTTTCCCACAACATTTCCTTCTCTTGTTTTGAGATTCAACCTCGTAAGAATCATAAAAAACTTGCAACATAATTAAACCTTTAATACAACCAAAGAACCAAAGATCTGATACCAAACTGATTTGTATTTGAAAACTTGAAGGTTTGATGAAATTTCAAGTTAAATTTATGTCTTTTAGGCAATTAGGTAAGTTGAAAAAACATATAAATTTAGTGTTTTAAACTCAGTATTCAACATAAAAATAGAGACAATAATACCATAAATAATAACACAAGACAAAAAAATGATGGAGTTCACCCTTCTGGACTACATCCCCTGGTCCAGCTTCCATTGTTGGACCTCTTTCATTAAGTGCTCAAATATGTGTTTACATTGATTTTCAATAATAAAAATGAAAAAATAATGTCTCCAATGGCTCCAAAACAATAAAAAAACTTTAGCTAGGTTCTCGTTGGGCTCAAATTGGCCCAAAAATAAAGAAGTTATGCTCTGGTGAATTTTTTCTACCAACAGATCTACAAACTACACTCTCTTGCTAACCATCCTATAAATTTTCCATTTTCGGCATTGTTGAGCAATAAATTCGCTCGGCACTGGCGAGATTCGTGTCAGATCAGGTGAATTTTTTTGTCCATTTAAAATGACCACTGACCCCTATGAATGGATAAAATGGGGCCACGTGGCTTGCACACTGCCATTGGATTCAAGCCGTTCAAACCTTCGCGCCAATTGTTGAACTTGGCTCCAACTGTGGTTAGGCATTGTGGTTTGGTTAAATGTCTTCGGGGTTATGGTTTGAATTTCCATGCCAATGAAATCCCGCATTCAACTGTGGTCGTGTTTTTTTATCACCGGGGTTATGGTTTAAAACTCTGCGCCCAAAATTTAACTCCACCCGATTTGGTTACTGTGGTTGCATTATGGTTTTAACGCTGGGTTTCATAACTGTCCATTGAACTATGGCATAATGTGTTAACCATGGCTTGGGGTCGGGGTTAGGCCCTAGCCACCGGTGCCCAAATTGTGGTCTCATGGGTATGGGGTGACCAAGGAATAGGGCCTAACCCCGACCTTGTCCCTCAACCGCTCTTACAATAAAATTTATAAAGGACTTCACCACCATAGTTTATAAGAACCACCAGTGGCATGACAGTTGAGCATCGTGTTGCCACTCCACAAGTTGCGTGTTTGGACCTCTGGGAGGCCACTTCGGCCATACAATTTTTTTGTGCCACTGTTGGGAGGTCATGTAGTTCCATTTTATCCGCTTATAGGGGTCATTGGGAATTTAAAATAGGTGACAAATTACACCCGATCCAACGTGAATCTCGTCGGTGCAGCGTGAATTTGTCACTCAACGGTGCCAAAAATGGCGGGTTCGTAGGACGGTTAGTAAGAGAGTGCAGTTTGTGGATTAATTAGCAACAAAACTTCACCATAGCATAAAGTCTTCTTTTTTTGGCCATTTTGAGCCCAATAGGAGCCCAACTATGTGTTTTTGACTATTCTGGAGCCACTGGAGACATTATTTTTCATTTTGAGCATTTCAAATCGATGTGAACACATATTTGAGCACTTAATGAAAGAAGCCGAACATTGAACATTGGAAAAAGAGATGTAGCCCATGAGGGGTGAACTGCTTCATAATTTTTTTGTCTTGTGTTACTATTTATGGTATTATTGTCTCTTTTTTTATGTTGAAAACTGAGTTTAAAACACTTAAATTATGTGCTTTTTCAACTTAACTAATTTCATAAAAGACATAAAATTTGACTTGCAAATTTCTTCAAACCTTCAAGTTTTCAAATACAAATCAACAACAAGTCTTAGAAGGATCATGTTCAACATGTTGACAGGGTATTCAAACTATTGGAGGAGAAACAATTATATGCAAAAACCTCTAAATATTTCTTTGGAGCACAGGAGGTGGAATATCTAGGTCATATTGTATTTCATGAGGGTGTTAAGGTAGGCCCTAACAAAATTAAAGCCATTAAGGAATGAAAAATTCCCACAACCATAAAGCATCTACGAGGATTTCTCGGGTTGACAGGGTATTATCGAAAGTTTGTTAAGAATTATGGGAGAATAGTAACATATCTAACAACATTACTGAAGAAAGATGCATTTTCTTGGACTCTAGAAGCAACTAAGGCCTTTGAACATCTTAAAGCGTCAATGTGTCAAGCAACGGTCTTAGCTATGCCATACTTCACAAAAACCTTTATTGTGGAAAGTGATGCCTCAGGAAACTAAATTGGTGTTGTTTTAATGCAAGAAGGAAGACCCATTTCTTTTGAAAGTCATCCAATCAAAGGAAAGTATTTACACAAGCCTATTTATGAGATGGAAATGTTGGCAATATTACATGCACTAAAGCAATGATGACCTTACCTAATGGGAAGACACTTCAAGGTAAAAATGGATCATGATAGTCTTAAATACTTTTTTGAACAAAAATTATCTTCAGAAGAGCAGCATAAATGGATCACAAAGATGTTGGGTTATGAATTTGAAATAATCTACAAAAATGGAAGCAAAATGTTGTTGCAGATGCACTCTCAAGAAAGGATGAGGATGTGGAAGCATTTATTTGTGCCATTTCTATTATCCAACCATATTGGATAACCGAAGCAAGGGATGAATGGAAGAATGACGAAGAAGTGTGGACACTCATTCAAAAGTTATAGAAATATCCCAGTACATATGATACATTTAGCTGGAAAAATGATTCATTATGGTACAAATATCACTTATATCTTTGTAATAATTCCTAACTAAAACAAAATATTCTTTGGAAATTCCACACCTCTCCCTTAGGAGGGCACTCAGGATTTTTAAAAATTTACCATAAGGTTAAGAAGAAATTTTTTTGAGATGGCCTTAAATCTGATATTCAAAAGTTTGTGGTGGAATGCTTGGTTTTCCAACAAAACAAAGTTGACACAATTAAGACCTCGAGTCTGTTACAACCTTTTTCCATTCCAAGTCAACTTTTGGAGGAGGTTTCAATTGATTTTATCATAGGTTTACCCAAGTTCGAAGGAAACAGTGTCACCATGGTGGTAGTTGATAGAATTACCATGTATGCACACTTTTGTGCATTATCTCATCCATTTAAAGCCAGTACAATTGCTATAGCATTTATGGAAAAAATTCAAATGCTACATGGAAACCCAAAGATTATTGTAAGTGAGATAGATCCCATTTTCACAGGAAATTGTTTGATGGAATTATTTTCTTATATGGGTACTCAATTAGCTCATAGATCATCTTATCATCCTCATTCTGATGGGAAAACGGAGATAGTGAAGAAATGTTTGGAAGGATATCTTCGTTTTTTTGTATCTGAACACAAATACAATGGGTCAAGTGGTTGACTTTGGTTGAATGGTGGTATAACAGTTCCTTCCATACTGCAACAAAAATGACCCCACTCATGGAACTTTATGGATATCATACACCATCCATCACATCTTCCTTAAGAGAAAATTCTAAGGTTCAAGCAATGGAATATCACATCGAGCATCAACAACAAGTTCTCTAAATCTTAAAGGATAACCTCACTTTTGTGCAAAATCGAATGAATCAACAGGTAGATCAACGTCACAACGAAAGAAGTTTTGGTGTAGGTGACTAGGTATTTTTACGACTACAACCATACAAATAAATGTACCTAAAGCAAGATAAGAAGGATAATAAATTATCACTAAAGTACTATGGTCCTTACAAGGTGTTGCAAAAGATTGGTACTATGGCATACAAATTGGAGCTTCCTACATCTTCCTGAGTGCACTGAGTTTTCCATGTTTCCTGCTTAAAGAAGGTTATAGGTGAAAATATTCCAGCCCAAACAATATTTCTAGAACTTTACAAGTAAGGAAAAATCATATTGGAACTTGAAGCAGTCATGGAAACAAGTACTTGACAACTACGAAATCGATCAATTTCAGAGTATCTCATTAAGTGGAAGAACTTACCCGTTGAAGATTCAACTTGGGAGGATGATAATTTTATACAGAAGCATCCAGAACTACTCAAGCATTGAGGAAACTACTCATTTGAAGGAGAGGGGCATGTTAGGTCCCTTTAATACTAGTGTAGCCCCTTATTTTTATTGTTAATGTAGCCCCCTTATTGTTATTGTTGTGCCCATGTAGTTTGCATATTGTTATTATTGTGCCGCATATAAGCCCACTATTTTTATTGTTGTGCCCTTACAATATTATCATTATGTCGGCTCTGATTATATTGTGACCCCTTAGACTCCTATATATAGAAAGATGATTTTTTCATTTGAATCATCCAAGAGTTGTTCATTTATGTAATATAAAGGATGTTTCCCTCTTGAAGAGGATAATTTTGAAGTCGTTGATCTATATTTTCTTCTATTTTGTGAGTTGGTTGCATAACATAAAGTGCGACGAAAATAAATAATATAAATAGGTTTTAGCACATGCTACTAATCTTGAAAATGAGGAGAACTTAATGAAACAATTAAATAGGGTTTCTTGAATTGAGATCTAGATGGCAATGGAATAGTAGTGGAAATGAATTTGTTTCAGAGTCATGGTATGTAATAAAAATGTTTCTCCAATGGAAAATGATTTGTGTATTCAGTGCGCATGCCATAAAAAATCTATACTTGTGGTTACAAATGAAATAAAAATACAGGAAGGGAATGTTATATTTAGTGTTTCTAATTTTTATGCAATGTCACAAAACTTTCTCCTAGTAAGTTATACAACTTTACTAGAAGTTCACATTTATAATTCTATATCACCATTTAAAAATTAGGATTTGGTAAAACCAAGAAAAGGATGGGGAGAAAAGTTGGATGAGCATATTCTAAATATTCAACCAACTTTATCTAGTAGAAAAAATAATGTTTTAAATAACTGACCCACGAATAGACAAATGGTGAAAAGGTACACACTTTCATAGTTAATTCTTCATTATAAATGATTTTTTATTATTATTTAACTAACTCATCAGTAGTCAATGATATGTTTCCAATTACAACTAATTTGTTTGTTAATGTCCAAGCTTGTATTTTGTGCTCACCATGCTAGAATTAAAACTATTTTGAATATGTTTTGTAAAATTCAAATAATTGCACAAGATTGTAGCAAGATTCATCCAAATAGAGGTATTGATGATATAAAATAATAAATTTGTTCAAATTTGGGAGGAGAAGGATAAAATTGGGGCTGCATGTAAGCCTCAGGAACCACGCCATCATAAAATACATTGGTACAATGATTACAACCATAGGAAATAAGATGGATCAAGATAAGAAAATACCTTATTTTATAGGACATAATTTTAGATTTTGAATAATTATATTAGCATATTCAATATCTTTTTTATGCAGGTCTTGGCTAACAATAAATGATGAATTTATGATGGAATTTGTGTGAAATTGGTTAATGCATAATTTGATGCATTCTCCCTTGGACTCTTGTAAGGTATATGGCAAGTCAGATAATGTTGGGAAATGTGTGTCATAAAACTTATTGTTGTGCACCCAACAATTATGTCAATAAATTCTTAGCAGTAGCAGGGAATAAATGTTGAGCATAATAGATGATAAATACTAACTAGTAGTAGGTAATGAATATTGAGCAATAATATGTAATTAATATAAGTAACAAAAACCCCTACTCGAGGTGTTATTACCAGGTGTTAGAATGGTAATACAAGTCAGGGTGGGAGGCATGTTGTCTTTGTCAACCCAAGTCGTAGCAAGGGGAGGCATGGCAACCTTGCCTCGCATCATCCTAGAACTTGAAACCAGGATTGTGCCATACTGCCTAGCTCAAGTGAGAGAAGATTTTCTAGAAATGGCTTGCATCATACAATCAGTATTGATTTGGAATATGATGGGAATTTGTGAAATGGGGGATTAAGTAAGGAAATTCACCCATGCTTTCAATCCATTTGCATTATAAGCTATCAGAGAAATGGAAACCTACTAATTTTCTCCTCATCATGCTAGGTGTTATTGTTGTTTTTTTCTTACTTCCAGGGGGAGGTTCAGGCACGTCTAACCTATCCTCCCCCTTAAATCATCCTCTAGAATTAATATTCAATGCTTAATATTAGCGCAATACTTTGGGTTGGTCGAAAGAAAGGTCCATGATGATTGAAGCTCATCGACCATACCAAAACCAAGCAAAGGAAACTTCGGGGATGTAGCTTATTGGGTCGCCTCTCATCTTCAACTTTCCCAAATAATTGCAAGGTTCATGGCAACTCAATATGACTCTGAGCTCAACTCTCAATTCAATTTCTTGTTGCATGTTGTCGAGAGCACTGGCTTTGATTTAATCTATGCCTTTTTTCACCTCCTGATACACTCTCCCTCACCCTAACACTCTAGGTTTATCTCTAGTGGGCACGTCTTTATTCGTAGTCCCGTGTATACCTTTGGTACACACTTCTCATTCTTCTCTAGTGTGTGCATCCCTACCCAATATCTTTAACTCAAATATTAAGAACACTTGAATTCTCCAAACCGTATAATGAGATTGTGAGTTTCCCTCAAACATAAGATAATCATGCAATAATCATTAAAACTTGTTTCCTCTATGTAATCAAGATGTGAAAAAAATAAATTTTCTCAACATCATATGTAGCCTTTTTATCCAATTACAACTGAAGAGATTTACAAGAAATAACTCTTTACCACATAATTAACTCCATTTCATAGAATGCAGTCCCATATTTCCCTCAAAGATTAGTTGTTGATGTTGCAACCATTACAAATCACTCTTATCAGAGTATGGAAAGCTATATCATTCAATAACCTAGGAAACATTTTTCTCCAATTATAGTTGAAAATAATGGTAATATACATGATAGAACTCTTTGCCATAGAGTTAACTCTATTTCATAGAATTTGGTTCAAAATTTCCCCGAAATCTCAATCATTGATCTTGTTTCCATTACGATTACTCTTAAAAAAGTACATATAGTTTTGTTTCTCAACAACCTAAATAACCTTGTCTTATATTTATGGTTGAAGGCAATGATAATGTATAATATATAATTCTTTACCATAGAATTAACTTTTTTTCATAGAATTTGGTCCCAAATTTCCTTCAAATATCAGTTATTGATGCTATAACCATTAAAAATCACTCTTATCAAAGTATATAAGTTCATGTTGCTCAACAACCTAGGATACCTTGATCTGCAATTATAGTTGAAGGGAATGAAAATGTAGTACTACTTAGTGGGAAGCAATTGAAATATATAACTCTTAAGAACTTGGGTGCAACTAGAAGTCAAAAATATTTAAAAGAACAACATTTCATGAACACATGGATAGAAATGCACTTATAGAAAATCAAATTGCATAGATGTAATCTTTATTAGAAATAGTTGAAGGTTGTCTAATAGATCAAAGTATGCATGCTACTAGGTCATCACAAAACTGCATAAGGACATTCTTATTGGGTCTTAGAAAGTAGTGAAGATGGTATTACCATAAACTAAATGAACGGAAGACAAAATTTAAGGAAATTAATTGATAGTTCTTTAGAAATTCACTCCAAATGTAGGTGAAAGTGACATTATGGTTTGAGAGGGTACTTTATGAGTAAAAATATTGAGTGAAGAATCTAAAATTGATGACGTTTTTTAGCACCTAAATGGAGTACTCGATAAAATTCAATCAATTGTTGTGTAATATATACATAATAATTTTACGCTTAGGAACTTGGTTATGGTATTTACTTAATCAAGCATGAGTTATTGGGTACCTTAATTTTTGAAGTGGATTGACTCTCATGGTGTATTAAAGGAGGTTACTATAATATCATTTTATAAGGAAATGAAAAATTGGAGAAAAGAAGTTGAGGATATAGATATGGGTTAGGAGAGAACTAATGGTTTCACAAATGGAGTTAGATTGAAGTAGGTAAAATTATATGCTTCCTTCATGGTTGAACCATATGAAATATTTTCTTATAAGTGAAGTCATTGATATTTATTCTCGTTTATATTATGATTGATGTGGATGCGTATATGAAATATTATTTGAGCTACTGGAAGACAATGGCTTGATGTCGTATGAAGGCCTTGGAAAGTAAAATGGAAAATAATAATATAAATAGGTTTTAGCATATGCTATTAATCCTAAAAATGAGGAGAACTTAATGAAACAATTAAATAGGCTTTCCTGAATTAAGATCTAGTGGTAATGGAATAGTAGTGGAAATGAATTTGTTTCGGAGTCATGGTCTGTAATACAAATGTTTCTCCAATGGATAATAATTTGTGTTTTCAGTGCACATGCCATAAAATATCTATGCACGTGGCTACAAACGAAATCAAAATATAAGAAGGCGATGTTAACTTTAGTGTTTCTAAGTTTTATGAAATGTCACCAAGCGTGCTCCTAATAAAGTTGGTATCACCATTATTTTCTTAATCTTGCTTTGTTTCAACAATTAGGAGTTGAATCGTGCCTTAGAACCAAGAATAGAATGGGAAGAAAAGTTGGACGAGAATTTGATAAACATTCAACTAACCTTATCTAGTAGAAAACATAATGTTATAAAGAACTATCTCATGAATGGACAAATGGTGGAAAGGTACACACTTTCCTAGTTAATTCTTCATTATAAATGAATTTTTTTTATTTAGCTAACTCATAAGTAGTCAATGATATGTTTCCTATCACGACTAAATTTTTTCCTAATACACAAGCTTGTATAATGTACTCACCATGCTTTATACTTTGTAAAATTACAAGAATTGCACAAGATTGGAGCAAGATTCATCCAAATAGAGATATTGATTATATAAAATAATAAATTTGTTCAAATTTGGGAGGAGAAGGATAAAATTGGGGTTTCATGTAACCCTAAGGAACCACACCATCATAAAAGCCATGGGTACAATTATTATAACCATAGGAAATGAGATGCATCAAGATACGACAAGATCCTTATTTGATAGGACATAATTTTAATTTTTAATAATTATGTTAGCATGTTCAATATCATTTTATGCACTGTCCTTATTAACAATAAATGATGAGTTTATGATGCCATTTGTGTGAAATCAGTTAATTCATAGTTTGATACATTCTCCCTTAGACTCTTGTAAGGTATATGTCAAGTTGGTTAATATTGAGACATTTGTGCAATAAACCTTATTGTTGTGCATCAAACAATTATCTCAATAAATTCTTAGTACTAACAGGGAATAAATTTTGACCATAATAGATGATAAATGCTAACTACTAGTAGGTAATGAATATTGAGGAATAATATGTAATTAAGATAAGTAGTAGCAATCCCTACTTAGGATGTTATTACACAGTGTAAAAATGGTAATACAAGTTAGGGTAGTAGGCATGTTGCCACCATTAACCCAAGCCTTAGCAAGGGGAGGCATGGTAGCCCTGTCTCACACCTTCCTAGAACCTGCAACCAAGCTTGTGAAATACAACCCAACTCAAGTGAGAGAATATTTTTCAGAAATGGACTACATCATACAATCAATAATGATCTCAAATATGATGGAAATCGAGAAATGTAAGATTAATAAAGGAAGTTCACCTGTGTTTTCAATCCATTTGCTTTATAAGGTAGCAGGGAAATGGAAATCTACTAATTTGGTCCTCGTCATGCTAGGTCTTATTGTATATTTTTTATTTCTACCAGGGGAAGGTTCATGTAGGTTTTAACCCTGTATAGAAATTATTTGCAAACAAATTCTTAAAAACATAAAATAAACAATAGTGAGAGCATAAAACATAAAACATATATACACAGATATGTTCCACTGGATCCTAAACCGGTACAACCAGCTTTATTTTTCATTATATTCCTTTTAGTGTTACAACACATATATATACATGCTGAAGCATTCATAAACCCCAATCCATTAACCTTGGATTAGAACATAACCATAGTTCCCTTGACTGGATATACAAAATTCCAGGAGTAGAAAACCATCATGCCCCAAAACCATGTGCAAATCTATGCACAAAACCATAAGAGGGTCTACCCACCTAATATAGGGTCCAAAATGGTTTTTCCTGGGGCGTTGCCCCAGATGGCGTGTAGGGGGGCTACCGCCCCCCAGCAAACCCCCCGAAAAGGGGGGTTTCTGCCCCCCCTATGACACCCCTGCTACGCCCGGCACAAGTGAAGGGGGGATACTGCCCCCCTCACACCCCTCGCTTCACACTTGCTTCTAATTATGGAAAGAATATAACACACACCCAAAAATTTAGGCCCTCTTGACCTAGCCTCCCTTTTGAATCATCCTCTAGAATTACTCTACCATTCTCAGTATTAGCACACTACTTTGGGTTTGTCACAAGAAAGGGTCATGATGATTGAAGCTTTTTGACCATGCAAAAACTAAGCAAAGGAATATTTGGGGGTTCATATTAGTGGGTCACCTCTCACCTTCAACTTTCTCAGATAATTTCAAGGTTCATGGTAACTCGATCAAGCTCTAAGCTCAACTCTCAATTCAATTTCTTATTGCATGTTGTTGGGAGCATTCACTTGGATTGGATCTAGGCGTTCATCCACCTCCTGAAACACTCTCCCTAACCCTATCACTCTGGGTCCAGTGAGTGTGTCTTTACTCATAGTCCTTGGTATACCTTTAGTACACACTTCTCATTCTTCTCCTATCAGTAAGTCCCCGCCCCACCATGGGGGTGTTCTTAGCCACTCAATCCTTCTATCTTTCCTCTGCGCATGCATTGTTGCTTTTATTTTTATTTTCACAAAGCTACTCACTTATCCTGACTTGCACCACTTTGTTATATATTGTTTCTCTTCTTTTTAACGCAATTCCCTAACAATAGGCTAGGTGCTGACATGGTCCTCCTCTTGAAGGAGGTAGCTCACATTGTCACCAATAAACTCATGATGCTTCCCAGCGATATCATGACTCCTGTCCAAACCAGATCCAATTGGAATATCACTAAGCTTCTTTAGAAGCTTGAGTAGAAAGGGAGAAGCACTCTAATATATAATTTTAGAATATGTAGCTAATTGGCTTCCTTTTCCGGGGCACACTCATGGGAGGAAAAACCTTTACATATGCACAATAGATATCTAATAGCATATGAATAATTTACTTGAAAAAACTATACTGGAAAGGAACAAAGCCAATAAATATTTGTCTCACTAGATGTACCACATACAAGAGGAGCACATAGCCATGTTTCTGGAACACCAAGGCATGACACTCAAACTTGCAAGAATTGAAGCGCTATTAACTAAAGGAAAGGGACCATCCTCCCCTGACACTCATGTTGCACCTATAAATGTCTTTAACTTGAGTGTGAGGCTTTTAACTTGTATGTTGTTGAAATTTATCCAAAATATTTATGTTGCTAAAGACTTCTATTGAGATTGCAAAAAATTTGTGATGTATTGTTACCATATCTTAACTTCCCGAGAATTCTTCCAACAAAAAGAGATACTTCACATCCTTCTCTGCATTCATTAAACATAATTCATTTGTCTATCCATGCAAATAAACTCCATGCTTAAGTTCCATTTGTCATCCTGCACTTATTTTTTGTCCAAACCTTTTCTTGAATTAGTTTTTTCATAAATTTATATTTTTCTCACTTTTACCGTTTTTTGTTTTTATTATTATTATTTTTTCCATGGTGGGAAAACCTATCATAACTCAGTTGTCAAACCGGTAGTGGGGACAACCATCTCTAGTTTTTATACACAAATGCGGGCTGACTCATCACCGCTATTCAAGGAAAACCACGCCACCTGGAATAACCCGCTGGTGGTCCGTAAGGGGGCAGGCTTTCACTCCTTCCAGATGCCTTTGGGTCTTGGGCCGTTAATCATTTCTATCTTATTAATAAATTAATTTTTTTATTAATAATATTAGTTATTTATTTTTAACTTTTAATTTACTTATTATTACAACTTTTATATTTGATACCACTTATTTATTATAATTTTTTCATGCGTTGTTACTACTTATTATTCATTTAATTAAATAGTATGGGGCATTACATGCCCAAGATACAACCATTTTTGTGATACATAGAGATATAAAGTTGCATTATATATAGATATATCTATACATAATGTTAATATTTTAGTTCTTTTAGTTCATATTCCTTATTTCCCCCCTTTGTGGTTTACATATCCTCTTTGTTGTTGACCCTGTGAAATATTTGAAAAATAGAAAAAACAATGGAAAGTGTTGTATTCTTATGCATATACTCTTTGATCTATGCTTTATGTAATATCAACAAATAAAAAATAGAGAGAACACTTGCATTTTCCATGCAATTTAACCAAGATCTAATCTCATCCTTTTTCTTTAGTGAATTTTGTTGTTTCTATTGATGGTTTAGAAATTTACATGATTTTAAATATGCTAGTTGTCTCTGGTCAATTGCAAGGGAAATTAGATTAAAAATTGATAATGTCATATTCATTGTCCAAAAATTGACTATGTGTGATTAGACATGACAAAAATAAAGGAAATTATGCATGATTTCCCAACAGAGGGGAAACCATCAACCAAAACTAAAATCTAGAGTGTAACAATTTTGAGATACTCACAAGAAAAACTAGATAATTCAAGGCAAGGAGCCAGTGTCCCTGAAGGACTAAAATGAAAAGGATAAAAAATAACATAAGGATGGCCTTGAAGGAGAACTTGAGCATTAGGAGGATAGGGATATGTCTAGTCTGATGGGTTCATCCACTCCCTTGCTTTGAGGAGGTACTAGTGAGCTTAGTAGCAAACCCAACTCCAAGCATGCTAAGCGGACTTCCATGTCAAAAAAAAAAAGGCTTAAGTTCCTCTAGTATTTTCAAGAGAGTATCCTAAGTTCAAGAGAGTATCTTGAGCCTCTTTCCAATCCACAAGAATCTTTCCTAGAATAAGTTTAAGATGACAATAAAGACCACTGATGTGGAGATAGTGATTATGTTTTCCCTTGGTATTACTAGTGTTGGGGATCGATAGCACTACTCCCTCTAGGACCTATGAATCCAAAATGTGCTAGTACTTATGGAAAACTTCCTCCTCTGCGTCAAGAATTTCTTCCTAAATTTTGATCAGAGTGTGCTCCTAGTAGTGGCATGGAGAAGTCTCTATTCCAATGGGAGCATAAGAACTTCCTACTGAGCCACGACCACCTCCTCCTCACCTACGACATTCTCTTTGTCTTGTCATGGAAGCCAAATAAGGAATACATCGAAGGGGAAAAAATGATATAGAGCTAAGGGATTAAAAATGTAGTAGCTAAAAAGGATGGGAGAGGTCACCCACAAGAGCATAGTTGTAGTTATTGTGCTAGTGGTGTTTATGTCTACATCTGATAGTGCCATCGCAACTAAGAGAAAATCCAACGATGAATAAGTATGAAGAAGGATGTCGGGTTGCCTTCAATCGTCAAAATTCATTGTAGGGCAAGGAAAATTTTGGAGGGAGGGACCTGCGATGGGGATACTGTAGAAATTAATTGTAGATTCAAAATTTCTCATATAATGCACAAAAACATAAGAATCTAATCTAATCTACTCATCTGCGGAGGAAAATTCATGATCAAGAACACATAAAAAACAAGCATCAAGATTCAACACACATACACAAAGATTTATCTAGTGGAAAGAAACTACTCAAAACCTCTTCCTATTCGTATTGTATTAATCAAAGAATCTGGATGAATATAATATACTTGTTCAAGCTTGAGAAAAATATACACAATTATCTTCTATCTCTACCTGACTGAATTACTTTGGAAAACACTTACCCAATATTACTAGACTCCAAGCTCCTATTTCCTTGCACTATTTGATGAGGAATTAGCCCCCTATTAATTAGGGAAATTGTTCATTGAGAATTTCATAATTATATTAGGCCTTTCTTTGACTGCATGCACCGCCTGCACAATTTGGAAAATTATACAACTAATAGTATACTTCCCTTGAACTCCAATGTCAAATGGGTAACTCGAATTTCATGCATGCATGAGTTAATTTGGGTTGATTGACTAGTTAATCAATTAAACACTGAAGCTGCACCCCAATGCTAGACCTCCCACTAGTTCCTCCAACAGTTGGAACTAGTTTAACTGACCTTAACTCAATTTAACTGAATTAAATTGTTACAATTGAAATTAACTAAACCTAGGCTCCTAAAATTTAGGAATCACTATAAAAAATTCAAGTTAGGCCCACAAATTGAATTAACTAAGCTAACTAAGTGATAATAACTCAGTTAACTCATTCAATTTATCTAGTGATGTGGAATTTTGATTTCATCCTAATTTAATTCAAGGGAAAATTAAATGAGGAATTTGTTGTTGAATTCTCAATAGAGACTTAGCTCCTTGAGTTGAGGATAGGCCCAACATACAATTATGCTTGAAATCATTACCCATACTCTTGTTATTGTCACCTTGACGCGCTTGTGATGGAACTTAGATTGACAAGGGTTTTTAATGCATGGCTAAGGGTTAACATGATGAGGGTTTAGTGAGTGACACTGACTATCTTGGCCTCCCATCCACATTAATCATTAAGGGAATGGGGTGATACCTCAATCATGGTGCTAGGTGAAAAATGAGGTTGTTGAGTTAAAATGTTCCTTATTCTCCATTTATTTTACCTATAATCTTACTTTTATATGAAGTTACCCACTTTTATAAAAATAAGTGAAAACCATTTTACAATAAAGCTACTTTATAAATTAAAATTTCGTGGAAAATGTAACTTAACCAAAGAAAACATTCAAGTTATTTATAGTGCTTCACTTTTATAATTTAAGTAAAATGAACTTTACAATAAAGTTATGTGATAATTTTGTCAATTGGATGTAGCTGAGGTGGTTGGTAGAAATGTTTTTATCCTCCCACTAGGGTCCAATTCCTACATGTGACATGTTGAGATGATAATGGATATATCATTGTAATGGATTAAATATTTGTTGTCTGAGAGTCCTTTGAGGATTGAAACTGTTATCAACGCCTTAGAAATCAACCACTTCGAGGGGGAAACCTCCAATACATTACATACATGAACAATTCGGATGATACAAATGACAAAACCTCCTTATATATATATGAGTCCATGGGGTCACAATATAAACCTAGCCGACCTAACAATAATAATGTAAGGGAACAATAATAACAATATGGGGGTTACAGGGGTACAACAATAATAATAAGGGGGCTACACTAATAACAATAAGGAACTACACAAGTAGTATGGGGACCTAACATGCCCCTTTCCTTCAAAAAAGTGTTGTCCTAAACGCTTGAGTAGCTCTGGATGCTTCTATATAAAATTATCATCCTCTCATGTAGAATATTCAGTGGGTCAGTTCTTCCACTTGATGAGATACTTTGAAATTGATTGATTTCATAGATGTTGAGTTTTTGTTTCCGTGACTGTTTCAGGTTCCAATATGATTTTTCCTTCCTCATCAAGTTTTGGAAATATTGTTTGAACTGGAAGTTTGTCACCTATAACCCTCTTTAAGCATGAAACATGGAAAACTTGATGCACTCGCGAAGAAGCAGGAAGCTCCAATTTGTATTCCATAGTACCAATATTTTGCAACACCTTGTAAGGAAAATAGTATTTTGGCAATAATTTATTATCCTTCTTAGCTTGCTTGAGGGACATTTTTTTGTATGGTTGTAGCTGTAAAAACACCCAGTCTCCTACATCAAAACTTCTCTTGCTGCGACATTGATTTGCCTGTTGTTTCATTTGATTTTGTGCCAAATTTAGGTTATCCTTTAAGAGTTGGAGAACTTTCTGTTGATGCTTGATGTGATCTTCCGCTGATTGAACCTTAGAATTTTGTCTTAAATATGATGTGATGGATGGTGGATGATATCCAAAAAGTGCCATAAATGGGGTCATTTTTGCTGCAGTATGGAAGGAAGTGTTATACCACCATTCAATCAAAGGTAACCACTTCACCCATTGTGTTTGTTTATCAAATATAAAACAACGAAGATAACCTTCCAAAAATTTTTTCACTATCTCAGTTTGACCATCAGATTGAGGATGATAAGATGAGCCATGAGCCAGTTGAGTACCCAAACAAGAAAATAATTCTGTCCAAAAATTCCCAGTAAAAATGGGATCTCTGCCGCTTACCATAATCTTTGGGTTTCCATGTAGTTTTTGAATTGTTTCCATAAATGCAATAGCAACTATACTTGCTTTAAATGGATGAGATAATGCACAAAAGTATGCATACTTGGTAAGTCTATCAACTACCACCATGATGACACTCTTTCCTTCGGACTTAGGTAAACCTGTGATAAAATCCATTGAAATATCCTCCCAACTTTGACTTGGAATGGATAAAGGCTGTAGAAGACCCGGGGTCTTAATTGTCTCAACTTTATTTTGTTGGAAAACCAAAAATTCTACCACAAAATTTTGAATATAAGATTTAAGGCCATCCGGAAAAAAAAAACCTTTCTTCACCCTCTGGTAAGTTTTTAAAAATACGAAGTGTCCACCTAAAGGATAAGTGTGCAATTCCAAAATAATCTTTTGTTTTAGTTGGGAATTATTACAAATATATAAGCGATCTTTGTACCATAAGGAATCATTTTTCCAGCTAAAAGTATCATATGTACTAGGATCTTGCTGCAACTTTTGAATAAGTGTCCACACTTCTTCGTCCTTCTTCCATTCATCCCTTGCTTCAGTTATCCAATCTGGTTGGATAATAGAAATTGCACAAGGCAATGCTTCCACCTCTTCATCCTTTCTTGAGAGTGCATCTGCAACAACATTTAGCTTCTCTTTTTTGTAGATGATTTCAAAGTCATAACCCAACATCTTTGTGACCCATTTTTGCTGCTCTTCTGAAGATCAACTTTGTTCCAAAAAATGTTTAAGAATATCATGATCAATTTTTACCTTGAAGTGCCTTCCCATTAGGTAAGGTCGCCATTTATTTAGTGCATGTAGTATTGCCAACATTTCCTTCTCACACATATATTTCTGTAAGTACTTTCCTTTGATTGGAAGTCTTTCAAAAGAAATGGGTCTTCCTTCTTGCATTAAAAAAACACCAATTCCATTTCCTGAGGCATCACATTCCACAATAAAGGTTTTTGTGAAGTCTAGTGTAGCTAAGATCGGTGCTAGGAACATTGCCTCTTTAAGATGTTCAAAGGCCTTAGTTGATTTAGGAGTCCATGAAAATGCATATTTCTTCAATAATGTTGTTAGAGGTGCTACTATTCTCCCATAATTCTTAACAAACTTGCGATAATACCTTGTTAACCCGAGAAATCCTCGCAACTACTTTATGCTTGTGGGGAATTTCCATTCCTTAATGGCTTTAATTTTGTTAAGGTCTACCTTAACACCCTCGTGAGATACAAAATGACCCAGATATTTCACCTCTTGTAATCCAAAGAAACATTTGGATGTTTTTTCATATAATTTTTTCTCCTCCAATAGTTTGAGCACCCTATCAACATGTTGAACATGATCCTTCCAAGACCTACTGTAGATTAGTATGTCGTCAAAAAATACTAGAAAATTTTTTCTAAGGGTTTGAAAATGGAATTCATCAACCCTTGAAATGTAGAAGGTGCATTGGTAAGGCCAAAAGGCATGACCAAAAATTTGTAATGACCCTCATGAGTTTGAAATGTTGTTTTCGGAATATCTTTAGTATTCATTCTAATTTGATGATATCCTGAACGAAGATCTAACTTGGTGAAATAAATTGCACCATGTAATTCATCCAATAATTCATCAATCATAGGAATGAGAAATTTATCTTTAATAGTGAGCTTATTGAGCTCCCTATAATCCGGACACTTGCACCATGATCCATCCTTCTTGTGCACCAATACTACTGGAGCTGAGAAAGAAATTTGACTAGGTTGAATTATACAAGCCTCTAACATTTCTGCAATCATACGTTAAATTTCACTCTTTTGGACATAAGGATATCTGTAAGGCCTGATGTTTGGAAGAACACTTCTTGGAATCAAATGAATAGCATGATCATGATCATGAATAGGTGGAAGTCCTTTGGGAGTTTCAAACACCTTGGAATGATTGTCCTAGAATTTTTGTAGATTTGGAGAAATATATGATTTTGATGTTGGAACTTCTAGTGAGCATAATTGTGCAATTACGCCTCATTGTTATTTCTTCAAAATATTTTTCATGACATTAGAGATTATTATCTTTCTCGACTTCCCTGCGATACCTTGTAATTTGATTTCCTTTCCTTCCAAAAAAAAAAATCAGGAAAAGTTGAAAATTAAAAGCTACCATTCCCAAAGATTGTAACCATTGTACTTGTAGTACAACATAAAAACCTCCCATTGGAATGGAAAGCATTGGAATATTAAATACATATTCCCCCATGGTTAGCTTGATATTATGACATTTTCCAGAGAAATTTGTAGTTCCTCCATTTGCAACCATCACTTGACATTCTGGTGCTGGGTATAGGAAACAATTCAATTTCTTGGCTACCTTACAATGAATAAAATTATGGTTACTACCCAAATCAATCAACACTATTACCTTTTTCTTCTTGATATGTCCTTCTATCTTGAGATTTTGAGGAGTGGTAATTCCTGCCAATGCATTACACGATATGGTCGGACTCATTTCTTCTTCTTCTAGGGTTGGTTCCCGGTGTATATCCTCTTCTTTTGAAGTTTCTTGTTCATTTTCTTCCTCCTCTTCATAATCTATGTAAAATAATTTCTTCTCAGCACACTTACGACCTTTAGTGTATTTGTTATCACAATTGTAGCAAATTCATTTTGCTCTTTTTTCTTCCAATTGTTGTGGTGTCAACCTTGTAGGTTGTGGAAGTCTAGAAGTAGCAACACTTCCATCTTTATAGATGTGAGTGGTAGGATTGTTTGTCGCCATAATTTTACATTCAATTTTTCTTGCCAACCTGAATGCCTTCTCCAATGAATCAGGTTCCCAAACATGAACTCCATGTTGGATGTTATCCTTTAAAGTCCATATGAAGACATCAATCCTGTGTTCCTCTAGAATATCAGTTACCCTTATATTCAAATTTTGGAAGTCCTCAATGTGCTCAACCACTGAACCCTTTTGTTTGATATTTATCAATTGGATAAAGAAGGTGTTGCTCTTTTTATCCTCATAATGTGTTATCATTTCCTCCATAAAAATTGACCAAGTGACAATTTTTTTACGGGAGCAAAGCCATCGATACCATACAAATGTATTTTGTTTGAAATGTAAAGTTTAAATGCATACCTTTTATGTGTTTTGCACATTGTTCATATAAAGCTACATCTGTAGTATCCATGTTATGGGATCCTTGCCATCAAACTTCCTCATATCCATCTTTGGAATATGGTGGCTCTTCCATCCAACATTAGAGTTTATGAAATCATGAAAACATGTATTTTGTTCTCATCATGCATTTCCTCTACTATCTTTTTGCCATTAGGAAACATTTAATGTGTCAACTTTGTCAAACCTTCCATGTCTACTTTTAGATCATTCTTCATGTTTTCCATGTTGTCTTTCATTTTTTCTTCCATGTCATCCACCTTAGCTTCCATACCATCCATCTTAGCTTCCACACCTTTCTTCAAAACATCCATATTATTCTTCAAATCATCCATATTATTCTTCAAACCATCCATCTTCGCTTCCATGCCTTTCTTCAAGACTTCTAGTTCATTTTTTTTTTCTCTTTGCGAGAGAGAAATTTGGTGCACTTGCTCTTGTAATTTTGATACATCATGTTGCAATTCTTCATCTTCATGAGTCATAGTAGAGTATTATGAGTGATTAATGGGTGTTGAGTTCTTTTTAGGGGGAATTTTAGAACCCAATACTAATATATATGTTGAATATGCCCTTGGAATCACTTAAAACTAATTTTTCAAACAAGACTTATGCAATTTGAAAAAAATACACACCTTTTTCTTGATTTTCAGGAGATCGATATTGAAACTGAATTATCTCTATACTTGCAGATCTTCAATAAATGAAATTAGGTCCTACAGTATCCCTCTAAATCTTCTTTCGAATGCCATAGGTCTGACCTTATTTGGATATTTCAAGTCAAAGCTATGCCGAATCACCCACAATGACCTAATTATGGACTGGTTCAGTAGAGCGCACTTGTATGAAATGCCGCGTCTCACTGTTTCTTCCTCCATCTCTAAAATTTCTACAAAGGAAACTAACGTCCATGTACCTATGGCCACTTTTTATGGAATTCCAATCCGATGCTCAAAGGGAGAGTTATGACGATTTTCCGAAGGTCACCTATTTGGGATGAAATTAGGGAGCCTGAAAACACCCTAACTTCCACAGATCATATATCCGAAAATATTGTGAACCAAGATCTGAAAATTTTACAAGAAGTTCCTCCGGAATTTGTCTTCACTCTATAAAAAATTCAGCTTCTGAAACTTCGTAGAAAAAAAGTTATAGCAAAAATTCCACGATGGCCTGGTTAGGTGAAATTTGAGAGCCTAAAGCAACAGTAACTTCCATAGATCATATCTCTGAAAATATTGCGAACCAAAATCTCAAATTTTTACATGACTTTCCTTAGGATTTCAGCTTCGCTCTATCAAAATTTCAGCTTTTGAACCTTTGTATAAAAAACGTTATAGCGAAAATTACACGATGACCTGTTTGGAGCAGCGAACCCCTAGAAGCCAAAGCTCTGGTACCAAATGTTATGAAACCAACTCCAAAAATAAAAGAAAAGAGAGATAAATGCCTTATAAATCAGCCAAATTGAGGGGGAAACCTCTAATAAATTACATAAATGAACAATTCTTGGATGATACAAATGACATAACCTCCTTCTATATATAGGAGTCCATGGGGTCACAATATAATCCTAGCCAACCTAACAATAATAATGTAAGGGAACAATAATAATAATACGAGGGTTAGAGGGGTACAACAATAACAATAAGGGGGCTACGCTAATAACAATAAGAGACTACACTAGTAATATGGGGACCTAAAATAAACATGTATATTCTTCATGTGGAATATAAAAACATTTTTCAAATGAAAAAACAATTATCTGATAACTTTAAATTGCATGAAATTTCTCAAAAAATAATCTAATGAAAGGAAAGAATTCAACTCAAGACCTTTTTTTTCATAAAGTAATTTTTATCCAAGTGAATTAATGCAAATCATGTACCAAATATTATGAAGGAAGATGTATTTTATATTTTTATATTAAGGGAATGTGGAGATACTCCGATAAAACAAGGTCTAATCCAAAACTTATTACGTAAGGAAGAGGTCTTTTGTATTTTTATATTAAGGAAATGTGGTGATACTCGGATCAAACAAGGTCTAATCGAAACCTTACTAAGTTATATATAACTTAGTAAGGTTTTGATTAGACCTTGTTTGATCGGGGTATCACCACATTCCCTTAATATAAAAATATAAAATACCTGTTACTTCATAACGTTGTTACAAAACTTGCATTAAATCACTTGGATGAAAGTTACTTTATCAAAACAACGATATTGAATTCAATTCTTTCCTTTCATTAGATTATTTTTTGAGAAAATTCATGCAAATTAAATTATGAGATAATTGTTTTTTCATTTGAAAAAATATCTTTATATTCCACATGAAGAATGTACATGTTTCAGTTCTCAAAGGACTCTCACACAAAAAATATTGAATCCATTACAATGATATACTTGTTATGATCTCAACACGTCACATGCATCAATTGAACCCTAGAGGGCGGATAACAACATTTCTTCTAATCTCTAAGCTACATACAATTGACAAAATTATCACATAAATTTATGTAAAGTTCATTTTACATCAATTATAAAAGTGAAGAAGTATACATGACTTGAATGTTTTCCTTGGTTAAGCTACCTTTTCCATGCAATTTTAATTTATAAACTTAACTTTATTGTAAAATGGGTTTCACTTATTTACAAAAGTGGGTAACTTCATGTAAAAGTGGGTAACTTCATGTAAAGGAGAAATTTTTTAACTCGCTAACCTCATTATGCACCCATCACCATGTGGGCAACCTCTACCTGCCACATGGCACTTTGGTTACCATTTATACCTTTATTAAAAATGGAAAAAATTTAACATTCTGGAGTTTGCTTCAAGTGTCATTTTTTTAAACTACCTAGTTTTTCAAGAGCTTTCCATATAGATCGTTAGTTTCTTGCTTTTTTTGTTTTGCTTTTCAAGCGGTATGATTTCACTACAGATTACGTCAGGTTTGACTTGTGGCTTAAGAAATCGTGACCCAAGGGCATCTAAGTCGTCAAAATCACCCGAGGATTGCACCCGGCCTGGTCACATCAGCACTAAGAAAATTGGGTTTAACTTGTCTCCTCCCCTAGCACAGACGCAACGGCCTCTGTGAGGTTTGATCCTAGGTCACCCTTCTTTCGAGGCCCATCCTCAACCAGTTTTGCTAGTGGGACTTGACAATTAGTTTCTTCATTTAAATCCATATTACTTGTATATTTTAACATGAATAGTCTAAGTGATAATTTTATCACAATTTCAAGTTACTTCTTAAGTAAATCATGTATAGAGGATGTACTACAAAGTAAAGGAACTTATTAGATTACCTTGGAAAAAGAAATGACCCACATTGTGTTGGAAATGTTGTCATTGATGGCAAAGGAGATGATAAAGGAGGAGCACCAGAAAGGCAGCAGAGACATTAGAGTAAACAGAGACAAAGAGAGATAGCAAAAGAGAAGTAAGGAGAAGCATCAGTCAAGGAGAACAGAGGCAACAAAGGCAGTGAATTGAGGTAGAGAACTTCTTCAACAACAGAGTAGGAGGATAATGTGTCTGGATGGAAGAACTGTCTTTGAAGTAAGTGTGTCTGGATGGGGTTAAATCTTGTGAAGAATTGATTCAGTATTATTGTGTTTGAATGTCTTCTTGGTCGAATCATGTGAAGAATTGATTCAGTATTATTATGTTGAAAGGCTTCGCATCTGTCTTTAGAAACTTGTATAGAAGTTTAACTGGATGCTCCGTGCTCCAGAACCAAGGCGATAATATGGTGTAATTTCATAAACTCCTGAAGGCTCGTAGTTATACACCTCTGTGTAATGGCACAATTCCTGCTGTATGCTTCTGTGTAAGTATGGAAGGTCTAACGATGCCGTGGTATTGATTAGTCTATGAGTCTCGGTGTCGACTATATGATAGAACCCTTTTAAATAATAAAGGCGGAACCTTGTACGAGATCGGAACCCTGTGTAGAAGAGCGGAACCTTGACCGGGTGAACAGTGAATGCGGTTTCTGGGTTTCATCGCACTGCTTTTGCGGAGCGAGCGGTATTTTCAAATTCAGAGAAATTCCATTGAGTATTCGACACGTGGCATCGGGCAAAGTTCCAAAACTGCAGTTCAATGCGTGCCATCACACGTTAACGATTGACTAGGGAAGCCGCGCGATATTGTCGAGCACCGTCGATCTGGAGGGGAGCCATTAGACGGTAGTCGTTTGATGAAGATGCACGAAGGATAATCTAAGGTACGGTGCATGTATTGGATTGGTTATTGATTATATGTGTGGTCCCGGAGTCAAAGGCTATTACAAAGCCGTTTGTTTGAAAAGCGTTGGGTATGAATATAAAGTGTTCCATCGGTGGTGAAATCGGGGGATTCACTTAAGCCCCGAAATATTTAGTTTTTTACCATGTAATTAAAATCCCAAAGTTGGCGTTGATTTTATATTGGAAATATTGCGGATTTATAAGGTTTGGTATATCTAAAATTTTCCAAATTTTGCTGAATATAATTATTTGTCAACTTCTTCGAAATTGATAAATAAAACCTAAGAAGTTGTGGAAGACCACGTGGAGGAGAACGGGGTACTTTGAGAGAAAAGTGGGACTATGGATGGCAGAACGATAGTACAGGGAAAAAGGTGAATTGAATTTGTAATATGAGTTTCAACCATTAAGTTTAAAACTCATATATGTACAGAGAATGCAAGCAGGTAGCCTGAGAACAAAGATGGTAATGAACAGAAATCGCCCAGATTCATATGTATTTGAGAATAAACCTGAAAAGCAGTTATATATGGTTGGTGCACACAAGTACAGTGAACAGATGAAAAGACACATAGGTGAACCAAAATATTCAGAACAGTCACTTAACAGTAGCAGAAAAGACAAATCCAGTAAAGCCAAAATCCAGAAAATAAGCTGAGTGAAATTGAAGTGTGTAACTGAAAATATGAATGTAAATGTTGTGATGATGCATTGGAAAGTATCCAAATGAAAAGAAAAATCCCACTGTAGCATGGAAATTTGTACATATCATTATAATTTTAAATTGAGTTGGATAAAGGAATGAGAAGACAAAAGCCAAAGAGTCATGACCATTCACTCAAAATTCCTTGTGAAATACAAACAGTCATGTGAGGAACTCTATAAATAATATCAAATGGATATGCATAAGAGAAGAAAGAGAGAGTAAATATAGAGAAGGTAGAGTATAAAAGAGGCAGGCAGAGAATATTAAGAAAAGAAAAGAAGAAAGAGAAGCTACAAAACATAGCTGATATCTGAGGTAAATCAGCAAACATTCAGTTTGATAAATTGAGGAAGTTGGAGCTTCCCTATCAAGTTGCAAATTGATAACTATTAGTTGTAGCTAATTGAGGTTGGAGCCTCCTGTAGGTTGGTGCCTGCAGAAAATTGGAGGGAGTTGGTGCTTCCTTGCAAGTTTTAGCTTGCAGAATTGAGGATTGGAGCCTCCTGTAGGTTGGTGCCTGTAGAAAGATAGTGGTGAGAGGGAGTTGGAGCTTGCCTTTGCATCACAGCAATAATAAGATGTGGTTTTCTCCCTTTATGGGTTTCCACTTATATCTGGTGTCTCTGTGCATGATGTTTATGTGTTGATCTGATTTATATCTTCTGCTTAACACTTGCTGCTCTCATATTAAGTCTACTGTTATATTATATTAATACTTGCTGCTCACATTCTAAGATTACTCACATATTAAGTTGGACATGATATGAAGGTGTAAATAAATTTTAATGAAAATTTTTAAAAGTCCATGAATGTGTTAAACTGATTCACCCCCCCCCCTCTCAGTTTAACTAAGGGTCCAACAATTGGTATCAGAGCAGGTTCCTTTGTACCAGTTTAACAACTGAAAGGAGATTCTAGGTTCTCAGAATGGCTAGTAAAGAAGGATGCTCAACCAATAAAGCCCCTTTCTTTACAGGTGTAAATTATGCCTTCTGGAAAATCAGGATGAGGACATACATAATGTCTCTAGGAATAGAAGTTTGGGGTGCTGTGGAATTAGGATATGCCCCAAAGTCAACTGACTCAGAGAAATAATCCAAACAAGATTTTGTAGCTAACGCAAAAGCCATGAATTCTATCTTGAATGGATTGTGTGAAGCAGAGTTTATCAAAGTAATGCACAAAGACACTGCCAAAGAGATGTGGGATACTCTGGAGAACATCCATGAAGGAGAAAAGAAAGTAAAAACTGCCAAACTTCAAGTCTATAGAGCCCAGTTTGAGAATTTAAAAATGAATGATGATGAAGACATTGACAGTTTCTTCCTAAAAGTTGCAGAAATTGTTAAAAATATGAAAGCTCTTGGAGAAACCATGCCAGAAAGTATAATTGTGCAAAAGATTCTAAGATCTCTTCCATCCAGGTTTAATCCCAAGGTGTCTGCAATAGAAGAAACAACTGATTGGGAGACCTTGACCATGAACCAACTACTTGGAAATTTAACAGCATATGAGATGAGGCTCCCACAGAAGAAGCCAAGTACGAGAGAGGCAGCCTTTAAAACAGAAAAGAAGAAAGAAGAAGAGGAAGACATATTCTCTTGCTCGGATGAAGAAGAGGAAAAATTTGTCAAGAAATTGGATAGAGGCTCAGGTAAACACAAAGGTAAAATTCCTTTCAAGTGCTTTAACTGTGTAAGAGTTGGACACTATGCTGCTAAGTGTCCTCATAAGAAAGTAAGGAATCAGGCTCAAGAGTTAGAGAGAAATACATCAAAGAACTGGCAGAAAGGAAAGAAGTTTAGCAGAAAATCCTTCTATGCTCAACAAGACAGAAGTACATCTGAAGATCCAGATGAAATCTCAAGTGAAGATGGAACCTCTGAATTTTTATTGATGGCTATAGAAGAACTTGAAGGTCTCTTGCTAGAAGATGAAGAAGAAGAAGGTGAAGTCGACCTTGAGGGGGAGCTAATAAGTGCTCTGGAAGAGATTGATAGACTCAAGCTTAAATGAAGAAAACAAAAGGACATTCTCCTCAAGTTTTTATGAGAAGAACATAATTCAAAAGTCCCGATGTAGCTAAAGATTGAGCTTGAAGAAGCCAAGAAGATAGAGGACATGTTACTTAAGAAAATCAAAGAAAAAAATCAGGAATAAGAAAAGTTGGAAGAAGAAGTAGTATGTCTCAGGAAGAATTTAGAAAATTCTCAAAGGAAATTGGTTATAAACTCTTCTCAAACAACAAGCTCTAGTAAGTTGAATGAAATTCTGGTTGCTCAAAGATCCCCTATGATAAAAACTGGAATAGGCTATGAAGGAGAATCAAGTAAAGGCAAAGAAAAGGTTGACAGAGAGATTATTTTTGTAAAAGAAAAGAAGAATGATGAAGCAACTCAAACAATTCCTACAAAAGAAGAAACCTGTAACAAGGAAGACAGAGATCAGAAGAAACCACTAGTAGCAAAGAATGTAATAAATACTAAGACCCCTGAGTATGTAAAATTTGGAAACCATCAAAGGAGATTCATCCCTCCTATGAATAATGCCATCTGTTATGCTTGCCACAAGCTGGGACACATTGCTGCATATTGTCATGCAAGGAGGAGTAATTCAAACCAGAAAAAGATGCAAACATTGAAGAGACTGCCTCAAGCAAACAAATGGAAGAGACAACCTTACATCATGTATGCAAATAGTTTCTATGGTTACTGTTTTTATTGTAAGGAATTTGGCCATCAAATCATTGAGTGTAGAAAGTATGGACAAAGATTGATGTTTAACACCTCAAGGAGGTTTATGAATCAAATAAATTCTGTTCATACTCATAATTCTAGAAAAAATATGATCAAATGTTGTGTATGCAATCAAGTTGGACATATACCTTCCAAATTTCCTCTAAGAAGATGTAGTTCATCACCTCACAAAAGATACCAAACAAAAGGGTGCCTCCAGTGGATAAAGAAGGTGAATAAATGTGACTTGGCTCTAACTGCTCAAGACCTGAAAAGCCAGTGGTATTTGAATAGTGGCTGCTCAAAACACATGAATGGAGACAGAAGCAAGTTTATAACTCTTGATGAAAAGAAATATGGCAATGTTACTTTTGGCAATGATAAATCAGGTAAGATCAAGGGAAAAGGCTCAGTCAGCATAGAAAATGACAGAGGAAAGGCCCAAGATGTACTATTTGTAGATGGGCTGAAAGAAAATTTACTAAGTGTCAGTCAGATGTGTGACAAAGGCTGTGAAGTTCTTTTTAGAGCACAAGATCGTGAAGTCAGATCAAGCACCACAGGTAAGACTTTGCTCAAAGGAGTTCGAACAGAGAGTAATGTTTACATTGTGAAAGAGGAAGATGAAGCATGTCATCTTAGCAAACTAGAAGAGTCATGGTTATGTCATAAAAGGTTGGGACATCTCAGCTTCGATCACATCATTAGACTAAGCAAGAAGAAAGCTGTCAGAGACATGGCAGAAATAAAAAGGCCTTCTAATACCATATGCAAATCATGTCAATTGGGTAAACATACCCGTACATCATTTAAGGCCAAAGATGAGTTATCAACAAGTAGACCACTCCAGTTTGTGCACATGGATCTGTGTGGACCTGCAAGAACTAAAACACCAAGTGGAGAATCCTACTTCATGCTAATAATCGATGATTTCTCCAGAATGACATGGGTTGCATTTCTCAAGAATAAATCGAAATCTCTGGACAAATTCAAAATATTCAAAGCATTAGCTGAAAACCAGACAGGATGCAAGCTAAAATGCATCAAATCAGACAGAGGAGGTGAATTCATAGATTATGACTTTGCAGATCTATGCAATGAATATGGCATAAAACAACAATTTACTATTGCAGGGACACCTCAGCAGAATGGAGTAGCAGAGAGACAAAACGGATTTTTTCAACAAATTGCCAGAGCCATGATGTAGGAGAATAATATTCCTCAAACCTTCTGGGCAAAAGCAATGCACACAGCAGTACATATCCTTAATAAAGCTCACTTAAGGCCAAGAAGTGACAAGACTCCCTATGAACTATGGCATGGGAAACCAGCTTCAATCAAACATTTTAGAATCTTTGGAAGCAAGTGTTACATAAAGAATAATGATGAAAATCTTGGAAAATTTGATGCAAGAGCAGATGAAGGGATATTTCTAGGATATGCATCCAAAAGTAAAGGGTACAGGTGCTACAACAAGACTCTTCGAAAAATATTAGAAAGAATTGATGTGAGATTTGATGAAGAACTTCCAAACAATACAAGAGATATAGACTGTTGCAATCCTTCAGACAACCATGAAGAATAAAACCAAGATGATGAGGAAACAAGCAAGACAACAGAAGATACAGAGCTGAGTTCTAAAGCTCCCTCAAGATATACTCATAAGAACCATCCTGAAGATCAGATCATAGGAGACAAGAGAGTAGGGGTCCAAACAAGAAGGCAGCTAATAGAACAAACTAAAGAGGTATACATAGCCATGTTGTCACAAATAGAGCCAAAGAAATTTGAAGAAGCCAGCAAGGACAAGTCTTGGGTAAATGCTATGAATGAAGAATTGGACCAAATTGAGAAAAAAAATACATGGGAATTAGTTCCTAGACCCACTGAGAAAAATGTCATAGGCTCAAAATGGGTATTCAAAAATAAAATGAATGAGCAAGGACAAGTAATCAAGAATAAAGCCAGACTGGTCTGCAAAGGATACTCACAAATCGAAGGACTTGATTACGACGAAACATTTTCCCCTGTAGCCAGAATGGAAGCTATCAAAATGTTCCTGGCATTTGCATGCTACCAAAACTTCAAGGTATATCAAATGGATGTAAAATCTACATTTTTGAATGGAGACTTAGAAGAAGAATTCTACATGGAACAACTAGAAGGCTTCTCATTAACAGACAAAGAAGACTATGTATGCAGACTAAAAAAGGCTCTTTATGGACTGAAACAGGCTCCTCGTGCTTGGTACTCAAGACTAGATAAATATTTGCAAAAACAAGGCTTTAAGAGAGGTGGAGTAGACAACAATCTATACATAAAAGCTCATGAAAATGAACTCCTGATTGTTGTAGTATATGTTGATGACATTATGTTTGGAAGCAACAAAGATGAACTTACAAAAGGGTTTGCTGAGGAGATGAAGTCAGAGTTTGAGATATCCATGATTGGAGAACTCAGTTTCTACTTAGGACTTCAAATTCAGCAAAAGAACACAGACACATTCATCTCAGAAGAAAAATACTTAAAAGAAGTGTTGAAAAACTTCAAAATGGAAGACTGCAAACCTGTGTCAACTCCCATGATCACGGGATGTAAGCTGTGTGCTGATGATGGGTCTACTGATATAGATAAAAATCTCTACAGATCCATGATAGGAAGTCTGTTGTATCTGACTGCATCAAGACCAGACATCATGCTAGCAGTAGGACTAGTGGCTAGATATCAAGCAACACCCAAACAAAATCACCTTCTTGCAGTAAAAAGAATATTCAGATATCTACAAGGAACAACACTGTATGGGCTTTGGTATCCTAAAGGCAAAAACTTCACTTTGACAGCATACACAGATGCAGATTGGGCCAGCTGTGTAGATGACAGGGAAAGCACAAGTGGAGGTGCATTCTATCTAGGAGAAATTCTGGTGGCATGGTTAAGCAAGAAACAAACACCTATCTCTCTGTATACAACAGAAGCAGAATATATAGCAGAAGCAGCATGTTGTACACAAGTCATGTGGATGAAGCAAACCCTCCAAGACATGAAGGTAAGCATTGATGAACCTATCCCAATCAAATGTGATAATACAAGTGCTGTAAGTATATCTAAAACTCCTGTGCTTCACTCAAAAACTAAGCATATCCCAATCAACTCTCATTTTCTCCAAGAACAAGTGGCTTAGAAGATAGTAAAGCTGGAGTATGTGCCAACAAAAGAACAAACAACAGATATATTTACCAAACGTCTTGCTAGAGAACCATTTGAATATTTGAGAGACAGACTAGGGGTAGTATCTGTAGATGCTACTCTCTGATATAAAGAGAAAGCATAGTTTCAGGGGGAGAACAGAAATGAAAATATCATTCCAGGGGGAGCTAAGCTAACAAGGAAACCATGAAACAGGTCCGCAGGATCAAAGGCTTATGGAAAGAATACATCCAGCATACAGGATTCAATGAAAATGCTAAAGGATCAGAATTTTAGATTTAATCCAAAGTTGGAGCAGCAGGGTACAAAGTTAGAAGACCTCAGAAAAAGGAAATGCAGAAAGCAAAATAGGAAATGAGCAACCCTTGCCATTGATGTCAAAGGGGGAGGAAAAGCAAAAAGGGGCTTCTATAAGGCAAACAGAGGAAGAGTATTGCCATCAATGACAAAGGGGGAGACTGTTGGAAATGTTGTCATTGATGGCAAAGGATATGACAAAGGAGGAGCACCAGAAAGGCAGCAGAGACATCAGAGTAAATAGAGACAAAGAGATATAGCAAAATAGAAGTAAGGAGAAGCATCAGTGAAGGAGAAAAGAGGTAGCAAAGGTAGTGAATTGAGGTAGAGAACTTCTTCAGCAACAGAGTAGGAGGATAATGTGTCTGGATGGAAGAACTGTCTTTGAATTAAGTGTGTCTGGATGGGGTTAAATCTTGTGAAGAATTGATTCAGTATTATTTTGTTTGAATGTCTTCTTGGTCGAATCATGTGAAGAATTGATTCAGTATTATTATGTTGAAAGGCTTCACATATGTCTTTAGAAACTTGTATAGAATTTTAACTGGATGCTCCATGCTCCAGAACCAAGGTGATAATATGGTGTAATTGCATAAACTCCTGAAGGCTCGTAGTTATACACCTCTGTGTAATGGCACAATTCCTGCTGTATGCTTATGTGTAAGTATGGAAGGTCTAACGATGCCGTGGTATTGATTAGTCTATGAGTCTTGATGTCGACTGTATGATAGAACCCTTTTAAATAATAAATTCGGAACCTTGTACGAGACCGGAACCCTGCGTAGAAGAGCGGAAGCGTGACCGGGTGAACAGTGAAGGAAGTTTCCGGGTTTCATCACACCGCTTTTGCGGAGCGAGGGGTATTTTCAAATTTAGAGAGATTCCATTAAGTGTTC
Organism: Pinus albicaulis; assembly: GCA_034641835.2. Classification (NCBI taxonomy): domain Eukaryota; kingdom Viridiplantae; phylum Streptophyta; class Pinopsida; order Pinales; family Pinaceae; genus Pinus; species Pinus albicaulis. The sequence continues at coordinate 909,309,884 of CM076580.1, read as the reverse complement.
GACACGTGGCGTCAGGAAAAGTTCCAAAATCGCCGTTCAATGCGCGCCATCGCACATTAATGATCGACCAGGGAAGCCGTGCGATATTGTTGAGCGTCGTCGATCTGGAGGGGAGCCATCAGACGGTAGTCGTTTGATGAAGATGCACGAAGGATAATCTAAGGTACAGTGTGTGTATTGGATTGGTTATTGATTATATGTGTGGGCCCGAAGTCAAAGGCTATTACAAAGCTGTTTTTTTGAAAAGCGTCAGGTATTAATATAAAGTGTTCCATCGGTGGTGAAATCGGGGGATTCACTTAAGCCCCGAAATATTTAGTTTTTTACCATGTAATTAAAATCCCAAAGTTGGCGTTGATTTTATATTGGAAATATTGCGGAGTTATAAGGGTTGGTATATCTAAAATTTTCCAAATTTTGCTGAATATAATTATTTGTCAACTTCTTCGAAATTTATAAAAAAAAACCTAAGAAGTTGTGGAAGACCACGTGGAGGAGAATGGGGTACTTTGAGAGCAAAGCGGGACTATGGATGGCAGAACGATAGTACAGGGAAAAAGGTGAATTGAATTTGTAATATGAGTTTCAACCATTAAGTTTAAAACTCATATATGTACAGAGAATGCAAGCAGGTAGCCTGAGAACAAAGATGGTAATGAACAGACATCGCCCAGATTCGTATGTATTTGAGAATAAACCTGAAAAGCAGTTATATATGGTTGGTGCACACAAGTACAGTGAACAGATGAAAAGACACATAGGTGAACCAAAATATTCGGAACAGTAACTCAACAGCAGCAGAAAAGACAAATCCAGTAAAGCCAAAATCCAGAAAAGAAGCAGAGTGAAATTGAAGTGTGTAACTGAAAATCTAAATGTAAATGTTGTGATTAAATTTTTTATTGTTTGTGATGCATTGGCAAGTATCCTAAGGAAAAGAAAAATCCCACTGTAGCATGGAAATTTGTACATATCATTATAATTTTAAATTGAGTTAGATAAAGGAATGAGAAGACAGAAGCCAAAGAGTCATGACTGTTCACTCAAAATTCCTTGTGAAATACAAACAGTCATGTGAGGAAATCTATAAATAATATCAATTGGATATGCATAAGAGAGGTTAGAGAGAGTAAATATAGAGAAGGCAGAGTATAGAAGAGACATGCAGAGAAGATTAAGAAAAGAAAAGCAGAAAGAGAAGCTACAAAACAGAGCTGATATCTGAGGTAAATCAGCAAACATTCAGTTTGATAAATTGAGGAAGTTGGAGCTTCCCTATCAAGTTGCAGCTTGATAGCTGTCAGTTGTAGCTGACTGAGGTTGGAGCCTCCTGTAGGTTGGTGCCTGCAGAAAATTGAAGGGATTTGGTGCTTCCTTGCAAGTTGTAGCTTGCAGAATTGAGGATAGAGCCTCCTGTAGGTTGGTGCCTGCAGAAAACAGTGGTGAGAGGGAGTTGGAGCTTGCCTTTGCATCAGAACAATAATAAGATGTGGTTTTCTCCCTTTATGGGTTTCCACTTATATCTGGTGTCTCTGTGCATGATGCTTATGTGTTGATCTGATTTATATCTTCTACTTAACACCTGCTGCTCTCATATTAAGTCTACTGTTATATTATATTAATACTTGCTGCTCACATTCTAAGATTACTCACATATTAAGTTGGAAATGATATGAAGGTGTAAATAAGTTTTAATGAAAAGTTTTAAAAGACCATGAATGTGTTAAAATGATTCACCCCCCCCCCTCTCAGTTTAACTAAGGGTCCAATACATTGATGCCTTGAAGAAAGACAAATGGAAGAGTAAAAATGATTAAGAATGTGGATTAATCAGAATGCCAATTTCACATTTAAGGCATTAAAAAACCAGATGATCCCGCCATCTTCAAAACCAATTTATTTCTTTAAGTCTTAATGATTTCCCTTACTTTTTATTTATCTAATTTCAAAAAATTCAAAAGTCTTCTTGAATATTAAAACATAGAAAATAAATATGACCAATCAATATATGTTACTCTTGCTAAGGCTGGTAGTGCATATTATGTTTTTTTATCTACTTTCACTTCGATAGAGAAAATTTAGGGGTTGATTACACACTACTTGATATTATGCATCTAATCAAGCCTCAGTGTCCAACTAAAAGGATAAAACCATGCATATGAACATCGTTGTAACAACATGAAAATGAAGGGTCCTGTTGATAGTGTTGGACTTGCCAGCGTTTAATGGGTTTCCTCGATATGTGGTCTCGATTATACCTCACACCATTTGGCATAGGAGCCCCATTCGAAATATGGCCCCATTATCATTTTCTGAAATATTTTCCTTGGATATAACTGTTAGCAAGAGAGAGGATTGCATATGTTCCTTCAAAAAGCAAGTGATTGTGCTTGGTGAGTGTTCGGTCGTAGGCATGTCGAGGCTCTTCTACTATGGAGGGAAAAGAAGGTGAGCCTCTAAGAGTGAGGTAATAGTACCACTCTAGCACAAACACACCAACAAGAAAAATCTGTCTAACATCCAGTAGAATAGTCCACAAATATGCAATGGTCATCACAACCATTACAAACAAGAAATATTCGTTTAACATCTAGTGGAATAGTCCACAAAGATGTGACGGTCATCACAACCATTATAAAACATTCTAAATATGAAAAACACCAAACTAACCGAAATATTTAAACCACTTTAACACATGTGAAAACAAATATGAATTGCAAAAATTCACAAAAAAATCTTAAAAATATTCATAATCCATGCATGAAGAATGTGTTGGACACTAGGATTAAGATATTATGTAAAAGTGCCAAGACATATGTATTCAACGAACACCACTAGCTCCAATAGTGGACCGTTGGAGCCACTACTTCCTCCCCAAAATAAATAGCTTGTCCCTCTCTACCTTGCAGGAGTATCCAAGGTGAAAAGTCCCTTTTCTCATACAATGAGGGTGTATATATAACCAATGGGGTGATGCTTCACCTCCCTTGCGAATCTTTGACTACCCTCATCACTGTTTGAATTCCTATGGATTTTCGACTTTACATGAATCTTCATATTTTGTACATGTCCTTTGGAATTCTAGTTTACAATACATTTTCGAATAGGAATTTACATAATCCACAAAAATGATGTGAAATATGGTGACTCATGACATGACACTGGTGACATAGACTACATGATGGCATGTAAATGTCAAGTAATTCTTGTTACTTCTTGCTATGTGTCTTCTTCAAAATGTTCTTCTGTCCACCTCCATATGGCTTAGCGATAAGGGGTCTTTAGTGATATACGGTTTTGAGTTGTAGTAGGAAACTAGTGTCCCTTTAATTTATCATTATTGATCAATTTTTATATTAAGCTACAGAGGTGTCTTCTAGCATGTTCCATTTCTCCATATCCTTCTTCATCACCCTGTGATGATCTGATAGAGTACCTGCATCTGCAATTCACTCATGAAAAGATGACATCAGTTTGATGAACCCATCGTCTAAGATATTGCATGATGATCCACTGGATGAGTCGAAACCAAGTGATATGCTGAGGGAGAGGCTGAATGACTATGCAATTGCACAACTCAGGAAGTCAAGGCTTGAGACTGCGAAATGCATAGTTTAGGGTTGGATTGAGCAAAAAGATTGCGCAGTTGGGGAGCTCAGAGAGCCAGGATGAGGGCTTGAGCACTGATTTTTCCTATTGCATAGTTTTGGAAGTTAGAGGAGGCCAGGTAATTGAAAAATTATGCAGTTCCATAGCTCAGGGCTGAGGCTTGAGCCTTGTTATTGTGCAATGTGCAATTTGACTAGGAAGGAGAGAGAAATTGCATAATTTTTGGGATCACAGGCTGAGCTTAAGCACTGTGATTGCACAATGAAAAGTCACGGGAGGTAGGAAATATGCATTGTGTAGTGCCAAGAGGCATGGTTTTTGTTAGAGTCGGTCCTTGCAGCCCTCCGTCAGTGATCATTTCATCTTTTGCATATTCATTATTAGGTGTCTCGCTTGTTCCACTTCGTTGCATTTCACTAGGATCATGCCATGAACTGACGAAGGGGTCTGTCGTCTTATGTTTCCTCATGTTTATACCTGCAGCGTTTTTTTTTTAAATTTTCCTCAAAAATCATTCATAGTCATTATCATTTCATTTCTGGTCATTGAAAATGTCAATAAGTGTCCTAGGTCTTAGTGTCTAGGGTTTTTGAGTCATTTATATACTAGTCATAAAGCCGGCAAGGTGAGGAAAGTTCTGCATTTGTGATTTTTATTTTATTATCATCAGCATTTTAAAAAAAATATTTCTAGTCCAAAACTCTGTTTTGGAACTAGAAATTTGTCATTATCATTTTGTAATAAATTGTAATTGTTCCGCCATGAAGACATTGTCAAAAGCAGACCCCTGGTATTTTCTCTAGCCAAGATAGCCATATCCCTGCAAGAAGACAACAAAATCATTAGTATCGACCTCAAAAAAGCCAAAGGAAGTTTGTATTTGAAAAAGCCAAAAGTGAAAATTACAAAAACATTTGTAATATGGGTTTGAAGTTTGATTTGAAATAAAATCTGATTGTGAAGATATTTGTTACATGTATAAAAGCCAAACAAGTTTCATTTGAACCAATTTCATAGCTCCCAAGTCGTGTTTGCAAAGTGGAGGGCCGATTTCAGAGTTTTGAAGTGCGTGGGCAGAGTTTTGGGGCTGCGCGACCCACCTTGAGGCAGAGCGACCCACCTGGGTTGCGCGACCCACGCAGAGCCTGCGCGACCCACGCAGACACAGAGTTTTGGAATTCAGTTTGCGTACCCGGATTGGCTTGGAATCGACTCAAGCTACCATCAAAAAGGTTTCTATCCATTATTTGATATTTTTCAACGCATTTGTGGCATCATGGGTGGTTTCCAATATTCAAATGGAGGTTTTAAAGTCCCACAGTCATAATATCATTGTTTTTAGGGTTTGAAATGCAAATGAATGGTGGAAAGAACGTGTTTGCTATATTAAGACAGTGATATGGTCAGCCTTCCATATAACATCAAAATCAATTTGCTCTCATACCCATTATACCACTGCAACCATTGCTATTGTTATACCATATGTAAACCCTTTGAGTCACATTGCCCATGTTTGTAATGGGTCACATTACCCAATGTTAAATTATGCTCATGTCTTTGTTTTAAATGGCTCATTGAAACCTTTATGGTCATTACTCATAGACAGCCATATTACTATTAATGCCATGCTCTCCTTTGACTAGATGTGTTCAAACTTTTGAAAGTTGCCTACTCCTATTTGGTCGAAATTTCATTTGCATTCAAAACAGAGAGGGTGCCTTTTTCAGTCCATTTAAAGCTGAGATTTTATCCATAATGTGATTCCTTGATAGTGCTTTGATGATGGGAATATTGGTTGAGTGGTAAACATACATCCTAATCTTGCTTTCACTGCATTCATATCAGTGTACACATTGCCAAAAACTTGATCAGAGATATGTCAGAGACAGAGTCAGAATATGAGCCAGGGTCAGGCAGTGATTCGGTGGCTGAAGGTAATGTGCCACGGGGTTCCCGCAGAGAAAATAGAAGTGGTGATCATCGCAAAGAGGAGCCTACTTCTTTGGCTCGGTTGCAGGCATGTCCATTAGCTATGGATTGTTTTCGGTTCTTGTCATGTTTCAGGTTTTGTGAGATGGTTGTACAAACCCGACCTCATCGTGAATTAGCACGTCTGTTTGTTCTTCATTTACGGGGTGATCGGGTAAACCTTGCTGGGGTTGATTTCATTGTATCACCTTTGACTATTGCTCAAGCCACTGGCATATCGAACATAGGCGAGGAATGGAGCAAGGGTAAGCAGTTAGAGAAATTTCACTATGAGCCATACATTAAAACTGGATATGTGGCTTACTTGAGCAGAGTTTTTCCATTCGGATTCTTGAGAGATGAGTATGCACCACTCATGAGGCTCATCATTCAGTATTTTAGTTGTGAGGGCAGGTATGCTCGTCTTTTCTCATATCATGTTCGTTTGCTGATGCACTTCACAAGGGTGCGTATGATGAATATTCCGTGGCCTTTCATATACCGACACAACCATTGGTCGTGTTGTGCGAAGAGAAGAGGCAGTCTGGCAGAGTACGGGAGTATATATCATTTTCGCTTTGATCAAAATCTTGGTGTCACATCGAGTTGGCGAGCCGGGGGCATCACTTGGGAGGATTTCATTTCTAGGGAACTTTTTAGAGTGCCACGAAAGCCTCAGGGGCAGTTTATGATGCAGGAGAGCCCTCACACCAACCAGACATGCTTGAGGTTGAGCATATCGTCACTCCTTTAGTTCAGACATATCAGCGAGGCCACAGGGCCTTATTTGCAGCGACACGGCGGGTACTATCTCCACGTGAGGTGGAAGGGGTCCTGCCGACTTCATCGACACGGCGAGTATTATCTCCACGTGATGTGGAAAGGGTCTCGCTTTCTTCTCCAGTGCAGGTACAGGTACAAGACAGGGGCAAGAGGCCCATGCATGATGAGGGCCCATCAGGAGGCCGGGACACTGATATGACAGTCATTGATGTTGATACGGGCTCTCCTAGCTCAAAGCTGAGGGAAGTCATCCAGGAGCAAAGGGCCGAGAATGACCAGTTGAAAGACCAATTGCAGAAGGCTCAGTGGGTGATTAAATATTTGGAGCAGCGCAACAAACAGCTCGAGGATGAGCTCACATTTTATGAGGTGCGCCAAATCCGTGAGGACAGGCAGTGGAATCGAAAGAGGCCCGGTGACATGACACCAGCTGACAGAGATACTGTACTCACGCGGGTGAATATACATCTGGAGAAGCTTTTGGCGAAGGCCAACCGAGACAAAGACATGCTTCGCCACATGAAAGGCCATTATTGGGCTCGCATGCATGTTTGCAAAGCGAGAATGAGGATCATGAAGAGGAGGTTGCGCAAGGCACTTCGACGGCGGAAAAGGCCTAATCCACTTCGGATTTTGGCTGAGGCTTCATTGACTGGGCAAGACACATGATGGAGGACCTCCGCTCCGAATTTGGGCAAATTCGGAGAAAATTTTGTCATTTCCAAATTTTTGGTCTTAAAAACAGGTTTTGTAGCTAGGTGGGTCGCGCGCTCATGCGCTCGCATTTTTTTGGGGCACTTGCTGGAGGATATTTTTACATTTTTGGATTTTTCATGGTTAAATATGCATCCTCTGAAGTCAACTTAGCATTTCAACAAAATCTAGATGGTCAAACAGCTCAAAAACACCATGAAAACCACCTTGCTGCCACCTTTTGCACCAGCAGGAAGTACCTCTGGAATAATGAGGTTTTGGAGGGTCAAATCAACACCAAATTCAGAAACTCCACTTGGGTTGGAAAGTCGACATCTAGGGCTTTCCAACGAGCTATCATGAGATCAATTTGGATGTCGGGAGCTACCTCAAAATCAGCCTGGAACATGAGCGACCCACGCAGTTCAGGAGCGACCCACCTAGAGATTTTTCTGAGTTTTCAGCTGCCAGCTCAGTATTTCGCCTATTATGGACCAGTTTTGCTTATGGATAGAATTCTTGGGTTTTTATGATGTAAATTCATGTTTGATATGTAACTTTGGCTTGTTTTTATCTCTTCTAGAAGATTCACTCTTAAATGAGTAAAAAATCATGTAATGGATCGGTTTCCACTCTTTTAGAGGCAAGTTGTTAGCTGCCTAGATTGTAGTTCCATGATTAGAATTGGTTGAAACTGATCCCTGAAGAGGGAATTCGACCCCTAGAGGTGGGGAAGGTGTTAGAGTGATCTATATATTGTAATTTCTGAGGCATTCAACAGGTTGGACTCTTGGGATACTTTTGATATCATTGTACATACTTTTCATATTTTGGCTAAGGAAAGATCAGGGGTTTTGCGGCACTTGTTGGGATCCTTGTGGTGTTCTATTCTTGATGATGTTTCTTCTTTGTTTACTGTAAGTTTCTTCATGTTTAATGTATGCCATCCTTTCATTATGCTTCTGAACTAAATTGAATGAGTGAATAAGGTTGAATCCATTGTTTACGGTGCTTGGCCTTTGAATTCAGTTAGTTCTATATGTTTTCAGCTGTTTGGAGAGGATCCAAGTTCTTCTTTGCCCTCTTCAGCTCCTCGTCGGTCTAATCTATCCATATATCCAATTTAAAGCATCGAGATCATCACCTACCTCGCCCCAGCTTGAACTCTGCAAAGGTCTGACCTTATCCCCGGACCCAAAATTTGTTTTCCCATTTCTCCAGCGAAAACCCAAAAAACCAAAAAACAAACATACCTATCTCTTTACTAGCCTAAAATCAGTTCTTATTGTAAGTCATCTCGCATCCTATTGCTCATTTTCTCGAGATTGACGGAAAGAGCCCTCTCTTGTCCTCGTAGGGCTAGCTACGAGGCTGAGCGTGGTTTGATGTAGCCTTGAGTTTTACTTCATTTCAGCCTGAGGTAGATTTGAGTGCTAACATAGTGGCGACCATACTGGGGAAGAAAATGGTTTGCTTGTTACTTTCATTTGCTATAGACGGAGTCTGAAGTCACGCCAGGTAGCCTTCGAACTGCACATTGCTCTGCGAGTGCATAGTAGATAAAAGCTGCTTCAGTCGATCTCCGGTTTAGCTTGTGAATGTGTCCTTTGATTTGTAAATTGCCCCAGTACATGTATCAAGTTCAGATCTGATCGTCGATGGTGAACAACGGTCAGACATCGCAAGGCTGAAATCATTCACCTGGTGACTTCATTCACTGAACAAATCCAGAAATCGATGCTTCATGGTGACTTCACTGCAGGGAGATCAGTAGCTGTGAGATTTTCAAGATGGACCGAATCACAAGAAGATATGCTCCCATGAGCCGAGATCACATTCCAGGTTTTCCGAATAAGATGCCCAAGGTGGATTGGTCAAGGAATCTGCCTACGTTCAACGATGATGGTAAGAAAGATGCTGCTTTACATTTAGTTAGATTTCACATGCATATTCGCAAGTTGAAGGTGGCTTTTCCTGAAGATTGTTTGATGAAGATATTCCTAGCCACTCTGGAAGGTGAAGCCCAATCTTGGTATGAAAATTTGCCGATGGCCTGTATTTACTGTTTGAAGGATTTTCATGCCTTGTTCATTGAAAGATATCAAGTATCTTATCCATCATTAAATTTAGTTCATGACTGTTGCAAACATGCCTATTCTTTTATTGAAAGCCTGGAGAAATATTATGAAGATGATAATTTCATGAATGATGAAATCATGGAGGCCCTGTACGAGAATCCATTTCAGCGATATGAAGAGAACCTAAAGGATACCTATCAAGGTGCTCAGGAGACTTTGCAGCAGGTTGATGGCCATATGGCTGAAAATGATGAAAGGGAGAATGTCATTTCAGATCTGACCACGGAAGACAGCAGCATGCAAGTAAGTCCAGTTCCAATTGCAGATTGTGATAATGTCCAGACAGCTACTTCAGATTCAGATTCAGATCATGATGACCAAGCATATCTTGTGTTGAAACCCATCAAGGAAAACTCTGCTGTTGAAATCATCTAGGATGCAGAAGACACAGTAATGGATCCAAATGTTCTCAGTCATACTCTCAGCCCATCATTAGAACACAGCCTTCATGAAGAAGCAATTCAGTCAGTTCATGAAAATCAGAATGAGATCTTTGTGCAAGTAAGTGATAAATCTCCTTTCAATAACTCAGTTATGAATGATAGTTTGAATGCCTTGTCATATGAAGATAACTACTGTTTAAGCAGAAGAAAACAAAAAGCATTGTCTCCTTTGTCTGAAGATGAGATATATCAGCTTTTGAAAGGTCTTGTTACAGCCCAAGCTACAGCAGATTTGCAGTGCACACATAATCAGGAAAGTGTTGGTGAAACTTCTTCCTCTGTTGAAAAAGATGATTGTCTTGTAATCAGTAGTGTAGATCAGCAAACAGATAATTTTTTCCTTCACAAAAATGATAAGGCTGTCATGTTTGATAACCTTGAAGATTGTTTTTTGTTTAAGGATGACCTAGATCATGAAACTGAAGAGTATATGCCAGAATTGCTCATGGTCAAGGAACCTACAGCTAACACTCAGATGGCAGATTTGTGCATCTCTATCCCTCAGAAATCAATTGTCCTTTCAGATCAGAGTGAGGTGAATACTAGTATTTTTGTAGCTGGATCTCCATATAAGCCAGTGCTTCAAGATTTTCAAGATCCCTTCAGGATTCTTCTGCAAACATTAGAAAGGATAAATATTGCTTGGTTCATTATCATAAGATTTGGTTTCAGTGGTTATTTTGAGTTGCCTACAGGTTCATCAGTCCGCCTGCTCAGGGAGAATAAGAGCAGAAATTTGGGGTGTAGCCATCTGCTGGATTGGTTACATTGGAAGACCCACTACACATGATTGTATATATCACAGCAGTATTGCAGGTGGTTTTCATCATGATTCCAAATCTTGATGGACTACTGCCTTTTTCAAAAAGCTTGGTAAAGTTTTGTTTTAATTCAGTCATGAGTCATTTGTCTTTGGTCTGTTGAGTCAGTTTTTTCAAGTTATTTCAGTTTGCCATCGAGTCGGTTTGAGTCAAGTTTCAGTCAAGTTTCAGTCAGTTTTCAGTCAAGTTTTCATTCAATAAATGTGTCAAAGGTTTTGTGTTATCTGTTCAAATAATGATTCCATCGCCCAATGGATGAGAGGCACTGTCTTGGCACCTCCACGGAGATGGAGCCACCATCCCCATTGGAGCCAATGTTAGAGTCAGCCCTAGCTGCCCTCCGTCGGTGATCATTTCGTCTTTTGCATTTTCATTATTAGGTGTCTCACTTGTTTCACTTCTTTGCATATCACTAGGATCATGCCATGAACTGACGAAGGGTTGTGTCATTTTGTGTTTCTTCATGTTATACCTGCAGCGCTATTTTAAAAAATATTTTCTCAAAAAATTATTTATAGTCATTGTCATTATGTATGAGGTCATTAAAATGTCAATAAGTGTCCTAGGTCTTGGTGTCTAGGGTTTGTTGAGTCATTTATACACTAGTCATAAAGCCTGCAAGGTGAGGAGAGTCCAGTACTTGGATTTCTATTTTTATTATCATCAGCATTTTAAAAAAAAATACATTTCTAGTCCAAAACTCTGTTTTGGAACTAGAAATTTGTCATTATCATTTTGTAATAAATTTGTAATTGTTCCGCCATGAAGACATTGTAAAAAGCAGACCCCTGGTCTTTTCTCTAGCCAAGATAGCCATATCCCTGCAAGAAGACAACAAAATCATTAGTATCGACCTCGAAAAAGCCAAAGGAAGTTTGTATTTGAAAAAGCCAAAAGTGAAAATTACAAAAACATTTGTAATATGGGTTTGAAGTTTTGAGTTTGATAAAAATCTGATTGAAAATATTTGTGACATGTATAAAAACCAAACAGAAATTTCATTTGAATAATTTCATAACCCCAAGTCGTGTTTGCAAAGTGGAGGGCCGATTTCAGAGTTTTGAAGTGCGTGGGCAGAGTTTTGGGGCTGCGCGACCCACGTTGAGGCAGAGCGACCCACCTGGGCTGCGCGACCCACGCAGAGCCTGCGCGACCCACGCAGACACAGGGTTTTGAAATTTAGTTTGCGCGCCCAGTTTGGCTTGGAATCGACTCAAGCTACCTTCAAACAGGTTTCTATCCATTGTTTGATGTTTTTCAACGCATTTGTGGCATCATGGGTGGTTTCCAATATTCCAATGAAGGATTTAAAACCCCACAGTCATAGTATCATTGTTTTTAGGGTTTGAAATGCAAATGAATGGTGGAAAGAACGTGTTTGTTATCTTAAGGCAGTGATATGGTCAGCCTTCCATATAACATCAAAATCAATTTGCTCTCATACCCATTATACCACTGCAACCATTGCTATTGTTATACCATATGTAAACCCTTTGAGTCACATTGCCCATGTTTGTAATGAGTCACATTACCCAATGTTAAATTATGCTCATGTCTTTGTTTTAAATGGCTCATTGAAACCTTTATGGTCATTACTCATAGACATCCATATTACTATTAATGCCATGCTCTCCTTTGACTAGATGTGTTCAAACTTTTGAAAGTTGCCTGCTCCTATTTGGTCGAAATTTCATTTGCATTCAAAACAGAGAGGGTGCCTTTTTCAGTCCATTTAAAGCTGAGATTTTATCCATAATGTGATTCCTTGATAGTGCTTTGACGATGGGAATATTGGTTGAGTGGTAAACATACATCCTAATTTTGCTTTCACTGCATTCATATCAGTGTACACATTGCCAAAAACTTGATCAGAGATATGTCAGAGACAGAGTCAGAATATGAGCCAGGGTCAGGCAGTGATTCGGTGGCTGAAGGTAATGTGCCACGGGGTTCCCGCAGAGAAAATAGGAGTGGTGATCATTGCAGAGAGGAGCCTACTTCTTTGGCTCGGTTGCAGGCATGTCCATTAGCTATGGATTGTTTTCGGTTCTTGTCATGTTTCAGGTTTTGTGAGATGGTTGTACAAACCCGACCTCATCGTGAATTAGCACGTCTGTTTGTTCTTCATTTACGGGGTGATCGGGTAAACCTTGCTGGGGTTGATTTCATTGTATCACCTTTGACTATTGCTCAAGCCACTGGCATACCGAACATAGGCGAGGAATGGAGCAAGGGTAAGCAGTTAGAGAAGTTTCACTATGAGCCATACATTAAAACTGGATATGTGGCTTACTTGAGCAGAGTTTTTCCATTCAGATTCTTGAGAGATGAGTATGCACCACTCATGAGGCTCATCATTCAGTATTTTAGTTGTGAGGGCAGGTATGCTCGTCTTTTCTCATATCATGTTCGTTTGCTGATTCACTTCACAAGGGTGCGTATGATGAATATTCCGTATTTCATACACCGCAACATAGAGAGGATGGTGACATTTGTGCAGAAGAAGACGAGCCCAGTGCAGCAGTACAAGAGTATATATCATTTCGCTTTGATCAAAATCTTGGTGTCACATCAGTTGGCAGAGCAGGGCATCACTTGGGAGGATTTCATTTCTAGAGACTTTTTCAGAGTGCCACAGCAGCCTCCCGAGGCAGTTTATGATGCAGGAGAGCCCTCACACCAGCCGGACATGCTTGAGGTTGAGCATATCGTCACTCCTTTAGTTCAGACATATCAGCGAGGCCACGGGGCCTTATTTGCAGCGACACGGCGGGTACTATCTCCACGTGAGGTGGAAGGGGTCCTGCCGACTTCATCGACACGGCGAGTATTATCTCCACGTGATGTGGAAAGGGTCTCGCTTTCTTCTCCAGTGCAGGTACAGGTACAAGACAGGGGCAAGAGGCCCATGCATGATGAGGGCCCATCAGGAGGCCGGGACACCGATATGACGGTCATTGATGTTGATACGGGCTCTCCTAGCTCGAAGCTGAGGGAAGTCATCCAGGAGCAAAGGGCCGAGAATGACCAGCTGAAAGACCAATTGCAGAAGGCTCAGTGGGTGATTAACTATTTGGAGCAGCGCAACAAACAGCTTGAGGATGAGCTCACATTTTATGAGGTGCGCCAAATCCGTGAGGACAGGCAGTGGAATCGAAAGAGGCCCGGTGACATGACACCAGCTGACAGAGATACTGTACTCACGCGGGTGAATATACATCTGGAGAAGCTGTTGGAAAAGGCCAACCGAGACAAAGACATGCTTCGCCATATGAAAGGCCATTATTGGGCTCGCATGCATGTTTGCAAAGCGAGAATGAGGATCATGAAGAGGAGGTTGCGCAAGGCACTTCGACGGCGGAAAAGGCCTAATCCACTTCGGATTTTGGCCGAGGCTTCATTGACTGGGCAAGACACGTGATGGAGGACCTCCGCTCCAAATTTGGGCAAATTCGGAGAAATTTTTGTCATTTCCAAATTTTTGGTCTAAAAAACAGGTTTTGCAGCTACGTGGGTCGCGCGCTCATGCGCTCGCATTTTTTTGAGACACTTGCTGGAGGAGATTTTTACATTTTTGGATTTTTCATGGTTAATTATGCATCCTCTGAAGTCAACTTAGCATTTCAACAAAATCTGGATGGTCAAACAACTCAAAAACACCATGAAAACCACCTTGCTGCCACCTTTTGCACCAGCAGGAAGTACCTCTGGGAGAATGAGGTTTTGGAGGGTCAAATCAACTCCAAATTCAGAAATTCCACTTGGGTTGGAAAGTAGACATCCAGGGCTTTCCAACAAGCTATCATGAGCTCAATTTGGATGCCGGGAGCTACCTCAAAATCAGCCTGGAACATGAGCGACCCACGCAGTTCAGGAGCGACCCACCTAGAAATTTTTCTGAATTTTCAGCTGCCAGCTCAGTATTTCGCCTATTATGGACCAGTTTGCTTATGGATAGAATTTTTGGGTTTTTATGATGTAAATTCATGTTTGATATGTAACTTTGGCTTGTTTTTATCTCTTCTAGAAGATTCACTCTCAAATGAGTAAAAAATCATGTAATGGATCAGTTTCCACTCTTTTAGAGGCAAGTGGTTAGCTGCCTAGATTGTAGTTCCATGATTAAAATTGGTTGAAACTGATCCCTGAAGAGGGAATTCGACCCCTAGAGGTGGGGAAAGGTGTTAGAGTGATCTATATATTGTAATTTCTCAATCATTTTCAGAGGTTGGAGAGGTTGGACTCTTGGGATACTTTTGATACTATTGTACATACTTTTCATATTTTGGCTAAGGAAAGATCGGGGGTTTTGCGGCACTTGTTGGGATCCTTGTGGTGTTCTGTTCTTGATGATGTTTCTCCTTTGTTTACTGTAAGTTTCTTCATGTTTAATGTTGCCATCCTTTCATTATGCTTCTGAACTAAATTGAATGAGTGAAATAAGGTTGAATCCATTGTTTACAGTGCTTAGCCTTTGAATTCGGTTAGTTCTATATGTTTTCAGCTGTTTGGAGAGGATCCAAGTTCTTCTTTGCCCTCTTCAGCTCCTCGTCGGTCTAATCTATCCATAAATCCAATTTAAAGCATCAAGATCATCACCTACCTCGCCCCAGCTTTGAACTCTGCAAAGGTCTGACCTTATCCCCGGACCCAAAACTTGTTTTCCCATTTCTCCAGCGAAAACCCAAAAAACCAAAAATCAAACATACATATCTCTTTACTAGCCTAAAATCAGTTCCTATTGTAAGTCATCTCGCATCCTATTGCTTATTTTCTCGAGATTGACGGAGAGAGCCCTCTCCTGTCCTCGTAGGGCTAGCTACGAGGCTGAGCGTGGTTTGATGTAGCCTTGAGTTTTACTTCATTTCAGCCTGAGGTAGATTTGAGTGCTAACAGTTTTATCTTGAGGGATGATACTGCACAATTTGCAATTCAAGAGGTATGGATGAGGCTAGGTCACTTGGTTGGGGAGTTTTCGATATTTGGCTAACTGTGGGATAAATGAAGATTATGTGAAAATTGATAAAAAATGACTACGATCACACAATTAGAACAGTTAATGACACAACATATATCATCCAAAACACATGAAAAACATACTTCCCTCAGTGCGACAACTTACGACAAGTGGTACACTAAAGATGCACTTTGAAATGACCATGACGACACTTGTGTGACAGTAATTAAAACTTTGGAAATGAGTGTGAAAGATGCTTGCATGGTAATATCAACTCGTTTACACAAAGATAACCCCTTGAAACACTAGAACTAGCTTTTGGGCTATGTGTGACACTTAACATGCGAAAATATGACACTTTGATTTTCTTGCAAATGGGACCAAAACACTTAGAGAAAACATATGTAATAAGGCATAATTATTGTGAAGACAATATGAAAGATCATGGAGGCTTCGAAATTTTGGTGCATGCAAAAATTTTGGAGGTTGTTGTAGTAGCCAAAATACTTGGTGACACATTGGTAGAGTTCCAAATTCTTTGTCTAGGTTGACTATTTAATGCAGGGTATAGTTCTTTAGGAATTATTGATTCATTGTGGAGATTCCTTTAGTTTCCCCACTAAGGTTCTGTCAAAGAACATGATATTAATAATGTTGATAAGGTTATTATTATTAGACTCAACAAGACCATTTCCCTGTGGATAGTAATTAGGAGAATGTTTCAATACAATGCCATTTTACAATTAAAAATAATATAATCTTAACAATGAAAAGTGTGTTTCATTGTAAAAAAAGTGAAGTAGGAACACCAAACTTGAAAATGGTATATTGCTTGAGTAAGTTGATGACTTCCTGATCATTCACTTGTTTGAGTGGAACCAATTTTTTCCACCACGTGAAGTAATCCATGGCAGTGATATTGTAGTAGTGTTTCTTCGATGAGTGCGGAAAAATTTCACCGATGAAATCTAGGCCCCATTGTTGAAATGGTTCATCCACAACGATAGGTTGCAACAGGGCGAATGACTTATTTCCTCGTTTGGCACACTTTTGACAGACCAAACACTTGTAGGCATATGCATGAGCATCCTTGAAAAATGTGGAACAATAAAAACTGGCCCGCATAACTTTGTACGCCATTTTGTCACCCACGAAGTGTTCCCTGACTGGTCCATCGTTGAGATCACATGAGACTTTCTCTAAATCACATGTTTCCAAGAATATGAGCAATAATCCATTATACTACTTTATGAAAAGCACCACTTGCACCAATTGGTAAGATAATTCTTTCAATATGACTACTCTCTTCTTCCATGTGGATAAATGAGAGGGAAAAGTGTCGTGCTCAAGATACTGGGGCACATCCGCATACTAAGAGTTTGTGATGGTTGTGGGGGGAGCTCGCTCATCATTATACATCTTGATTTCCTGCTCCCATTTGGATGAATCATTTTCTGTTGCATCCATCACTTTTGCTGCTATCCAACATAGACCATGGCCCTTGATAGTGTGAAATAGTTTGAATTATAAGTCATACTCTTGCAGATAAATCATCCAGTTTTCTCTTCTCTCACCCAACTCATTTTGGACAAACAACGATCTGACTGCTGGGTTCATAACAAAGATAATGCAATGATTCTTCAAGAGATAGGGCCGAAAGTTCTTTAACACCTTGTAGAATGCATACGCCTACTTATCAATGGCATGATAGTTCATTTCAGGCCCTTCTAGGATACATCTCATAAAGATATTGGCTGTTCATTATTTTGATAATATTTCTGCATAAGTACTGTTGTTCAATATTTAACGTAAGTCATTAGTTTACTGAAAGGTGATAAGTCATGCATCGAACATTATATCAAATGGTGAAATACTTGAAGAGTTGGTCGAAGTGAAACTAAGTAAGAGAAGGCACGTGCCTAAAAGCTAGAAGCGGAAATAATACGAAGGCTGAGGTATAAAGTAAAAAGGGGTAGCAGAAATATAAAAGGTGAAATTATGTGGTACGAAGAGCGCAGAACAAATATATTAAAATAATTGCCGCTTTTTGAATATGCACACAAGGGAATTTCTGCGAGGGTCAAGCAGGGAGAGAGGGAAAAGACCCATACCCCCCCGGAATTGTGATAAAGTGACGTGGTGGGGACCCAAGGCCAGAATGAGGTGGCAATGCCTGAGCACGAAGTATGGTGATGTGGCAAACACAATGTGGGCCCTTACGACTGGTAGGGTATGTATTCAATTCGCTTTGTGAATGATATGTTTCAAAGTATCAAATGGTGTTACACGACAGAGAGGTAAGGTAAAGTTCGTAGGTAAGATGGTACTGAGGCCCGTACCAGTATTAAACGCGGCACGCGGTGTTCGCCTCTCCCCAACCAACACCCAATCCCTACATGCCGCGTGCCCCACTTTAAGTGTCCTTACGACACTTGCCCTACTTATTTCACCTCTACCCGTTTTCACCTCAGAATTACCAGTCTCAGGTAGCAGTTTCCCGTATTTTACTGCAGTAAAAGTCTCAGGTCTTCTAGTTACGGTATATACAAAGTGGGAACAAGTTCCAGGTCTAACCAATCATCACCAGACTACCCCCGCGTCACTTTCCCAAGCAAATTTACCTACTGTACAGGTACTCCGTCCCTTTCATTCCCTCTGTTTTCCTTTCGTTTCTCTTTTCAGATTTCATATGTCAGTCATGGGAAGGGGGACACCTAAGAAAAACTAACCAGAAACTCCCCAGGTCCCAGAAACCAGAAACCCTCCCGGGTTCGAGACTTTCATTGACCAGCAAGCTGGAATCTGCAATCACCAATACCCTTTCCCCATTAGCAGTATAAGGCCTGAGCTTTTTTCACGTCATGTTCATAATAGGGATCGATACCGGGTGGTTGTGTCAGGATTTTACCATCAGATTACCCCCCCAGTTTTCCCGGTGGTCGAGTTCATCTACTGGCTTAGAGACACCTACGATGAAAACCGAGGCACGTTTACCTCCACTCAGGGAAACCAGATTTTCTCCCTTTCACCCGACGTCATCAAGCAAGCCCTCCGTTTTCCCACCAGCGCCACCTACACTGCTTTTAGCGAAGAATATTTAACTTCCCAGTTTACCAAATCGCCATGGGAGCATCAAAAAAGCTTCATTTCTTCTTTTTCCAGCAGCCAGGATACCACCCTTCCCGGTACGGAACTCCTCCCATTAAACCTGTTTATGGAGGAAGTGCAACCCATCCTCGCTCTCATTGTGGGTCTGTTAGGTGTAGGCAGGTTGGGGGAAACTTCCAAAGTATGTGTTTTCTTTCTGTGGTTAATGTCGCAGAAGGGGGTTGTCCTAGATATCCCGGGTTACTTATCTGCCAGCATCCACACCCAGTTCCAAGAGCTTCCCGAAACCAGTCATTTTCATTTTTGTTCATTGGTGTTCTATCTTTTCTTGTATCAGCATGCTGATAGGTTCGAGCGTTTGGGCTTGGATAGGGTATACGAGGTCAATTCTCAGCCCCAACCTATTTTTGACTGGAACTCTGGAGTGCGCAAATTGCCAAAAGGGGTGGGTTACTCTAGTTTCTTGAACGATTTCATGTCCATTGCTTACACCATCATTCATGGTTCGCCCTCACCTAGGGTTTTTTCTAAAATGAAGAACTGGCTGCAAGCTGGTAAAATCCAGAGCACCGGGGACTGGTATCTCTCTGATAATTATACTGAAATTCGGGTCTATGGAGCCTAGGTCGCCCCTTACCTGCTACCGGTGTTTCCCGCCCGAAGAGTTTATGCTCTGGAGTATATTCGGCAAACCCTCAAGGCTGACTAGCTCCACTTTGTCCCTGCTAAGAAAGGTTACATACTGAGGCTTCCTACCCAAATCGGCCCGTTCGTCGTGAATTCAAGACACACCCTTCCCATTGTTGAAAAGCTATTGCAGGTTATGGACCTAAGACAGGGGAAGACTTGGGCCTATGATCCCCGGGAGATTATTTCAAACAGAAGAAATATGAATCGGTCTGCACCTTATGTACATGAACCAAGACCGTTTATAGAGTGGAAGGCTAACATGGAAATTTGGCCTTTGGTTTCTCAGATGGAGACAGATTCATCTACCACAGGGGAAGAGGAAGGCATCAAAAAAGGTCAAGAAGAAGAAGTCGGTCCTTCAGGAATAGGTTCTCCCCCTCGTAAAAAATAGAAAACAGTCTCAAGTGAAGCCGAAATTATAGGAGAGGAACAGCTGCTTGAACCGTTCATACCATATGCGCCACTTGACAGCAGCAAGGCCGGAATCAAAGTGTTGAGGGATAGCACCACATCCTCCGACTTCACTAAGGTTTCACAGGCCATGGGGGACTATACTTCACCAGTGGCAGCCAAAAGGATCAAGAAAAATAGGATAATCAGAGATAAACACAAAGCTGAGCTAGAGGGGTATGTAGAAAAGTATCACACCAGGATTTCCGCCACCATGAATGTGGATACTAAGCATCTGGTATTGTCTATGGCCGAAGCCCTTTTGGACCCTGATACAGACACCACTAGCTATCGGGTACTCCAACATGCAATTGACATGACTAAGGTGCCAGCAACTGATATGTGTAACCTATTTCAGGTTGTAGCTGATATGATAAAGGATGAGGTAATGCAGGCTACCATTGCGCTGAGGAAACTCGAGAAAAAGCATGAACAGATGAGGACTACCATGAAGAATGAGCAGGAAAGTACCCGCGCCCAGGAAAATCAAATACGCGGTCTCCAGGATCAAATCAAAGGGAAAGACACTGGGGAAACAAACCCGCAGGGCTTTTTAATAGACCAATTGTGGAAGGAAGTTACCTCACTGAAAAGCAAAGCCCACATGCCAGCCTCCCAGCATGTGCAGACAGCCGAGTTGGCACAAGTAGAGAAAGAGAAAAGGGAATTGGCCGGCACCTTGTCACAAGAAAGAGAAGAGAAGGAGAAGTTGGCAGGAACAATCGCTACTCTTCAGAGTAGGTTGACAGAGCTACAGAACACTTGGGACACGCACAGCTGTGCACCACCTACAACGCCACCTGAGACGAGTTCACTTTCAGAAAAGCTGGACGCAGCGAAAGCTGCAAATGACATACTGGAGAAACAGGCTTCCACTATAAGGCAAAGGATCACGGATTTGGAAAAATCCCTGTCAGAGAATACCAGAAGGATAGAAGCATTGCAGAAAGAAATTGAACAGGAAAAGAAAATGAGGGCTAACCAGCAGAAGACTATAAATGATCTCAACGCACGCCTAAAAGGTAACCTCACTCTCAGAGAGGGTAGAAAGATTATTTGGTCTAAGATCATTTTAGTTGTAACAGAGCAATGGGAATTCCTGCAAGTCATCGAGGAGATGAAATCTTCAGCACTCTATCTCAGAAGGTGATTTCAGGAAGGGGATCTCGATTTAGTCAATAGAGCTCAGCGTGCCAGAGAGTATGTGTCATTCTTGAAAGGGCTGAGAGCTAACGAAGCAGAGAAACACGGCATAGTCAGCTGGCACAAAGAGGCCTTGGAATGTAAGAAAATCATTGATAAGGAATCAACTCGCGTCGTGGCTTCGAAGGCCTTGCAGCAGTTGATATATAGCGTGGACCAGTTTGATGCAGTTTGGGTCGAAATTACGACAGCAGGGCTTCCGACGTGCTGGGACTCCACCAACCCTTCTATGCTGTGACCATTACCGGAATATGAAGCATGCCTAAAGCAAGAAAGGGAACGAATAGATGTCCTGTCAGATAAAACCACCCGGCTCAAGGTCGAAACCATGATCACATCACTGCGCCCAGAGTTTGCTCTCCTTCACTTGTTAAAACATAAAGTCCTTACTAAGGCAAATCCGAGCGATCTCACTGAGGCTTTCATCAGGGTAGAAGGATTTGCAATGATGCCTGAGCCTGCCGCGGATAGTCAGCAGAGGTGCGCCCAGTTCGTTAGCCAAATTTCCAGTTCATCCGCAAACGCGCCGCCACCAGTATCAGCAACAGCCTCGACCCCTTCTCACAAATGATGCATTGTTATTTCATGATTCGGCCCTCGCGGCCTTTTTACTTTTTACTTTTTTAACTTAGTTAGTCTTTTTAAGTTAAGGTGGAATTTATATTTCACCACAACAATTTACTTTTACTCAGACTGTTACTTAATTTTGGTTTTAAAATGGCCGAGCGCTTAACATCAAAGGATGAGAGGTTTTTATCCCTCATCATGATTTTGGTTACTTGGACAAGGACTTCTAACAAACTCCTAGCATGCGATGAAGATATTTTTCCAAAATATCTTCTCGCCCATGTAGAGAAGTTTCTATATAAACAAGAATAGCAGAAAACACCAGGTTCCAGATTTTTTCAGAAAAATATGCTGTAAGAAGATTTTGTATGTATTTTTGTTTAACTCTTGCAAGAAGGTTCAGAGCTTGTTGGGTTTCAATGAAGAGAAGTTTTGTCTGTAAGGAAGATTCTAGCCTTTGATACTTAATATAATGTAACTTCCTCTTTACGTGTTGATCAATTGTCTGTCTTATCTCATCTGTTTCTCCTGTATCATGTTTTGGAATGCGAGCAGCTCATTGATTTTAATGTGAACTTATCCTAGATGATACTTATGTTGGAATCAATCTAGCTCTTTAAATATGGCTCATGCATGATATTTTATTCCATTCTCACTGCACCCATACTTCTGCTATATTGGCTTCAAGGCGATGTTATTTTGGAATACGCTATTATTATGAATGGTTTCTTGAATAGATAAGCCCATTAAATGGTGATATGTGTGTCCGGATATTATCTAGGCGACAACTGATATTTTCTCATTCTTTCTTACATAGTGAACATCTGAAAATGACTTATCTCTGTTAAGCATTGTTGAATTGGCCTTCTTTACAGTGAACTGTCTTTAAGTTGTCTGGTTCCTTTGCGTAAGAGTTTTACACTTTGTCTTTGCAATATGCCTCTTACGTGTCCAACTTTTGAAATTTTTGGTCCCATTCGAGTTGAACTCCCTGTTTATGAATAGAAAGCATGAGAGCTCCATCCTGCTAGTTGTCCCTGTCATATTACATTAATTTTTCTCTCTGCTGTTTAAGATGTCCTAGGCACTGGTCTTTCACAACTCAAGGCTGTCTCTAGGATTGACAACATCTTTTTGGCACCGTTGCCGGGGAACGAAGTTGATGAAAAATTGAAATTGCTGGGCCTCGACAAAACCCTATTTCACTCTTCAATTAGATGAGCATGGAGAGTTGAGAGTTTTATATCCCTCACTTTGGCGACTCCACATTCATTTTCCCTGCTAAATCTCTTTGCAGTCCTGGCTCCTCGGAAGCCACACCTTAGGTCAGATACTTCTCAGCCAAAGACACCCTCTGTGTCTGACCCAGAAATAATTTTACATAGAAGAAGCTGGAGGGGGAGACCATTTGTTCATACTGAGATTCCACCACTCTCTATAGAAGACCTTCCTTCTTCCTCTTCTCAGGTTGCCCAATTGCAAGATTCTAACTCCGCTCTGGGTGAAACCGGTTATTACTCAGACTATTTACCCTCGGGAAACCTTCGAGTCAAGGACGAGGTTGAGTCAATAGATACCACCTGTTATAATTTTCATCCCACTCCAGAGGCTGAAGAAGTTAAATAATTCACAGAGATATCTGCTGTTAATACTCCACCCCTGTCTCCATCCTCTCAAGCCGCTGTTCACTATATTCCTATCATCATCCACACCACACTTCCACCTACCCCCCCACTTACTCACCAAGCCCTCTTGTTACCTCCACCTCCTCCTCCAATGGCTAATGTCCCTGGCTTCCTAAAAAACAGATATGCTCCTCTGGAGCTACCTGCAGTATTAAATGACATGCCGCAAGATTATTTAAAGATTCTGCCCAGATTCAGTGGTGAGAATGAGATTTAAGCCTAGAAACATATCGAAGTATTTTGCTCTTTTGCAGAGAATTTCAATGTGGAACATCTGGACGTAGTCCTAAGGCTGTTTGTGCAATCCTTAGATGGGGAAGCTAGAAAGTGGTTCAAGACACTTGGAGCTCGTTCTGTCACTACATGGGAGGGAATGGAGGATAATTTCCTCAAAAAATGGGGAGAAAAGAAAGATCATGGTAATATTCTTACTGAATTCAATACTCTAAAAAAGAAACATAATGAAGGGGTGTCAGAGTTTATTAAAATATTTAACAAATTGTACCTAAGTCTCCCCACCGACATGAAGCCTCACCAGACCGCTGCCAAGGTTATTTTTGTGGCAGCTTTTGATTCTGAATCTGGTTTCTCCTTGAGAGAAAGGAAGCCAGCCACTCTGGATGATGCACAGACTGGCGAATTGGAGATAGAAGAAAATTTTGCCTCTACTGGAAAATCCAAAGGGAAACACGAACATGATGCTAGAAGAAGGGGAAAAGAGGAAGTATCCACCTCAAGCCAAGACAAAGATTCGGCTAATGACAAGATCGAAGAAATGAACAAGATGATCAAGAATCTCTCAAGTAAGCTGATCAAGCTTGAGATGGAGGCCAAGAATTCACCCCCAAAGAATTTCCAAAATGCTCCAAACAGAGGATTCAATCCTCAATACAGAAAGCCACCCTTGCAGATACTACAGAGGGGACAGAAGGAGCAGCAAGATTAGGTACCGCATCCTCTATACTTGGAGGGGCAAGTAGAGGGTTCCACTGAAGACCTTGCCTACGAACAAGAGGAGGCATGCCTTGTTTTCTCAAACAGTAATGACATGGAATGTCCTGTACATGGAAGTGACGAAGAGGAAGTACAAGCTCACTCAGAAGTGAAGGCCAATGAAGATACCGAAGAGCCTGAGATTGATGACTACTGCAAGCAGTTCGTTGATTTCATGCAAGCTCAGTTCAATAGAAGATATGACCTCAGGTCCTCCAGAAAGATAACTCACACTCAAGAGCAAGAGGAAGACACACCGCAAGAAGAGACACCTGCTCAGAAAGAGGCAATTCCTAAGCAGATCCTGGACAAAGGTAAGAGGCCTCTTAACCAATCTCTACAATCTGATACTCCAATGCGTTCATCTTCGCAAGTAACTGCGCCCCCTAAGGTCAAGCCCATCATAAAAGAAGTTAAGCCTCCCCTCCAAAGCAAAGATTCAAAAGAAAAAGAAGTGTCAATAGATAAGTCTTCATCTGTCTTTAGTTTACAAAGAGAACTTGAAAAAGTGAAAATCCCAGTTCCCTTGACTGAGCTATTGAAACAGCCAGCATATCAGTCCCAAGTCACATCCTTCATGCTTCCTCCAGAAGTAACACACATTCCAGATAGTCTCAACCTGCAAGAAGAAAGGCCTATGGTTGTTTTTGGCCCACATGTAGAGGAATTGGATGCCACCACTCCCCCTTTTTATGTGTCTTTAGTAATACATGACCTGCTCCTGCATAACTGCATGTTAGATTTAGGAGCCTCTCATAATATTTTACCCCTTTCAGTCATGGAGCAACTAGGACTACAGATTAGCCGCCCATACAAAGACCTTTACTCATTCGACTCCAAAAGAGTTAAGTGCCTAGGCATGATAAAAGATTTGGTGGTTAACCTGGCCCAAATCCCAGCGAAAAGTGTGGTGATGGATATAGTGGCGGCGGACATTCCAGCTCACTTTGGCATGCTACTGTCAAGATCTTGGGGAACCAAAATTGGTGGATCAATCAAGCTAGACCTAACCTATGCCACTATTCTGGTATTTTGGGGTCAAGAGAGGAGGCTGTATCGGGAAACCAGATTTGTCAAGACAGTTACTAAAGTAGATGATTCAGTAAATTCTCCAGTTTATAGCAGGGAGGGGGATTTCTCATTTTTAATGCTGGAGGAAGATCAGGAGTACGCACATGAACCATCCTTTTGCCAGATTAAGACAGAACAGTTCATAGAAAGCCCTAAATCAGAAATATGGACGCTTCACTTTGATGGAGCCAACTCCAGGGAAGGAAATGGAGCCGAGGTGTTGTTGATTTCGCCTGCAGGATGATGGGTGCCTTTATCTTTCAAGCTAGAGTATGAAGCCACAAATAACGTGGCCGAATATGAAGCACTCCTACTAGGTTTGCAGACAGCCAGGAGTATGAACATACAAAGTTTAAAAGTTTTGGGAGATTCGGAACTAGTAGTCAGGCAGGTGAGAAATCAGTTCCAAGCTAAACATCCTAAGCTGAGAGCCTATAGGAACGAAGTTTGGGATCTGGTGGAGAAATTCTTCTTGGAATTTAATATCCAGTTCATGCCTCGAGAGAAAAATAGAGTGGCAGACTCCTTAGCAGCGGCTGCCAGTACTTTTCAGCCACCTCAGAATCCTCTCTTGAGATATGAGATTGAGGTACGATATAGACCATCGATCCCAGAAAATATCAAACATTGGTAGGTGTTTGAAGACGATGAGAAAGTCAAGAGATTCTTGGAAACAGTCGAGGAGTTCTCCAACATGGAGATTGATATTTGTGAAGAAGTGGAGACTGAAGACATTACTGGAGAGAAGTGGGAAGAAAAATTAGCTGCCCATAAATTTCTATAGCTGAAAGGGAATGTCATTCCCCAAGGATTAGTACCTTTAGAAAGGCTTTTTAACAAGAACGATGTTCCGTTGTAGCCAAACAAAGTTATAGAAGAAAACCAGGTGGAGGACCTGAATCTAGGCACAGAGGCTGACCCTAAAATCGTGAAGCTATCTAAAAAGGTCCAGGAAGAATATAAACAGTTGTATCAGAACTTATTTCAGTCCTACAAGGATGTGTTTGCTTGGTCTTATCAAGACCTAAAAACCTTCGATGTCAGCATTATGCAGCATAAGATTCCACTGAAGGGAGATGCAAAGCCGCATAAGCAAAATCTTAGACAGATAAATCCACTATTGCTACCTTCTATTGAGAAAGAAATTAAGAAACTGATGAAGGCTAAAATCATTGTACCATTGAGGTACTCTGAGTGGGTAGCAAATCTAGTCCCTGTACGGAGGAAGAATGGAGAAGTAAGACTATGTGTTGATTTTAGGAACCTGAATAGGGCTTCATTGAAAGATAATTACCCACTGCCCAAGATGGATCACATATTGCAGAAAGTGGTAGGGGCTTCCCGAATGTCGATGATGGATGGTTTCTCTGGGTATAATCAGGTAGCTGTGTTGCCAGAAGATCAAAAGAAGACGGCCTTCAGCACTCCATGGGGAACGTTTATGTATGCCAGAATGCCTTTTGGGCTGATTAACGTAGGGGCCACTTTCCAGAGGGCCATGGATATTGCTTTTATTGGAGAACAGGACGAGTTCGTGGTGGTATATCTGGACGACATTACTGTGTTTTAAAAGGATGATGCCGAGCACATAGAACACCTGCGCAGAACCTTTGAGAAGTGTAGAAAGTATGGCCTCTCCCTTAACCCACAGAAGTCTTTGTTTGCATTAGAAGAGGGCAAGCTCTTGGGACACATTGTAAACAAAGATGGAGTAAAGATAGACCCTAAAAGAGTGGAAGTCATAAACGACATTGCCTTGCCCAGAAACAAGAAGGAAGTTCAGGTGTTCCTAGGACGTATAAACTTCGTAAGGAGGTTCATCCCTAACTATGTTGAGATAGTTAGGCACATAAATGATATGCTAAAGAAGAGCAATGAGGTGAAATGGTCACCAGAGTCGAGAGAAGCATTTTCCAGAATTAAAAATGCTTTCGCTAAAGCCCCTGTGTTAGCCGGGCCAGATTATGCCAAACCGTTTATGATCTTCTCCTTCGCATCCCCTCATACAGTAGCTGGAGTTTTGTTGCAGAAAAACGAAGAGGGGTATGAACAGCCTATTGCCTTTTTTAGTCAGGTGCTTTGGGATGCTGAGCTGAAATATAACATATTAGAGAAGCAAGCGTACGCTCTGGTGAAGTCTCTCAAAGCTTTCCGTATGTATGTTTTGCAGTCCCATGTCATTGCATTTTTTCCTACAGCAGGTGTTAAAGACATTCTTATCCAGGGGGACAGTGAAGGAAAAAGAGGAAAATGGATAGCCAAAATACAGGAATATGAGCTAGATATCCGTCCTACCAAATTAATCAAGGGGCAAGGTTTAGCCAAGATCCTCTCTGAATCGAATTGCCAGGCCTTGGGTATCAATTTGTCTATGACAGCAAATGAAGATTCTGGAGCAAAGGAGGAAGCACAGGGAATAGAAATAGCCTCCCAGAAGATACATATGAAGTACCTTATCAGCCCATGGTACAAAGAGATGGTAGAGTACCTTCTAACCCTCAGTTGCCCACCCAGTTGTGACAAAAATAAGTACAGATCACTGAGGTTGAGGTTGCAAAAGTATATCATTGCGAACGGTTGGTTGTATTGGCGAGACCCCTCCGGTATCCTACTCCTGTGTCTTACAGAAGAAGAGGTGGAGAATATAATGGCTGAGTTTCATGAAGGAATTTGTGGAGGCCATTACAGTTGGAGGGCTACTGCTCACAAGATTCTGAAGGCTGGTTTTTTCTGGCCTAAACTATTTGGAGATGTGTTCACTCGAGTTAGAGCCTGTGAGAAGTGCCAAAGGTTCGTAGAGAGACAGAAGCTCGCGCCTCTCCTCATGATACCAGTCCATGTAGATGAGCCATTCCAATAGTGGGGAATTGACTTCATCGGAGAAATACACCCCCCAATCCAGCGGTCAGCATAGGTGGATATTGACCGCCACAGACTATTTTACCAAATGGGTGGAAGCTATACCTGCTAGGAATGCAACTGATGCTGTGGTAATAAAATTCATGGAGGAACACATCATATCCAGATTTGGTTGTCCTGCTAAGATAGTAACCGACAACGCACAAGCCTTTAAATCCACCAAATTCGTCAACTTCTATCAGCAGTATAATATTGCACTGAGTCTATCTATGGCTTATTATCCCCAAGGGAACGGCCTTGCAGAGTCTTCAAATAAAACTCTAGTCCGAGCACTAAAGAAGACTATCAACGAGAATCAGAAGAATTGGGATTCTCAGCTGAAATTCGCTCTGTGGGCAAACCGAATTACTAGCAAGAGGGCAACTAGGAAGTCTCCATACGAACTAGTTTATGGGAGAGCAGCAGTTTTTCTTGTGCAGCTAGCTTTACCAGTAGCTCGGTTCATGCAAGAAAATTAGGAGGAGCCTGATGATGTAACTAGGAGGATTAATCAGTTGGTGGAGCTAGAAGAAACACGAAATCAGGTGAGTCAGAAGCTGATCGAATATCAGGAGAAAATGAAGGATCTTTTTGACCAACATGCCAAAGACAGAAATTTATAGGTGGGAGATCTGGTGCTTAGATGGGACATTAGAAGGGCAGATAGAGAGAAGCACGGAAAATTCGATCCCCTCTAGTTTGGCCCTTTCAAAATTGTAGAACAAGGTGGCAACAATACTTTTAGGTTAGAGAATTTGCATGGAGATTTACTGGACGCCCTTGTTAATGGTCAATTCCTCAAGCTTTATTTCCAGTACTGATCTGGGCCGAGAAAGCCTGATGTACCATATTGTATATTTTTTCCTGTTTTTAAGCGTTGTTTGAATAATGTGTGTTTGTTGATGAATCATGAAGAGAAGAGGCAAAGAGTCCAAAGGGATGAGAAGTGGCGTTCACAGAATACAAATAGGTGGTCTGCGTAGTTCTCGACACATTCAAGGATGAACGTGCCGTCCCCAGGTGGAGCCAATGTTGTTCAATATTTAACGTAAGTCATTAGTTTACTGAAAGGTGATAAGTCGTGCATTGAACATTATATCAAATGGTGAAATACTTGAAGAGTTGGTCGAAGTGAAACTAAGTAAGAGAAGGCACGTGCCTAAAAGCTAGAAGCGGAAATAATACGAAGGCTGAGGTATAAAGTAAAAAGGGGTAGCAGAAATATAAAAGGTGCAATTATGTGGTACGAAGAGCGCAAAACAAATATATTAAAAGAATTGCCACTTTTTGAATATGCACACAAGGGAATTTCAGCGGGGGTCGAGCAGCGAGAGAGGGAAGAGACCCATACCCCCACGGAATTGTGATAACGTGACGTGGTGGGGACCCAAGGCCAGAATGAGGTGGCAATGCCTGAGCACGAAGTATGGTGACGTGGAAAACGCAATGTGGGCCCTTACGACTGGTAGGGTATGTATTCAATTCGCTTTGTGAATGATATGTTTCAAAGTATCAAATGGTGTTACACGACAGAGAGGTAAGGTAAAGTTCGTAGGTAAGCTAGTACTGAGGCCCGTACCAGTATTAAACCCGGCACGTGGTGTTCACCTCTCCCCAACCAACACCTAATCCCTACATGCCGCGTGCCCCACTATCAGTGTCCTTATGACACTTGCCCTACTTATTTAACCTCTACCCGTTTTCACCTCAGAATTACCAGTCTCAGGTAGCAGTTTCCCGTATTTTACTACAGTAAAAGTCTTAGGTCTTCCAGTTACAATATATACAAA
Source organism: Pinus albicaulis (assembly GCA_034641835.2). NCBI lineage: Eukaryota > Viridiplantae > Streptophyta > Pinopsida > Pinales > Pinaceae > Pinus > Pinus albicaulis. The sequence continues at coordinate 909,280,017 of CM076580.1, read as the reverse complement.
GTGGGAACAAGTGCCAGGTTTAACCAATCATCACCAGACTACCCCCGCGTCGCTTTCCCAAGCAAATTTTCCTATTGTACAAGTACTCCGTCCCTTTCATTCCCTCTGTTTTCCTTTTGTTTCTCTTTTTTGATTTCATATGTCAGTCATGGGAAGGGGGACACCCAAGAAAAATGAACCAGAAACTCCCCAGGTCCGAGAAACCAGAAACCCTTCCGGGTTCAAGCCTTTCATCGACCAGCAAACTGGAATCTGTGATCACCAATACCCTTTCCCCATTAGCAGTATAAGACCTGAGCTTTTTTTGCATCATGTTCATAATAGGGATCGATACTGGGTGGTTGTGTCAGGCTTTTACCATCAGATTACCCCCCAGCTTTCCCGGTGGTCGAGTTCATCTACTGGCTCAGAGACACCTACGATGAAAACCGAGGCACGTTTACCTCCGCTTAGGGAAACCATATTTTCTCCCTTTCACCCGACGTCATCAAGCAAGCCCTCCGTTTTCCCACCAGCGCCACCTACACTGCTTTCAGCGAAGAAGCTTTAACTTCCCAGTTTACCAAATCACCATGGGAGCATAAAAAAAGCTTCATTGCTTCTTTTTCCAGCAGCCAGGCTACTACCCTTCCCGGTACGGAACTCCTCCCATTAACCCTGTTTACGGAGGAAGTGCAACCCATCCTCGCTCTCATTGCGGGTCTGTTAGGTGTAGGCGGGTTGGGGGAAACTTCCAAAGTATGTGTTTTCTTTCTGTGGTTAATGTCTCAGAAGGGGGTTGTCCTAGATATCCTGGGTTACTTATCTGCCAGCATCCACACCCAGTTCCAAGAGCTTCCCGAAACCAGTCATTTTAGTTTCTGTTCATTGGTGTTCTATCTTTTCTTGTATCAGCATGCTGATAGGTTCGAGCGTTTGGGCTTGGATAGGGTATACGAGGTCAATTCTCAGCCCCGACCTATTTTTGACTGGAACTCTGCAGTGCGCCAATTGTCAAAAGGGGTGGGTTACTCTAGTTTCCTGAACGATTTCATGTCCATTGCTTACACCATCATTCATGGTTCGCTCTCACCTAGGGTTTTTCCTGAAATGAAGAACTGGCTGCAAGCTGGTAAAATCCAGAGCACCGGGGAATGGTATCTCTCTGATAATTATACTGAAATTTGGGTCTATGGAGCCGAGGTCGCCCCTTACCTGCTACCGGTGTTTCCCGCCCGAAGAGTTTATGCGCTGGAGTATATTCGGCAAACCCTCAAGGCTGACCAGCTCCACATTGTCCCTGCTAAGAAAGGTTACATACTGAGGCTTCCTACCCAAATCGGCCCGTTCATCGTGAATTCAAGACATGCCCTTCCCATTGTCGAAAAGCTATTGCAGGGTATGGACCTAAGACAGGGGAATACTTGGGCCTATGATCCTCAGGATATTATTTCAAACAGAAGAAAGAGGAATCGATCCGCACCTTATGTACATGAACCAAGACCGTTTATAGAGTGGAAGGCTAACATGGAAATTTGTCCTTTGGTTTCGCAGATGGAGACAGATTCATCTGCCATAGGGGAAGAGGAAGGCATCAACAAAGGCCAAGAAGAAGAAGTCGGTCCTTCAGGAACATGTTCTCCCCCTCGTAAAAAATAGAAAACAATCGCAAGTGAAGCCGAAATTATAGGAGAGGAACAACTGCTTGAAACGTTCATACCATATGTGCCACTTGACAGCAGCAAGGCCGGAATCAAAGTGTTGAGGGACAACACCACCTCCTTTGACTTCACTGAGGTTTCACAGGCCATGGGGGACTATACTTCACCAGTGGCAGCCGAAAGGATCAAGAAAAATAGGATAATCATAGATAAACACAAAGCTGAGCTGGAGGGGTATGCAGAAAAGTATCACACCAGGATTTCCACCACCATGAATGTGGATACTAAGCATCTGGTATTGTCTATGGCCGAAGCCCTTTTGGACCCTGATACAGGCACCACTAGCTACCGGGTACTCCAACATGCAATTGACATGACTAAGGTGCCAGCAACTGATATGTGTAACCTATTTCAGGTTTTAGCTGATATGCTAAAGGATGAGGTAATGCGGGCTACCATTGCACTGAGGAAACTCGAGAAAAAGCATGAACAGATGAGGACTACCCTGAAGAATGAGCAGGCAAGTACCCGCGCCGAGGAAAATCAAATACGCGGTCTCCAGGATCAAATCAAAGGGAAAGACACTAGGGAAACAAACCCGCAGGGATTTTTAATAGACCAATTGCGGAAGGAAGTTACCTCACTGAAAAGCAAAGCCCACATGCCAGCGTCCCAGCATGTGCAGACAGCCGAGTTGACACAAGTAGAGAAAGAGAAAATGGAATTGGCCGGCACCTTGTCACAAGAAAGAGAAGAGAAGGAGAAGTTGGCAGGAACAATCGCTACTCTTCAGAGTAGGTTGACAGAGCTACAGAACACTTGGGACATGCACAGCTATGCACTAGCTACAACGCCACTTGAGACGAGTTCACTTTCAGAAAAGCTGGACGCAACGAAAGCTGCAAATGACATACTGGAGAAACAGGCTTCCACTGCAAGGCAAAGGATCACGGATTTGGAAAAATCCCTGTCAGAGAATACCAGAAGGATAGAAGCATTGCAAAAAGAAATTGAACAGGAAAAGAAAACGAGGGCTCACCAGCAGAAGACTATAAATGATCTCAACGCACGCCTAAAAGGTATCCTCACTCTCAGAGAGGGTAGAAAGATTATTTGGTCCGAGATCATTTTAGATGTAACAGAGCAATGGGAATTCCTGCAAGTCATCGAGGCGATGAAATCTTCAGCACTCTATCTCAGAAGGCAATTTCAGGAAGGGGATCTCGATTTAGTCAACAGAGCTCAGCGTGCCAGAGAGTATGTGTCATTCTTGAAAGGGCTGAGAGCTAACGAAGCAGAGCAACATGGCATAGTCAGCCGGCACATAGAGGCCTTGGAATGTCAGAAACTCATTGATAAGGAATCGGCTCGCGTCGTGGCTTCAAAGGCCTTGCAGCAGTTGATATACAGCGTGGACCAGTTTGATGCAGTTTGGGCCGAAATTACGACAGCAGGGCTTCCGACGTGCTGGGACTCCTCCACCCCTTCTATGCTGCGACTATTACCGGAATATGAAGCATGCTTGAAGCATGAAAGGGACTGGAAAAATGTCCTGTCAGATAAAACCACCCGACTCAATGCCGAAACCATGATCACATCACTGCGCCCAGAGTTTGCTCTCCTTCACTTGTTAAAACATAAAGTCCCTACTGAGGAAAATCCGAGCGATGTCACTGAGGCTTTCATCAGGGTAGAAGGATTTAAAATGATGCTTGAGCCTGCTGTGGACAGTTAGCAGAGGTGCGCCCAGTTCGTTAGCCAAATTTCCAGTTCATACGCAAACGCGCCGCCACCAGTATCAACAACAACCTCGACCCCTTCTCACAAATGATGCATTGTTATTTCATGATTCGGCCCTCGCGGCCTTTTTAATTTTTACTTTTTTATCTTAATTATTCTTTTTAAGTTTAGGTGGAATTTATATTTCACCACAACAATTTACTTTTACTCAGATTGTTACTTAATTTTGGTTTTAAAATGGCTGAGCGCTTAACAACAAAGGATGAGAGGTTTTTATCCCTCATCATGATTTTGGTTACTTGGACAAGGAATTCTAACAAACTCCTAGCATGCGATGAAGATATTTTTCCAAAATATCTTCTTGCCCATGTAGAGAAGTTCCTATATAAACAAGAATAGCAGAAAACACCAGGTTCCAGATTTTTTCAGAAAAATATGCTGTAAGAAGATTTTGTATGTATTTTTGTTTAACTCTTGCAAGAAGGTTCAGAGCCCGTTGGGTTTCAATGAAGAGAAGTTTTGTCTGTAAGGAAGATTCTAGTCTTTGATACTTAATAGAACGTAACTTCCTCTTTACGTGTTGATCAATTGTCTGTCTTATCTCATCCATTTCTCCTGTATCATGTTTTGGAATGCGAGCAGCTCATTGATTTTAATGTGAACTTATCCTAGTTGATACTTATGTTGGAATCAATCTAGCACTTTAAATATGGCTCATGCATGATATTTTGTTCCATTCTCACTGCACCCATACTTCTGCTATATTGGCTTCAAGGCGATGTTATTTTGGAATACACTATTATTATGAATGGATTCTTGAATAGATAAGCCCATTACATGGTGATATGTGTGTCCGGATATTATCTAGGCGACAGCTGATATTTTCTCATTCTTTCTTACATAGTGAACATCTACAAATGACTTATCTCTGTTAAGCATTGTTGAACTGGCCCTCTTTACAGTGAACTGTCTTTAAGTTTTCTGGTGCCTTTGCGTAAGAGTTTTACACTTTGTATTTGCAATATGCCTCTTACGTGTCCAACTTCTAAAATTTTTGGTCCCATTCGAGTTGAACTCCCTGTTTATGAATAGAAAGCATGAGAGCTCCATCCTGCTAGTTGTCCCTGTCATATTACATTACTTTTTCTCTCTGCTGTTTAAGATGTCCTAGGCACTGGTCTTTCACAACTCAAGGCAGTCTCTAGGATTGACAACAAGTACAATGACAAGAGAAGTATTAAAAGAGAAGGTGTAGAGTAGAAAATCCTTGTTGAAATTTGGGCTATATAAGGTTTGTGCTTCTACGATACCTTTCTTAATATGAGAAAATGCATCCTTTTCCATTTTGTCCTACTTGTATATTGCATGCTTCTTTACCAGATCCTGCAAAAGTTTGGCAATTTGAGCATAATCTGAGATGAACTTGTGGAGAATGTTGATCTTCCCGAAGAAGGACTGCATGGATTTCATATTCACTAGGAAGATAATCTTCGTAATAGCCTTGACCATTTCAAGGTCAAATTTAATCCCAATTTTCGTGATGATATGGCCCAAGAGGTTTCCATCAGACACTGCAAAAATATTATTCTTGGGATTAAGAAATATCTCGTATTTTCAACATCGCTTGAAAATTTTCTTCAAGTGGCGTAGGTGGTCGAATATATTCTTTGAAAACACCATAAACTATTCAAGATACACCACCATGCTCTATCGAATCAAATTACGAAATGTGATGTCCATTTCACGTTGAAAAGTTGCATCGATATTAACTAGCTTAAAGGGAATTATTATAGGGGACCATAATACTTACCATATACCTTCTGTGAAGAAGCATTCTCACCTGGGGAAGACCGATCAAGAGCTTAGAAAAGCAACTTCTTCTATCTTACGATCCTGGTAAGTTCGAGGAGTGAAATGTTTGTGTGAGCTTTCTTCATATCTTTGACTATGTTATAATCAAGGGCAATGGGAATTGTTGAAGTGTCTAGAGTAGTAAATTTATCTGACACTTCTGGAGTAGTATGATTGTTTTTAGCATTGGAGGAAGTAATTTTCGCTGTATTGTTTGAAAACTTGCTCTGAGTGTTGTGAGATGAGTTGACACACACTCTATGGTGGTTCTTCGACATTTTCCTTTTTAGTTGCATATACACAAATGAACGTATTCATTGCATGTCCAACACTCACAACTTCTTTAGCTGCAATGATTTATTCCTTCTCTTTCGCTGGCTCATTCTACTCATTTGAAAGCACACTATTAATGATGTACACAGCTAGAGCGTGTTAATGTTTCATAAAGAAACATTATTTTTTACTTTGATAGTTACATTTCATCATTAACATGTTACATTCACCCCAAATAATTATACTTTTGTATAGATATGTATTGTTAACCATAAGAATATGAAACTCTGATGAAAGAACAATACCATCCTCCTCCTCATCATCTATGTAGTGGAAAGTAAAAATATCAAAGGAAGAGAAGCATGAACACATAGAGGCATGCGGATTGGTCCGAGACCATGGAAAAATCTAGTACGGGGAAAACCCTTGGAAATTGTTCTTCTTAGATCGTCATCAATTGATTCAGAAAAAAGAGTACAATGATCCATAGGTACACATCTTTACAATGTAGAAAAAAAATAGTATACACGCAATAAAACCATACCCTTACTTCTACATGAAGGAAATTGAATCTAAGAATTGAAATGCACTGACATTGGCTGTAGAAAACTAATGAATATGACTGATACTGAATAAGGGTTGTAGATACTTATTGCAGCAGAAAGAAACATATATGATCTACAGATCAAAATATATATAATACCGAAACAAATATCTGATAAATCATCGAGTGATCTTATCTATGAAGTCCTAGATCTGAATCCGGGAGATTGTCAATGACCGTTCTGACACAACTGTGACTGAACGACTGATGTCTGGAGGCACTACGCAATCAATTGACGGTGAACCAAATTAGATCTGCCAATTAATTCTCTGAGAAGTGACCTTAACACGCTCAAATCATGGCTTTGGGGCTTTGAGTCGCTACCACAACACTTTGTGCCTGCGACTCTTCTTCAGGTCATCCTAAGATGATCTCAGAAGCTAGGTCGTGCCCTTAATGATATATGCTAGTGGCTTTGACTCCTTGGCCACCGGCATAACACACCCAACCCACAACTTTTCTTAGTAGGGTCACTACCTCAGGTTTATATACCCTTGACTCTACTTCAAAACACCTTGATCAAGTGTGAGATCATGCTTGTGATCCCGATCCACTGTGTGAGCCTCTTGTGACGTACCCGTGCGAGCCAAAAACATAGAATATGAACCAAAACCAAAATAGAATGAAAGAGATCTCATGATCGAATGTGTGCAAATGAAATTGGGGTCGCTTATATTTATAACTTTGTGAGGAACTGCTTGGGGCTTTGACCGAATCAACATGCAGTTAGAACGACCCATAAAATAATAAAATAATTCATAACTTAATTTCTACTTAACCGATTGGGGTGATCTATAGGTCGATTTTGATCCTCTCAAAAATAGGAACCTAATTAAATTATTATCTTAATCATCTGAGCTGTCCATAGTGGAATTTGACCCTAGTTTAAAAAATTAACACTTCCTCTCAACTAGGAAGAATTCGACATTGCAATCTCTACTTGTAGTTCTTTGCATCATGGTGTCATCATGACTCAACTCAATCTGCTGATATTTGTTCATTGATCAATATTCCATTCTGATATTCATGCATCATCACATGTCGTCACTGACCATCTATGTCATGTAGTTATCATGCTGTGAACATTTCTCATTATAAATAATCAATGAACACTTCATGCTTATTTCTTCTTATCTCTTGATTTTTTATGCTTGTATGTTGAAAATTTTCAAATCTAGAAGAATAATTTGTCACCAGAGGGGACCTTAGGCTGCCACCCTTCATTCATCAGGCTATCATCATGCAATATTTGCCATCAGTCTACTACCTGCAACATCATCAACGAAAAGCATTTCAACAGGGAGTACATCTCAACCTGTAACTGCATCAGAGAGCACATCTCGTCCCAGAATATCATGGGGGAGCTATACCTCTACAACCCCACATATAGCAATAGGATATCTATCCACATAGGGGAGACCATCTCAACCCTGGTATCACATCGGGGAGCTCACTCTCAACCCGTAACCACATAGGGTTATCACAACCCATCCTATTTCCTACTGATATTACCACCCATGACCCTAAATAGTCATGTGATAGAACACCTACATCATAATATTGCTCAGATTAGATACCCTAATTACTAAAAGGTAAGGATCACACGCTTCAAGCCTTCTCAACTGTTGGCCAAATAGAGAGGTATTCTTGACAAGCCCTACTTGTGGGTATGATAATTGGGGTATACTCTACAATGACAAAAGGTGGTGGAGATACCTAACTTGTCAAAATGGGCAAGGATCACACACATCCCATGAGTGACAGATAGGGGAGAAAAATCTATGACCCTATTGTACAAATTTCCCTCAACCCCATGATCCCTCGATCTCAATTCCCCATTCTGGGAGCTCAAGTAGGGAGGACGCGATCGCTCAGTGTCCTCGATTAGTGCTGCTCTCATCTAGTATCTGATGATTCTTGTTCCTACAGGACATAAAATCAAGTGTTATGTTAGAACATACATAATCATGTAAATCATTACAAGATACCATAACCATCCTCCCTTTCACGGAGGTGTCAATCACACATGGATACTCTAAGTATCCTCCCTCTCACGGAGGTGTCAATCACGCATGGATACTATAATAATCCTCCCTCTCATAGAGGTGTCAATCACAAGCTTCAGCTTCTCTTGATCAACTGCACTGTCTCAAACAATGGAGAAATCACAATCCCAACTATATGATGTCATCATAGTGTATCCATGTCTTATCTAGATCATTTTCGATCAACTCTCTAAGGAGCTTCTACACCATGCCTCACAGCTAGCCTTGCTAGAAGCTTTGTACCTAAAATTTATCGTGCTATGGACCTCTCATCCAATATATCATGGTAGATCTCATACTAAGGCAACATCCAAATGTGCTCATTAATACTAATCCCAAACATCATCAGTTCATTCATGAAACTACATATCATGGGATAAATATATCAACCTTTAAGAGTAGAACAAATAAAATATGTCTGGTGAAAATTATGAGTGAAGTAGCTCAATCATGTTCTATTCATATCATATACGAAACATAAATGCTTCAACCAACTAACATATGCCATATCACGTTCAATCAACATTTGAAATTTAAATCATAGTATCCAAGGATTTACATCACACAAATATATTTCAACAGTCTTGCAATATAGAATTTATTTCCCAAATTCCATAAAAAAATTCATCATGCCATGATATTTCATTACGATATTCAAAAGTGATCTCCCTCTTACTTATATTTTCATAGGCTTATCATTTTTCAAGTATATACTATCAGTATGTATAATCAAAGACATAATCAATATCAAGGCCTTACCTTGGAACTCATTATCCTGACTTCACCAGATAATAGTCAGACTTAAAACAAATATGAATCAAGGATCCTGCATCACATAATACTCTCTACAAGTATAATGCCTTATCATGCCAACATAACCAACCTTACACAAATCAATGTTGCGTAAAAAAATCAGCTCATTAAAGTTTAGAAGTCAGCCAAAACTATTATCAAAAATATTGATTTCATAGTATCAATTTTTTCAACGAGAGACATATAGTGCACATATCAAGTCTTGAATTCATTTCATGTCAAGCTCTCAAGTTTGTTATTTAAGCATGTCATTACATTCCATTTCTGTCATTAGATGTAAGTGCATAGGCATCACAATTAAGTCATGCATGTTAATACTAAGTCACAACACCCATTATGCTAGGAACAAGGAGGCAAATACAGAACTATATGTCTATATACTCACATATGACACTGAAAGTCACTATGCCCACATAACATAGTCATCTAGGACAAACAACTATCACCAGATCAAATCTTTCTAAATCCAAATGTGTGATCATGGTAAGATCTATAATTCTATACATATATTAAGCACAATTTATCAATATAAATAAACCAAAAACATGATGCACAATCCTAAAAAATAATGACATATCCATATGAATGTCTCAGTCACCTGCACACACGATTTCGGTTGAAACACACGAACTTTCCCAACTATCAGATCTTACTAGAATCTGAAATATATATGTAGAAATAACATCTTCCAAGTGACCATATGGTTTCATTCTCAATTTTAGCAATTCCATAAATCGATTTAGAACAACAAGACAAATCAAAAATTCATGGATTTAGAGTATAGACTGAATTCATTGTACATAACTTCAATTTGTGTCTCTCAGGCATAGTCACATATATGAGACTTCCTTTGCGTGAATGAGGCTCAGATCTCTGCCGTGGATTAATCAATGTCAAATAATCATAAATAATATTTCAATAAAACATATATTGGCACATGAAAAAGAATATTTTAGGAGAGAGGTTCTCCCTCTGAATAAGAATATACTTCATTCATGTAATCAACCTGTCTTTATAGGGATCATGAAATAATATATCTATTAGATCATAAACACATATCTATAATTATTATCAATATCATGTCATCAATCTTTCATCAAGGGTTGGACTTGAAAGATCAGGACAAAAGACTGATGTGACAACACAACCTTAATATCCCAATAACAATACATCAAGTTAGAGCATTTAATTTCACCACATGCTATAACAACAAATAGTCAAAGATATGAAACATCAATCTCATAGATATGCCTTTAACATCACGGTTTCCAATACCATGCATATCATAATCAATAGGATCAAGTTAGGTTAATCGATAAACCAACAATGTGCAATCCCTCTTTTTCTATGAGCTTCCATCATGCTTATCACACACTTTATCGACATCATATAAATGAGGTAACCTTCTATAAGAGATCCAACATATATTATGTGTATCAAGAGTCAAGAGTACCATCCACTAAAGTCATAATCAAGATCTCAAAAACAATAGATGTTAGCCACATATCAAGATATGCCACTATATCCAAGATCAACAATAAGTACTCTTGCAGAGTCAATAAGATCATCAAGATCAAAGAATTCAATACCAGGTACACCATTTCATTATAGGAAACATAAATCCCAATCATCCATATGCATGCATAAGTCATCTGAGAAGTAGACATTATCAATATACCGTAGGGCTTATCAATCCATCCAATTTCGTGGTTGAATAATAAAATTAATATACCATGCATGAATTGTTGTATTAATTGTGCACCTTCACATAGGTAGCTTGTAGTGCGCAAGTGCCTCTTTACCTTTTCCAGATCTAGCCATATTTCCTTTTCTAGATCTATCTATCTTTCCTTTTCCAGATTTAACTATCTTTCCTTTTCCAGATCTAGCTACATTTCAAGATCTAACCAACCTTCCTGCATTTCCCAATATAGACACCTTTCCTGCATTTCCAAATACTCTCAAGAGGGATCCACTCATCACATATCATCACGAAGGTTAGATATATCTAGGTGCTCAAATATACATGCAAGAAGTATCGACTAGAAACAATAATCATAGAAATCAGATCCATAAGCATAAACAAGAGTAATGGTTATAAGTCAAGGAATACATATCTTGAATGAGATATGATCCGTTGCCTCTCGAACCAACCTTCAAGAGCCATCAAGTGACCACAAAACAATGATGCCTTCAATCAACAACTTTATCAATACCCAGGTTAGTTTTCAAATCAATCCAAGTTCTTGAGCATCTTTCCAAATGTTACACCATTTTTTGGTCATCTAATCCATTGTTATTATATGGACCCAAGTACATCAAGTAAGACCAATTTTACCCCAAGTAAAATCGCATTCACTATGAAAAATAACTTAGTAAACCACCTTTATTAAGTTGTTTATGGTCTAAATAGGAAACCCCACAAGTACATATTAAATAAATACATTTGTTTGATTTTCCTCAAGAAATAATTAGTTAAACATTAGTTTAATTAATATTTTTGGTTATATTTAACCCAAAACAAGGAAATTAATTAGATAAATCATTATTTATCTTATTATTTTCTAAGAATAATTGTTTAAATCTTATTTAAATAATATTCTTTGTTAAATATGCCTAATTCACCCTTAAATAATTAAATAAATCATTATTTATTTGATTATTACTCAACCATATTCTTAAAATAATAAATAAATCATTTATTTATTTATCATTACTTAATCACATCCTTAAAATGATAAATAAATCATTTATTTATTTATTATTTACAAATAAGGGGATTTGAACCAAGTCAAATTCATTTTCCCTCCAACAAATATAATAAAATATTCCATAAAAGTTGGATCTATATTTGGTTAATAATATTTTAATTATGCACCAATCTCTAGACTAACTCAATATTTTGTTATAAATAGAAGGGTTTTCCCATTCATTTGTCACCTTTTGTTGCCTAAAGATCACTCTGGATCTCAACTCTTGGTCTGGCTATTGATCCATTATCATAGCCATATTTTTCCATTTTTGTTTGGGTTTTCTACACCATCAAGAAAGAGAGGAATTCTAAATTTGAAGTGTTGAGGACTTATAAGAACCCATCCCATTGAGGAGAACAGGGAACACCCTCTTGTGTTTTCCTCCCAGGTGCCCTTAGTATAAAATTTCATTAGATATATTCTTGTCTTTTCTATTGGATCTATGGAGTAAATCTCATTTTTCTACTGTTTAATGTCTTCTAATGCATAGATCTAGATTTTTGCAACATTTGTCTTGATCATCTTACTGCAGATCTGAAGATATTAGTAGCCATTTCTGTTGTTAGGGTTGTTTGTTATGCGCAGCTAAAGTGGTATTTTTTTGTACACCTTGAATCAAGATTCATGCTAACACCAAAGGTCATGCAAGGGTTACATATACAAAATCTCAAGAATTTACCATAAACCAAGGTTTCTCTCAAACCCTTATCTCCAGTCTCCAAGGGAGGTTTTCTTCTACCCTAGAATTATTTTAGGTCTCTACCATCCTTCGTCATTTCATAAGGTGTCCCATTTGGGATGATCTCCATGGATTTTCTTCAACCGTATCCGATACCATGTTAATTTCATAAAGAATCATTGTTATTTACTTTGATATTTATATTTCATAATTAATATGTTACATTCACCCTAAATAATTATAATTTTAAGCATATCCGTATTATTAACCATCGTAATACGAAACGATGTGGACAACAAGACCATCATCATCATCATCATCTAAGCAACGGAAAGTAAAAAGATCAAAGGAAGAGAAGCATGAACACATAGAGACACCAGGATTGGTCCGAGACTAGGGCAAAACCTACTATGGGGAAAATCCTTGGAAATTCTTCTTCTTAGATCGTCATCAAATGATTCAGCAACAAGAGTACAATGATCCATAGGTACATATCTTTACGATGCAGAAAACAAATAACATACATGTAATAAAACCATACCCATACTTCTACATGAAGGAAACTGAATCTGAGAATTGAAATGCACTGACATTGGCTGTAGAAATATGATGAATACGACTGATAATGAGGATTGAAGATACATCTTGCAGCAGAAACAAACAAATCTGATAAAAAAATCAACAAATCTATAATACTAAAACATAGATCTGATAGATCACCAAGTGATCTCAACTTTGAAGTCCTAGATCTGAGTCTAGGACACTGTCAATGACTGTTCTGACGCAGCTGTGATTGAACGACTGATGTCTGGAGGCATTGCGCAATCAACTAAAGGTGAACCAAATTAGATTTGCCCAATAATTCTCTGAGCCGCAGCTTAAACACGCTCTACTTGCGGCTTTGGGGCTCTGAGCCGCTACCGCAACACTCTGTGCCCGCGGCTCTGTGTCAGATTAGCCCGATCTGAATTCAGAGACTTGGCCACACCCTTAACAAGTCGTGCAAGTGGATTTGAATCCTTGGATGCACACAACACAATCGCCACGGCTTTGCTCAGCAGGACCGCTATCTTAGCTTTATGTGCCCTTGATTATGTTTTAGAACACCTGATCAAGTACCGGTGATCGTTCGTGATCTCGATCCACTACGTGAACCTCTCATGACGTACTTATGTGAGCCGAAACATATGATACCACGAACCAAAACCAAAATATCATGGATGAGATCTCATGGTCAAATGTGTGTAAATGAGCTTGAGGTTGCCTCTATTTATGACTTTGTGAGGGACCACTTGGGGCTTTGACTAGATCAACATGCGGTTAGGCCGACCCATAAAATAATAAAATAATTCATAACTTAATTTCTGCTTAACTGATTGGGGTGGTCTATAGGTCAATTTTGATCCTCTCGAAAAGAGGAATCTAATTAAATTATTATCTTAATCATATCAGGTTTCCAATGTGGAATTTGTTTTAGTTTCAAAAATTAATAAAGCGTTCATGTTGTGATTCCATCGTGTGGGCATGTCTTTTTTGGAATGGTACTCTTGATGAAGCGAACAATATTGGTCCATGCCCATGATTTCAAAGATTCAACATGATGTTCAAGATTTGTGCATCTACGGATGATTTATTATGTCACCGTCGTGAAAGTTGGAAACCCTTCTTAGGAAGTTGAATTTGTGGGGCTTTTTTCTTATGATGGTATCGCTTAACCTCTTTTTTAACTCTGCCAACTCGTTGGATAGAGACTTTATGGTCTAGGTCAAGCCTTCAATATTTGTGACCTATTTATCTCGGGGCCTTATTCGAGGAGGTCTCCGAGACCTTTTTCCGTTGACTTTGGAGTCTTTTGATGGTTCATCATCTACAATGACCCCAATCATGTGCAAGTCCTTTTCAATTGTGATTTCCTCTTCATAATTTTTTGTTAGTGTTTGTTTCATGGTTCTCTCTACAAACTGCGCAATGCTTGTTGGAAAGGCAGAAGTGTGGTAATAAATGGTGATGGAGTCATGAGGTTTCATGTTTGCTAGAAATTTATTCAAAATAAGGTTAAAAATTTGATTGAAATATTTCACTTTTTATTTGTGCTCCATCCTGAGATTTCCCAACTCTTTCAATAACATGGTTGGGGTTTTTTCATCAAAAAAATTTTCAAGAAAGATATTTTTTAAACCCCTTTCAATTTCCGATTTAGTTCAATCTGAAGATCGTGGTACCATACAACTACTCTACTATCTAAGGTACATGGGAAAATTTTATATGCAACATCATCATAATGTAAATTCAAGCATTTGTATATGTAGGTACAAGTTGACCAATTAGTCCTCTGCTTTCAATACTTTGTCAGGGTCATATTTCGTTACCAATTTCTTCTAGTTCATCGACATATTGTGTAACACATCTGGTAGAGAAAGTGGGCCCTGAGACATCCAATCCAAATCTTGGTCCGCCATGTTTTCATCTCTATAATACTCCTCCTCTTCAGAATATGAGGGATATTCCTCTTCCCATTCATGATCACCTAACCCGTGGAAAGTTTCATCCGATAATACAACATTGTCTCCATCACTTCCATTGAAATATGCAGGCTGGCCTAGTTTCTATATGTTCTCTGCAGTCTCTGCTAACTCTTCAAGGGTGGCGAGAACTAAATCTTTGACTATAGAGACCACTATCCCAGTAGGAATTTTAGCATTCATATTTGGAAAATAAGGAATATTATGTACTCTAGGGATCAAACCAATAGCCTTTTCAAAGCGATGGGTTATAGGTTAGATGGCTTAGATATGATCGTAAGAGAATTCACAAGTTTTTCGAAGACTCCGGGCTGAGAAGGTTCGTCAACTTTGACAATGTGAGTAGAGGAGGTTTTTGGAATATTTTTTATCTTGGCCAAAATAATAATGATGAGGTTGGGTGGAGTGGGTGGAGTTTTTTAGCCATAAAAATTCATAGCAACCTCCTTTCTAGAGCTAGGAGATGTTGGCGTACTAGACTTTCCAACATTTAAGGGGTATCCCCAATATGTTGTCTCGATTAGACCTCATATCGTTTGGGATAGGAGGCCCATCCATAATACGACCTGGTTACCATTTTCTTATAGGTTTTCTTTGGCTCTAGCTATCAGCAAGAGAGAGGAATGCATATGTGCCTTTAAAAATAAAGTGGGTGTGCCTGGTGAGTTTTTAGTTTTAGGTGTGTCAAGGCTCTTCTACTGTGTAGGGAAGAAAAGTGATCCCCTAAGAGAGAGGTAATAGTACCACCCTACGTACACACAAAAACAAGAAAGATCCATCTAACATCCAATGAAATAATCCATAAAGAGTGAAGACGCATCATCAAGAACTATTGCAAAAACAAGAAAAATATGTCTAACATCTAGCGGAATAGTCCACAAAGATGTGATAGTCATCGCACCCATTACAACACATTCTCAATATGATAAGCACCAAAATAACTGAAATATTTTAACTACTTTAGCACAGGTGAAAACAAACATGAATTACAAACATCCACAAAACATTCTTACAAATATTCATAATCCATGCATGAAGAACGTGCTGGCCATCAGGCTTTAGATATTAAGTAAAAGTCGCAAGATACATGTATACAATGAACACCACTAGCTCCAATATTGGAGCGTTGGAGCCACTACTTTTTCCCCAAAAGCACTAGCTTGTCTCTCTAATGTCTTGCGGGAGGAGCCAAGGTGAAAAGTCCTTTGCTCATACAATGAGGGTGTATATATAACCAATGGGGTGATGCTTCACCTCCCTTGTGACTCTTTGACTACCCTCATGACTGTTTTAATTCCTATGACTTTTTGACTTTACATGACTCTTCATATTTTGTACATGTCCTTTGGACTTCCACTTTACAATACATTTTCGAAAAGGAATTTACATAATCCACAAAAATGATGTGGCATATGGTGACTCATGACATGACATGACATGACACTGATGACATGGCAATGTCAAATCCTTTTTGCTGCTTCTTGAGAATGTTCTTCTATCCACCTCCGTATGGCTTAGAGATAAGGAGTCTTCAGTGATATCAGGTGACATCGTGTCTTGATATGCAACAAACTAGTGTCCCTTTCACTAAAAGGAAAACACCCTCTAGTGGATTTTTTCGAGGAACCCCTTATAAAAATTATTAGTATGAATCTTTTGTCCGAAAAAGACCACTTTAGCTACACATAACAAATAGCCCTAACATCAATTATGGCTGCCAATATCTTCAAATCTACAGTTAGTTGATCAAGACAAAGATGCACAAATCCAGATCTATGTATAAAAAGACATTAAGCAGTGAAAATAAGGTTTTTCTCCATGCATCCAATAGACGAGACAAGAACAATATTTTTGAAAGAACTTTTTATATTAAGGGGCACCTAAGAGGAAAAAAATAAAGGTGTTTCCAATTCTCCTCAATGGGATGGGTTCTTGAAAGTCCTCAGCACTTCAGATCTAAAATTTCTCTCTCTTGTTGGTGTAGAAAACCTAGACAAAACATAGAACTCAAAGGGTGCTCACAAAGTAAATAATGGAGAATGTGACAATGATAATGGCTCAAAGTCAGACCAAGAGTATAGATCCAGAGTGATCTAATATGTAATGAAAGGTGACAAATGAATGGAAAAACCCTTCTATTTATAACAAAATATTAGGGTAGTCTAGAACTCGGTGCACGAAATAAAATATTATTAACCAACTTCTAGAACCACCTTTTAGGAATATTTTATTATATTTGTTGGAGGGAAAAAGATTTTGACTTGGGTCAAATCCTTTATTTATAAATAATAAATAAATAAATGATTTATTTATTGTTTTAAGGAAATGGTGGAAATATAATTAAATAAATAATGATTTATTTAATTATTTATAAATGATTTAGTCAAATTTAACTAGGAATATTATTTAAATAAGGATTAAATAACTTATTCCTAGAAAATAATCAAATAAATAAGGATTTATTTAATTGATTTCCTTGTTTTGGGTTAAATATGACCAGGAATAATAATTAAATTGATGTTTAACTAATTATTCTTTGAGGAAATATAAACAAATATAGATTTGTTTATTATTTCCTTTTGGGGTTTCCTATTTAGACCATAAACAACTTAATAAAGGTGTTTTACTAAGTTATTTTACATAGTGAAAGAAATTTTACTTAGGGTAAAATTGGTCTTACATGGTGTACTTGGGTCCATCTAATGATAATAGGTTAGATGACCAAAAAATGGTGTAACATATTGCCCCTTAGCGTGCGAGTGTTAGGAGCAAATCGTATGACCAAAGTATGTTGTAAGAACTCAATCACCAGACATCAAGAGGGATGTCAGAGAGAGAAATGTAAGGTAGTCTAATGCGCTAAAGGACTAAACCCTGAGGAGACGAGACTTACGGGTGCAACAAGTCTCTTTTTATGAGATGGTACCTATGCTAAAGGTGGCGGGGGAGGCATACCTATGCCCATCGAGACAAAGTACAAAAGAATAGTGTGTCTAGTAAACAAGGAACTGAACTATAGAGTACATGCTGGCATAAACATGAGCCAGATAAAAGATATAAAGAGGAATCCCACATACATGATGTGCCTGGGATAACATCTAGGACTTATACAATAATATCTAAGTATATGAGATACAAATACAACCCAAATGCCCCCTATAAACGGGGAAGGGCTCGCAAAATCTGACTGATACATGCAAATCAAAGAGGTGCTGCAAGCGGCTAAGGCCAAAATCATCAAATATATGGAGCTGCATCGAAGGCTGCAATGAAGAGGTCATCCGGGCATGTGGGGGGCTACCTGCAGGGCCACCCCCTCATGAGGGTTGAGACATCTCACACACAACTTGGAATCACCAATAGCTGTTACTCTATCACTGGACCATCAAGTATACAGATCTTGATCATGCTGAAAGGAGTTGGAGTGGAGAAACAATCAAGTCAAAGGGTAATGAGAAATCCTTTTGCCCGATCCGAGGCACTGAACAAGTGGAGAAGCTAGAACCAAGGTACATCGCCCTCTAGACCTATCTTCTGGAGTGAGTGAGTTGATGTCGATAGAAGGAGGTCCGCCATAGGTAAGGAAATAAAGAATCCTCAACTAAGGCACGAGAGAAAATAGTAGAGCGACTGATAGACTAACACTAATGATGATGATGAAATGGGGGATACTGAGTATCGGATGGACGACTTCCCTTGTTAGAGCATAAAGGGCATGGATGACTTGGCAGCGAGTGACACAATATCAGGAGGGATAGGGGACAATGGGACTGAATGCCATCATGTGCGACACAAGAGAGGGACCAATTAATGAAGGATTGAGGACTAGAGCGGGGTACAAAGGGACTCGGGATAGACTCCATGAATGCAATGATGACTCAACTCGGATGCTCTAAACAAGGGCGACTCGATGGTGTTGCCACACAGTAAAGGTCCAATGGGGGGCCATAAAACACATGAGTACAAGGGGGTATCTCATGACGAAAATCGACACGAATAAGGACAAGTAAGGGGGCAATGTGGTGCCCCAAGGACAAGTGATATAAGTGAAGAAATTCCATTTGGAGGAGAGGTGAATATACCCTTCTTGGAAAAAATGTGTCCTGGTGAAGTATCGAATCACGAAAAACTAACAGATACCCATTTGAGTGCTCGGTGAGAGCTTTCCAATGGTGCAGACGGTTTGTCAAACGAGGCTACGGTTTGGTCGCAGCGAGTGAAAGAAAAATCAGGGGTTTCTCTTCTAATAAGGCATTTTCCTTCCAAATGCATTCATTTGCTTGTGTATCTGGGGTGAATGTGGAGAGGAGAGAAGGCCCTAAATCTTGCGGTGATCGTAGTGGACAAACCAACCGTTGGAATCGAGATCCGTCTGTTGTAGGTAAGAGGCCTAATCCTACTCTTTCTTTTTGATGGATTGAAAGTTTAGATTAGGGTCCCAAATATCAGGAACAACCCCTCCCTCATCTTCACGGTAGGGTCGCACTATTTGGGCCAAAAACTGTGACCTGGGAGGTAGGTTTTGGCCTGAAAAGTGCGACCTATCCTAGGATTTGGCCAAAAAGTGCGACCTGTCAGATGGAGGTGATTTTAATGCTGTTGTGGGATGAGAGTCGGGTTTTGTGTAATTGAATGCTATTTTTCCTATTTGTATGCTGACAAAGAGGATGTTTTTGTGCAGATATGGCAGATATACGTATCAAGTGGAGAGAGAGAGACCTGGGTGCATTACGGACAAAGATCCAAGCGGATCAGGGTGTCCGTCGTGCACTGGCCAGGTTTGGGGTTCTGAAATTTGTGGAGAACCCTTTGATGAGAGATGGGGAGCCCTTGTTGGCTCGGATTGTCAGTTACTGGGATCCAGATCATGAGGTCTTTATAGTGCAGAGGCACAGGATCGAGTTGAGAGTCCAAGATTTGTATTTCTTGACTAGTCTTCCACCATTGGGGATGGTGGGAAATACATAGCCAGTGTTACCGTGAGGGTGTAACATTATGGAGTTTGTAGAGTGACATTTTCGACCAGGCCTCCAAGTTAAAGGGACTCGAATAACGATTAGGGATCTACAGAGGTTAGAGACCCGTGCAATGGCGGCAGTAGTGTTGTGGATCCTGGGGAGCCAGGCGCTCCATCACATCACTAGAGGGTAGTTGATGATTGTGCAATTAGTGCTGAGCGGGACCTACTATGGGTGGGCCCAAATGATGTTGGTGTCGTTGAAACGACAGCTGTCGCTTTTCAAGCGGCAAGTGAACCATGATTGCTCGTATGGGACCGTATTGTGCTCCTTCTTTTTTAAGAAGATCCTGACCTTGCGACCTCGTGTACAGCTACCAGAACCGAGAGAACCCAGGATGTGCCGGTGGGGGCGCTTACTATCTAGAGGAGGAGGAGGGGTGGTCAGATGAGTGTTCCTACCGGAGTTCTTTGCCCATTGGGATCAGATGCCGTTGTACATAGACAACTATCCCTATAGTGGGATGAGTTATTGGGGAGATCCGGACTTGCCACTTCCGCCTGGTCGAGTATGGGGGCCTAATGGTAAGTGAAAAGTGACTAATATTTTATGTGCATGTTAGAGTTTGTGAATAATATATATGGCACTGATTCTTATACTCTTGGTATGCAGATATAGCTCTGGCAAAACTGGTCGGATATATGGGACGACCTGCAGTAGCAGGGGCTGCAGGTGTTAGTGGATCGAGAATGGAAAAGAATGAGGACATGGCTGCCCTCCTAGAGGACATCCGTCATAGATGTGAGGGGCTGCTTATTGGTGTTTCAGAGCGGGGACGACAAGACTTAGACGAACAATACATAGAGCTATGTATTGGTCTACCTTCGGAATGGTGAGGCGTCATGTGGCGCATGGCGATGGCCGGTTAGACTGTGCGAGATCTACGAGCTGCGGGGGCAGAGCCATTGGCTCGGGATCCTCCAGAGAGTGATTAGATGTGGGGCAGGTGGTGCCCCCTAGTGTATATGGGGGGGCGAGTGTTGCCCCCAGTTTTGAGATGTGTTTGTTGTAACATGCTATGGGCATGTCATGTGTATCAGAGTAGATGGAATCTAAAAACATGTTATATGATATATATTATGAATATGCATTGTGTGGATGATTTGGAATGTTATTGTCTTGTGTGTGATAAATTCTAGTCTAGAACATGGTTTGCAATGCTATCTACGTAGTGATTTTGTCCTCTAGGTACATGATTGAAAGTAATGAATCTAAATTCGCGTATCAAAAGTTTCACTCGTAAATATCGTCTAAACAGGATAGGATTATGCACACGATAGACATCATTGAGTTGTAAGACAAGAAGCAGGGAATCTAAATGAATGTGTAGATGGAGGATGCGATGAGAGAGGGAATCGGCTAAGAGGATATGTACTGCATTGTATTCGGCCTGATTATTGGTGGCATTACCAATGCAGACCCCATTAGAGAGAACGAGGGTATGCAAGTGGGTAAAGATGGCCCAAGCTGTCGAGGCTAGATTCCAGGAATAACGACTTGCCCCATAGGCATAGCCAATATAATGTGTGGATGGGAGGTCTTGCGAAATAGTGTCACAAGACAAGAAATGGGAGGAGGAAGAACAATGATGGCAGCGTGAGTGTAGGGTAGACATCAAACGGCAACTATGGGAGGGAGTAGTCTAGGTAGGATGGCTATGACACATAGACCGACTAGAGGGTGATGTATGAGGGCTATGGGAGGAATAGCTGGAGCTCATGCTATGGAGAACATCATAGATACAGATGGTATCATCCCGGTTGTGGGTGGGAAAGAAAAGGTCGGGGAAACCACATGAAACTGCAAAGCTACCTAAATCATCAGCATGGGAAGAAAGGCTCACATATGAATCGTCATGGGGGATGACAGAAGAACAAGTAAAAATATGGTCAAATGATGTGGAGCCCAAGAATGTTGCTGAAGGGAGATCAAGAAAAACAGACGGAGAGGATTCCGGGGGAATGTACTCTGAGGGTCGCACGAATGATGATAGGTATAGGATGGGGGCGTTAGGTTCCGTCATATCAACATTGTAGGTTTTAACCCTGAACAAAAATTATCTACACACGAATCTTATAACAGAAAATAAACAATAGCGAGAGCATAAAACATAAAAAAATATAAACACAGAGATTTTCCCCTGGATCCCAAATCGGGATGACCAGCTTGATTTTTCATTATGTTCCTTTTAGTGTTACAACACATATATATACATGCCGAAGCATACATAAACCCCAATCCATTAACCCTGGATTAGAACATAACCGTAGCTCCCTTGACCGAATCTACAAAATACCAGGGCCCAAAAACCATCGTACCCCAAAACCATGTGCAAACTCATGCACAAAACATGGGTGGGTCCTCCTATGAGTGGGACCACATACCAAAAAACATTTTGCAGGGGCGTTGCCCTGGACCCCGACAGGGGGGCGAACCCCCCCTACTGCGCCCCGGCGCAACGTACAACACTCGGGGCTAGTCATGGAAAGAATATAACACATACCCAACATTCTCCCACTTGTTGTTTTCTTCTGGCTGTGGGGCCACAGGAGAGCTTAGTCATTGGGCCAATTCTTCAACACCTATTGTTTCTCTACACCAAGAGAACTTCTGAGTGCTCACAGACTTCGTCAATGCATCTGCAACATTCTTCAAGATGTCCAACTTTACTAGCAACACCCTTTTAGCCTCAACCATATCTCTCACAAAGTGATATTGAACATTAATGTTCTTTGTCTTTGAATGATAAGCAGAGTTCTTAGCTAAGAAAATTGCACTTTGGCTATCACAGTCTATCCTTATAGCTTGCTGCACCAACCCCATACTTGAACACAAACTCTACAACCAAACTGCTTCTTGGCTTGCATGAGTGGCTACTATGTATTCTGTCTCTATAGTTGAAAGAGCCACTATAGACTATCTTTTACTCATCCAATTGACTACACCTCCAAATAGACTAAACACATACCCACTTGTAGATCTTCTTTGGTCTAGATCTCCAGCCCAGTTTGCATCAACAAAACCACAAATTTCAAACACTCTTTCGAATCCTGGTCTTCCCTGGTAGCATAAGCCATAATCACTTGTGCCACGTAAATATCTGAAAACCCACTTCACTGTTGTCCAATGCTCCTTCCCCGGGTTTGACATAAACCTGCTCAATACTCCCACTGCATGTGAAATGTCTGGTCTAGTACAGACCATTGCATACATCAGGCTACCCACTGCACTTGTATATGGCACACGGGACATATCCTCCTCTTCTTCTTGTGTCTTGGGACACTGTTCAACAGATAGCTTTACATCTACAGGAATCAGAACATTCACCGGTTTACTATCCTGCATATTGAACCTCTACAATATAGTCTCGACATACTTCCTCTCGGGTTTAACTGTAGCCTTTCGTCCGATCTCTCTTAATTTCCATGCCCAAAATATAGTTTGCGCACTCAAGATCCTTCATGTCGAATTTGGAGAACAAACTTGCCCTTTCAAATCTTAGATAATTTCTTTGTCATTTCCAATCAACAACATATCATCCAGATACAAGACCAAATAAATAACATGGTCACCAATTAATTTAAAATAAACACAGTCATCCTCCTTGCTTCTGGTGAAGCCAAGTCCCTGTATATAGGTATCAAATTTCTGATACCACATCCTTGGTGACTATTTTAACCCATACAGAGACTTCTTCAACCTGCATACTAGTTCTTTCTTACCCTTCACCATAAAGCATTCAGGTTGCTTCATGTAGATCTCCTCTTCTAGATCCCTGTGAAGAAATGTTGTCTTCACATCCATCTATTCTATCTCAAAATAAAATGCAGCAGCAACAGATAAAAGTAATCTAATAGAAGTAACCTTGGAAACAGGAGAAAAAATATCACCAAAATAAATTCCTGGCACTTGGGAATAACCTTTTGCTACCAACCGAGCTTTGTATTTCTCCACCTTGCCTTCTACATTCATCTTCTTTTTAAATGCCCATTTTCTCCCAATGGGATTCCGTCTAGCTGGAAACTCCACCAGATCCCATGCCTCATTTTTTTGCAAGGATGCCACTTCATCAACCATGGCCTCCTTCCAGAGTTTTCCAGCCTCTGAATATACTGCCTCCCTGACAGTTCTGGGATCATCATCAGTTATAGTTAAGGAAAAATTTGAATAGAAAGTAGATGGACTATACCTTTCTGGTTGTCTTCTTTCCCGAGCTGATCTTCTCAAAGCTGGAGTTTGTGGCTCTTCCTCTTCTGAGTCTTCTTCTGTTGTAGAGTCTGATTCATCCTCCTTTAGCTCATATCTATCTTCTTAGGTTCCTTTGGTAGGACTTCATGTGTAGCAACATATTTCACCTCTCTAAGCACCACATCTCGGCTGTACACAACCTTCCTTGTTTCTGGGTTCTAGAGCTTGTAACCCTTTAAACAATCCTTATACCCAATAAAGATGTACCTTTCAGATTTATTATCCAACTTGGTCGTTTTCTCCTTTGGAACATGTACATATGCATCACATCCAAATACCCTTAGATGTGAAAGAAAGGGTTTATTACCAGTCCATACCTCATGTGGAGTCTTATCCTCCAACGCTGATGAAGGTGATCTATTAAATAAGTAACATGCAGTCTCCACTGCCTCTGCCCATAATTCTTGTCCTAACCCGGTACCACTGAGCATGCTTCTTGTCTTTTCCATCAGCATTCTGTTCATTATTTCTGCAACTCCATTTTGCTGAGGTGTGTATGGAGTAGTCTTCTTCCGTGCTATACCACACTTCTTACATAACTCTTCAAATTCCCTCTTGCAGAACTCCCCACCATTATCTGTCCTCAGTGCCTTTATCTTCTTCTCTATCTGGTTTTCCACCAGAGCCTTAAATTCTTTAAATTTGTCAAATACTTCATATTTCTTCCTCAAGAAATATATCCACGTATTCCTTGAGAAGTCATCTATGAAAAAAACATAGTACATAGACTTTCCCAGTGATGGAACTGACACAAGTCCAAACACATCACTATGCACAAGCTCTAATATCTTGTTTGCCCTCTTAGCACTAGAAGGAAAACTCACCCGATTCTGCTTCCCATATACATAATGTTCACAGAAATCAAAATCCAGAGAGAAACTAGACATATCTTCTACCATACCATTTCTATGTAGTATCCGAAGGCCCTTCTCTCCAATATGTCCAAGCCTTTGATGCCATAACATGGTCTTTTCTCCAGAGACAGGTAGGCTTTCTGCTCCACTTTCAGGAACCACATAACTGTTACACCCATCAATAACAGTGCTACCTTGTAGCTTGTACAGAGTTCCAATCCGAACTCCCCGCATTAACACCAGTGCTCCCTGAACCATCTTGCAGGCATCTTTCTCGAACACTGTTTGTACACCTGCATCATCCATATTTCTTACATAAATCAGATTTCTGGCCAATGTAGGAATATGCAGAACACCAGGAAGTGTTCTAATCCTTCCACCTTGTAGCTTCAGCTTGACCTTTCCACGTCCAACGATTCTGGCCTTCCTATCATCCCCTAGGAAGACATCACCACCATCATATTTCTCCTACTCACAGAACCACTCCCTATGGGGAGTGAAGTGAAAAGATGCACCTGAGTCAATCAACCATGACTCATGATCTACATGTGTATTTGAAGAAGAAGCCAAATACACATCCCCACCTTCATACGAGGTAGTTTTTGCCTCTGCAGAAGGAGCATCATCAGATCCCTTTCCTTTCTCAGGAGCTTTAGATCTGCATTCCTTTTTGTAGTGTCCTTCCTTTCCGCATTTCTAGCACACCTTTAAAAACTTTCCAAGAGATTTAGATCTCCCTCTAGATTTAGATCTCCCACTCGAAACCTTATTCTTGTTTATATTTTGGGACCTTCCTCGTACAGATAAGGCATCTCCATTTTGACCCTCCATATTTCTCTGTCTCGTTTCCTCCAACAGCAAGGCTGAGACAATGTCATCAAAATTCAAGGTAGTTGTATTGCTACCTATTGCAATAACCAGAATGTTCCACGAGTCTGGTAGAGAACACAACAAACTGATGCACTTATCTTCATCTGAGATTTTAATATCAACAAATGATAGCCGACTTACCACAGTATTGAAGGCGTTCAGATGCTCTATTACTGAGTCTCCATCCTTCATCCTCAGGTTATACAAATTTTTTCGCAGGAACAACTTATTCACCAGAGACTTAGATTGGTACAAAGTCCCAATTTTTTCCCATAAATTCTTCGTCGTAGCTTCCCCAGATACATTCAACAATACTGAATCTGAGACACACAATCGTATTGTGCTCTTAGCCTTCCGATCCAGTTTCTTCCAGTATTCATCTGACATTGTCGTTGGTTTAGTACCTGGATCTACCGCAATCCACTAATATTTATCCACTAGCAGATCCTCCATCTTGAGCTTCCACAACTCAAAACTTTGACCATTAAATTTCTCGATCTCTATCTTTCTGCCGCTCACCATCTTCTTTCACAACAAGATTCAATCTTGCAGATCTCCCATTGAACAGGGTCTACCTCTGTTAAGTCCCTATATTAATAGTGTAGCCCCTTATTATGTTAGTGTAGCCCCCCTTATTGTTATTATTGTACCCCGATAACCACCATATTGTTATTATTGTGCCCTTACATTATTATTGTTAGGTCGGCTAGGATTACATTGTGGCCCCACTAGGATTATATTGTGGCCCCATGGACTCCTATATATAGAAGGAGTTTTTGTTCATTTGTATCATCCAAGAATTGTTCATTTATGTAATGTATTGGAGGTTTCCCCCTCGAAGTGGCTTATTTCTAAGGCGTTGACATCTCTTTTCTTCTATTTTTTGAGTTGGTTACACAACATTTGGTATCAGAGGTTTGGATTCTAGGGTTTCGCTGCTCCAAACAGGTCATCGTGGAATTTTCGCTATAACTTTTTTTTTACGAATTTTCAGAAGCTAAAATTTTTAGGGTGCGAAGCTAAAATCTTGAGGAAGATTGTCTAGAAATTTCAGAGCTTGATTGACAACATTTTCGGAGATATCATCTGTGGAAGTTAGGTATTTTTTCAGGCTCCTAAACAAGTCATCGTGGAATTTGCGCTATAACCCTTTTTCTACGAAGGTTCAGAATCTGAAATTAATATGGTGCGAAGCTAAAATCCTGAGGAAATTCATCAAAAAATTTAAGAGCTTGGTTCGCAATATTTTTGGAGATATGATCTATGGAAGGTAGTGCTTTTTCAGGCTCCTGAATTTCATCTCAAAGAGGTGATCGTGGGAAAATTTCAATAACTCTCTCTCTGGGAATCGGATTGGAGTGCCGTAAAAAGTGGTCACAATTAAACGAAATATAGTTTCTTGGCTATAAATTTCAGAGACAAAGGATGAAACAGTGACACGTGGAAAGTCATGCAAGTTCTCTCTACTGAACTAGTCCAAAATTAGGTCATTGTGGGAGATTGGATACAACTTTGTCTTGGAGAATCCAAATCAGGTCAGACCTGTGGCATTCGAAAGATAATGCAGAGGGATACGTTGATACTGAAATTAAAATACTTAAGTGCTGCAATCATAGAGATTATCCAATTTCAATATCGAGCTCCTCAAAATCAAGAAAAAGGTGTGTATATTTTTTTTTCTTTCCAAATTGCATATGTCTTCTTTGAAGAATCAATTTGAATTGATTCCAAGGGCATATTGTATAATATATAGTACTATTGGGTTCTAAAATATGCCCCGTAAAAATAATTCAACACCCATTAAGCCTTCAGAAGGCTCTACTATGACTCATGAAGATGAAGAATTGCAACATGATCTATCAAAATTACGGTACCAAGTGCAACAAGTTTCGATCTTACGAAGAGCAATTGAAGATGAAATAGATGGTTTAAAAGTAGAAATGGAGGCTAATTTGGATGGTTTGAAGGATCAAATAATAGAAAATATGGATGATAAATTAGTGGAAGATCACATCGAGCATCAACAACAAGTTCTCCAACTCTCAAAGGATAACCCAACTTTGGTGCATAATCTAATGAAACAAAGGGAAGATCAACATCACATCGAAAGAAGTTATGAAGCAGTCATAGAAACAAGAACTAGACAAGTAAGATCAATTTCAGAGTATCTCAGCAAGTGGAAGAACTTTCCTGTAGAAGATTTCACATGGGAGGATGAGAATTTTATACAGAAGCATCAAGAAATAATCAAGCGTTGAGGACAACACTTGTTTGAAGGAGAGGGGCATGTTAAGTCCCTATATTAATAGTGTAGCCCCTTATTATGTTAGTGTAGCCCCCCTTATTGTTATTATTGTATCCCTGTAACCCCCATATTGTTACTATTGTGCCCTTACATTATTATTGTTAGGTCGTCTAGGATTACATTGTGGCCCCACTAGGATTATATTGTGGCCCCATGGACTCCTATATATATAAGGAGGTTTTGTTCATTTGTATCATCCAAGAATTTTTCATTTATGTAATGTATTGGAGGTTTCCCCCTCGAAGTGGCTTATTTCTAAGGCGTTGACATCTCTTTTCTTCTATTTTTGGAGTTGGTTACACAACAACCTCAGGCCCAAGCAAAAAACCCTCAACAGCAAAGGCATCCCCTTGAAGCCGAAACAGCTCTGATACCAATTGTAGGTTTTAACCCTGAACATAAATGATCTACACACGAATCTTATAACAGAAAATAAACAATAGCGAGAGCATAAAACATAAAACAGATAAACATAGATATTTTCCCCTGGATCCCAAATCAGGACGACCAGCTTGATTTTTCATTATATTCATTTTAGTGTTACAACACATATATATACATGCCGAAGCATACATAAACCCCAATCCATTAACCCTGGATTAGAACATAACCCTAGTTCCCTTGACTGGATCTACAAAATACCAAGGGCCGAAAACCATCGTACCCCAAAACCATGTGCAAACTCATGCACAAAACATGGGTGGGTCCACCTATGAGTGGGACTGCATACCAATTTTTTTTTTGCTAGGGCGCTGCCCCGGACCCCGACAGGGGGGGCTGTCGGCCCCCCTGTGACCCCCCTGCTGCTCCCGGCGCAATGTACAGTGCATTGGGCTAGTCGTGGAAAGAATATAACACATACCCAACAAACATCAGGGGGAGGAATGTCAATGGTAGCAGGGGGATCCTCGAGTTGGCCTGACACATACTGCACGAGGATGGGAGAGGCAGATTGATTTTTTTCAACCTCATACTCGCGAATGACCTCTAAAGAGGCTCGGTAATGCGTGAGGTGATGACAATGGTGAGAATAATGGCCATGGACACCACACAGAGCACAGGGTTTGTTGGTGCGAAGATTATTTGGGTTCTTGGCTACAGACGAGGAAGAAACAGAGGATTCAGGGACCGTAGACTCAGGGAACGTGACTTTAACCATGGGTTTGGTATGGGGTAACTCGAGACAATTATGGGTGGCATGACTGACACCATCACATAAGGCACAAGGCTTGGTGGGTGGATGAGGGGTAGGTTCAGTCGGGGTGGCCTTCTCTTTGGATGCCCCCTTGCGAGCTTTTCCTTTCTTTCCTGTAGCTGTCACAATAGGAGAATGGTCTTGTTGAGGTGCTGGTGGCACTGTAGCAATGGAAGAAGCTAAGGGAATTGGTTGAACCAGTGTCAAAGCAAGGTATGGTTTGGGGTGACCTGGTGGGGTCTCGACTGGAGGATTAAGATACCAGACGGGTATTCCCAGGGTCAAATTAGGGAGGGAAAGGGTTGCCATGATGGGGACTGAATAGACTCCGGGAGGGGGAGCAAGGGAAGGTATATGACCAGCGGGGTAATGGATAGGAGGGACGACTCCCAGATGGTTGAGACATGGGGGAATCGACCTAGGAGGGTAGAGAGGCTCATGGGTACTAGCTGGATGAGAAGGTCCAGAAGGAAGAGGTTCAACCAGCTGAGGCGAGGGGCTAGGAGCGGGTTGCGGCGGGTGAGGTTGAGGTTGCTGACTAGCCGAAGCGGGCTGCTTAAGGTTAGCCCAAGACGATTGCATCATGCAAACATTCGTTAAGCTGGGATCAGAGACAGGAGGAGGATGAAGACCAAGGAAGGTTCCAAGCAAGGAGAAGTCTTTCTAGATGCCTGGGGAAACATTGGTCAAAGAATCGACGATTTTCTTATTGGCTACAAAAGAGATGGTCGACTTAGGGGAGGTCTGAGATTTTGGCTCATGATATGTCAACAGGTCAATGGTGACTATCTTTCCATTGTGAGGGAAAAACATCTTGCAATGGACCGCGGATGGGACAACAGACATGGCATAGGTGTATCTACGCCCCAAAAGAATGTTATAGTCAAGAGGGGCATTGATGAATTCAACGTCAACGCAAACAGTCTTGCCCGCAAGGGTGATAGGACAATTATGGAATAGGCCAATGAGCTGGGAGGCGTGGCCATCCCCTGCACGAAGGGTGATTGTGGAAGGGGCTAGCTCATCTGAGTTGTTTCCAAACCGAAGTAGACATCACACAGGTAGATGCCCCCTCATCAATAATACACCGAGACACATTAGCGTTCCGGATTTTGACTGGGATTTGGAAAGCGATGGAAGCAGGAAGGGGAGGATGATTTGACTAACGGGCGTCGAAAAAAATCAATTGCTCATCAGCAGGATCTACAACACCTGTGGCAGATAGTAGAGCCTTCCTTTGAGAAGGACATGACTGGAGGAGTTCCAGTGTTGAAATGGCAGCAGGAGATTGCGCCAAATCATATACTATGCTATACGAATGGGCAACTCGATCGGAAGCAGCATTTTGGCGTAATGGGCCTGTAGGAAGCTTGATAGGAAACTCGAATTTGGGTTGAGGGATTTGCAAAGGACCATTGGGTGTCGAAAGAGGCTCTGTAGGACCTGAATAAGGTGACTCGGGGACAGATGGAGCGGGAGGCTTGGGGTACTGACGAGATCGAGTTTGAAGGTTAAGGTCGATGGTGAGAGGTTGGTCAGAATTCATCATGAGAATCTGGTAATCAGAGGAACTAAAAAGGGAAGGTTGAGTGGTTACCGGGGCATGAGGTGGTTGAGTAGCCATGAATCCTTGCTGAGGGAAAGGATCGGTAAACCCAACTGGTTGAGAAGTAGCCGCATTGGGGGGAATAGTAGGGGAGGCATGCTGTCCACGCAATGTAGCCTGAGACTCCAACATCTGCTGCATCTGTGGTAATAGGGGACAATCATGAGTGTAATGGCTGTAAACACCGCAACACAATCAAGGCTTATTGGTGCGAAGAGGCCTGTCTAGCTTGGGCTAAGAGCCTTGTTGCTAGTTAGCAGTGTTAGAATCAATGCTTGAAGGATTGGATCCACAATTACCAGGGGCAGATTAGTTTTGATTTCCTTTCCTCTTTCTTTGAGAAGAATGAGGATTAGTCGCGCCCTGCTATGAAAATACTTGCCTTGGAGGGGGTAGTAGTTGCTGTTGCGGGGGTTGAGAAGGCAAGGGATGTGGAGGTCCAAATGCTGGAGGAGCTGGGACACTAGGCTGTGGGTAAGGATAATGGTTAGGATGGGAAACATTGAGGTAGGTAGGGTGGGAAAAAGGAGGAGGCATGATGCATCCTGGATACATGCTACTTGGAGGGGGAAAAGTGCTGGAGGTGATAGCCACTCCCGGAGGGAAACCATAGCCCATGGGAGGTTGAGCGTAGGTGTGCGAAAGAGTTCCAACGATACCATCGGCAGAGTGAGATGCCCCCGGGGTGTTAGCGCCACCGGGTCTGGGGAGGTCAGGAAGGGCGGTATAAACATAACCATATTGAGCATAGATGAGGTCATATTTCAAGGCTATTTGGAAGGCGGCTTCTTCGGTTTGAGGGAACTGGGATGCGACATCTTTGCCGATGGAAGGTAAGAGAGAGTGAAGGAACCAGTCCATGTAGACCTGATCTTCAAAGGTGGGAGCTTGACATAAGCTCCTTCTTCTTCGCCATTCCTGGACATGAGCGGAAAGGCGGGTCGAAGATGATTGACAGAAAGAAGTCAAGAGTTCGGTACTAGTGTCGTATCGCAGAGGAAGCTGGAAATAAGATAAGAAGGCTTGGGCAATGGTCACAAAGGTGGTATGGGAAGAGGTGGTCTGATCAACATACCATTTAGAAGCTTTTCCTGTAAGCGTGTGTTGGAACAATCTAAGATGGATGGAATCATCAGTAATGGAATTGGATGAACACCACATGTGGAAAGATCAGATATGGTTGGAGGGATCTTCACTAGCAAGGCCTTCGAACATGGGAATGTTGGAGGGGAGCTTGGTTGGCATAGCAGACCAACTAACATCGTGGCGGATAGGATCGTTGATCAACTGATTGAAATCGGTTAGACTGAGACCTGCCATATAAGGGAGCAAAGGGACAGTAGAGGTAGTTCCCGTGGTGGTTCCACTAGTAATAGACCCAGCAGTAGGACCAGGATTACTGCTAGCGTTAGGCCCTGAACTAGACATGGTGAAGGTAATAGGGGGAAAAACCAAAGAATCAGAAGAATAGTCAGAGTGCAGACTCGAGGGATGACTAACTCGACGACGATGGGAAGGAGTAAGTTGACCAACCAGAAACTAAGGGTGAAGGCCAAGAAGTCTCCAGGATAAACGCCTTGGAGGCGCAATGATGACGGCAAAAAGGGAAGAAGAAGGACCAACAAAGGCAGGGAGGTGCAGAATATGATGACAAGGTCGAAACAAGGGTAGAGAGGTGCAGTTTCAATTGATTTTAAATTCTTTTCGTGGCGGTGTTAACCAGGCTCTTCTTCACTTAGGGTTAATGTGTGGCGTGTGTTAATTTTAATTTTTAAACCCAGACGTTTTGAGATTAAAAGAAAAATTGTGCTGCGTAACTGAAAATAAATCTGCAGAGAAAAATAAATAAGGCTGAAATAACAGAAAATTAACAGCTAACAATGCATCAATCTAACCCAAGAAGGCGGGTCTCTCAAAACTAGTCTAAAAGAGGGAAAACATCTAATCAAAACACACTAAAAAGAGACCAATAGATCTAAGGTTGGGAGGGATAGGGATCTAAAGGAGAAATCTGCTAAAAGGAGGTGCAGAAAAACAACAAAAAGGCAGAGGCAAGGTTGTTGCAACAAAGGAGGAAATCAGCTAATGGTAGAAGGGTCAAGGAGGTGACCCTAGAGGCAAACCCAAACAAAACTGATATGAGGTGATTTGAAAGGGAGAAGAGCTGATCTAAAAGGGATCTGAAAAGGAGGTATCAGATCTAAAAAGAAGAAGGCTGAAACTCTGAAAATTCAGACATCTGAAATAGCTAAAAATATTCCACAAAAAGTGGAGGGTACTAAAGCCCTAAGGGGCGAGATTCCCACTTATTTGAGTAAAACATATCAGAAACAGGTCTAAACGGGCGGAGACAGAGGCTGGAAAATCCTGACAGAAGCTTCAGACAAACCCAGAAAAATTGCTGGAAAAGTGCAGAAAAATGTGCAGGTCGCAGGTTCTGACCTGTTTTCAGTCCAGGTTGCAGTTTTGGGGTAGAAAAGTGTGTCCTCCAGGCCAGGTCGTAGGTCTTGGGACGATAAGTGTGACCTGCAGGTTCGGGTCTCCTGGCGGCAGATTTCAGAAAAAGTTGTCGTCTCAGCTGCGGCTGATGTCTGTCACCTGCGCAATAGGGCCAGAAACACACGGAAGTTAAAAATTTTAATGTTTGAGGATTTTAGAGGTGAAAAACACCATAAAAATAGGAAAAACAAAAAACTGAAGAGAAACCCTAGGGTCTGAAAGAGCTGGATATGCAGGAATATATAAAATGACAGCGGTCGCAAAAGAAAACCCGTGTGGAGTCGCCAATTGTTAGTATGAATCTTTTGTCGGAAAAGGACCACTTTAGCTACGCATAAAAAATAGACCTAACATCAATTATGGCTGCCAATATCTTCAAATCTGCAGTTAGTTGATCAAGAAAAAGCTGCACAAATTCAGATCTATGCATAAAAAGACATTAAGCAGTGAAAATAAGATTTTGCTCCATGCATCCAATAGACAAGACAAGAACAATATTTTTGAAAGAATTTTTTATATTAAGGGGCACCTGAGAGGAAAACAAGAAAGGTGTTTCCAATTCTCCTCAATGGGATGGGTTCTTGAAATTCCTCAGCACTTCATATCTAGAATTTCTCTCTCTTGTTGGTATAGAAAACCCAGACAAACATAGAACTCAAAGGGAGCTCACAAAGCAAATAATGGAGAATGTGACAATGATAATGGCTCAAAGTCAGACCAAGAGTATAGATCCAGAGTGATCTAATATGCAAATGAAAGGTGACAAATGAATGGGAAAACCCTTCTATTTATAACAAAATATTAGGGTAGTCTAGAACTTGGTGCATGAATAAAATATTATTAACCAACTTCTAGAACCACCTTTTAGGAATATTTTATTATATTTGTTGGAGGGAAAAGGATTTTGACTTGGGTGAAATCCTTTATTTATAAATAATAAATAAATAAATGATTTATTTATTATTTTTTAAGGAAATGGTGGAAATATAATTAAATAAATAATGATTTATTTAATTATTTATAAATGATTTAGTCAAATTTAACTAGGAATATTATTTAAATAAGGATTAAATAACTTATTCCTGGGAAATAATTGAATAAATAAGGATTTATTTAATTGATTTCTTTGTTTTGAGTTAAATATGACTAGGAATAATAATTAAATCGATGTTTAACTAATTATTCCTCGAGGAAATATAAACAAATATAGATTTGTTTATTATTTCCTTTTGGGGTTTCCTATTTAGACCATAAACAACTTAATAAAGGTGTTTTACTAAGTTATTTTACATAGTGAAAGCAATTTTACTTAGGGTAAAATTGGTCTTACATGGTGTTTTTAGGTCCATCTAATGATAATAGGTTAGATGACCAAAAAATGGTGTAACAAAAATAGCCCAGATATTCGTTTGTAGCAAAGGTCTCTAAAGGAGGTTGGTGGGTGGAGGTTTTTGTGGATGTTTTTTTGTTTTTTTCCGTTGCGTTGCTCATCATAAACCGCACTAGTGCATTTAACTCACAAAGCACTCATGCATACTAAAAATTGGCAGCTGAGACACTGTGCTCTCTGTAAAAACCCTCCCGGTGCATCTTAAAAACCCATGCTCAAACAGAAACATGCCTAGTGCGATAGGCAGAAACCACCCGGTGCATTATAAAAACCTGCGCACCGAAATAGGGTTAAATAAAAAAAATTACTGGCTTGAAAATCTGGATTTTCACTTCTTCAGTGCTCCAGAGCTCTCAAGCATCGATGTGAATTTCCCTTGTGTGAAGCTCAGTTCCATCGGTGCTCCCATTGCACGCATGACAACAATCCATTGCCCACCTTGTGGAGTTCGAATTTTGGAAAACGTTGGAAAAATTTGGTTTTTCAAAATTTTCAGCAAATATGCCTCCTTGATGCCCTAATGTATAGGTATTTGACTTATTTCTCAATAATTAAACGTTTTAGTGGATTAGATTTGTCAAGAATATTAAATTTTACCTTTTAAAAAAAGAATTTTTTCTTCCTGCGAGGTGCGTTTGAGCGGAGTGGATAGTTTGGTCAACGCACCGCCCTCCTGACATCAATACATAGTCAACGGTGCAGTCATTCATAGGACCGCACCATTGACCATGTATTGATGTTAGGACATCGGTGCGGTCGTTTACAAGACCGCACCATTGACCATGTACTGATGTTAGGTCATAAGTGTGCTGACTAAAAAATCTACCTCGGGGTGCATAGTTTGGTCATCGCACCACCCTCCCGATATTGGTACATAGTCAACGGTGCGGTCATTTAAATGACCGCATCATTGAACATGAATTATTTTTGGGTGGTGCATTGACCTAACTATCCACCCCAAGGTGGACAATTTCGTCAACGCACCGCAAAAGAAAGTACATTTCATGTTTTGTGGTGTGCTGAAAATTTTCATGCGCACCGAGGATAGTGCACGATAAAAACATACGTAGTGGTACCGATGCATGACTATTTTTTAGGTGCAATGACTGTTAAAAAAATAAAAAAAAATAAAAATAAAAATATATATATATATATATATATATATATATATGTATCATTTAATAAAAAAAATGTATTTAATATGTGAATCATTCAGCGACGTCGAAGGAGAGAACGAAGGGAACAACAAAAACATATGGAGGACCAGTATAACATGGTTCACCTGTGGGATGCACAAGAGAGGGAGAGACTTATGTAACCTCACCCTATTACGACAATCACCCAATTTCTCCTAAGGGAGGTAGGCCTCCTCAAGTTCTATGAGGAGGGTGCATCCTTGAAGGGCCATAATGGGTTATTGGGACAACTCATCTTCAGGTGGGATGCCCACCGATAGGCTTTCCGGGTTGGACTTAACCAGTGATATGCACCCATGAAGGAGGAAATATATTTAATTATTGGCCTATCTAGGAGAGGGAAGGATTTGCCCCAGTTCCCAGAGGTTCCCATCGTCTATGTAGTAGGGAGTCAGTTGGTGTACTCCCAGAGATACATTAGCGGTGATATACTTTATCCTGCAAATTTTCAGGTGTCCGGTGGTCAGTTACGTATTTCATCGTTTGGTGTAGAGGAGGTGAGGTGCCTTTCACTACTGATGAAAACCATTTAAAACCATACAGTGATGGGAAACTCATTAGTTTCTTGCTTTTATTTTATGTTGATTTTTTATTATAGGTGCCACGACTTAGGTGGTATGCGATTTCTTTTGTGGCAGTTTTGTACAACATTAGATAGATGTCGTTCCTAGGCACGTGGGAGGTTGACCTTCACTTTTTCTTTAGAGTTGTTTTGTTTATTTTTTGAGAGGTTTCCAGAGACGAGGCCTACTTTTTTTCGACAACCTCGTAGGTTGATGCTTCACGTATAGATGGAGATGTGGGGCCAGATGATGCCCAAGAGGGGCGAGTTTGAATTTTCCACTAAGATATCTCATGATGCACTGGAGTTGCTATCTAGTGTTGATGATCACGCCTTCGTTTTGGTGCTATGTCCATATGCTAGTTTTGATTGGCGAGGGTGTGCCAAAATCCTCTTCACACAGGATGAGCCTTCGGATGCGAGAGGTAATATTAATGTTTTCTTTAAATTTATTCTAACAAGTTCTTTAACTTGTTTTATTAAATTGTTTAATGAAATTTTCTAATTATTGTTATGTAATTATATATATTTTTTAGATATTGGGTCATTCGTTGGCGATGAGATTCCACCACCACCGAATGATCCAGGTGTATATCATGTTAATGAGGAGATTGCAGAGGTGGAGGATTAGGTCAGTGATAGACCTGGTCTTGATCAGGTGCAGATACCGACAGGTGTGAGGTGTAGGCCTAACACCCGATTTATGATGGATTTGGGCACCAACTCTGTCAACTCCTAGTTGAGGAGGGAGTCAGGCCAGTTACTATTAAAGAGATATAGGCTAATGATAAGCTGACACATATATGGAGAGTCATTCCCTGTGATATGTTGACCCTCATGTGACATATCGTTTGAGCTACCAGAGTACTGGCACGGGTGAGGAGGGGTAGGCATGGTGGATATGTAGTATGAAAGAGAAATGCATCATCTCATGATCATGATCATGAGGGGAGTGATCCTCATTTTAGTACTCCACCTCCTCCTCCACCTCGCATTGAAGATGATCATGATGAGCAGCTTGCTGCATCCATTTATGATCATGAGCATGCACCGTCTAAGCAATCTGCACCATCTCAGCAGACACATCCTAGTCCTGAGCAGGCACCTGATCCTAAGGCGGGCATAGGTCCATCTGAGGAGGTAGGTCCATCGACTGAGTAGGCTGCTGCACTATCCACTGAGCAGGCTGGACCATCCATGAGTCATCATGAGTAGGCAATTCATAATCATCAGGCACCTCCAAGTCAACAGGCACGTGATCATCATCTATCTGAGCATGTCGAGGCTGCACCATCAACTGAGAAGGTCTCGAATAGTACTACTATTGATGTACCACCAGCTGATATTTGAAATTTATATGCAGTTATATTACAGTTTTATGGGTTAAAATGTGAAAGTGGGTTACACTTTCGTGAGAAATGCGTTCGAAAATTTCATTTTCGCCATATTTCGGTCGAAATTTTGAAAATAATTCGACTGAATTTTTCTGTCGTTAACATTGACGACGTATTGATGGCGTGGGAAAACCGATTTTTTGTTGGAGATGGGAAAACCAAAAACAACAGTTCAGATGAAGTAATAGTCCAACTAAACTATTAGTTCGACTGAACTTTTTGTTATAAATATACCGCCCCCCAAACTGCAACAAGTTTCGTTACCGTTGCGCTGCTCTGTTTGTCTTGCTGCTTTGCTTGCTGCTCTGTTTGTCTCGCTGTTGCGCTGCTGTGTTGCTATCTTACTGTTGTAGGGGAAACTAGGGGAGCAAGCTAATGTGAGACTGTTATTTTTATGCTTTTTTTGTTTATGTTTTTTAATTTTAATTTTCTGTGTGTTTGTAGGTGTTTTTGCTGCTCATCGTGCGTGCTCTCTCTCTGCTTTGTTTGTATCGTTGGTCTATTTCTCTCTCTGTTGCGCTGCTATGTTGATGTCTCACAGTTGCAGGGGCAAATAGGGGAACAAGCTAAGGTACGACTGCTATTTTTATGTTCTATTTTTTTTAATTTTAATTTTCTGTGTGTTTGTAGGTGTGTTTGCTGCTCGCTGTGCGTGCTCTCGCTTTCTGCTTGCCGTTTCCAGGTATTTCTCGCTGTCTGGGATTTAGTAGATGAAATTTAGCATATTCATATAAGCTAGATAGTTGCAAAGTAAAATAAAAAATATACATCTCTGTTAACAGTGAATGATAGACAAAAATTGACCAATAGGAAGTTCTTGCAAGCAGATGTAGGTTATGTACATATAATAAAACATAGTAAAAAAGTGCTTTGTATATGTTAAAGCCAAAAAATGAGTAGATGAGAAGATTTGTTGCTGCACTGAGGTCACATATGCAATTCATATATTAATCCACTGATAAGCCCATTAAAATTAAAACAAAAAACAGAGAGAATGTTGCACTAACCGCTCCACCTTTGAAACTCAAACTCCTCGTGAGCGACCATGGCACTGACATCAGGTTAGGTTTTTTTATTACACCAAAATATAGTAAATTTCCAAATTCTTATAATTATCTTATACTATACCAAATGTGACGATAAATCCCATATTCCAAAAGTGGTGATTAGATATGACTGTTATTCCAACCTACATAGAAAAAATATTATTCTGCTAAATGTGATGCTGAAAGCAACTATCCTAGGTAGGTTGATAGTTACACAGGACATCACCGAGCTTATCATAGAAATGAAATAGAATAAAGCAGGAATAAAATAAAAAATTTACATCTCTGTTAACAGTCAATGATAGACAGAAATTGATCAGTAAGAAGTTCATGCAAGTAGCTATAGGTTATGTACATATAATAAAACATAGTCAAAAAATGATTTGTATATATTAGCTAAAAAACCAGTAGATGAGAAACTTTGTTGCTGCGCTGAGGTCAAAGATGAAGTTCATATATTAATCCATTCGTAAGCCCATTTAGCCTTTTCATATACCCTTACATAGGACATCACTGATCCTATCATAAAAATGAAACCGAATAAAACATGAATAAAATAAAAAATTTACATCTCTGTTAACCATGAATGATAGACATAATTTGATCAGTAGGAAGTTTGTGCAAGCAGCTATAGGTTATGTACATATAATAAAACATAGTCAAAAAATGATCTGTATATATTAGCCAAAAAACCAATAGATGAGAAGCTCTGTTGCTACGTTGAGGTCACAGATACAATTCATATATTAATCCAATGATAAATAGTAACACGTAATTTAGACACTACTTTATGTACTTATTGTTAATATTTATATACTATGTTATTTGTCATTATTTCATTATTCTATTTTATTTAGTCATTATTCTATGTTATAGAAGGTTCATTATGTGATTCCTACTCAAGCAAAGGTGCATGAGTAGATTGTTTCTTTTCATCATTATCTGTAAATGACTCCAACTCTGGCATATAATAATAAACAAGATCAATAGAGTGACCAATTTGTAAAGTAAACTATGCTTAGGATAAGATGAAAATTCACTATGTATGCACTGAAGGGTTTAGAGGATACGTCACTCTGATTCCATAGAAAATTCTACAAGCATTATGCTCACTGATATAATTCGTTGAACCCATTGTATTTGATGTGTGTAATATTTTGAGGGTTGTCCTAATGTTCTCTTATGTCGATGTGTGTAATATTTTTAGGGTTTTCCTAATGTTCTCTTATGTGGGAAGCCCTTGTTATATGGACGAATCCATCTTGAGGACAAGAGCGATCTCCCTAGTATCCTAAGGATATCTAGAAACAAACAGACAGATGTAGACCATCTTCTCTAGACTATTTTGCTTAATAATTACTCATTAACTACAGATAGATACTCCTACCTAAAGTCCAATGCTTTCTCAGTCTTTAATCCAGTCACTCCAGAAGTTATCGATCCAGCATATAAGATCTGCAATCAAAGACAGGCAAACCAGATCAAAAGCATCTGCAAAATATGATAATTCGAAAGCAATAATCTATCTTAGTGATCAAGGAGTCTAAGAATTAAATCATTCAAAAGATAAATGAACAACTCAATGAGAAAATAGAATCCATTTGTATTATCTTTGAATAAAAGAAAAAACCTTACAACCTTGACGCCTTGATGTTTGTACAGGTTCTTCCGGGGCACAACCGTCTTCCTCAGTTTGAAAAGACTCCAACTCTTTAAATCAACATAAGAATATGGCTATGAGTATGTAATATATCTCATGCCAATGATGCCAAATGTGGAGAGTATAATTTCGTCAACAATTCTCTTTTACCAGCTAAGAAGTAAGTACCAACTACCAAGTACCCTTGAGACTGAAACTTGTTCTCAATTTATATCTGAAGGAAGGTAGTTTCAGTTCTAATAAGGAAGGGATAAAGCCCTCTAATCATGGTATTTTAGCTCAAAAAACCAAGGGAGAGATCCATTTATGAAGGGATAAAGGTTCATGAATGGAAGGGGCGAAGCTCGACCAGATAGCGCTTCTAGAAGGACCTAACTGGGAGAATATTCGACCAGATGGGCTTCTAGAACTTAATTTTCTCTTTATTTTATCTTTTATGGTGGTCTGCAGTTTTAATGAGCTTTACGTGTGGGATGTACATCAGTTTTTACAGCAATTAGCCGCGGTACTGCAGGGAATGACTAGGAAAAGTGCAGAGTTAGGATTTTAAAGATTTTTAAGAGCTTTTCTCCAGTTCCAAGACTTGGTTCAGGAAATTTATTTTTTTAGACTTCTAAGGAAGCAATAAATAGGTAATGATGAACCCATATAGATAGCTAAATGTCATGGTGACAAATTTTAGTGTAACAGATTGCCCCCTAAAGTGCAAATTTTAAAGAGTTCTGATGAGTGAAGTACTTTATCATTCTGAGGATCGGGCTGCAGGCACGCCGATTGAAACCCTGAAAAAAAATTCCATGCAAGCATGCATATATATATATATATCATCGCTAAGGTAGGCATTCCCATACTCAGATCAAAACTAACTACATGTTCTGATACATAAATGATTTTAGAATTACATGAAGTAGTAGACACAACATGGACACAACCATCTCTTATAAGTAGTCTACTGTATAATGAATAATAAAATTTCTCACAACCTGGATAGTGGAAACTAGATCTAGGGTCTTGATTCCTGCTTCTCAAACTAGTACGATTCTATCCATGCGATTGATTATGTCAAAGTCGAACATGGTAGAAACCACTTGATTACCAGTCAATGATGTTAACTGTTAACAAGTGTGAGAGAAACCACCAATAATGAAAATGGTTCTCAAAGTACTCAGTAAAATCTATGAAATGTGAATTTGTGATATGAAGTCGAACATTTCACAGAATTGTTCGATCGAAGGTCAATGATGCAACCTATCGTCGAAGGCGAGAAACCTGCCATTAGGGCATGAAGATTCCAAGGTACTGTTAGGATTCTAGATCAAATTTCTAGATGATGAGCTATAGTCGATAGAAAGTGATCCGTCGTAGGAAAGCCTATGACACAAAACCATTAGATCAAATTTTGAAGAAATTTTAAGCAAGGACTGACTCAAGGATGGTCAATGCGAATGGAGAAAAATGTTTGCAATGAATGGTTTATTAAACTGATCTCTTGAACACATAACGACACTGCAGATGGTGATGATCGACCTAAAGCTAATACCCAGAAACTGGTTGAAGACTTTCAATGTGGTTCGATTAACTATTTGGCCAGAGGATTTTCCCAACCCAAATATGAATGTGACAAAAGTGTCATGTTCAAGAGTGGTATACAACTTTTTGAAATGAAGTGTGACAACTGGATTCATTTTCTCTATTTTCCCCCACCATTTCTGGCAAGTACCTCTTTATTTTTGACAAACTTGAGGAGGATAACATTTGCTTGTTATATAAGCTCATCCTTCAGATGAGTCCAACTTAGTATTAAAGTCGAACCCTAAGAAGGAGTGGTTCGTTCCTGTTTATAATTTACACGTCCTTTAATGTTAAGTTTTAATGAGTCCAGTATAGGTGAAACTCAATGTTTTTCAGTTTTAGGGAGTCGGAAGAAAAACTTAAGAAAACTCCGTGGGTGTACTTTTTCGTAAATTTAGTCTCTCAAGCCCGAAAAAGGATAAAATAATGCTGGAGAGAAATCTATTGACCATAATTAGTCAATGTATACATTTTTCGTAAATATTCCATTTCAGTCCGGAAAAGTGGTAAACTTATACTGAAGGGACGATTGTTCATTTCCTTTAACGAGTTCGAATAGTCAAGTACTCGACAATATTTTCATGTTTAGAGGGTCTGAAAAGGGCTTAAAAGAGAACTCCATGGTTTCACTTTTCTGTAAGTTTTAATGAGTTCGAAAAAGTGATAAAAATGTACTCATATGGTGTCGCTTTTTCTATAAATTTTAACGAGTTTGAAAAAGTGACAAAAATCATACTCATTTCCAAAATGATTATTTCACCCAAAAATCTTGTATTCATCACAAAAACCCAAAAAATTAAACATACTTGTTTTAGATAAGTAAAAATTATTTGAAAAACAACCTTTCAAAGTGGAAAATAAATAAAATATTACTTATTTATTCAAAAAATCTTATAAAAAGTAGTTCAACCAATTCATTTTTACCATTTACATCCAAAGTGAAAGTTGAGAGCTTTTGGTAGAAAAATTCCGAAGGAGATATTAGAAAAACCGACCGTTCGAATCCAAAACCGTCGAATCCAGGTAATCCACAATACATTTCTCTTCATTTTTTTCCCATTTACATTCTCTTTTTAGGCTTTAAAATCATTTTTGTAAGAGAAAAATAGGTTCAAAAAATTTCTCTCGGGGTACCACAGGTAATACACACAGTCCCTATGGACCCCGATAATTTTCCAAAGGAAAATTATCGGGGTCCCGCACTTTTCGTGTATAATGCGTGCGGTAGCTCGCACTGTCTTAGTGAAAAAAAGTGTGGAGGCACTGTGAAAAAAACAAAAATATGATTTCTCTCAAATTAAGCCAAATTTTTCATTCTATTTGGATATAATCTTTCAATTTGTCTATTGCATAGTATCCACAATGCTTGAATTGAGAGAATGTGAACATGAGGCAGTAGATGAGGCAGCCATTGGAAGTTTACCCACATTGTGCATGCTAAAAAACTGTGGATTATACAAATGTTGGGCAATGTAGG
This sequence comes from Pinus albicaulis, assembly GCA_034641835.2. Taxonomy (NCBI): domain Eukaryota; kingdom Viridiplantae; phylum Streptophyta; class Pinopsida; order Pinales; family Pinaceae; genus Pinus; species Pinus albicaulis. Next base: position 909,236,205 of record CM076580.1, on the reverse strand, counting down.
GCATGAGGGCTCAAGTAGAGTTATTGACATGGTTAGTGAAAAAGTGGGAAGTTCAAGAACAATGTTTCATTATCAGTGATCACCAACTCGAAATTGAGCTGGAGGACATTTACTTCCTTACAGGTTTACCCAAGAGAGGAGAACCTATTTCCTTGTTCAGAGCTAGACCAAGTGGCCAGCCTATCGCTAGCTATCAAAAAGAATTTTGTAATGAAGAAGCTGATCCAAAAGACAACCACATTGATATAAAAACCATTATCAGTCTTGAACTCAAAGTGGTTGTTTTCACAGTGACCAAATTGTGTGGGAGTGCAGCTCCAAACGTGGCTACTAAAGCCTAGATGCAGACAATGGTTGAATGCTATAGAAGCACCATATTCAACTGGTGTGAAGGAGTATTGGCTAATGTAAAAGGCCAATTGACCAGAGCTAAGAACGCAAAGTTGAATTTTTTTGGATATGGAGCTATTGTAGTTTCTTTCACTCTGGAGAGGATTCCATCCCTTGCTCCTCAACTTATCTTGGTTGATGCTGGTGAGATAATAGAGCCTCAGATGGCCTACTGGGTACAAGTGATGGCCCATCATTGAGAGGGTTTTGACATAGTTCGATTTATACCCGCATACTTTCATTGGCTACAGAACTAGATCTTCTCCATTGAATATTTTCCATATGTCGAGATAGATTTCCGTGGTGACCCTGATATGCCTCTTCCTCTAGGAACACAATGGGACGAGTAAGGTAAATGAATCATTTTGATGTGTTTTTAACTCTAATTTTGTTTTGTTTTTTTCTCAATCGTGTAGTACTGATGACAAAAATTTAAATGCAGATGTTGGTCCACGAAGACCAGCCAATCTCCACCACTTAGAGAGGAAGTGAACAGATGCTATTGCACCACTAGAGAACCAGGCAAAAGATATTCTCACTGATTTAAAGCAGAACCTAGAGAGGTTGACCAGATAAATACTAGATACTAGTATGGACGATATTCCTCTACGCCTCCAGAGGCATGTTGCTAGCATTCTTGGCCAGTTTCAGAGATATCCGTGTAGAGTGGCACGAGCGATAGTTTATTATCATGATCATCACCACGGATAGTGGATGATTATCACAGACTATTGTATTTTTGATTTTTGTATCACTACCTTTCGGATCATAAGGTGGTTTAAACCTATGATCCTAGATGATGTAATATTTTTTGAACACAAACTCTATCTATGATATGACTACTTTCGACGGCTATCTTGTTCAACACTTATCGAATGTTGTTTTAACTTACAGTTTTGACGTTGCAAATGTCTATTTATAACATTATTAGCTAATGCATCAGCCAATGTATTTAAATTTCTCGGAATGTGTTGATATTCAATGTAATCAAACTGTCTTTCCAAGAGATGAACCTTCAAAAATAATCTCAGTAACACTGGATTTTTAATTGCGTATACTCTGTTTAAATGTAATAAAATGAGTTCTGAATCTAACCTAATGATCAAACACCGAATGCAAAATGAAATGACATCAGATAATAACTCAATCATTGTGCTATATTATGCAACATTATTCATTGTTTGACCAAGGATTACCCGATGCATAGGAACTAACTCATCGGTGAGTGAATAAATGACCCTGGCCGCGGAAGAGATATTTCGTGTACTACGATAGACACCATCATCAAAACCAATGTAGGATTGAAGCGACGTTGACATCTACAATATCAAGAGTAATAAAGATAAGGAGGAATAGTAGTCAACGCAAACATAAACTAGACACACTCATCTAATCTAAAGCAGCTAATCTAGAAAAAATAACTAATCTACAGGTGAGATATTCACTCAAAAATCAAGCATAATATCTCTTCAGATAAATTCCATTTCTAGGTTTATCTAAAGAGACCCCATCATAATAAATCAATTCGTAAGCCCCTTTTGCAAGCACACGCTTGACAATATAAGGACCATCCACATAGGTTCAAATTTTCCAGCTCCTATTTTATCGTTAGCTTGGTCATATACCAATACTAGGTCACCCTCTGAAAAAACACGAGGTGTAACACTTCGATCGTACTGAGATTTAACGTGTTTTTTATAAGCTTTGGCTGCCAATGCAGCGGTGCACCGAGTCTCATATAATTGTGCTAAGTATAAAAAGCATTTTTCCTCCTCAGAGGTAGTTGGTAGTAACTCTATGGCTAATTGGAGTGACGGTATTTTTCATTCAATCGGTAACACAGCTTCTAAACCGTAAACCAGTTGAAAAGGAGTGAACCCTATTGCAGTTTTTTTTGAGGTTCAGTATGCCCAAAGTGTTGAGAAAAGCATAGTATGCCAATTCAATTTATGAATTCTGATTATCTGTTTAATCATAGTGGTTAAAAATTTATTGACGGCTTCAACCTGACCATTAGCCTGTGGGTAATATGGAGTAGAGCTATCATGGCGCAGGCCAAGTTGGTCAGAAATTTTGGTCATCGTGATGTTTCGAAAATGACTCCCATGATCAGTAACGATAGCTTGGGGTACACCAAACTGAGTAATCACGTGATTAAATACAAATGTAGCTGTAGTTTTGCCATCTGCCGCAACTGTAGGCATCGCCTTGGCCCATTTGGTAAAATAATCTACTGCGAGAATAATATACCCATGCCCCTCGGCCGATTGAGGGTTACATGTAATGAAATCAATGCCCCATTTTTCAAAAGCACTGACGACAATTATGGGGTGAAGAGGAGCTGGTGGTGTATGCATTTTCCGATAAAAAAATTGACAGTTGTGGAATTTTCAGACGGCAAGAATACAATATTTAAATAAAGAAGGCCAAAAATAACCAACACGCAATATATTTTGGGTTGTGGCATACCCAGAAATATTACCTCCACATGCTCCAAAATGGCAGTCATTCAAAACTCGTTCAACCTCTTCTTGAGTCAAAGAACGTCGAAATACAGAATCCGCACTGCGATGATAAAGTGTGTCTCCAACAATATTGTATTGCTGGGATTGGTAACAGATATTTCGAAAATATGAACATGAAAGTTCAGGCCAAAATTTTTGGGTTTGGAGATAAATGATGATATCTCCATACCAAGGATCTAACGTACTGATAAGAAACAAAGATTCATCAGCGATCAGATGCTCTACCACAATTTCTATCTCAGTATTCGGGAAGTCACACATAAGTTCAGCGAACACCAGTGATTTCTTTGATTTGGATTTTTCAAATTCTAAATCAAAATTCTGAAGGATAACTATCCATTTAGAGTATTTTCCCCCGAGAAATTGCTTATTCAGAATATACATCATCGGGTTGCAATTAGAAATCACCGTTGTTTTTCGTAACAAAATGTAATGACGAAATCGTTGGACAACTTGAACTACTGCCAAGGCCAATTTCTCCACATGCGAGTATTTAATCTCTGTGGGATTGAGATTCCGACTGAGATAGTAAATCAAATTTTCATTGTGGAATTCATCTTCCTAAACTAATACCATTCTAATAGTGGAATCAGAGGATGCTAAGTATAAAAATTAATCTTGGCTGTAATTTGGTGGATGCAGTAACGATGCATGGGTCAACACATGTTTTAGAGCATCAAAAGATCGATCAATGATCTCATCCCAAATGAAAGGAACATTTTGTTTCAAAATCTTGGTAAAACCTTTGGTTAACTCGGCATAGTTCTGGATGAATCTACGTAGAAAGTTTTCTTTCCCTTGCAAACTTTGAAGTTGGCGGAGTGAGGAAGGAGGAGGTAAATTGATAATGGCATCAACCTTCGAAGGGTCGACACGAATGCCTTCTTTTGAAACGAAAAATCCCAGTAACCTACCAGATTTTAAATAGAAAACAAACTTGTGTGGATTCAAGCGAATCTCACAATACCTACCCGCATAAAAATCGCTCGTAAGTGAGTTGGATGATATTCTCTGCGTAATGAATGAGTAGGTAAATCATCGAGATAAGGTTGAAAAATGTGTTTAATGTCATGAAAAGCATAGGGCATTGCCCTTTGAAAAGTTGCTTGAGAATTATTTAATCCGAAAGGTAATTTACAGTAAGAAAACGTTCCCCAAGGACAAATGAACTTTGCTTTTGGTTGATCAGCAGGGAGTATGTTTATTTGATTATATCTAGAAAATCCATCCATAAATGAATACATTTCATTTCCAGCACAATCGTCAATAATTTGGTCGATGTAAGGAGTTCGATAATTTTCTTTAGGACAAGCTTTGTTAATATCCCTATAGTCAACACATACTCGTATTGTTCCTTGTTTTTTCATAACAGGAACGATATTAGATACCCAATCCATTAACGAGATCGAATAGATAAAACCTGCTCTCAGTAATTTCTCAACTTCGACTTTAATGGCAACAACTTTTCGTGGATGTATTAGATGTAATCGTTGTCTGACAGGTTTAGCATCTGGGTAAGTCTTTATTTAATGAATGAAAATGTTGGGATCGATTCCTAGCATTTCTTCATAAGACGAGGCAAATATTTTGCAGAATTCTTGAAATAGGGCTTTATATGTAGAAATTTCATTTGACGTACATGAAGCACCTATATGAATGTTTTCAATAATTTCGGGTTTCAATAATATGTCAACAGGAATGGTAGAAGAAATATTCCCCAAATTTACTTTAGAATTCAAATTTGTGATCGAGATTGGACTTTGAGGTTCCTCGACATAGTCAGCTATAAAAATAAAGGAAAAATTATTTTCAAATTTATCAAGCTCAGATAAAAATGATGACCTATGATGGAGATCATCCCATGGTAATTCATCTACAGACAAGAATTCACGAATGCTTTCATCATTATGAAACACTTGTTGAAAAGGATCAGGAATTGATGTTGTAGCTGAGCTTGATGTAAAAAATGATTCTTCACTGATCACATTCATTGGATCAACATCAGTTGATAAAGGATCAGAAAAAGACTGTACTACTTGATATGCTATCTCAAAAGGACTCAAAGGCATCATGCCATTGAATGAATCCAGTTCTGATTCTAAAGGCACTATCCAAGGATCAGCAAATGGAATAGTGCTTGATGTAATCATATTGATATTAGAAATATTATGCGGTACATTAGGTGGAGGCATAGAAAAATTTCCCATTAAAACAAAATCTTTGATTAAACCTACTCCTACATCCTCATAAGGGATATTTGTTTTTCAAATTTGCCGAATACTATTAGTATAAGCTAGGTTAGACGAATAATATGAGAGCTGAACGACTTTCACAATTTTTTCTTGATGAGGAAACATAATTATTCGAAATATGGATGACACGACAACAGTCATAGCATAAGACCAACTTTGACCCAGAAGAAGGTTGTAATTTAGAGGGGCATCAACTACTTCCACATCTAAATTAATGGTTTTTCCTTCGACTTCTATAGGTAGATCCTGTAAAATTCTGAATGGATGGAATCCTCTTCTGTCAAAAGCTTTGAGGATTGTCGGTGATTGGTTAAGGGTTGGAGAACTAAGTGATTTCCAACAGTTTAACCACATGATACATGTAGATTCTCCTTCATCAATAACAATACGAAAGCAACGTATGTTTTTGACTAGTACTGGGATCTAAAAATCCATTTGATGAGGGATACAAGGTGTAAAATTTTCTAAATCGAAGACCATGAGGTTTGAATCCTGAAGATATACAACTCCAATTTCCGATAAGAGTAATTTCCTCTAAGCTGGACATGATTGCAACACTTCCAAGGCCGACATTGTTGAAGGAGATATTGCTAAATCCTCCACAATGTTGTAATTCTAAGCAGCTCTCGCATGTGGATTGAAAGCTGATTTACGAAGTACACTTTTAGCAGGCATTTTGATTACTAAATCAGGATTCAGTTTCTCGATATGCAGTGGATCAGAAATCGAAGGAGATGTAGCTGGTGCAGAACTAGAATTTTCTACTTCTTTACTAGTAACAGGGTTTTTACTACCATAATCTTATGATCGAGTCACAACCATCAAAATATCTGTTGATGCATTAGAGGAAGATCCAATCATTTTACTATCTTGAACCGGAAAGTGATCCTTCAAGACAGCGGGAGTGGGTGAACCTTTGACGAATTTAGATACCTCAGCCCTATGCGGACATTCCTTGGTGAAATGATCCTCGTCACATATAAGAAAAGGATAACAAGGTTTCTGTTTATCATCAGTTGATTTAGTTTTATCATTTTTTTCCTTGGGAGATGAAGTCTGTTTATTATTTTTCCTCCCTTTCTTCTTATTTCTAGATTTTGACTTTGTAGTAGATGAATATACAATGTGAATATCGGTAGAATTTTCCAAGGAATATTCTCCTTTTGGTGAATCAGGTAAAGTTATAATAGGGGAAGTAACCTTCAAAGATTTCTTCTTACTCATAGTTGTACTAACTGAACCGATTACACCATCAGCGGCATGAGACCCTGAAGGAGTTGCTATTATCTGACCAGGATGTGGTAAATTTGGAATTTTCTCGTACAAAGTTTCGGACTGGATATATACCATGTCTAGATACTGAGCTTGAGCAATAACTTTTTCTTTGGTGACAAATCCTGCTTTGGCTACATCTTCAATGATTTTTGGTAGCAATGATTTGATAAACCATTCTGCCAATATTTGATCCGGGATAAAAACTTTTACCAAACATCTTCTATGTCTCCATTCATGTATATGATCTGATATATATGTAGACGTAGATTTTTTAGTGAATTTCATAATTCTGTGTCATTGTCGTATCTCACTGGTAACTAAAAATGAGTTAATAAATAATTTGCTAGGGTGTTGAAATTGTTAAATGAGCCTCGTGGCAGTTCAATGTACCACTTAGCAGCTAATCCTATTAACGTTTTCTAAAAAATTCTAAGTCGAATGGAATCGTCAATTAATGAGTTAGATGCGCACCAAAGGTGGTGTGTCATAACATGGTTAGAAGGATCCTCTCCTAATTTTCCTTGAAACTTTGGGATATCACTGGGCAACTTATGAGGAATTGGTGGCCAATACGGATGATAGTATATGGGATCATGCATAAGGCGGGATAAATCCGGTAAATCTAAAGTTGCTATGAATGGTAATCGATGAGTAGGGTCTTGTGGATAACCTTGTGAAACTAAACTAGTCCTAGGAGGAGGATATCTAAGATAACCTGGAATAGGTTGTGCAATTAGAATTAGAGTACCCCCTACATAACCAAGAATAACTGGACCATACTGGGTTTGAACAGGTGTATGATAAGTATACCTAGCATACGGTTGTTGTGGGTAGACTGGAGTTTGTGGAATAGGTCCATATTGGTACGGCCCCTGATACAGTTCATAAGTAAACTGAGGTTGACTTGTTCTAACTGTACTTGTACCAGGTTGTCCTGTGGGCATCTGAACAATAGTCTAAATTATAGGTCCAGACTGCGGAATAGAAACCTGAGGAATCTATACTAATGTTTGAGGAGCATATGTGATAGGAGTTGTAGACACTACAGGAATAGGTGTGATAGGTTGAACAGAAGTCTTAGCAGCTGTCTGGGGCAGAGTCGTAGGTGTACTCAGACCAGGCTATTGAATAAGACCAGATGCGGGTGTTTGAATGACAGGTTGGACAGGTTGTTGGGGTTGAGTATAACCAACTTGTTGTCCAACTTGATAATAAGGTACTTGCATATTTGGTTGTAAATTCTGTTGGACTTGAGATGGATCCCACACCATTTCAGGATATGAAGGTCCCAATGAAGGTTGTACATAAGATGGACCGTAACTTGGTTGAACATATGGCTGATAATTGACTGGATAATTTCCACCTACTTGTAACATTTTTTGTTCTGGATAGAATTGTTTTCCTAAAGGAGGTTGTAATCCTTGAGCTGGGTACTGCCCTTGAGGTTGATATTGACCTTGAGGCACGTATTGACCTTGAGGCATATACTATCCTTGAGGCTGACCTTGGGGTATGTACTATCCTTGAGGTTGATACTGACTCTGAGGTATGTACTGTCCTTGAGGTTGCTCCCTAGGCTGTATTTGACTATTTTAATGTTGCCCCCCAGGCGATAAATTACTACCTTGAGAACCGGGGTTTGGGATATTTCAAGACATCATATAAATTTTCTCATTGTTCAAAGCTCCAGTATTTTATTCATTTGGGCCAGATGATGACATAGGTTTGTTGGGAAGAGGATATGCTCTTGAGAATGTACTAGAGAGCAACTAATAGCCTACAGGAACAGACAAACCACTATACAAAAATGTTTTTGGTGATTCAGTAAACATAGATGACTCACTTGACATGTTTAATGGAGCTCTATAACCTATTGGCGTAGGGTAAAAAGGAATTCGGGGTGGCGAGTACTGAAGATCTACGTTTTGTAGATAATTTGTCAATGAAGAATACCAAGCATCTTGTCTAAAAGGACTATAAAAATTTATTCATGTTCTCTAAGTTCTAAAGTTTCCTGAGTTGAAGGAAGAACAATCTCTTCCTCTATATCAGTGATTTCTTCAATACTAATGAGACTAGGAGGAAGATCTTCTGTAATCCGATTCCTTACTCTGGGTGAATCAAGATAATTGGAAGTTGGAGTAGTGAATTCTAAAGTAGGTTCTGATGTAGCAGGTTCAGTTTCTGGTTCAGAAATTTTAGGTTCTTCAGGCGATAATTCACTTGTTGCAGAAGCAACTTTGGTTAATTCGAAAATTGAAACTGTCTGTGGAATATGTTCTGCTATTTGCGGTTGATCTACTTGAGAATCAGGATGAATAATTATGGATGATTCTCCTTGTTTCGTTAATCTAGTTCTACCGATAACATTTGGTATCGGAGATTTAAGTCTTTCTAGTTGGCTTGGTGTGTACCTAGGGGGTTTCCCCTAAGTTCTACATGATCGTCTCAGTAATTCAGCCATGATTAAAAATTTTAACACATGAAAAAAAAGAAAAAATTCAAACAAACCCTAAAGTCGCTAAGGAAACAATAAAATGAATCACACACTTATAAAAATCTAAGAGATCAATCCACATACAAACAATATACCCCCGCACTAAAAACACTTGTTGGTGATGAAATAGAACATCGTAGAATTTTAATGCAGAAATGGCAGTTGGAACAGTTACCCCGACATCCTGCTTAATGAAACAGACCAGTGCAAGTTTCTCCACTTAAACCATCTTGAGTGAAGATAACCCTCTGGAGAGTCCAAGCGAGTCTAGCCGACGTCTGCTCCAGGTATAGTGGGACCTCCCCTACACCATCACTTTGGGAAAGAATCCTAAATTTTATGGCCACTAAGGTCATCAACGGGAACACATATACCTGGGGGAATAGTCTACGATCCGATATACACGCAAGGATAGAGTAACAAGCTCAATCCCCTTGAAGGCTCCTTGACACAATCCAAGGTTTACCGACAAGTGACCCCAGGCTCCTCGACAATGGTATATCCGAGGTTTACCGTTTTTAATATGTGCACATCTTCTATCATTCCCAATGAGATAGGTATGATTACCTCACTGGTTCGGATATGATCTCATGCTTGACTCCTTTAGGAGGAGCTTCCCAGAGCATACATGCTACAATTGGATTTTCCTACTGCAATATCGACTACTTATTTGGTTTTACTGTCTTGGAGAGTTAACTAAAACCTATTCCAAGACACTAGCCTAAGCTATGTTGGTGAAAATATCCCTAGAAAATATAAAATTTCTAGATTGATTTTTATTAAGTGTTACTTTTAATTGGCAGATTCTTAGGAAAACGGGTATGGAAACGAAACTTGATGATGTTTTAATGACCCGACTCAAAATATGCTACAATGCATCTATATGATAAACAAATCATTTCTTTTCAATGAAATCTAACTAGAGGAAAGAGTTGAGAGATTTTCAGAAACTTTCAAAATATCAATTCTTTCTTTCCTATATGAGAAACTTTGAAAAGAAGACAATTCAGAGATTTCAATTCCAAAAATATCTTTTGCTCAAAATGAAATTCCCTATATCATTAAGATCAGAAAAAAAAAAAAAAACTTCCTCCAAAAGAAAATAAAAATTCTTTAAAACTACAAAATTCAAAACTAAAAGAAATGTCTAATTTTGAACTATATCTAAAAGTTGTAGGATGTCTTAACTCAATTTGTAATCTAAGTAAGATCTTCCACATATTTTGGCAAGAAGACAAAACATCCAATAACAGTTTTAAAATGAAATTCAGACCTTATTAATCTAAAGGTTTTATAAGTTTGAAAATGAAAATGAAATCAAATTTTCATAAGAATAACAATTGCATCAAGTTCAATGGCTCAACATAAAAGCAATGAAATACCAAGTAGCTGAGGTATACAAAAGTTTTTGATTCTGAGCAATGGGAGGACTAGGAAATTTTTTTACTCATAATATGCAAACTAACTGAATATATCATTCAATTATAGAAATTGATGAAAGAAACCTTGACAGAAGTCTTTGATAGCCAAGAAAAATTGGGTAAAGAACAAAAATCAAGTAATGGGATGCTAGAAAATAGAGTTTCTATTTTTTCTAAATTTTTCTAGAGGTCCGTAGTTTTTAATGGAACAAGGTGCAGTACTGCATTTTATTTTACTAAAGATTGCGGAGTATAAACTCTGTTTTAAAGAAAAAAGTGCAGAAGGCAGGAAAAGTAGAGAAAAAATAAAAATACATATTTACAGTCAGCAATCCTATTGAGTTTTCTACCCAATAAAGTTTTGAGCTAATCTCAGTCAAAGAAATCTCAAAGAAATATCAAAAATAAAACTGAAAATAAAAGAAAAATAAGTTCAGATAATTCCCCAGTGGAGTCGCCATTTTGTTATACGGACGAATCCCTCTTACGGACAAGAGCAATCTCCCTAGTTTCCTAAGGATATCTAGAAACAAAGAGACAAATGTAGACCATTTTCAATAGAATATTTTGCTTAAGAATTAATCATTAACTACGGATATATACTCATACATGAAGTCCAATGCTTGCTCGGTCTTCAATCCAGTCACTCCAAAAGTTATCGATCCAACATATAAGATCTGCAATAAAAGACAGGCAAACTAGATCAATAGCATCTGAAAAATATGATAGTTCGAAAGTAATAATCTATCTTAGTGATTAAGGAGTCTAAGAATTAAATCATTCAAAAGACAAATGAACAACTCAATGAGAAAATAGAATCCATTTGTATTATCTTTGAATTAAAGGAAAAAGCCTTACAACCTTGACGCCTTGATGTTGATGTTTGTACAGGTTCTTCCAGGGTCCCGAACATCTGTTTTCCTCAGTTTGACAAGACTCCAACTCTCTGAATCAACATAAGACTATGGCTATGAGTATGTAATCTCTTTATGCCAATGATGCCAAATGTGGAGAGTATAATTTCTTCAACAATTCTCTTTTACCAGCTAAGAAGTAAGTACCAACTACCAAGTACCCTTGAGACTGAAACTTGGTCTCAATTTATAGCTGAAGGAAGGTAGTTTTAGATCCAATAAGGAAGGGATAAAGCCCTCTCATCATGGGATTTTAGCTCCAAAAACCAAGGGATAGATCCATTTATGAAGGGATAAAGGTTCATGAATGGAAGGGGTGAAGCTCGACCAGATAGTGTTTCTAGAAGGCCCCAGTTGGGAGAATATTCGACTAGCTGGGATTCTATAACTTAATTTTATCTTTATTTTACCTTTTACGGGGGTCTGCAATTTTAATGAGCTTTACGTGTGGGATGTACCTTATTTTTTATAGCAATTAGCCATGGTACCACAGTGAATGACTAGGAAAAGTGCGGAGTTAGGCTTTTTAGGATTTTTAAGAGCTTTTCTCCAGTTCCAATACTTGGCTCAGGAACTTTATGTTTTTAGAATTATAAGGAAGCAATATATAGGTAATGATGAACCCATATAGAGAACTAAATGTCATGGTGAAAAATTTTAGTGTAACAACCCTGTCATCCTTTTTGAAGTTATTTCATAATTTAGTCATCCTTATTGGTTTTGTGGCCATGTTATTTGAATCTATGTCAAATTTAACAAGGTTCCTCTTTATGTTGTGTGTAATATTTTGAGGGTTGTCCTAATATTCTCTAATGTTAGAAGCCCCATCATCCTTTTTGAAGTTATTTCGTGATTCTATCATCCTTTTTGAAGTCCTTGGCATCTTGATCTATATATGAAGTTCTCTTATAATTTAACTTATTCATTTGATGCAATGATATTAATTCTCTCCCTTGGAAGTTGTCCACATTTTGTATTTACTTGTCTCTATACATTTAATACAATCCTTTATATAAATTTTACTACAATCGTTTCATTTTATTCCAAGTTTTATGATTTATAAGGATGGGTTTGGAAAATTATCAATATCAACATAAAATGTGTGCCTCTGCTTCTGTCTCACTGCTCTGTTATGTTGTTTTCTCGCTCTGTTGCTGTCTCGCCATTGCGCTGCCATGTTTTTGTCTCACTGCTCTATTGTTGCCTCACTGTTACAAGGGCGAGGAGGGGAGCAATCAAAGGTGAGAAGGTGTTATGGTTTATGATCTGTTTTTTTTGTTTTTTAAATTTATTTTTCAGTTGATGCAACACTATTAATTATCTCCCTTAGAAGTTGTACATAGTTTGTGTTTGCTTGTCTCTATAAATTTTACTACAATTGTTTCTATACATTTTACTACAATAATTCCTTTTAGTCAAAGTTTTATGATTTACATTGATGGGTGTGGCAAATTATCAATATCATTGTAGTCCAAGTTTTATGGTTTATATGGATGGGTTTGGAAAATTATCAATATCAATACAAAACATATGGAAAAAAACCATTTTTAAAATACCATTTTATGATTTATATGGATGGGTTTGGAAAATTATCAATACAACATAAAACGTGTGGCAGACAACCATTTTTCAAATACCATTGACACCAAAAACATGAGGTAATGTGGCAATATAGATAGTGACAGTTAGCAAGATCAAAATGCTTAGAAATGGAAATTATATGTTCAGATTGGTGTGTTAACAGTGACTTATTACCAACACTCATTGTACATGTCATTTCTCCCATAAACTTTATACATTTATCCCATAAACTTTAAGGCATTTTCTAGTGTGTCATTTCTTCCATTTAAGGCATTTGCTAGTGTGTCATTTCTCCCATAAAATTTATACATTTATCCCATAAAATTTAAGGCATTTTCTAGTGTTTTGGGAACGATGTACATGTAATTTCTATGTCATCTCTCCCATAAAATTCAATGCAAAATTTGTTGAGATTCAACAAGATGATGAGCTTAGTGAAAATTAATCACCTTCACTAAGTAGGGCCCGTAGGCTATTTTTAGGTGTATGTCTATTTTTAGACATGGTGAGCATATTCTATAAGTTGCAGGATGCTATTTGTAGATGTTTGGTCAAATGTGAAAAATACATGAGATTCTATTTTTAGAATATTGGGTGAAGTCTATTTATAGATCGTCAATCTAAAAATAGATGCATGTTGATTCTTATTAGCCCTTAATAATAATCCGATAATAAATATCATCTTATTCTCTTGGAGAACTTTATTTCAGTGAAAAGATTTCGAAAATCAGTGGATTGAAGGAACTACGCAATTCCTAGGGTGGTTGGTGACTCATGCATGGAGGACTCAGTTAAAAATGAAGTGGAAAAGTTGTGACAGAGTTGGAAGAGTAGTTATGGGAGTTGTTGTTCAGTTTAACTCAGTTAAGTGAGTTAAACTTAGTTGTGCTAGTTGTATCTAGTTCTAACTGAAGATACACTAGTGAGAGTTTAGTGAATTAATTATTTAATTAATTCATAACTAGAGACTCACTTGCAACTGAACAAATACAACAGTTAACTATTTGCATGTTAGTTCTAGTGGAGACCTAGTGGAGAGATAGGTGAAAGGGTGAGATGGACTATTTTTTGTGACTATAGTGATCCATTCAATTCATTTGACACACATTGGAGATGCTAATGAGTATTGCACAATCAAGGCAAGGCCAATTCAAATTAATTTAGAGGTCTTCTTCAGCAGGGATTGCGTAGTGGAGGCAGGCTGTCAGAAGGCAAGAAATTCGCGATTGAATTTTTGCAAATAATTACGTGGAAGGATTATGTATTTAACATAAGATTAATTTGTTAGATCAAGAGATTATGGTAATAATATCAGTATTAATAAATTGTGCAGTGGAGGCAGGTTGTTAGGAGGCAAGAAATTGGTGCATAGATATGCAAATTTTCTGCATGACAGTGTGTAATGATTGTTGATTGTTCTAAGAGCTTGATGTACTAATATTTGTATGAGATTATTAAATGATCCATTGATGTACATAATATATAATAGTTGGGGGTTTTAGCTTTAATATTTCCTGTTAAACAACTGTGTTTATGTGCGAATGATTTGCTTCATATGTGTTTTGCAATTGGTGATTGAATTTCCACAAAGAATTAAGTGGAAGGATATTGTATTTAACATAAGATTAATTTGTTAGATCAGGAGATTCTGGTAATAATATCCGTATTAATAAATTTCTACATGGTATCAGAGAAATTTTAATCACTGGATATTGCAAACTTGAAGTGGTGCTGAGTTTTGTGCTGGTGGACAATTCGAATTTGCTGCAAAAATTTCCTGGTGCGACAGATGAGTATTCATTGAAATGGCTTTCAATGGGTTGCGTTAGGAGTATTCCTTTGAGGGTATTTCAAACTACATATCCTGTAAGGACAGGATGGAGGCGATGCTTGAAGATAACAGACTGAAGGAGTTCATCAATAGCGATGTTCCTAAGCCTACTTCTAGTGATGCTGCATTACTTGACGCATGGCAAAAGAAGGTAGCGAAGACAAGAATAATTTTTTTGGAAGGTGTGAAAGACCATATTGTGTCAAGCCTTCACGGGAAAGGCACTCCATTTGCAATGTGGAAGGCTTTTATAGATCTTGTCGAAGCTAGCGGCGACCATAGGAAGTTAGCGCTGAAATATAAGCTCAGAAAATTCAAAATGGAGAAGGGCGATAGTATTCCAAAATATCCCACGAAGTTTGTCCAATGTAGGGATGAGCTAGGGAGTGTGGGAATTACAGTTGTGGATGATAACTTGGTGAGCTTGGCTCTCCTTGGGCTTCCTAAGAGTTGGCACAGCTACGAAGACTTTGTCAATGGACGGGAGAAACTACCAGATTGGGAGCGACTTTGGTCAGATCTTGTGCAGGAGGAGATAAGGTGAAATACCAGGGATGGCTCTTCATTGAAGAATGATGATGAAGAGAATTGCGCTTTGGATGCCAAAGTGAGGAAAGGTTAGGGGAAGAAATCCCATCAAAATCTGAGGCTAAAGGCAAGAAGATGGATTTGTCCAAGGTGAAGTGTTTTCACTTTCACGAACATGGGCATCTCGCCACTAACTGCCCACAAAAAATAAGAACAAGAAGGTTGTTGGAGCTGCAGTGGGTGAGGCCTTAGCCTCGTAATTTGAACTTGATTTCTCTTTGATCGGATGCTTGGTTTCAATTGCAATGGGATCAGTGTGGTATCTTGATAGTGGTGCTTCCTTCCATATGACGGGAGACAAGGAGCTGCTTAGTGACTTGGAGGAGAAGGATCTACAAATGCATATAGAGATGGGTGACGATGGTAGATACAGTGCGACCGACATTGGAACCATTACCTTTGAGAGGGAGTTAGGTAAACCATTTCTGTTGAAAGATGTTATGCATGTTCCATGTCTGAAGAAGAACTTGGTCTCGGTCGCTATGTTGGAGGATAGAGGTTATGATGTTGTTTTCAATGAGGGAAAAGATTTCATGCGACATAAAACAATGGGTCAAACCAAGAGGATATGGATTCAAGTAAAGAATCTCTACAAGCTGGAGGTAGATGGTTGCGCTGCAATGATGGGCAAAGAAGAAGAAGTGGTGAGCCTGGATGAGGGCGAATTATGGCACAGGAGATTGGGCCATCTTCACCATGGCGCATTGAAGATTTTGAAGCAGATTTCTATTAGACTTCCCGAGGGTACTCTTGCGTAGTCAGATCAGTGCAAGGGATGTACTATGGGTAAGTTTGTGAAGACCACCTTTAATGAGAAGGAGAATCGTGCTTCGTTGATCCTGGAGAGAATTCACACATACGTGTGTGGACCTCTCTCGGTTTTTTCAATATCAAAACACATGTATTATGTTATATTTGTTGATGACTATTCTCGTAGATGTTGGATCTTCTTCATGCAGAAGAAGAGCGAAACATTCTCAAAGTTTTGTGAGTTTAAAGCATTGGTGGAGAAGGAGTCGAGGAAGCAAGTGAAGGCTCTGTGGAGCGATAATGGTGGTGAATATATCTCAAATGAATTCAAAGACTTATGTAGCAAAGAAGGAATTTGAAGATAACTCATAGTGCCTCATAACCCACAGTAGAATGGGGCCGCGAAGAGGAAGAACATAACAATAGTGGGTGCTACATGACCATGGCCTACCGATTCACTTGTGGGCGGAAGCATGCAACACTGTAGTTTATGTGCAAAACCATTGTCCTCATATAGTACTTGGCATGAGTACACTTGAAGAAGCTTTTACTGGTAAGGAGCCTGATATTTCTCATCTGAAGATTTTTGGCTCATCTGTTTACATTCATGTGACAAAGGACACTAGGAAGAAGATGGATTCGACTGTAGAAGTTGGGATATTTGTGGGGTACACAGAAACATCCCATAATTATCGTGTTTATTTTCCAAATATTTGGATGACTGTGGTGTGACGAGATATAAAATTCAATGAGGTGAAAGCCATGAAGTTGTCGCTTGAGAGGGAGCTACACTTGCATGAAGAGGAGGAACTGTTTGTTCCCAAATATGAGCCTCTAGATGTGGATCAGCCACAGGAGGAGATTCATGGAGTGGAGGAGTCCACTCATGCAGAACTAAACATCAAAACCGGCATAAAACGTACCAAAGAAGCTGAGAGACTGAAGCTTGATGCGGCATAGAATGTAGGAGTCCCTACATCAAAGCATAGACAGAGACAACCACTTGACTGATTCACTGGATACATGGATCTTATGAGCAAGTGTATCATGACAGATCCATCTTCTTTTGAAGAAGTAGTGAAGGAGCCCACATGGGTATATGCCATGGTGGAGGAGTATGACTCCATTGTTAGAAACAATGCTTGTGAGATTGTTCCAAGGCTGGTGGGTAAATCAGTGGTAGGTTCAAGATGGATCTACAAGGTAAAGCAAGCTACTGATGGAAGCGTTGAGAAGTATAAGGCAATATTTTTCACCTGGGGCTTCTCACAGATCGAGGGGATTGATTATGAAGAAACCTTTGCACCTGTCGCACGGTATTATTCCATAAGGACCATCCTTTCTCTCTCAGCACAGATGGGTTGGCACATTCATCAGATGGATGTGAAGACTACGTTCCTTAATGGGATCATTGAGGAAGAAGTGTACATTGAGAAGCTTGAAGGATTTGAGATCTTCATTAGTGAGTTTCATGTGTGCAGAATCAAAAGAGCACTGTATGGGCTGAAGCAAGCACCTCGTGCTTGGTACACACGGATCAACAACTATTTCACTGGACTTGGCTTCACCAAGAGTGAGGCAGATGCAAACCTGTACCAAATTGTGGTGGAGGGTAAGATTTTAATCATTGTTCTTTATGTTAATGATTTAATACTAACGGGTGATGAGCAGTTGATACACTCATGCAAGGTAGATCTTGCAAAGGAGTTTGAGATGAAGGATTTGGGCCTCCATTATTTCCTTGGATTGGAAATATGGTAGCGAGAAGGTGAACTGTTTGTGTTTCAAGGAAAGTATGCTCGAGAGATACTTGGTAAGTTTCACATGGAGGACTGCAAGCCCATGGATACTCCTCTTCTAGGAAATTGGAGGAAAGAGGATGCTACATCGGCAGAGGTAGTGGATGCCACTGTTTATCGACATTTGGTGGGTTCGCTCATGTATTTACTTAATACAAGACTGAACATATGCTATGTGATGAACCAACTTAGTCAAGTGATGGTTTAGCCTACCAAGATCTTTTGGAAGGCAAGAAAGCATGTCCTGAGATATCTCAGGGGCACATCTGAGTATGGCTTATGGTACAGATAAATGGATGAAGTGAAGTTGCATGGTTTCACGGATGTAGATTGGGCAGGCAACCCAACAGACAGAAAGAGCACATCAGGAGGGGTTTTCAGTATCATATCTACAGAAATTTCTTGGTACAGCAGGAAACAAAGATCCGCGGAACTCAGTTCATTGGAAGTAGAATACATGGCATCAAGTCAAGCGGCATGTGAGGCTATTTGGATGAGAAAGATCCTGGTCGGTTTGTTCGGTTCTCATTTAGATCCTACAATGATACATTGTGATAATTAGAGTTGCATTAAACTATCTATTAATCTTGTGTTTCATGATAGATCTAAACATATTGATATCCGGTATCATCATATTAGAGATTGTGTGCAGTGGAAGATCATGTTGCTTCAGTACATTCCTATGGAAGATCAGGATGCAGATATTCTGACGAAGACACTCATCAGAAGCAAATTCGAATACCATAGAGGCAAGATCGCTGTGAAGGATAATCCCTATCTTGTTGAGAGGGAGTGTTGAGATTGAACAAGATGATGAGCTTAGTGAAAATTAAGCACCTTCACTAAGTGGGGCTCGCATGCTATTTATAGGTGTATGTATATTTTTAGACATGGTGAGCACATTCTATAAGTTGAAGGATGCTATTTGTAGATGGTTGGTCAAATGTGAAAAATAGATGAGATTCTATTTTTAGAATATTGGGCGAAGTCTATT
The DNA here is from genome assembly GCA_034641835.2 of Pinus albicaulis. Lineage (NCBI taxonomy): Eukaryota > Viridiplantae > Streptophyta > Pinopsida > Pinales > Pinaceae > Pinus > Pinus albicaulis. The sequence goes on along the minus strand of CM076580.1, from coordinate 909,217,388 downwards.
TATAGATCGTCAATCTAAAAATAGATGCATTTTGATTATTATTAGGCCTTAATAATAATCCGACAATAAATATCAACTTATTCTCTTGGAGTACTTTATTTCAGTGAAAAGATTTGGAAAATTAGTGGACTGAAGGAATTACGCAATTCCTAGGGTGGTTGGTGACTCATGCATGGAGGACTCAGTTAGAACTGAAGTGGAAAAGTTGTGAAAGAGTTGGAAGAGTAGTTATGGGATTTTTTATTCAGTTTAACTCAGTTAAGTGAGTCAAAATCAGTTGTTCTAGTTGTATCTAGTTCTAATTGAAGATACACTAGTGAGATTTTAGTGAAGTAATTATTTAATTAATTCATAACTAGAGACTCACTTGCAATTTAACTAATACAACAGTTAACTACTTGCATGTCAGTTTCAGTGGAGACCCACTGGAGAGATAGGTGAAAGGGTGAGATGGACTATTTGTTGTGACTATAGTGATGCATTCAATGCATCTGACACAAATTGGAGATGCCAATGAGGATTATGCAGTCAAGGCAACGTCAATTTGAATTCATTCAGAGGTCTTCTTCAGCAGAGATTACGCAGTGGAGACAGGCTGTCAGGAGGCAAGAAATTGGTGCATAGATATGCAAATTTCTACATGACACTGTGTAATGATTTTTGATTGTACTGAGAGCTTGATGTACTAATATTTTTATGAGATTATTACATGATCCATTGATATACATAATATATGATAGTTGGGGTTTTCATCTTTAAGCTTTCCCATTAAACAACTATGTTTATGTGCGATTGATTTGCTTCATATGTGTTTTGCAATTGGCGTTTGAATTTCCACAAAGAATTAGGTGGAAGGATTATATATTTAACATAAGATTAATTTTTTAGATCAGGAGAGTCTGGTAATACTATCAGTATTAATAAATTTTTACAAAATTTTAATGAAAACTATGTACTGTCATTTCTCCCATAAAATTTAATTTAATATATTTTTAAGGAAAACAGTAGTGTTTTCTGAAACCATGTACATGTCATTTCTCCCATAATATTTAAGGCATTTGATAGTGTTTTGGGAACCATGTACATGTCATTTTTATTTCATTTCTCCCATAAAATTTAAGGCAAACCATGTACATGTCATTTCTGCCATAAAATTAAGGCAAACTTTAAGGCTAACCATGTACATGTCGTTTCTCCCATAAATTTTAAGGAAAACCATGTACATGTCATTTCCCATAAACTTTAATTCAATATATTCTTAAGGAAAATGTTAGTGTTTTTGAAAACCATGCACATGTCATTTTTCCCATAAAATTTAATTTAATATATTCTTAAGGAAAATGCTAGTGTTTTTGAAAACCATGTACATGTCATTTCTCCCATAAATTTTAAGGCATTTGCTAGTGTTTTGGTAACCATATACATGTCATTTATATGTCATTACTCCATAAACTTTAAGGCAAAATTTAAGGCAAACCATGTACATGTCATTTCTCTCATAAACTTTAAGGCATTTGCTAGTGTTTTGGGAACCATATACATGTCATTTCCATGTCATTACTTCCATAAAATTTAAGTCAAACTTTAAGGCAAACCATGTACATGTCAATTCTCCCATAAACTTAAGGAAAACTTTAAGGAAAACCATTTTAATGTCATTTCTCCCATAAACTTTAAGGCATTTGCTAGTGTTTTGGGAACCATATACATGTTTTTTTTATGTTATTAATCCCATAAAATTTAAGGAAAACTGTAAGGCAAACCATGTACTTGTAATTTCTCCCATAAACTTAAGGCAAAATTTAAGGCAAACTATGTACATGTCATTTCTCCCATAAACTTAAGGAAAACTTTAAGGATAACCATGTACATGTCATTTCTCCCATAAAATTTAAGGCATTTGCTAGTGTTTTGGGAACCATTTACATTTCATTTCTATGTCATTTATCCCATAAAATTTAAGGAAAAATTTAAGGCAAACCATGTACATGTGTCATTTCTCCCATAAACTCAAGGAAAACTTTAAGGCATGTTATTTCTATGTCATTTTCCCCATAAACTTTAAGGAAAACTTTAAGGCAAACCATGTATATGTCATTTCTCCCATAAACTATAGGCAAGGAAAAATTTAAGGCATGTCATTTCTAAATGTCATTTCTCCCATAAAATTTAAGACAAACTTTAAGACAAACCATGTACATGCCATTTCTCCCATAAACTCAAGGCAAACTTTAAGCAAATCGTGTACATGTAATTTCTCCCATAAACTTTAAGGCATTTGTTAGTGTTTTGGGAACCATGTACATGCCATTTATATGTAATTTCTCCATAAAATTTAAGGCATTTGCTAGTATTTTGGGAATTATGTACATGTCATTTCTATGTAATTTCTCCCATAAAATTTAAGGCAAACCATGTACATGTGATTTCTCCCATAAAATTAAGATAAAATTTAAGGCAAACCATGTACATGTCATTTCTCCCATAAGCTTTAAGGCAAACCATGTACATGTCATTCTCCCATAAAATTTAATTTAATATATTTTTAATGAAAATGCTAGTGTTTTTGAAAACCATGTACAAGTCATTTCTCCTATGAACTTTAAGGCATTTTCTAGTGTTTTGGGAACAATATACATGTCATTTCTAAGTCATTACTCCCATAAACTTTAAGGCAAACCATGTACATGTTGTTTATCCCATAAACTTTAATTTAATATATTTTTAAGGAAAATGCTAGTGTTTTTGGAAACCATGTACGTGTCATTTCTCCCATAAAATTTAAGACATTTTCTAGTGTTTTGGGAACTATGTACATGTCATTTCTATGTAATTTCTCCCATAAAATTTAAGGAATTTTCTAGTGTTTTAGGAACCATGTACATGCCATTTCTATTCCATTTCTCACATAAAATTTAAGGCAAACTTTAAGGAAAACCATGTACATGTCATTTCTCCCTTAAACATTAAGGCAAACCATGTACATGACATTTCTCCCATAAAATTAAGGCAAACTTTAAGGCAAACCATGTGTCTAGTCAATTTAGCGTCCTAAATTGCTAACATAAATTATCAACCAGGGCTAGTAAACTGATGAAGTGTGGTGCACTATATGTGCCTAAGTGACCTCTTCCTTACTTCGTTGTATGTGTTTTTCTTATTGTTTTTGGGGTTTTTTTTCTTTTTAGTACTTAGTACTCTACTCTATGTTCAAAAGATGAAATCAAATCTATGTCAAACAGAAAAGAAAAGGAAACCTTAGACTCGAAACAGAGTGTAAATTCTATCCCTAATTAGGAAAATGATGAAAAACAGAGCATTCTAATCCATGGATATCCTAGCTTGCAAATGAACATTCATGAAATTAAAAGTAACTCAAAACACTACAACTTAATCTGATTCATTTAGTTAGAGATTTGTTGGAAGAGCTTGTGAAAAAGATTAATTATAATGCAATGAGGATCTCCTAAAACATAAAAGGAAATGCTGAAATAAATAGTAACTTAGAACATTACAGTGAAATCTCATTCATTTGATAAAGGTTTATTGGAAGAGCTTGAGAAAAATATTACTATAATGTAGTAAGGATCTCCTATGAAATGCTGAAACAACTTATAACATTACAACTAAATCTCATTCATGAGTTAGAGGTTTATTGGAAGAGCTTGTGAAAGAGATAAATCATAATGTGATAAGGATCTTCAATGAAGCAAAACAATCCATAACTCACAATACTACAACTTAGTCCCATTCGTGAATTAGAAGTTTATTGGAAAAGCTTTTGAAAGAGACTAACTACAGTATAATGAGGAATCTGATCTAAAATTGAGTGAACAAAATATTTCTTATACATAGATTAACACTAGGGGCTTTTATTGGTTATTTCACCTTTACTAGAAAGGATGAAACCAGAAGCTTCTGGCCCTCTTATTGACTCTACCTAAAGAAATATAATGTAAACACTAAATAGATCTGACAAATGAGGATCTTCTTTTTAACTAAATAACAGAAAACGAAATGCTAATAACTCAAAATATCACAATTGAATCCCATTCATTTAATAGAGATGTATTGGAAGAGCTTGAGAAAGAGACTAATTGTAATATCATGAGGATCTTTTATCTAAGAAAATGACATGAAAAATAATGCTAAAAGCTATGATTTCAGAAAGCAATCTAAGTAAGGAAATATGACAAAACAGAATTGAAAACAACTTATCTAGAAAACATGTAAAACCTCCTTGAATAGCAGGGGCCCTCTACTATCAATTTGGTGTAATCCTTCTTCAGCTCCTTAAAATTGTAATCAAAACACCATCAAGGAACTTCTTTATTGAAAAAATCACAAATCTACATCCCATTCCATCTTAAGCTTTGTTACAAAACACTCTCTATTCCTTTCTCTCCTTCTCCTATTTTTCACTATTTTTTCACTACTCATGATAGGAGAAAGCTTCTCCTATTTATACAAAATATGAGGAGTTATCTCATTAATGGGAGTCCATGAATCTCTCCCTCCATCTCTAGAGTTAAAATCAAAATAGGAAATGATAAGACACATGTCTTTCTAGAGTTTCAACACAACTAAGAAATGAGACACATATCCTCTTAGAATTTCAATACAACAAGGAAATGAGACACATATCCTCATGATCCCATGATCTTCTCCAACCAAATTCGAATTTGTCCTTAGAGTGCCACATAAGGGTCTTATATAAGTCTCCTTTTGATCTACACATGTCAACAATCTCAACCCACTTGTTAGGTATAAGCATATACACATTATTTTCTAATTTTTAACCACAAATTCACTTAAAAAGGCTAAGAATTAATAAAGTTTGGAAAAACATAAATGTGGCCCAATGATAATGAAGTGGGATGAATGTAGTGGCATAGTAGTGAAATGGAGGTGATATAATGGACATAATAGTGAAAGTGTAATGGAAATGAATTACATTTTCAAGACCCAACACCATGTACATGACATTTCTCCCATAAACTTAAAGGAAAACCATGTACATGTCATTTCTCCCATAAAATTTAAGGCAAAATATGTACACATGTCATTTCTCCCATAAAATTTAAGGAAAACTATGTACATGTCATTTCTCCTATAAAATTAATTCAAACTTTAAAATTCTCCCATAAGCTTTAAGGCAAACCATGTACATGTCATTTCTTCCATAAAATTAATTAAAACTTTAAACTTGAGGCAAACTTCAAGGCTAACCATATGCATGTCATTTCTCCCATAAACTTTAAGGCAAACCATGTACATGCCATTTCTCCCATAAAATTTAATTTAATATATCCTTAAGGAATTTTACATGTTTTTGGAAACCATGTACATGTCATTTCTCCCATAAACTTGGCATTTGCTAGTGTTTTTGGGAACCATGTACATGTCATTTCTCCCATAAAGTTTAAGGCAAACCATGTACATGCCATTTTTCCTACAAACTGTAAGTCATTTGCAATAAATTTTCATTTAATATATTTTTAAGGAAAATGATAGTGTTTTTGAAAACCATGTACATGTCATTTCTCCCATAAATTTTAAGGCATTTTCTAGTGTTTTTGGAAATCATGTACATGTTATTTTTCCCATAAACTTAAACTTGGCATTTGCTAGTGCTTTTGGGAACCATGTACATTCTATTTCTCCCATAAAATTTAAGGCATTTGCAATAAGGAAAATGATAGTTTTTTGGAAACCATGTACATGCCATTTATCCCATAAACTTTATGGAATTTGCTAGTGTTTTTGGGAATCATGTACATGTCATTTCTCCCATAAAATTGAAGGCATTTGCTAGTGATTTTGGGAACCATGTACATGTAATTTCACCCATAAACTTTAAGGAAAACCATGTACATGTCAATTTTCCCGTGCATTTGCAATAAATGTTCACTTAATATATATATATATATATATATATATATATATATATATATATATATATATTCGGGATAAAAAAGGCCACTAAACATGGTTGAAAAATGGACATTATACATAGATGTTTCTTGCTATCCCAATCCAAGGAAAGTAGTGATTACATATATGCTTTTCAATATTACGACTAACAAGGTCCTGCAAAGGAAAATGAATATACCGGGAAGAACAACAAAAAATGAAACATATTATATTGCATTGATGGAAGGCTTGTGAACAAATAGGGAGTATAGATCAAATGGAATTGTAGTTTTCACCAATTTTGAACTTGTGTGAAACTATATGAAAGACGTGTATCGAGTTAAGAAGGAGAGGCTAAAACAACTGCATGGAAAATCAAACAATATTGTTAGACAATTTCAATTTTTTAGTATAAGACATTGTGCAGATGTTAATAAGATGTTTGGTGATTTATTGTGTGGGGCAATGCCAATTCAAGATTAATCTGTCAAAGATGAATGAGTAGAAGGATTAGTATTATACAGGGCAATCTCAATTCAAGATTCATCTCTCAAAGATGAATTAGTGTTAATACATTCTCCTTCAAAACGTTTTGATGGAAATTGTAACATATCTTTGAGATGTGTGTGGTTTTTACTTATAAATGCATCATTTTTAATGACCATGTGTTTTTTTCAATTATATACCAAGTGTGTTCCCACTATGTAAGTGCAACTTGGTGAAATTCATGTTTTATAAAATTAAAATTGAGGACTTCAACAATTATTTTTTTAAAGTGAGTTTCACACATCAATTTGTGCTTTGAGAGTTGTGTTTTGCATAATTTGTGTTTGTGCTCAACATTTGTGTACTAAATTGCATTAATTTTTTGAAATTTTTTGAATTTATTTTAAATAGTAATTTTAAAACTAATTGTATATATATATATATATATATATATATATATATATATATAGATATATATATATATATCATGGAGGATGAAAGACGAACATCAATATAATCCTATGCCTCTACGCGAGAGGGGGATCATAGATTGAGGGATGTTCATTGTATTTATATTAAATGTGCATGTTTTTAAATGAAATTTGAATATATAATCTTATCTCCATACATACATGTATACATGTGGAATTGATTTTTTTAATTGAATATATATAATTTTATCCCCATGTACATTGTACATACATGTATACATATGGAATTGATTTTTTATCAATTTTGTGAGTTAAATTAGTTTTTAATAAATTTTATTTTTTATTTTTTAGGAGTTAGGAGGACAAGAGTATCTATTCCATCAATGGAGCATGGCCATGGTTTACGTAATTGTGGTATTGTTCACGCAATTTAATCAATCAAATGTACATATATTTATATGTATGTATGTTTTTTTTAATTGATTATAAATTCGTATTTTTTTATGAATCTTCCCTCTCGTCGCATGAGGGTGGTGGTGGTACACATTCCCTTGGTGGTCCATCAATAGGTGGTGGTCAATTGCGTGAGGGTGGTGATATGCATTCCCTCGGAGGCTAATCAATGGGTGGTCGTGTTGGTTCTCAACCAATCAGTGGTCATTATGGTTCTCAACAATCTTAGGGTGGGCATGATGCTGCCCAACCATATTGAAGTGGCCATCAATCTGAATATTATTTTCATTCAATTTGTACAAATTTGTTCACATGTTTTTTTATTTATATAAAATTTTATATATTGATGCAGAGGGTGAAAATGTTGCTTGATAAAGACCTAGGCCAGAACGTGTTATTCAAGAAGAAGGTTGTACACCAACCACAACTTATCCATCTAACATTTCCAATTTACCTTGGGAAACAAACATCCAACAATGCACATTACAAAGGTGTCAACATCTTTATTCAAAATTGAAGAAAGGTCTTATGCCTTTGAAACTTCCTGCCGAGAGTCAAAAAAGCTTAGAAATAGTTACTCACTCTTTAAGCACACTTGTGGATGTGTACAAAGGATTGGTCCAAACACTATTACTTTTGTAGAAGTGAAGAGGAAAATAAATGAAACAATGATGGGTCTGGATAAATGGGAGGATGTTAAACATAGATTTACAATAGAAATGGCCAAGTCTATGTTTAATTTCAAAGAAGGGCTAAAAAAAAAGATGTTAAAGGTCAAATATTTCAAGCACCCTGATATAGCTTGCCATTTGTATGATAGGCACCTTGCTGCCTATGGAATACTACCATGAAATGATGAGGTTCCTATTTATTTTGCAAAATTATTTTATGCATAATTATTTTTGATAGTGAAATCTAATTATGATGACCTTCTCTTTGAATTTTTTGGTCCTGGGAAAGGTCGATTATGTGACCATAGGGGCGCTAAGCGTGATGCTGAGTTGACTCGCCCCGAGCCACCATTGGTAAGTCAATATCTTCATGTGGAAAATTTGTGATCAGAGATGGATGCCACTTCTAAAATTTGTCGAGAAGCAAGGGATGTCATCATAGACAATGTTCAGAGTGGAATTGGTGGAATTGATGTTCGTCTGAATCGACAAATAGCATGAGAGAATGCACATGCTAATTTTGTGTATCATATAGATGATCAGATAGAAAACATGAGTATTGAAGAGCTCAGAACACATGAAAAGAATTTTCGTAATGGTTGGAAAGAATTAATTATTCATGAGGAAGATGGCATGGGATCGGTATGTGTTAATAGTTAGGGTGAATATTTTAACACGTACAATTTTTAATAAATACATATACATACATTTATTTGTATATCTTAATCTAACAAAAATGTATCATATATGTGAACACCATTTGCAGTTCTCACGCTTGATGAACGAAGATTTTAATATCATGATCGAAGCTTCAGGTTATCACAATCAAGATGGTTCTCACAATCAAGATGATATGTTGGAAAATGTTAGTGTTTTTTAAGTGTTCATGATGTTGATGTACAATTATTTTAATCTATTATTATATCAGAACAGATGGCATATTTTTAAAATAAATAATTGTGTACACATGTACATGTATATAATTAAATGTTAACAGATTCTGATTTCATCCGATGTTTCTGCGATGGAGGTACCCTTTTATTCCTTGTTGTGAGATGTGCCAAATCCATTGTCACAAGTATGCACAAATTTTCACTTAAATACATTTTTATGTTATAAATTGTTCAGTGAAAGTTCATTTAAAAAATGAGATCTAGATCTTGAGTTATTTTATAGTTTTACAGTTGTTGAATTTTAAGTTTGTGGAGATGATTTTCGTTCAGAGCCACCCTCTTCTTCCCTGTTAGGAGATGTGCCAAATCCACTGGCACAAGTATTCATTTTTTCACTTACGTTTTTAAGTTGTATATTGCAGTTCAAAAGTTCCATTAAAAAATGAGATCTAGATCTTAAGTTATTTCACAATTTTAAATTTTGATGCAGGAGCATCCGACTCAGCAATTTCATTGGATTCTATTTAACTTAGGGGGTCTTGTGTTTTTAAGAAAGTTATACTCCTATGTATCGAATTAATGTAATTATTAATTTTTTGTGTGATTTTAATGAGAGATATTTAGAATAGGAATTAATTAAATATTGTGAGGCATTTTGTAAATGTTCTCGAATGATGGACAAAATGAGAGAATTAGGAAAGTTAAGAGCTCATAGGGATTGATAGATTTGGAAATTAATTGTAAATCTTGAATTAGGAATTAGTTCATGGAGTTGAGAGATTTTAGGATTTTGTTGAGAAAATAGAGGATTTGAAACTAGAATTGGTTAACAGAGCCTTTTGTATAAAATTGTAAGCCTCAAGGCATAAAAAATAACTCAGATACAAGATTCAGAATTTAGAATAGGCAAGAGATAGGGTTTGATTATAAGCCTACGGGCAAAAAGAGTAAAAGGCCACTGATATAGAAAATCAGGCCAGAGAGAGACTCATTATGTAATTATTGGTTTATAAAGACAGAGAATTCGATTCATGAATTGTGCAAGTGTGTATTGATTAATTGAGTTATAATGGTGTGTATGTATCATAATATCTGCCTAACATAAGTGTGAAGGTGTGTTCGATGAGAACCAGAGAAGAGATAGAATAGACAGAGGTAGTGTGCAGAACAGTTGCAATTGTAGAGATCAGATTGTAACGAAATCAATTGAGAAACAAAGGAGAGAGAAATTGGGAATAATGGATGTAATCAAGACTAGAGAGCCATAAACTCTGTAATTTATATTTTATGAGTAATTGAATTAAGTGTGGTGTGAAAATTGTGTTTTTGGTGCATAATTGTTTTCAAATCTGTGAAAAATCCGAATTCGACTACATCGGTACCGGTCTTTTGTTTCTAAGGTTTTATTTAGATTATCGGTTAAATAGCATTAATGATTTAAGCTTTTAAATCTTCTAATTTTAGAGTGTTGGGTTTAATATGCATGAACTAAAAGAAATTTGGAACTTGGTGTTCAACCTGGAACCGTGAGTCAAATGCATAACCCACGAATAGTAGGCGATCTTTAAAACCCATAAATGGTATATCACACAACTAGAAGGCAGTAAGCGGTATCTTTCTAAATTGTGCGATCAAACAAGGAAGCAACATGTATCATAGAAACGGGTGGAGGAAACTGCTTTTATCGTGTTTTTTTAAAAGTATTAAATATTGTGTTGGTTAGCATGCGATATCCATCAGATCTGGGGCGGTTAAATGGATAGTGGAGATTAGTAACATTAGGAGGAGGTAAAGTCAAAGGGCGATCAACGATGATTAATTATCTTAGTTGGACCTTCAGTTCGAAATCCACGTGTATTGGATGAATAGACTGCAATTTGTTGCTGGGACCCCGACGTCATTTGGTATCAGAGTAAGAGAATCTTTTTGGGAGAGAATTGGAGGAAGGTGACTCTCTTTAAAAAAAAAATACAAACATCTACAGAGGGGATTTTATTAATTAAAAGAGTTTATATATAACAACAAAGAGGAAAGCACATCGCCAGTGATTCTGGTGAAAAGGGAAAGAGCCAGAAGTGCATTTGTCCTTAAAGAAGAGTGGAGTTTGTTCTTACAAGTGGAGTAAAGAAGAAAGGGATTCTACGTGTAGCAGAGCGAGGTATGTTTCAGATTTGATATTTTGTGAATAGATTGAGATTTGTTTCAATATAGTGAGTTATTGTAGCTAGGAAAGTTTGCAGAAGACAAGCCAACTAAGGAGCATAGTTGAATTGAGGTTGCTACGAAAGAGAGATTTTTGTGTGTGCGTTTTCAGGGTGGTTTTGATGATTGTAGACATAAACATGAGATTTGATGAAAGAAGGAAGAAAAATAAAGCGTACTTTGTGGATGACGTAATGTACTTTTGGTTTTAATATTTCTTGAAATGCAGGGGACAGTAGTGGAGAATATCTCAGTAGAATAATAGCTAGAGAAGTTGTGAGAAAGAAGGACAACCAGAGGTGCTGGAGAGAGAATAACTAGTTGTGTTCTTGAAGGAAGAGTAAGTGGATACTCTGAGGAAAGTGACAGTGAACCTGGAGAATCCAAATATAGGTTGGACAGAGAGAACAAGTGGCAGAATTGCATAATCCTAGAAGAAGCAGAATATAGTACTTAGGAGGTTCCAGACAGAGGACCGATGCTTGCCAAAAGACCAAGCTTAAAAGAGAGCTTGGTGAGGTAAGTGGCAGTAGGAATGACTTGTTGTTGTAGAGGCTTAGTACAACTCACTATTAATGTGAGGAGGTTATGAAGATGGAGAAGAAGATGACTACTGACAATCATGACAGATGTTTAGGGAAAAACCACTAAGAGAAGAAATAAGATGCCAAGGAAAATGGCATGAAGAAGCAGTTGAGGGATGAAGAGTATAAGAGAGAGAAGGCTCAGATAGCAGTCCAACTTGAAGTGTTGTTGGAGTTGTTACAGAGGAATAAGGGAGCCCAAAGAAGTGGTTTTATTTTAGGAAGAAATATCGTGAAGTGGTCCAAGTTGAAGAGGAGGCTACAACAGAGGCAAATGAAGTGGCTGAGAGAAAAACTCAGGGAAATTGAGCTGGAAATGGAAGAGTCCATTTGTGAACCAGAACAGGGTGAAATTTTGGGTGAAGATGAAGAAGGGAGATCAACTAAAAATCTCATGAGCTATTGTGATAGTTCAAGACAACAAAGAATATTTGCTGGAAACCAAAGAATCTATGATGGAAAATTGGTGCTTGAAGCAGCAAATAAGGCCAAGGGGTCTTGTGGTTTTGAATCTGATAGTTTATTTGTGAATTCAGGTACAACATCAAGTGAGTTTGTTGCCAAGAAGGAGAAGAGACCTATGACAACTAGTGACCATAACAGAGATGGGAAAAGGAATTATGGTCCAGAAGAAGTACTTTGTGAACAAAAAGGAGATTGGGATGATTATTTTTCATTCCATGAGGTTCAATCTTTAGTTCAATATGAAAAGGAACCAAAGGTAAAAGAAACAAAGGTGATGAATCAAAATGGATATGACAGAGAATGGACTAAGTTAAAGGATGAACTAATTTACATGGAGAAGCTGCTACAAGAGAAGATAATGCAAGATAAATAGAGAAGAGGATGGAGCATGAAGAAGATAGTTCAGAAGTCAGTGGTACAATTACTTGTGAAGAGAATAAAGAAAAGCTTAAGGGACATGAAGAAGAAATAGAAACTTAGAGGAGTCGAGTTCAGATTGAAGCCAGTAATTGAAGAAGAAATTCACTACTGTGAACTAGAGCAAGGTGACACCCTTGGAGAGGATGATGATGAGATATTTGCAAGAAGTCTCATGAGCTATTTGAAGAGTTCATATCATCATGGTGAAGATATGCTGACAGGGAAGATTGAAGGCCTTAACAAATTTAAAACTAATGAGTTGTGTGTGATTGGAGGTAGAGTATATGATGATGGAAAGTCTTTGGTTATTTCCAAAGAAGAGGAAAGACATAATTTGAATTTTGTTTTAGAGGAGAAGGATGAGACAATTAAGTCTCATGAGGAAGTTCCAACACAGTTGGAGGAAAATTTTATTTTCCAGCATACTACTAGAGTTGTAACCAACGAAAGTTTGACTTATATGGGTAGCCAAAAGCAAGCTGAAGAGAAGGAAGATATCAAGCATACAAGTTTAACGCTTGAGGAAGATAACAACGAGATTTTATTTTTAGAAAATATGTTAAGGAAGTATGAGTCAAGCCATGAACGGAGACCTCAAGTAAATGATTTAATTTTTAGAAATATTGATAAAAAAATGAGGTTTCTTGAAGAATTCATAGGTAGAGATGTGAATGGAGATGATTTAGTCAACGTAGAAGGACAAATGGAAATGCCATGTAAAAATGACAAAGTGAAGCATAGTAATGTAAAAGAAGATGGGGCACATATGTCTCATATTGAAGAAAAGTCATTTTTAGAACTGAATAGGACTAATTTGACCACCAGAATTAATCAAGGAAAGGAGGGACAACTATTGAAGGTTGTGAAGGAAGAGGAAAGACATTTTGAAAATGATGAGCAACAGTGTGATGAAGAACTTGAATGTTATCAAGCAGGAGAGGAGTTGCTGGAGTATTTATTGGATAAATGTGGGTAAAAATATGAGAATGCAGATAATGATGAAAAAGAGTCTCAAGATCTAGTTGAGACAAAGAAGTATGTTAGTGTCCAAACTAGCATGGGAGAATTGAAGGGTGAGACCGTTGCTAGAGAGCTGGGAGGTGATTTACTTCTGGAAAGAAAATTGGAAGCAACAAATGAATATTGTAGAGGAAGAGAAGATTGGAGAATATAGTAGCAAACTGAAGTAAGAAGGTAAAGGAAACAAAAAATGGCAAAGTGTGTACTAGCCCAAGGATATGCTGGAAATGGAGATTGAGGAATTGCAGAAGCTAATGATAAAGCAGTCCAAATGGAGGAAGCTGATAGCTAAAGGGATGAACAATCAGGATTTAAAGCTGATTGAAAAGAGGAGAATGAAACAAAAGACAACATACATGCAACATCAACAAATGTGCATAACATTTGGACAACCACAAACTAAGGTTTGGGACCTTGGAGGTTTTCTATCAACAGATGGGAACACATGATCTAGAGATCATGAATTTTTTCAACTTTGGGAGTCTGATGCAGGAGCATTCGGCTCAGAAATTTCATTGTATTCTAGTTAACTTAGGGGGTCTTGTGTTTTTAAGAAAGTTAGACTCCTATATATGTATCAAATTAATGTAATTATTAATGTTTTTGAGTGATTTTAATGAGAGATATTTAGGATAGGAATTAATTAAATATTGTGAGGCATTTTGTAAATGTTCTCGAATGATGGAGAACATGAGAGAATTAGGATAGATGAGAGCTCACAGGGATTGATAGATTTGGAAATTAATTTTAAATCTTGAATTAGGAATTAGTTCATGGACTTGAGAGATTTTAGGATTTTGTTGACAAGATAGAGGATTTGAAACCAGAATTAGTTAATAGAGCCTTTTGTATAAAATTGTAAGCCTCAAGACATAAAAAAGAATTCATATACAAGATTCAAAATTTAGAATAGGTAAGAGATAGGGTTTGATTATAATCCTATGGGAAAAAAGAGTAAAAGGCCACTAATATCTGCCTAACATAAGTGTGAAGGTGTGTTCAAGGAGAACCAGAGAAGAGATAGAATAGGTAGAGGCAGTGTGAAAAATAATTGCAGTTGGAGAGATCGGATTGTAACGAAATCAGTTGAGAAATAGAGGAGAAAGAAATTGGGAAAAATGGATGTAATTAAGCCGAGAGAGCCATAAACTCTGTAATTTCTATTTTATGAGTAATTGAATTAAGTATGGTGTGCAAATCGTGTTTCTGGTGCGAAATTATTTTGAAATCTATGCAGAATCCAAATTCGACTACACTGGTACTGTTATTCTGTTTCTGATTTTATATTTAGATTATCAATTAAATAACATTAATGATTTAAGCACTTAAGTCTTCTGATTTTAGAGTTTTGGGTTCAATATCTGTGAATTAAAAGAAATTTGGAACTTGGTGTTCAACCTGGAACCGTGAGTCGAATGCATAACCCATGAATAGTAGGCAGTATTTAAAACCCATAAATGGTATATCACACAGCTAGAAGGCAGTAATCGGTATCTTTATAAATCGTGTGATCAAACAAGGAATCAACACGTATCATAGAAATGGGTGGAGGAAACCGCTTTTATCGCGTGTTTCTAAAGTATTAAATATCGTGTTGGTTAGCATGCGATATCCATCAGATCTGGGGCAGTTAAATGAACAGTGGAGATTATTAAAATTGGGAGGAGGTAAAGTCAAAGAGCGATCAACGATGATTAATTAGCTTAGTTGGACCTCCAGTTTGAAATCCGCGTATATTGGCTGAATAGACTGTAATTTGTTGTTAGGACCCATCGTCAATTTTTTCGAATTCTAGGTTTGTGGATATGATTTTCATTCAGAGCAACCCTGTTCTTCCCTGTTTGGAGATGTGGCAAATCCACCATCACAAGTATTCAATTTTTCACTAATATGTTTAAGTTATAAATTGAAGTTCAAAATTTTCATTATAAAATGAGATCTAGATCTTGAGTTATTTTATAGTTTTAAATTTTTAAATTTTAGGTTTTTGGAGATGATTTCCATTCTCCAAGGACTCTAGCGATGGAGTGTGTTAGGGTCCTATAATAATAGGGTTCATAAAATTTTGAATTGACTTTGATAAGTCTTGTAAATATGTACATACCTTGCTTTCTGCAATTTGTTTTCCCATATTTTAAAAATGAAAAAATAATTAAAAGTCAAAAAGAGGGTAAAATAAAAGATGAAAGTGAGCAAGTCCAAATTCCACTACTTTTACTTTATTGCAAAGAATAATGATTATGTGCAGAGTGTCAATAAATGCCATAATCCATGATTAGTTAAACAATTTAATCTTAATTTTTCATGCTTTCAATTTCATGTTTTAGATAGAGAATAAAGATTTGTCAAACAATTTAAACTTGACAAATCATTAGATAGGTAGAGAATAATGAGGAGCTCAACAGTTTAATCTAAGCCCTCAGATGAAATAAGGTAGATTTAGATAGTTTTATGTTTTGAAAGAAAATATTTTAAGGCTGCAAGCCTAAATGCACCTGCAAAATGAAGAAAAAGTGTTAGAAATAAAGTTGGGTAGGTAGAAAGAAGTTGGGAAATCATGTAATAAAGCATTAACAGGAAAAATCACTATCTTCCCCTCCCTTATGAGTATTCATTATTCTAAGCTATCAGTAAAAAATGCTCGGAGCATTTCTCTGACTTTTTTTGGGACCAGACCCAAAGCTCGATGACTGGTTAGATAAAAATATTGAGTTCTTATGTTAAACCCACATTTATCAAATTTTACCCTTCATTCATACATTAAAACCCCTTTTCCTAAGTAAAGACACATTCTTACTTAGTAAAATTGTAACCCTAAACTAATTAACTTCATCCCTTCAAAAGCATGCATAAAAACTCTCAAAATTACATTTATCCTAAGTATTAGAGAAATAAATATAAAGATGAGTAATGCTTGACTTTATACCATACTTAGAGATAATATGTATTTTGTTTTTATTACACTACCCTTTCATATTAACCTTTAACATACTTTTATGAAATCCCTAAGAAATAACCTCCCGTAGTTATTAATTTCCTTATATCTAAATACCCCAAAAAACCCACTATTATAACATTTAGGCCAAAGTCTATTATCCTATGTGCGCAAATAAAAAACCCAAATTATGAAGCCCTATCATTATTCATGTATCCCACTCCTATGGTCTTTAAACCATTGAAAAAGGTTTAAAAACCTATATAATATATATTATTGCACTCGAAAATAACATTTAAAACATGTCACAAAGGTTTTAAATACAAATATCAATCCCCACCTATACCATTATTAAAAAATTTCATATATGTTTCCTTTACCCCTCGGCTATATTATAAAGGTTGAAACGTATTTTAACCCTTCCACTGCATATAACCAATTCTGGTCCCACCTTCCCATTCCAATGCAACTCCCAAAATGATCTCGGCCGTTCATGTTCAACCTCTAGATCTGACAGTCGGAGGACGATATCAGGTGAAAAAAATGCGTGACCCTTCAAACACCATATTCGTGAGAAATTGGTGGTTTCAACCATTTCTCTCTCCTCTATGTGGCCTTCCCTCATTTGATCGTGCTCGTTGAAGTTAAAACAACTTACCGCTCGATAGCCACACGATAACCGCTAGTTTTAAACACCTTTGCATTCTAAAACTGCCTCCTGTCGGACAAGACCTGCATTCAATGAAAATTGATACATTTTGATAAAAGCTTTGGTTAAAACCTTTATTCATTTATCTTTCACGTTTAACTAGTGCACTGCCTCCTTGTCTGTAGAGAAAACCTGTTAAAGCTCGTTTTTTCCATTTTTATGCCCAAAACCTCCGAAATTTACCAAAGTACACTCGTGAAGGCTGTTGAGGAGCTGCGCCTTGCTCTAGATAAACTGCTGAATCCATCAATTCGACCAAAAAATGTAAAAAACCTTTCAAAGCCGATACCTGCATTAAAATAGGTATTTTTCTCAGATTTAAACCTGCAACCAAATTGTAAAACCTTTTTTAAAGAAAGAGAAGCATTTTAAGTTAAGAAATTGATTAATTCAATTGTCAAAATGTCCCAAAAATAGGCCAAACTTTGGCAAATTTTCCTAGAAACCCTATTTGTCTACTGCGTGCTTTTTCAAAGAAATTTATCATTTTTTCACAGTTTAATAGTCCATTTCAAGCTTTGAAGTAAGCCAAAAATCCTCTGCAGGTGCCCTAATCTTCTGTAACCCTTTTCAACAGAGATTTAGCCCCATTTCTCAGTTAAAAAAACTCAGAAAACCCCTGTTTTTTGTTTTAAACCAGTTTTTAAGCCTTAGAACTTCTTTGATAAATATAATTGGGCATAAAATAAAAAAAGAGACTCTATTTTGCTAATTTTTCCCAACCAAGCCTTTGCTATAGTAAAATTTCCTCCAAAAACTGTTTAAACTTGCAGAAGCAAATGAAGATGCCTAAAAAATAGAGTGTAAGCAAGCCTGAAGGTTCTAAAGCTCCTAAAAATATTCCTACCATGACTCCAAATAATGAAATTGTGGTCAATCCATTACAACCCCCAGTTGTTGATATTGAAGACATTCCCCTAGCTGATATTGACTACAAAAAAACTGATCCCATAGTTGAATTCAATCTGTTAGATATCCGTAACTGGTGTTTTGAGAAGTCTTTAGGTGATCATGAAGAAGTTCATACTTGGGAATCTAATCTTCCCAAATATGTAGTCCCTTTGACTCACCCTTGTTAAGAAATTTTCAGATTATGTCACTAGTACTATATTCTAGAACAAAGAGCTATTGTGAATGCCAGTAAAGAAGTCTTATTTACCATCACTGCAGAGTCAATAAACCAAATGTTGCAGCTTCAACCAGACCCCCAAGCAGTCCCTTTATCTATTGAGGCCCTCACCAAGCTATACATTGGCTGAGATTTTCCTAAAAGGTTCATGATTTCTCAGACTTTTATGCCCCTGCATGTTGAAATTCCCAAGTTAAATCCTCCATATTCAACTGCTAAATTCCCTGAAGGTTCAAGGCATGTAATCTCCATGCTTTCCTTCATACTTGGGTATTTCACTAATGAGCACACTGATGAATCTATCTTGGGATTCTTGTCCACCTTTTCTCCAGGTCAGCTTCCCTCAGCTATCTTTGATTATGTTGGTTTCATTGCTGATAGTATTCACTATCAATTGACTAATTTACAGCTGGAAGGAGTATTTAGATATACTTCCTATCTTTTCCACATGTTTCTTTTCTTCCAATCAAATATCTTTCAAATTTCACTTCAAAAGTTGGACATAGAAGGAAAACCTCTATCTGTCATCTTTTGGACATCCATACTCAGAAAAGAAGGCACATGTTTCAGTTATTCAGAGTTTGCAGAGTTTTTTTTACATCTAGTGACCACCATGTTGACCAAAACAGAGCAACCTAGAATAAGTGAGGAAATGAAGAAAATATTACAGTTATTAGAAAAAATAAAAGTTGGTGACTGGTATTTGTATGAGAAATTCACTGAAATCAGAGTTTTTGGGTCAAACTTGTTTCCTTACAAGTTACCCAAACATCCATCAATGAGGATCTTTGCCTTGGAGTACACCAGGCAGATCCTAAATTCTGATTCAATTAATTTCATGGCAACAAGAAGAAGACACAATTCAAAATTAAAAATCAAATTGGGCCATTCATATGTAATCATAGAGATGCAGAAAAGGAAGCAACAAATCAACTACTAGAATATAAATTGGAAGAAATTTTCCCTTGGAACTATGATCCACAAGGGATCTTAAGTAAACTAAGGGTAAAATGCAAATTGACACCCTTTATCCATGAATCAAAACTAGAAATAGAGAAATTTTCTAATAAAATTGAGTGGGTTGAAAACACTTTAACAAAGGCATTTAACCAAAGGAATACTAATCACACTTTGGAGATTTCCAAACAGCCAGAAACATCCACTAAGAGAATTAGAGAAGAGGGAGCTTATACTGCAGAAATTACAATAGAAACAAAGTTCAAGATCATTTACACCAAAAGGCCAAAATTATATACAACAACTAGAGGTAAGGTGACAATAGATGTTGAAGAAACAGAGCGCTTGAATACCAACACTGATTTTCCAGAGACAAATGCAACTACTGTAGTTATCAGTGAGCCAAATCAGAATGAAGAACAACTAAATAATGAAGATACACAGATGATGGAAAGGTAGAAAAGTATGGAGGCTTCTTCCTCACATTCAATTGAGGAAAAGGATTTGGATATTAAGGAGAAATACAAGAAAATCAAGTTGAAGAATGAGGAAATCAAAACTGAAATATATTCTCAGTTCTTAGAGCAAAATCCAGGTAATCAAAACAGATTCCTATCATCATTTGATTATTCAACTGAAAAATTGATTATGTCAGTATTAGAGCCCACAATATTCGTGCCAAAGACAATTTCTAACTATAAGAAAGTTTATATGGAAGTAGCTACAGACAAAATCCATGAATTAGATCAAATAGAGTTTCATAGGAAAACCTCAAAGATGTTATATTCCACAGATACACCAAAAAATATGAGTGCTCACAAGCTTCAAAACACCATCTCTAATATGCAAGATCAAATGAAGATGGACAACTCTTCATTATATGCAAAGCATGTAAGGATAAAAGCCTTAGAAGATTTGGTATTGCAGGTAGGATATGATCCTACAAACATCAAAGCAGCAGAAGCATTGGTAAAGAAGAAAAATGAGGAAATAGCTGCCTTAAGGAAATAACTCAAACTTCCTCAAAGTGAGCATCCTCATACAAAGGAAGTCTTACAGGAACAAAAGGAAAAAGATGAAATGATGAGTTTAATACTTCAATTGACAGCTCAGATTAAGGAAATGGAAGTACAGATGGACCAAATTGTCCAAGAAAAGGAGAAATTAAAAGAACCAGTGATTCCTACAGTCATTCCAGTCATCACTGTAGCAGTGCCTTCAACTTTAGGAGAAAAGTTGGCACCCAAAGAACCACTAGCCACTGCAGTACCAGTGACTTCTTCAACAACTTCAGCTACTGAATCCTCTACAAAAACATTGTAACATACAGATGAAAGCAATCAACTAGTGAAAGCAATGGAAAATATGACTTTGAAGACAAGTGAAATTAACAGGTTGACAAAGATGATTGAAAATCTTGAGAAGACAAACAAATCAACTTAGATAAATGCTAAAATACATGAAAAAAATGGCAACAGATTGAGTGAAGAGGTAAAAAAGTTACAAAAAGAATTAACTCTCAAGGATTAGATATCATACATAAAAAAATTACCTATGGAATAATGTAATTGAAGCCATCCATGATGTATGGCCTTCAATTCAGGTAATTTTTGAGCAAAGAGAGTTATTATTGGTAGCCCAAGTAGAAATCTAAAAGACACAAGCTGATTTGGATGATAAACCAGAATAGGATGTAAGATTAATCAATTTCCTCAACATTAAGAATAGAAAGGAGTTGGAAGAACTAAAAATCAATGATAGAACAACAACTATCCTAGAAATTAGGAAATTTACCACCAAAAGAAATTTGATGAGGCAGCTTGAAGAAAAATGTGAAGGTATGAATAATGCTATAACCAGATTCATGGTTAAGCTCACCAATTTAAGGAAAAAAGGACTTCATGATATCATGGTTATTAATGATAAGTTAATGCCTCAAAATTATTATGATAAGAAGATAAGAGAATATGCCAAGGAGCAGGTGAATAAGTCATCAGGTCAAGGAATTCCCATAGGAAAAGTATTGCTGAAAAGTTTGAAGATTTGTTTTATTTGCAATATGAGATCAAACACCTAGTTATCATCAAACCCACATTTGTTAGGTATAATGAACCTTATGAGAATTTTAGGAAACTAAAAAATATTTAAATTCTGAAAAATGAGGATTGGCAAGCTCTGATTGATTTATTATGAAGAATGAAAGACAAGCAAATGAAAAATAAAAACTCTGTTTGCTGATTTCACTGTCAAAACAGATTTTACAACAGTAAAGCAGTTTGACTAAAGGTTAAAGAGTATACTAAATGAAAGGGTATCAGTAAGAAAGAGTATTAGTGAGAAAGAGGATCAGTGAAGGCATGTTATATTCCAAAAAATATCTGAGAGCCAGCAAGGAGGACACATAGGCAGCCAGCTGCTTCTTATCCTAAAAAAATTTCTATTTCTTTTGAATAAAATAGGACAGCTTGTTGATTTGTTAAGCAACTACCACTATTATTATTGTAAGATATTTTATTTTCCTAACTTAATTCCTAGAAGTCATCTAGGATATTTTTTAAAACATTATGTATAAATACTTCACCCTTTTGAAGTGTTTTGTGTGAAATAAAATTTCTGGAGATTTCTATAGATATTTTGTTGACTCTTAGGCTTTGGATTTCAATTATGTGTAGCAGACTGGATCAACTATTTGGCATCATACTTCAGGATCCATGTGATAAGCTATCTGGATTGAAGTACTCTCTAAAACTTGTCTTTGTTATTCTTCTTTGTTACATGCATACATCTATGTTTTAATTCTAAATCTGAATGTATAACTAGGAGTATTGCTATAGGACATGTTAATAGCACCCTGTTTTTAACTAGTTATCATTTCCTTGTTTTCTTCTGATTTCCAGTGTAGGCAACCATTAATTTCTCCCTCTCTTGTTTGAACTCTATCTACTACTTCCCTTTTCTGGATCAAAGGATCCTTAAGTGCCCTTTATCCTGATCATACCACCTCACAAAACCAATTTTCCAAGATCTCCAAGGGTTACCTACCTTGCCCTAAAGACATTTGACCTTTTAGGCCTTGATCCCAGTTCTGTTAGCTTGACTTAGACTCAATAGCCCAATGGACAAGTAGATTTCCCTCTATCTTCTCTCCATGTGAAATTTTCCCACCAAATCCAACAAAACCAAACCAAAATTGCACTTTCATAGCTAGCCTAATATTCAAAGATTAAAAAAAAGTTAAACTTTAAAGAGAGAGCCCTCTATAGACCCTAGGAAGGATAGATCCTAGAGTTTGAAGTAGGTTTGTGGTTACCTCTAGTATTCTTTGATTAAAAACCAAAATCCCACAAATTAAGAATTTACTAGAGTGATAACATTACTGGCAACCATACTAGGGAAATAACCAATCCTTAGTTATAAAATTAGTCTTAAAGGAATAATTTAATTCATCCTTTTACTTTAAGATTGTTTTTACAGGTTTTGGGCGTTGAAAATTTGTAATTCTGGCTTCTAGGAAAGTCTATTATACTAGGTCTAACCGGGATCCTAACCCTGTTGTTATAGTAGATAACCTAGACAGAATTGGTAAAAAGAAAAAACAAACAGAAAACTTAGAGGCTGAAATCTCATTAATAAGAGTCAATTCATTACCAAGTGAATTAGTAAGTCTGCAAGATATTGATTTTGATCTGAAATTTGAGCATTCCTTATTTAGAAGTAAATCTGAAAGTAATTTGAAAACTGTTGTTTTAGATCCTGCTTTTATTTCATTTTTGAATGCAAAATAGAAATCTATTGCAGTAAGTTCTAAATGTGAGAAAGCTGAATATCAGACTAAAGTTGAAGAAATTAATGTTACTATTCTAAAGGATATTGATGAAGCTATTGAATTAGCTCAGTTTTTGACTCATGCAAACATACCTCCAATTTCTCAATTACATACCACAATAATTCCAGCAAGAGATTCTTCTTTGTATGCTATTACACCATTCATAAATTCTACTACTAGCTCATATAGAGATTCATTTATCCCTAGGTTACCTCTACAACCTAGAGTATTATTTCCACCAATCACTTCATCCACTATATCCATCAATTCACCTTTTTATTTCTTAAAAACATCATCCTCATTTCCCAACACTTCAAGTACAATCTTTAGTTCATCTGCTATTATTTCCAGTACAGCTCCAAGCAGTTCTACCTTATTTCCTAACCAAGCTAAGCTTCAAGCTATGGCTGCTAGATATGCTCCCATGGTCTTATCACAACAACTTCATGACATGCCACAAGACTATCAAAATAAAATACCACTGTTTGATGGCACTACCCAATATACTGCTCAGCAACATATTACTAAAATGACAGACTTCTTTGAAATTTATGAAATTGATGATTCAGATGTGCAAATGAGACTGTTTGCACAAACTTTAACAGGAGAAGTTAAGAAGTGGTTTAAAGATTTAGCTACTGGTAGTGTAACTAATTTAGTTGTCCTTTTTACTTTGTTTTTAAATAAATGGGAAAATAAAAAGAACCCCCTCCAAATTTTTTCTGAATTTGATTCCTTAAAAAGAGCTTCAAATGAGTCAGTCCAAGATTACTGCACCAGATATAATAGTGTCTATAATTCTATCCCTGAAAATCTTAAACCTAATCCTTATTCAGTTCTGCTCAAATTCCCTAATGGATTTGATACAAATATGGCTTATCAATTAAGGGAAAGAGATGCAGACACTTTAGAAAAAATGCAAACAGATGCAGTTAGTGTAGAAGTGAACATTTTAGCCAGAAAAGCTAGACTCAGAAGTGAAAGAAGAGTGACCATTAAAGAAGAAAATGCCAATTCAGACACAAAAATGGATGTTATAGCTAAAACATTAGAAAGAGTGATTGATAGATTAGATAATATAAGGAGAAGACCTCAATGGGATAATCAACAAAAAATAAAAAATCCCAATTTAAAAAAAAAAAACATAAATTCTAGAAAATCAAAAGAAACAGCCCCAGACCAAACAATTAAGCCCCCATTCCAAGAGAACTATGCTGAAAGTTCTCAGAATAATAATGGTGATGATGATGATACAATTAATCTAATGGGAATAGATGACAATAATGCCATTTTACTTACTCAGGAAGATCAGGAATTATTTGAATTTCAACAACTCAAATTAGATTCTAGTGAATCCTTTGATTATAAGAAAGGTTATGACTATGAAATAAATAAAATACATAGTCAATATAACCTTAGAAACAAGAAAAACAATGAGTCTTCTAATAAGAAAGCTTCCCAAACTCAGAATCAGAAAACAGTAGAAGCTCTCAAAACAAAAGTCCTACAAATTCTCCTAAGGGAAAATAAGAAAATCTCAAATTCTTCCCAAAACATTTCTAGTCCTAAAAAAGCATCAGGCCCTAAAATTGTTGATATTACTGATGAAGTTGCTCAAGCTGCAAAAGATTCACAAAAATCTACTACTGCTAAAGCTTCTAATTCTGTAAAAACAACAAATTTAGATCCTAAAAACCTTCTGCTGATCCTAAAATAGTAGATCAAAAAACTGTTACTTCAAAAACATCTACTGACAATTCTAAGTCAGAAAGAACATCTAATGCTTCACAAACAATCCCTGAAAAGAAAGTTAGAAGTATTAAAACACAAGAAACAAAAACAGAGAATCCCAAAACACTTGAACATGAAAAAACAACTGTAGAACAACAATACAAACCAATACAAACTATAGTTACCAAAGAAGAATTGATTCAAATCAGTAAAACTCAAACTACATTCAACATACAATCAGAAATTGCAAAGCTTAAAATACCAATTACTTTGACTGAATTGGTAAAAAATGACTTGTATAAATCAACCATAACTGAAACATTAAATATGAATGATGGAGAAGACTCCATAAATCTAAATGATGATCAGCTAGAGTTGATTTTTGGCCCAAATGTAAGTGGAAAACATGTAGGTTGAGCAGTTCCTCCATTTTATATCAGTGTCACCATTCATGATCAAATTTTACGTAAAACAATGCTAGATTTAGGAGCTTCCCATAATCTAATGCCTAAAGCCATCATGGAAACTCTGAATCTAGAAATTACAAGGCTATACAAAGATTTGTTTTCTTTTGATTCAAGTAAAGTTAAATGCATAGGTTTAATCAAGGATTTGTGTGTAACACTAGTTCAATACCCTGGTAAGAGTATATTATTGGACATTGTAGTAGCTGATATCCCACCAATATATGGAATGTTACTTTCTCGCTCGTGGGGAGAAAAGTTACAAGGATCTCTACAATTGGACATGTCTTTTGCTACTACATTAGTTTTTGGCCAGCCTAAAAAGTTATATAGGGAAACATTGATGAAGTACATGGTCAGTAGTGCTGAAAGATCTATAAATTACCCCATTTACTCTACAAAAACTGACCTTGATTCTTTTATCCTATGTAACTCTGAAACAAATGAAATCCAAACTGAACTAGTAGATAAAAAGAGAGCACCAAAAAATGATAATATTTTTCATGAATCTCTATGGCATTTAGAATTTGATGGTTCAGTGAATTAGTTAGGAGCAGGAGTAGGAGTATGGATAACAAACATGGAGACTAATAACTCAAAAGGCCATGCTTTCAAGCTCAATTTCAAATGTACAAACAATATGGCTGAGTATGAAGCCCTCATCCTAGGAATCCAAATCATCAGGAACTCAAGAGGAAAAAGAATTTTAATAATGGGAGATTCAGATTTGATCATAAAACAAGTAAATGGAATTTATTTTGTTTATAATCATAGACTAAGCAGATATAGAGACACTTTCATAGATTTAACTGATGATTTATTGGAATGTAAATTTGCTGCTATATCTAGAAAACAAAATATACAAGCTCATTGTTTTGAAACTTTTGCTAGTACATGAAATTTACCATTCCAACCTAATCATAGATACACTGCTGAAATCAAGCATAGGCCAATAATTCTAGATAATCTTAAGTATTGATAGATTTTTTCTCAGGATGAACATATTTACAAGTTTATGAACAATGAAGGAGAATTTCCGAATTTTAATATAGATACAGATTGTACTATAAATCATGATTTGGATTGTGAAATAGATTTAAATAACTTAGATGTAAATAGAATAAAGTTTTATAAACCAACTAGATTTAGTCAAGCTGATATAGATAGCTTAGAGAAAGTAAATATTGAAGAAATTATTGAAGATGAATCATACATATTGAATCTTAAGGATAATTTCTTAACTAAAATTTTAACCCCCTTAGAAGATCCTTTTGACTCCAATGATGTAGCTAGAAAACCAAAAATGGAGCCAGTAATATCCGACATAGAAGAATGTAACATTGGTATAGAGTTAAAACCAAAAATAATCAAACTGTCCAAAATTTTACCTCAACAAGAAAAGGATAATATATTGAGCTTTTAAAGGAATATCAAGATGTGTTTGCTTGGAGTTATGAAGATTTAAAATCTTATGATACAAACATAATCCAACGTAAAATTCCAATAAAAGAAGATCAAAAGCCATTCAAACAAAAGTTGAGAAGGATTAACCCTGTGTTATTACCTTTGATTGAAAAACAAGTTAAATGAATGTATGATGCCCAGATAATTGCACCAATCAGATATTCTGATTGGGTTTCCAACCTAGTCCCAACGAGAAAGAAAACAGGAGAAATAAGATTGTATGTTGACTTTATAAATATTAACAAAGTATCCTTAAAGGATAATTACCCTTTAACTAAAATGGACCACATATTACAAAGGGTAGAGGGTTCTTCAAGGATTTCACTGTTAGATGGTTTTTCAGGATACAACTAGATCCTAGTCCAAGAATAAGACCAAGCTAAAACAACATTACTACTCCTTGGGGCACTTTTATGTATGTAAAAATGCCTTTTGGTCTAATGAATGCAGGAGCAACCTTTCAAAGGGCTATGGACATAGATTTTTCAAAGGAAATACATGAGCTCTTATTAATTTACTTAGATGGCATTACTGTGTTTTCCAAAATAGATAATGAACACTTAAGTCATTTGAGACAAATTTTTATTAAGTGTAGGAAATATGGCATATCTTTAAATCCTAAGAAAAGTCTATTTGGATTAGAAGAAGGTAAGTTAATAGGACACATAATCTCAAAAGAAGGAATAAGAATAGATCCTGCTAGTATAGAAGCAATTTTGAACATCAGCCCACCAAGAAACATCAAAGAATTACAAGCCTTTCTAGGTAAGATACTTTTTTAAAGAAGATTCATATCTAATTTAGCTGAGATAATTAGAGAACTAAATAACATGCTAAAAAAAGATTCAGTCCTTAGATGGACTATTGAGGCTAAACAATCATTTGACTCTATCAAACAAGCCTTAACCAAAACTCCAGTCCTAATAAGTCCTGATTTTAAGAAATATTTCATGATTTTTTCATTTACTTTAGAACACACCATTGCTGCAGTTTTATTGCAGAAAAATGACTAAGGATTTGAACAACCTATAGCTTTTTTCCATAAGGCCCTTAGAGATGCCCCTTTGAAGTACAACATTATGGAAAAACAAGCCCTAGCCTTGGTTAAGGCCATTAAAGACTTCAAAGTTTATATTCTCTACTCACACTTTGTTGCCTATGTCCCAAAATCTGTAGTTAAAGACATTATTACTTAGGATTGTCCTGATGGAAGAAGAGGTAAGTGGATTTCCACTATCTTAGAATATGACATAGAGATAAAACCCACAAAACTCATCAAAGGTCAAGGATTAGCCAGACTTATGGATGAATCTAACTGTAATGCCCTAGACATAAATTTTATTGCTCAAGTAGATGATCAGGAAGAGATGGCG
The DNA here is from genome assembly GCA_034641835.2 of Pinus albicaulis. Classification (NCBI taxonomy): domain Eukaryota; kingdom Viridiplantae; phylum Streptophyta; class Pinopsida; order Pinales; family Pinaceae; genus Pinus; species Pinus albicaulis. The sequence goes on along the minus strand of CM076580.1, from coordinate 909,189,262 downwards.
ACTCCATCGATCAGTGAAGCCTTTTTAGACTCACCTTGGTATATAGATATCATATTTGTATTACAAAACTTACAAGCTCCTCCTGGATTGTCAAGAACCAAAGCTAATTTTTAAAACTTATAGCAGTAAGATTTTGTATCTTAGATAATGTACTGTTTTGGAGAGATCATAGTGGGATTTTACTAAATTGTTTACTAAAGGAAGAGGCTACAAAATACTTGAATAATTTCATGTAGGTGACTGTGGAAGAAATTTATATTGCAAAATTGCTGCAGAAAAGATCCTGAGAGCTAGTTTTTACTGGCCTACCTTGTTTGCTGATGTAAAAAAATATGTTGCTTCATGTCATAAATGCCAAATTTTTTAGGGTAAGAAGAAATTATTACTCCTCCCTTTAAAGCCCATTTCAACTGAAATTCCATTTCAACAATGGGGTTTAGACTTCATTGGTGAAATTCACCCTCCCTCTTTAGGCCAACATAAGTGGATTTTGATAGCCACTGATTATTTTACCAAGTGGATTGAAGCCATACCCTCCAGAAAATCCACAAATATTGTCATTATTTCATTCCTAGAAAACAATATTCTTTCAGGATTTTGATGTCCCCAAAAGATAATTACTGATAATGCAGCAGCATTTAAATCCAAGAAAATGATTGATTTTTGCCACGAATACCATATTACCTTTGGTCATTCCACTGCATATTACCCCCAAGGTAATGGCCTAGCTGAATCCTAAAAAAAAATCATTGTAAATATCATCAAAATGTTACTTGAAGATAATAAAAAGACTTGGAATAAGAAGTTAGCCAATGCCTTATAGGAAGATAGACTTACAACTAAAAAATCCATTGGTACTTCACCTTACCAACTTGTTTATGGAATGCATGCTTTCTTTCCATCCTCCTTAGATGTACTAGTGATGAAAATCATCCAAGAATTACAGGTTGAAACAAATGACATCCAAAGAAGGATAAATCAAACTATTCACTTGCAACAAACAAGGGAAGAATTTTATATCAAATATCAAGTCATTTAGGATAAGATTAAGAAAATCTATGATAAAAAGACTAAAGAGGATTATTTTTACATAGGAGATAAAGTGTTAAAATGGGATTCTAGAAGAGAAGATAAAGGAAAACATGGAAATTTGATTTTATATGGAAAGGACCTTATGTAATTTATGGATATAGAGGTAATAATGCTTTCTTTCTGAAAGAATTGGATGGAACAGATCTATAAGAAGGACTAGTTATTGGCAGAATGCTGAAGAACTACTACTCCCCTGAGTTAACAAATAGTTAGTTTTTATTCACTTTGATCATTGTACATATAGATTGCTTTATATTGTGTTGATCATATGGTTAACATTAGTCATTTTCGAAGATAACCTTGAGTAGCCAATTATCGAATGTCATGACTCGTGGTGAAATTTTTAAAGGATGGTTGGAGAGAAACGATGCTAAGCTAAGTCACGTGGTTGAATAACTAAGCACATGTCCAAAAAAGGGGCTAAATTTTTTTTGAGCCTTCAAGGAATGATTTTTTTCTCAAAACCCAACATCCTTGAAGCCTCATTGTGCCTTATATCCTTTGATAAACCCTCACTGTTGTTCCCAGTTTAAAAAGCCTCTCTGTTGTGAAGAAGAATGCCCAAAAGGTCTCCTTTTCCCTTGTTTCATTCCCCTCTAAACCTTGCAAGCACCCCGTGTTTGGCTTGAAGTCCCTTTATTCCTTCTATCGAAACCCCTTTTAAGCCTTAAAAAGTTCTCTTTTGGCTTAAAAAGCTTCCATTTTTAATATAACTAGTTAAGCCCCTTTTAGGCCAACCCCCTTGACCACTTCCCCATATGCCCTGCGCTCGAGACTAAGCGCTAAAGGCCTGGTCGCTAATCGTAATCAGAACATTCGGAGGAGCGCGTTTTCTGTGTTGTGCTTGATAAGTTCCGATGCGATGGCTTTGTTCTCTGAACTTTCGCTGCGATCCCGACCGTTGATCGTTAAGATCTGATGGCCAGCGCTTCTCTCCCGTCGCGCTCATCACCCCGATCCATTCACCCTCTAGTTTCCCATCGACCGTCGCTACCACCTGATTTGATGGCTATTGCAAAATCGGGGCATCGCCAATCGCAAGTTTCAAAACGCGCCACCCTTCGTATCCCCGATTGGCGATCGCCGATTGACGACTCCCGATCTGATCTAAGCCATCCATCCATGCCAGATCAATGGTCCTCATTGCATCGCCTTGTTCGTTCATATTTCTCCATCGAATTTTTGGCCTCGCTCTGCTTCGATGCGATTAGATTGCAACCGTTGATCTCTCGGGATCCGACGGTTCATTTCAAATCAGCCTCCGCCCATGCTGGGTCCCACCATCAAGCCATTTCATAAGATTTTCATCACACTCCCTATGCCTTTTGATTCAAAGTCCCGAATTATAACGTTTTATATTAAAACATTATATCGTTGCGCTCGACATTAAACCTAATGTTTTACATTAAAATTAGTTGCATATTGACCCCTTTCCACTGCTTCACTGCTTCTCTCCATCACTTCCCATTGCATCTACAGCCTCTATAGCTTTCCTCTGCCTCCCCTGGATTTTATAATGGTTTATTTTATTGTGCAGGGTTCACAGAGTGATTAATTCGCTCTGATTTCCATGATCACTGCCACTGTGATTTGGAACGCAGAGAAGCCTTTTCTTCAGCGACCATTGTTTCAGCAGCGAAGGTTTAAGGGGTTTAAGCATGTTATTGAATAATTAACGCTTAACCCCATGTTCAAAGGAAGACTGAGGCACACTAGAAAGTTACCTTAGCGTATTAATATCAGGAGAGCACTGTTTTCTCCAGAAAGGACTTCCTACAACATTCTCCGTGCCTCCTCGAGCCCAGGAATAGTTAATTGCACTGAAAGAATTTTCTTAAAGACTGTCAGATCAATAGCTAGGGAAGCATGGAGACCTGCAGACTTTCCATCCACTTCATTTATTCCAGAAGGCTAGCGCAGAGTTCCAAAACAGCCAGAAGGACTTCAAGAACACATCTGAGGTCAATATCGACCTGACAAAGACTCTCAGGCCATACTATAGAGTACTTACAACGATGCAGATTTCCATTAAGTAGAGTGGGCATGAATTATTTCTCCACTTTGTCTTAATGAGATCCATTTAATGAATATCATCTACTCCTGTTATTCTCCTCTCCTATAAGAATCCCCAAGAACGGATTGTAACGGGTTCCAGATTTTCAGAAAAATATGCTATGAGAGAATTTTGTATGCATTTTGTTGAACTTTTATATGAATTTAAAGAGCCCGTCGGGTTTCAGTGATGAGGAGTTCCATCCTTAACGAGGATTCTGGTCTTTTTGCTTCACAGTCTGTAACTCTCCCCTATATGTGATAGTTTAATTGTTCATCTTGTTTTCATCCATTTTTCTTGTATCATGTTCTGGAATGTGAGTGGCTCACTGGTTTCTGGTATGAATTTATCCTAACTGATACTCATGCTAGAACCTGTCAAGCGCTTTAAATATGGATTAGGCATGATATACTGTTTCATTTTCCACTTCAACCATACTTCTGCTATATTAGCTTCTATGGGATGTTATTTTTAAAATTCTATTGTCATGTATGGATTCTTAATTTTGTAAGCCCATTACATGTTGATATTTGTTTCTGGATATCATCCCAATGACAGTTAGTATTATCTCAATATTTCATACGCAGTAACCACCTTCTGATTATTCATCTCTGTGAGGTATTTTAGAACCCAACCCTCTTTACAGTAAGATGCCTTTGAATTGTTTGATACATTTGTATTAGAAGTTTCACACCTTGCCTCTGCAGTATTGCTTTCCTCGTGTCAAGTTTCTGAAAGTTTTGGTCCCATTCAAATTAACCTTCCTGTTTACAAGAGATAGCATGAGAGCCTTTTTATGATAACTTCCTATATTATATCATATGCTCCTTTCTATATAAGATGTCCTAGGCACTAGTCTTTCACAGGCTACTAGTCTCAGAGTTCTTGATATTTCACCAAGAAATGTCATCCCCATGTGGAGCCACTGTTAGGGTCCTATAATAATAGGGTTCATAAAATTTTGAATTGAATTTGATAAGTCTTGTAAATATGTACATACCTTTCTTTTTGCAAGTTGTTTTCCCATATTTTAAAAATGAAAAAATAATAAAAAGTCAAAAAGAGGGTAAAAAGTCCTAAAAGAAAAATCAAAGGACTTAGAAAAACATATACCCCAAAAGAAAAAAGAGATGAAAATAAAACCTGAAAATGAGCAAGTCCAAATGCCACTACTTCTACTTTACTGCAAAGAATAGTGATTATGTGCAGAGTGTCAATAAATGCCATAATCCATGATTAGTTAAACAGTTTAATCTTAACTTTTCATGCTTTTAATTTCATGTTTTAGATAGAGAATAAAGATTTGTCAAATAATTTAAACTTGACAAATCATTAGATAGGTAGAGAATAATGAGGAGCTTAATAGTTTAATCTGAGCCCTCAGATGAAATAAGGTAGATTTAGATAGTTTTATGTTTTGAAAGAAAATGTTTTAAGGTTGCAAGCCTAAATGCACTTGCAAAATGAAGAAAAAATGTTAGAAATAAAGTTGGGTAGGTAGAAAGCAGTTGGGAATCATGTAATAAAGCATTAACAGGAAAAATCACTAATTTCCCCTCTCTTATGAGTATTCAGTGTTCTAAGCTATCAGTAAAAAAGGCTCAGAGCATTTTTTTGACTTTTGTTGGGACCAGACCTAAGGCTCGATAACTGGTTAGTTAAAAATATTGAGTTCTTATGTTAAACCTGTTATCACTCATATTTTACTTGAAGTTTTTGAAAGAGGAAAGGAGTCCGAGGTAACCACAAACCAATCTTTTAGGTACATAATCTAGCCAATCTGTACCCAGAGAGGGCTCTCCATTTAAAATTTAGCTTTGTTTTTAGAAGATATTAGGCTAGTTATAAAGTCCAAGGGTTTTGTTTGAATTTGGGTGGTGGAATTTAATAGCTGAGGACAAGATTGAGTAGTTTCAGGCCATTGGGCTATGGAGTCAAAAAGATGGCTTCACTGAATTAAGTTTCTAGACAAAAGATGGTTTTACAGGGCAAGATAATCAAACATGGAACAATTATGGATCTTAAATGATTGGAATGGATTTAAAATGGATGAAAGGAAATTAAGAATTTTTCAACACATTCATAAGAGGGAAAATTGAATGATTATTAACAAAGAGCAATTAAGAATTCTTTATTAAATAACCAAAATTCTTAAACTAGAAAAACATGAGCAATTAAGAATTCACTGTTTAAAACTAGTTTAGAAGAAAACATTTAGAATAACAATGATTGAAATAAGATTACACTTAAGTACTTTCTGATTTATTCCTTTTCATTATTCATTCAGAAATGAAACATAGTGATATAATAAAAAAATATAAAAAATTTAAAACACAAGGTAAGGATGACTTATTGATCCGTAGTCTGACACATGAATCCTGTAAAAAGTCTTTCGTTTCAATTGATCATCCAGCTTAGCCACAAAAAGTTTCTCCAATAGTGCTTTATTCCAAATAGTCAATGTTACAGTAGAGTCTAAAAAATCCACCCCAAATACTTCCAAGAGTGAAGTATTTATACAAATTATAAACTAAAATATCTTGAAAAAATATCAAGATTAGTTCACAAATCTCTCCAACTATTTTACATAAATAGAACTTAAGTAAAGGACACTCAAACTAATTCATCTATTTGGCACTATGTTTTATGGATAGGTGATGACAAAGAGGAGAATTCGAATTTGATCCAACTCTTAGTTGATGATGAGGCATCCAAGTCACTAACTGCTTCCTTTCTTTGTGCATTCTGCTCCAACAATTCTGCAAACTTGGGGTTCAATGATATATTTTTATTTCTCAATCCGTAATAGATATGTAAAAAGTGAAAGAGGTTATTGTGTACTAATATGTTGGTGAGATAAACCTCTTTCAGGTTCCAAAAATTCCTCTCCAGATGTGCACAATAGGCTCTGTAAAAATATGTGTAAATTTTTTTTTTACAGAGTCTGAAAAATAGACTGTAAAGATGTGCATGTATCTCTCATTATGAAATCACTGTGAAAAATGTGAGATAGGTTTTTTTAGATAGGTCTCTTAGGAACAAAAACCTCCATTTTTGTATGATGTATTTTGGATTGGCCAAAATATTCTCTGCAAAATGATGACTTAACTGGAATTTTCTGCAAAGAGTGCTTTCCACCATTGTTTAATATTTCCAAAACCATAATAGATGTTAGAAAAGTGAGAGAGGTTTTTGTATATGGTCCTCTTAAGAACATAAACCTCCTTCAGTTTTAAAAAATTCATCTTGGATTGATCACACTAGTTTTTGAAAAACTATGACTTAAACATGAAATTTCTGAAGAATGTACCATTTTTGCTCTAATTTCATCTTTTAACCTTATACTTCTTTTGGTTGTTTTTCACTTTTACTTTGGATAAAATTCATTGTGTCTGGTGAAAGTGTTTTCATATTTGTTTAACCCTTAATATCTTCATGTTGACTTTCACTTTTTACTGTTTACTTTTTACTTTTTACCGCTCTATTTTTTATTCGTCTTCACTTTGTCATGAACTTGTATGTTCTGTTTTGTAATTGTCTTCCTTGCTGTTTATCTTCATGCTAGCTGATTTACTTGACTTGGTCTTCAATCTGCTACTCTTTAATCCTGATACTCTTTGACTATTCTTTACTGTGTCCTTTTACCTTCAATGTGTAGTTTAGGTTTTTACTGTCTGTTTCAACAGTAAATCGTTTAATATCCTGTTTCCTTTGCTTGTCTTTCAACTGTATGTTTTATCTTCCATCTCTGTTTGAATAGATTTGATAAAAATCTTGGAGTAAACAAGTCTTATGACTAGTATTAAGACTATTTATCCAAGGATGTGGTCTTCTGATCACCTGTAAAACAAAACAAATTGTTAAGAAAGCATTGGTTTGCAGGGGAGGTCGAAAAAGTTTCATTTGATGTTGAGAGGTTTGTGGAGTGAATCTAGAATGATTTTTGGGAGGTAAACCATGCTAAAATTGGTTAATAGAGGCTTCAGGTGGCGCAGCTGGGTTACAAAGGGTTTTACTGCACAATCAGGCGAAAATGAGCAACACTAGGGTGTTTGTGTTTAAACGGGTAAACGGTTGATATTGGCGGGTAAGCTTTGAATGAACAGTGGACAGATGGCGCTGACTTGACGATGTGAAGTTTTGTCGTTAGTGGGAGGCGGTAAGTGGTACGGGATCGCACCACTTTTGGGGAAAGGTGGTTTTGGGCGGAGGGCGAGCAATTCCATACGATGAACGACGCGTAGCGCGGTACTATTCAGAAAACCACTTGGCCATCGTGCATTATCGTTCGGACGAGGATGGCTAGCGATATTGATATCAACCGTAGATCTGATATCCGTTGATCGAATGGTGGTTGAGGTTACGAGATGATAGAAAGATAATGAGTGGGCCCAATGTAATTTATTTTGAATTAATCGCATCGAGGGTGATTTGCTTGGTGGATTCAAGTTATTAATTAATCATGAGGATTAATTAACCCTTATTGATATGGCGGAGAAATGCACTCACGATTAATCAAAGATTTGACTAATTAATCATGATTAATACATTACTATGATTATTTTTCAATCAAAGGGGCGAGATATTATTATTTGAGAATTTTATTATTAAAATAATACGGGAAAAGGGGAATTTACAAGGATTTAAATAATAAAATTAGAAGTTAATATGAAAAATTAAAGAAGCGCTAAGTGTAAAACATTAGGATAATGTATTTAACTTATGCTTGCATGAAATGGGTTTTTGTGGAATATTGCATGATTTTCCTAAGTAAAATGAGACTTAGAAAAAGATTTCTTAGAGGTGAATGAATGTGATGATGAATGATTTTAAGTACTTAGGTTTTTTCAATTATTGGGCCAAGGGTCCGGTCCCTCCAAAAGTCAAGGAAATGCCTTGAGCCCCTCTAATGTTTAAATGCCTAGTACTTAGGGGAAATTAGTGAAATTTTTAGGGAAAGGATGAGAAGGGAAGTTAATAATCTGACTTTGCATTGCTTGAAATTCTTCAATGTATTGTCTGCCTATGCACTTGTGATGAAAGTAAAAGATTTACCACATCTAAAGCCATCATTTATCACATGTAATTCTGCAACATCATCTACCTACCCTATCTACTTTACCCTACCATTTTTTCTTCTTTATTAGGGTGCACTTAGACTGGCAAACCCTTATCACACTTTTTTTCTTTTACATATGAAAATCTATCTAATTCTAACCTTATTACATCCAAGGGCTCAGATTAAACTGTTGAGCTCCTTTTATTCACCCTACCTATATACTTATCTGCCAATATTAAACATTTTGGTCAGATTTTATTCTCTATCTCTAAAACATGAAATTGAAAGACGAACTAGCCAAGATTAAACAGTTTGACTGTTCATAAATTGTGGCATAGAATTCAAGTTGCACACAATTTGTTTATTACATCAGAGAAAAAAGTAGTGGCATTTAGACCTACACACTTTCCTTGGCCTTTCTTTTGGTGGAGTTCATTTCTTTCACTTTTTTGGCCAATTTTTATTCTTTTCACCCTTTGATTTTTCTTTTAGGGTATACCCTCTTTACATTTTTTAAATTTTTTGATTTTTTTTAGAATATGGAAAACCTTTGCAACAAGAAAAGGTATGAACATATTACATAGTCCATCAAGTCAATCATGAAATATGACACCTATTGGTATAGGAGTCTAACACTGGCTCCACTTGGGGATAGATTTTCCTGGTGAAAAGTCAAGAACAACAGGTCAGTTGGCCTCAAAATGATTATGACTGAACCATGGAATATTTTTCTCTTTGTTGCTTTATTGTATGTATGACAGTAATACTTCTGAAGCTTAGGGCCTTTTCCTCGGGCTTCAACTCCAGTAAGTTACTATCCACTCAAAACTTAAAACTTTGTTTCCCAGTTGGAAATCTTCTGCCTTGGTCCAATCCCAAACATGCATTTGCTGTGGCTGAAAATCTTGAATTGAATATAGTCTTTTTTCTGCAACCTGAAATCTGATCTGAAACTAAAACAACATACAAAAATTTTCAAACCAACTTAATGAAAAACTAGCTGAAAATTGAAAACTAAAAAAGAAAAATGCTCAAAATCCTGAGCTTATTAGCACTCATCTACCTACTCAATCTATTGTTCAACTACTAGTTAGGTAAAATGAAATAGCCAATGAAACCATTCAAGCATTATGTACTTTGATAGATTTTGTTGCATTTTCTTGTTGATTATCAAAACTGTACTTCTACAACCTATTAGAAACTTGTCAACAAATGAGAGGATAAGGAAACACTTGATTTCCTTTGTTGACTCTAGAAATTGTACAAAAGGATCTTCCAAAAGATATACACTAATGTTTAAATTATCTGAACAACTGTACATATTTTCTGAATGGCCTCCATGCCATGAATTTGAAATGTTATTTTCGTCTTTATCTCCCTGCAAACTTTCAGATAAGATTTGTGATGATATTCCTAGTGATTGTAATGTTTGACTGTTGAATCCTTTACCATCTTGATTCTGAAAATCATAGTTAGTTAATAGAGGAATGCATTGAATGCCTTCAATATTCAACATACCTGCTATTGGATCCTGAAAAACTTGGGAAAATGGCTGCAACCTATAGCATATAGGTTTCCATGATACTTCACAAACTTCAACAAGTTTCTCATCCTTTTCATTAAATATGTTATACCATATTTCTTTCAAACACTGAAATGATTCAAAAAATAGTGGTATGAAACTTTCTTGGGTCATTTGATCATTTATTTCAATAAGAACTGATAACTGCAATTGTGAAACTAAAAAATCTTGATCAATAGTTTTGTTAGTATGAATTCTTCGTCGAAGTGTACGAAAAAGAACCACTTTAGCTACGCATAACTAATAGCCCTAACAACAATAATGGCTGCAAAACATCTTTAGATCTGCAATTAGTAGTTAAAGTGCTGCAACAAACAGATCTATAAATGGAAAGACATTAAGCAGTAAAGTAAAGAGTTTGCTCCATGCATCCAACAGACAAGACAAGAACACAATTTTGAATGAATTTTTATATTACAGGGCACCTGGGAGGAAACAAGAAGGTGTATCCAGATCTCCTCAATGGGATGGGTTCTTTGTAGTCCTCAGCACTTCAGATCTAAGCTTTCTCTCTCTTGTAGATGTAGAAAACCTAATGTAGAAGGTAGAGCTCAATGGGAGCAAAATGGCAGAAATGAGACCAAGTGTATAGATCCAGAGTGATCTAATATGCAACAAAAGGTGAAGAATGAAGGGGAAAACCCTCCTATTTATAACAAAATATTGGGCCATTCTAGATCTTGGTGCATGATTAAAATAATGTTAATCAAATCTAGATCCACCTCTATGGAATATTTTATTATTATTTGTTGGAGGGAAAGGGTGTTTGACTTGGGTCAAATCCCTTGATTAGTGAAGAATAAATAAATAAATGATTTATTTATCTCTTTAAGGAAGTGGTTGGGATATAATCAAATAAATAATGATTTATTTAATTAATGGTGGTTGATTTGGTCATATTTAACAAGGAATATTATTTAAATAATTATTTCTAGAAAATAATAAGATAACTATGGGTTTATCTCATTAATTTCTTTGTTTTTGGGTTAAACATGACTGGGAATAATAATTAAATTATGGTTTAATTAATTATTCCTTTTGGGGTTTCTTTAATTAACATAGTGAAAGCAGTTTTACTTGGGGTAAAACTGGTCTTGCATGGTGTAATTGGGTCCATCTAATGATAAAGGGTTAGATGACCAAAAAATGGTGTAACAGATTGCCCCCCAGCGTGCGAGTGTCAGAAGCAAATCGTATGACCGAAGTACGTTGTAAGAATACAATCACCAGACAACAAAAGGGGATGTCAGAGAGAGAAGTGTGAGGTAGATAGTGTGCTGAAGGACTAGACCCTAAGGAGACGAGACTCGCAGGTGCAACAAGTCTCTTTTTATGAGAGGGTACTTGTGCTGAAGGCGGCGGGGGAGGCATACCTATGCCCGCCGTGACAAAGTACAAAAGAATAGTGTGTCCAGTAAACGAGGGACCGAACCATAGAGTACAGCTGGCATAATCAAGGGCCAGATAAAAAGACAATGAAGAGTCTCACATACATGATGTGCCTGGGATAACAGCCAGGACTAGTACAATAATATCTGAGTACATGAGATAAATACAACCCAAATGCCCCCTGTAAATGGGGAAGGGCTCACAAAATCTGACTGATACATGCAAATCATAGAGGTGCTGCAAGTGGCTAAGGCCAACATCATCAAAATCTGGAGCGGCATCAACGGCTGCAATGAAGAGGTCATCCGGGCATGTGGGGGGCTACCTGCAAGGCCACCCCCTCATGAGGGCTGAGACATCTCACACACGCCCGGGAATCATCAAGAGCTGCTGCTGGGTCACTGGACTGTCCAGTATACGAATCTCGATCATGCTGAAAGGAGCTGGAGAAGCAATCAAGTCAAAGGGAAGTGAGAGATCCCCCTGCCTGATCCGAGGCACCGAACAAGAGTGGAAGATGGAACCAAGGTACACCGCCCTCTAGACCTTGCTTCTGGAATAAATGTGCTGATGTCGACAGAAGGAGGTCCGCCGTAGGTGAGGCAATGAGAGATCCTCAACTAAGGCACGAGAGAAGAACAATAGAGCGACAGACAGACTGACACTAATGATGATAATGGAAATGGGAAGGATGGAGTGGCGAATGGACGACTTCCCTTGTTATAGCATAAAGGGTATGAATGACATGGCAGCGACTGACACAGTGTCGAAAGGGACAGGGGACAGTGGGGCTGAAGGTCATGATATGCGACACAAGAGAGGAACCAAGCAAAGAAGGATGTAGGGCTATAGTGGGGTGTAAAAGGACGCAGGATAGACTCCATGAATGCAATGATGACTCGACTTGGATGCTCTAAACAAGGGCGACTTTATAGTGCTGCCACACAGTAAAAGCCCCAATGGGGGGGCATGGAAGCATGAGTACAAGGTGGGCACTCATGACGAAAATCGACACGAACATGGACAAGTAAGGGAGCGATATGGTGCCCCAAGTACAAGTGGCGTAAGTGAGGAAATTCGATTTTAAGGAGCGGTGAAGTGACCCTTCGTGGAAAAAATGTGTCCGGGTTAAGTATCAAATCACCAAAAACTAACTAAAACCCATTTGAGAGCTCGGTGAGATCTGTCCAGCGGTGCTGACGGTTCGTCGAACGGGGCTACGGTGTGGTTGCAGCAGTCGAAAGGAGAAACATGGGTTCTCTCGAATGAGGCAGTTTTCCCTCCAAAATCATTCATTTGCTATTGTTGCTGTGGTGAATGTGGAGAGAAGGCCCTAAATCTTGCGGCGAACGTAGCGGACAAACCGACCGTTGGAAGCGAGATCTGTCAGTTGGAGGTACGAGGCCTAACCTTGCTCTTGCATGTTGTTGGATGACATTTGCAGTTTAGGGCCCAAAACCCCAGAAATAGCCCCTCCTTCATCTCTATGGCCGGGTCGCACTTTTTGAGGCAAAAAGTACGACCCAGGACGCAGGTTTGGGGGCAAAAAGTGCGACCTGGTCTAGAAAATGGCAGAAAACTGCGACCTGGGAGACGAGGAGGGCTTGGTGCTGTTTGATGGCTGGGAGTTGGGTTGTGGTGTGTGGTTATGGTTTTCCCGATCTGTACCCGGACAAAAAGAATGTGGTTGTGCAGGTATGGCAGAGTTGCGGGTCAACTGGAGAGAGAGGGATCTGGGAACACTTCGGACAGAGATCCAGGTGGATCAGGGCGTTCGTCGTGTAGTGGCCAGATATAGGGGCATATGGTGCCCTCTCGGATGTGTGTAGGGGCAAGTGGTGCCCCCTAGAATGTATGGGGGGGCATATGGTGCCCCCAGTTTTTGGATGTTGTTTGTAACATGCTATGGGCATGTCGGATGTATATGTATGGGGGGGCGTATGGTGCCCCCAGTTTTTGGAACATGCTATGGGCATGTCGTAAGTATATGTATGGGGGGGCGTATGGTGCCCCCAGTTTTGGGAACATGCTATGGGCATGTCATATGTATCAGAGTAGATGGACTCATCAATATATGGTTTGCGACACATATTATGGATATGCATCATCTTTTGATGGTTGATTTAATGTTATTGTCTTGTATGACTTGTGTGTGATAAATGCCAATCTAGAACATGGTTTGCAATACTATCTATGTAGTGATTTTGGTCTCTGGGTACATGGTTGAAAGTGATGGTTTCAAACGCACGTGTTAAGACTTTCACTCGTAAAATAGCGTCTAAACAGTACAGGGTTATGCACATGATAAACACCATTTAGTTGCATTACAAGAAGCAGGGAATCCAAACGAACGTGCAGATGGCGGATGCGATGCAACAGGGCATCAGCTAATAGGCCACGCACTGCATCATATTCGGCCTGATTGTTGGTGGCAGAACCGATGCATACCCCGTTAGACAGAATGAGGGCATGCAAAGGGGTGAAGATGGCCCACCCTGCCGAGGCAAGATTCCTGGAGTAGCGACTTGCACCATCGGCGTAACCGATAAAGGGTGTGGACGAGGGGTCCTGCAAAATGGTGTGACAAGACAATAAATGAGGAGGTGAAAGGAAATGACGGCAGCGTGAGGGTACAGAAGTCATCGAGCAGTAATGGCCGGGGGAAGGGGCGGGATGATCAAGACTCAAACAAGGTGGTGTATGAGAGCTGTCGGAAACAGGGCGAGGACTCGGGCTGTGGAGGTCAACAGAGACACAAGTGGGGTGATCTCGGGTATCAAGGGACACAATGGGGGAGGCTGCAGACGGGCTAGGCTCCGAGTGTCGTGCAGAGGAGGATAGGTAAAGAATGGTGACTGTAGACTCCGTCATCTGAACATCAGGGGGGGGAATGTGGATGGGAGCGGGGGGATCCTCAGGCTGGCCTGAAGCATACTGCGCGAGAATGGGAGAGGCGGATTGATTTTGTTCAACCTCATACTCGCGGATCGCCTCAAGGGAGGCGCGGTAATGCGTCAGGTGAGGACAATAATGGGAGTAGTGGCCATGGACACCGCACAAAGCACAAGGCTTGTTGGTGCGGAGAGTCTTGGGGTTCTTGGGGACGGTCGAAGAAGGAGTGGGAGTTTCAGGGACCGTAGTGTCGGGGAACGTGACTTTTACCATGGGTCGGATACGAGGTAACTCGGGACAAGCATGGGTGGCATGACCAATGATATCACATAAGGCACAAGGCTTCGCGGGCGGAGAAGGAGCCGGGTTGGTTGTGGTGGTTTGGTCTTTGGTTGCCCCCTTGCGGGCTTTGCCTTTCTTCCCGGGAGCCGTCACAACAGGAGAAGGGTCCTGCGGAGGTGCTGGGGGCACAGGGGCTATGGAGGAAGCGAGGGGGACCGGTTGAACCGGTGTCAAAGCCATGTAAGGTTTGGGGTGACTAGGGGGGGTGGCGGTTGGGGGGTCAAGGTACCAAACCGGAATGCCCAAGGTCAAGTTAGGGAGAGAGAGGGTGGCCATGACGGGGACAGAATATACTCCGGGAGGGGGAGCCAAGAAGGGGATCTGTCCAGCAGGGTAATGACCAGGAGGTACGGCTCCAAGATGGTTAAGGCCAGGGGGGACTGAGCCTGGGGGATAAAGAGGTTCGGGGATACCAGCTGTAGGGGGAGGGCCAGAAGGAGGAGGTCCGGCTGGCGGAGATGAATGGCTAGGAGCGGGTTGCGGAGGGCGGGGGGGAGGGTGCGGACTAGCCGAGGCAGGCCGTTTATGGGCAGCCTGAGACGATTGCATCATGCAAATATTCGACAAGCTGGGATCCGTAATAGGAGGAGGGGGAAGGTGAGGAAAAGTACCAAGCAGGGTGGAATCTTTATAAACGCCGGGGGAGACACTGGTCAAGGAATCGACGGTTTGCTTGTTGGCTACAGAAGAGATGGTCGTCTCGGAGGAGGACTGAGACGACGGCTCATGATACGATAGCTGGTCAATGGTGACTATCTTCCCGTTATGTGGAAAAGACATCTTGCGGAAGACCGCGGATGGGACAACAGACATGGCATAGGTGTAGCTTCGCCCCAATAGAATGTTGTAGTCTAGAGGGGCGTCAATGACTTCGACATCAACGCAAACAATCTTACCGGCGAGGGTGATGGGACAGTTACGAAACAGGCCAATAGGCTGGGAGGCATGACCGTCCCACGCTCGAAGGGTGATCGTGGAAGGGGCCAGCTCAGGGGATCCGAGTTGCTTCCAAACCGAAGCGGACATCACACAGGTGAATGCCCCCTCATCAATTATACACCGAGACACAGTGGCGTTCCGGATTTTGACTGAGATTTGGAAAGCAACAGAAGGAGGAAGAGGAGTGTGGTCCGATTGAGTGGCGTCGAAAACAATCATTTGGTCATCAGCAGGATCAACAGCGCCCACGGCAGATAGTAGAGCCTTCTTTTGAGAAGGGCACGACTGGAGGAGTTCCAGTGTGGAAATGGCAGCAGGGGATTGTGCCAAATCATCTACTATATTGTACGATTGAGCGGCTCAACCGGAAGCAGCATTTCAGCGTAATGGTCCCTTTGGAATCTTTGGATGAACCTCAACTTTGGGTTGAGGGATGTGTAAGGGGCCACTGGATGTCGAAAGAGGCTCTGTAGAACCTGAAGATGGAGGCTCGGGAGCAGACTGAGCAGGAGGCTTGGGGTACTAGCGAGACCGAGTTTGAAGGTGAAGGTCGACGGAAGGGGACGGATCGGAGCGCATCATAAGGATCTGGTAGTCAGAGGAACCAGAAATGGACGAGGGTGTGGCTGCATGGCTGTCGGGGGGTTGGGTAGTCACGAATCCCTGTTGAGGGAAAGGATCAGTGAACACAGCTGGCTGGGTAGTGGCCACATTAGGAGGAGCGTGAGGGGAGGCGTGTTGTCCGCGCAATGTGGCTTGAGACTCCCACATCTGTCGCATCGGGGGTAAGAGAGGACAATCGTGAGTGTAGTGACCGTAAACACCGCAACACGAACAGGGCTTGTTTGTGCGAAGCGGCTTGTCCGGCCTGGGCGGGATGCCCTGAGGCTGGTTGCTAGTGTTAGGGTCCATACCAGAATTGGGTCCTTGGTTACCGGGGGCAGATGGGTTCTGGTTGCCTCGCCGCCTTCTTTGAGAAGAAGGGGGGTTAATCGCACCCTGCTGTGCAAATACTTGCCCTGGAGGGGGTTGTATGTGCTGTTGCAGGTTATGAGGAGGCAAGGGAGGCGGAAGCACATATGCTGGAGGAGCTGGCGCACCAGGCTGTGGATAAAAGTAAGGGTTGGGTTGGGCGACATTGAGGTAAGCAGGAGGTTGGGCAAAAGGAGGAGGCATGCCGTATCCTGGATACATGTTGCCGGGAGGGGGAAGAGTGCTTGAGGTGCTGGCCCCTCCCTGAGGGAGACCATGGCTCATAGGGGGGTGAGCAGATGGGTGGGAAAGAGATCCAACAATACCGTCGGCGGAATGAGATGCCCTCGGGGCGTTAGCGCCACCGGGCCTGGGGATGTCAGGGAGAACGGTATAAACATAACCAGATTGAGCGTAGATCAGGTCATATTTTAAAGCTATTTTGAGGGCGGCTTCTTCAGATTGAGGAAAGTGAGAGGCGACATCTTTGCCGATGGGAGACGGGAGAGTGCGAAGGAACCAGTCCATGTAAACCCGATCTTCAAAGGGAGGGGCTCGACATAAGCTCCGTCTTCGTCGCCATTTCTGAACATGGGCAGAAAGGCGTGTGGAAGAGGATTGCTTAAATGAAGTCAAGAGCTCCGTACCAGTGTCGTATCGGAGAGGGAGCTGGAAGTACGACAAGAAGGCTTGGGCAAGAGTCTCGAACGTGGTATGGGAGGAAGTGGCCTGCTCGACATACCATTTAGAAGCTTCGCCGGTAAGCGTGCGTTGGAACAACCGAAGACTGATGGAGTCATCGGTAATGGAGTTGGAGGAACACCACATGTGGAAAGACCGGACGTGATTGGTTGGGTCTTCGCCATTAAGGCCCTCGAACTTAGGGATATCAGAGGGTAGCTTGGTGGGCATAGCGGGCCAGGTAGTATTATGGTGAATGGGGTCGTTAATCAACTGATGGAAATCTGGGAGGCTGAGGCCTGCAATGTACGGCAGCACAGGGGTGGCCGGAGTAGTGGTTGTGACGGTTCCGCTAGAAGTAGGGCCGGCATTGGGGCCGGGAGAACCGCTAGCGTTAGGCCCTGGTCCAGACATGGTGAAGGTAAAAGGGGGAGAACCGGAAGGAGAAGGGGAACCCGATGAATCAGGAGAGGAGTCGGAGTGCGGACTCGAAGGTGGACTGGCTCGACGACGGCGGTGCGGAGCAGGTCGATCAACCGGAAACTGAGGGTGAAGGCCAAGAAGTCTCCGGGAAAGGCGCCTTGGGGGCGCAATGATGACAGAAAGAAGGAAACCGACAAGGGCAGAAAGGGACAAAATCAAGAAGGTCAAGGGCAGAAAAGGTGCAGTGACAATTGATTTTAGAGTCTTTGCTAGGCGGTGTAAACCAGGCGCTTCTTCACTTAGGGTCAGTGTGTGGCGTGCGTTAATTTTAATTTTTAAACCCTTTCCGTTGTTTGAGAGCAAGAAAAAAGTGTGCTACGTAGCTGAAAATAAACCTACAGAGAACAGAAATAAAATGCTGAAATAACAGAAAAATAACGGCTACGTATGCATCTATCTAACCCAAGAAGGTGGGTCTCTCACAACTATGCTGAAAAAAAAGGGGAAAACTATGGAAACACACACAAAGGACGCTCGACAGATCTGGGGTCAAAGGGGACAGAGATCTGGAGGATAAAGCTGCAGACAAGTGGTGCAGGTCACAGCCAAGAGACAGAGGTCAAGGTGGCTGGAAAAAGGGAAATCAGCAAAAACCGGGGGGGGCAAGGCGGAGGCCTTCAAAGGAGGTCCAAACAAAACGACAGGAGGTGATTTGAAAGGAAAAGAGGCTGATTTCAATGGATCTGAAAGGGAGGTAACAGATCTGGAAAAGAGGGGGCTAAAGCTCTGAAACCGACGGCTGAAACAACTGAAACTCTTCCACAAAAAGTGGAGGGTACTAAAGCCCTAAGGGGCTGGGTTCCCACTTAGGTGAGTAAAAACAGATCAGATCTTGGTCAAGGCGGGCTGAGACAGAGGCTGGAAGACCCTGGCAGAGGCTGCAGCAGAACCCAGAAAAATTACAGAAAAAAGGCTGGAAAAAAGGCAGGTCGCAGGTTCTGACCTGATCTGAGTTGAGGTCGCAGGAAACAGGCCAAAAGGTGCGTCCAGGTCGCAGGTTTTGGGCCAAAAGGTGCGACCCCCCCGTTCCGGCTGTTTCGACGGCAGATTTTCTGAAAAATTGCCGTCTCAGTTGCGGCTGGTGTCGCTTACCTGCGCAATAGGGCCAGAAATACACGGAAGTTAGAAATTTTAGGTTTTTAGGGTTTGGGGATGGCTTTTCCTGGTGAAAAGTCAAGAACAATAGTTTAGTTGGCCTCAAAATGATTTTGACTGAACCATGGAATCTTCTTCTACTTGTTGCTTTATTGTATGTATGACAGTAATACTTCTGAAGCTTAGGGCCTTCTCCTTGGGCTTCAACTCCAGTAAGTTACTATCCACTCAAAATTTAAAACTTTGTTTCCCAGTTGGAAATATTCTGCCTCGGTCCAATCCCAAACATGCATTTGTTGTGGCTGAAAATATTGAATTGAATATAGTCCTTTTTCTGCAACCTGAAATATGATCTAAAACTAAAACAACACACAAAAATTTTCAAACCAACTTAATGAAAAACTAGCTGAAAATTGAAAAACTAAAAAAAATGCTCAAAATTCTGAGCTTATTAGCACTCATCTACCTACTCAATCTATTGTTCAACTGCTAGTTAGGTAAAATGAAATAGCCAATGCAACCATTCAAGCATTATGTATTTTGATAGATTTTGTTGCATTTTCTTGTTGATTATCAAAATTGTACTTCTGCAACCTATTAGAAACTTGTCAACAAATGAGAGGATAAGGAAACACTTGATTTCCTTTGTTGACTCTAGAAACTGTACAAAAGGATCTTCCAAAATATATACACTGATGTTTAACTGATCTAAACAATTGTACATCTGTTCTAGATGGCCTCCATGCCATGAATCTGAAATGTTATTTTCGTCTTTATCTCCCTGCAAACATTCAGATAAGATTTGTGATTATATTCCTACTGATTGTAACGTTTGACTATTGAATCCTTTATCATCTTGATTCTGAAAATCATAGTTAGTTAATAGAGGAATGCTTTGAATGCCTTCAATATTCAACATATCTTCTATTGGATCCTGAAAAACTTGGGAAAATGGCTGCAACCTATAGCATATAGGTTTCCATGAGACTTCATAAACTTCAACAAGTTTCTCATCCTTTTCATTAAATATGTTATACCACATTTCCTTTAAAAGCTAAAATGGTTCAAAACATAGTGGTATGGAACTTTTTTATGTCATTTGATTATTTATTTCAATGGGAACTGATAACTGCAATTGTGAAACTGAAAAATCTTGATCAATAGTTTCATTATCTTCTTTGTTGTCAATCACAATTCCTAAAGATTGCTGATTATTGATGGCATGATAGTTGTCTCTAATGAACTGAAATGAAGCAAAACAAAGAGGTAAATAACCTTCACTTATTTCCACATTTTCTACTCTTTCTTCATCACTCTCATGGTTTATCTGTATTGGTTGATCACTGTCTTCAATCTGCTGAAACTGAGTTTCTTCATCCCACAAACTAGCTTCTGATTGCTCTGTAAAGTTAGCTTGAGTTTGGAGAACATAACTATCATCATAATGATCATATTTAGGAAAATCATCAAAAGAAGGAATGTCATCAAACATACACATTAGATCAACAAATTCTTCTTCCTCATATTGATTTGTAAATTCATTTTCTGATCTATGATAATTGGAATTAGCAGGAATTTGTTCATGGCTATCAACCTCTTCTATTTCTTCATGGTGATTTTGAATAAAAAATTCATCTTTCATAGTGATCTCATGTGTTCTTTCATCTATTTTTCTTACCAAAAGGTTGAGTTTTACTTCTGCAATGTTTTTCTTTTCCTCTTCTTCTGCTTTCAACTTTTCCTGTTTGATTTGGAGATTAACTTCCACATCAACTGCAATGTTCTGCATCTATACAAGTGTTTTTGGATCTCTTTCTCTTAATCGAAATTCTATTTCTGGATCAAAGGCACTTGGATAATGCAAGAGAGCTGAATCATGAGGAGGTCTAATATTTTCTGGCAATGAATAATAAACTTGATTAAATATGTCAGAAAATTGTTGTATTGTTTCATTTGAATGTCCTTTTAATTGATTATATTCTTCCATGATCACAAAATGATTAACTTTGATTATCCATCTATCAAGGAAAAGTTTGATAAACTGCTGGAAATTTGAGATGCTAGCATTAGGCAGATTTTTGAACCAATTCTTTATTCTATTTTGCAAAGAAAGAGCAAAAAGTCTGATTTTAACATCATCTTCATCAATCTCAAATAAATCCAAATAATTCTCAAAACCTTGAATATGTTTTTGGGCAGTGATACCATTCTCTCCATCAAATCTAGGAAGATACTTGTAGTATTTTTTAGGAAAATCATGGAGTATAGGAGGTAAAATAAGGGGCTTATATCTATCTGGAACTTTATATGGCACAGGGATATGTACAGGGATTGTAAGATCAATCTTGATTATTTGAGGCTTCTTAATTGGAAAATGATCATCATTAGATTCATAAGAAAGTTGCTCAAAGAGATTAGGAGAATTATTACTTACAATCTTCAAAGGAAAATAATTAAAAACTAATCTAAGATCTTCTATAAAATACAATATACATTGAAAAACTTTCTTAATGAGAAAGAACATAATGTCTTGGATTAAGATCCAAGTTGAAAGCCTGATCTTTCCATATTGTTCTTCCAGGTTCATTCCTCCAGTGGAGTCTTAGTAGTGAAATTGATTTTGGAGTCGCCAGGTGGATGATTTTAACCTTTGTGTGTCTGATCCCTGTCCACCATCATAGATCAGATCTAAACCTGTAAAACAAATTTTGAAGAAAAAGTTACTTCTTCAGGAAACCAAATTTTGAGTATTTTATGATTATTTTGTTTTTTTTTTTATGAATTTTCAAAACAACTTCTATGATTTCTTTAAGAGGCTTTAGATATGAGATTTAAACTTTCTTAAAGACTTATTTGACAAGAGGAACTGATCAAGTATTTGAAACCAGATGTTCAATCCATAAACTAGACCGGAGATAGACTGAAGCAACATTTATTTACTTTTGCAATTGCAAAGCAAGAGCAATTTCAAAGGCTACCTCGCTGACTTCAGGCTCCGTCTATAGTTTATAAAATAAACAATAGTAACAATAAAATTATTCAGATCCCCAGTATGGTCGCCACTATGTTATCACTCAGATTTTCCTTGAAGTTGTTGGAAGAGGAAAGGGGTCCGAGGTAACCACAAACCAACCTTCAGGTACAGAATCTAGCCAATCTGTACCCAGAGAGGGCTCTCTCTATAAAATTTAGCTTTGTTTTTAGAAAGTATTAGGCTAGTTATAAAGTTCAGGGGTTTTGTTTGAATTTAGGTTGATGGAATTCTTTAGCTGAGATTAAGATCAAATAGTTTCAGTCCATTGGGCTAATGGAGTCAAAGGATTGGCTGCACTGGCTTAAGTTTTTTAACAAAATATGGTTTATCAGGGCAAGATAATCAAACTAGAAACAATTATAGATCTAAAGTGAATGGAATGGAATTCAAACGGATGAAAGGCAATAAAGAATCTTTCAACACATTCAAGAGAAGAGAAATAAATTGATTATCAATAAAGAGCAGTTAAGTATTCTTTACTAAATAACCAAAGATGTATGAACTAGACAAACAGGAGCAATTAAGAATTCGCTGTTTAAACCAGTTTAGAAGAAAACATTTAGAATAATAACGACTGAAATCATATTACACCTAAGTACTTTCTCATTTAATCCTTTTCGTTAAATATTAAGATAATGAAACACATATGATATTGTAAACAAATATAAAACTTCAAAACATGGGATAGAGATGACTTATTGATCCTTCATTTGACACATGAATCCTGAGAAAAGTCTTCTGCCTCAATTCCTTGTCCAATTTTGCCACGAAAAATTTCTCCAAAGCTCTTTATTCCAAAATATTCAATGTTACATCAGAGTATAAGAATCCACCTCGACTACTCCAATTGATGGAGTATTTATACAAATTCTAAACTAAAATATCTTGAAAAAATATCAAGATTAGTTCACAAATCTCTCCAACTATTTTACATAAATAGAACTTAAGTAAAGGAAACTCAAACTAATGCATATATTTGGCACTATTTCTTATGTATAGGTGATGAAAAGGAGGATAATTCTAATTTTATCCAACTCTTAGTTGATGATGATGCATCCAAGTCACTAACTGCTTCCTTTCTTTGTGCATTCTTCTCCAACAATTCTGCAAACTTGGGGTCCAATGATATATTTTTATTTCTCAATCCGTAATATATATGTAAAACGTGAAAGATTTTATTGTGGATTAATATGTTGGTGAGATAAAACTCTTTCAGTTTCCAAAAATTCCTCTCCAGATGTGCACAATAGGCTCTATAAAAATATGTGTAAAACATAGATTTACAGAGTCTGAACAATAGCCTCTAAAGATGTGCATGTATCTCTCATTCTGAAATCACTGTGAAAAACGTGAGATAGGTTTTTGTATATGGGTCCCTTAGGAACAAAAACCTCCTTCAGTTTTGTAAAATGTATTTCTAATTGGCCAAAATATTCTCTGCAAAATGATGCCTTAACAGGAATTTTCTGCAAAATGTGCTTTCCAACATTGTTTAATATTTCCAAAACCATAATAGCTGTTAGAAATGTGAGAGAGGTTTTTGTAGATGGTATTATTAAGAACATAAACCTCCTTCAGTTTTTCAAAATTAATCTTGGATTGATCACAATAGTTTCTGCAAAACAATGACTTAAACATGAAATTTCTGCAAAAATGTTCCTTCTTATTGTGTTTTTCATCTTTTCACTTTTTTGTTCTTTTGACTGTTTTACTTTCACTTTGGATAAACTTCATTGTGGCTGGTGAAATTCTTTTCATCTTTGTTTAACCCTTAATATCTTCATGTTTACTTTCACTGTTTACTGTTTACTTTTTACTTTTTACTGCTCTATTTTTTATCTGTCTTCACTTTGTAATGAACTTGTATGTTCTGTTTTGTAACTGTCTTCCCTGCTGTTTATCGTCATGCTAGTTGATTTAATTGACTTGGTCTTCAATCTGATACTCTTAAATCCTACTCTTTGACTGTTCTTTACTGTGTCCTTTTACCTTATATGTGTAGTTTAGGTTTTTATTGTCTATTTCAACAGTAAATCGTTTAATATCCTGTTTCCTTTGCTTGTCTTTCAACTGCATGTTTTATCTTCCATCTCTGTTTGAATAGATTTGATAACACTCTTAGAGTAAACAAGTCTTATGACTAGTATTAAGACTGTTTATCCAAGGATGTGGTCTTCTGATCACCTGTAAAACAAAACAAATTGTTAAGAAAGCATTGGTTTGCATGGGAGGTCGAAAAAGGTTTCATTTGATTTTGAGAGGTCTGTGGAGTGAATCTAGAATGATTTTTGGGAGGTAAACCATGCTCGAATTGGTTAACAGAGGTTTCAGGTGGCGCAGCTGGGTTACAAAGGGTTTTACTGCACAATCAGGTGAAAATGAGCAACACTAGGGTGTTTGAACAATGATTAAACAGGTACTGGCACTACTACATTTGGCGGAAATTCCGACACTTGTTTCCGACGCTTTTGACCAAATGTCGGAAATTTTCCCAAATTTTTTCCATCCCGCCCGAAACCGTCGCTATACCGACGTCTATAGAAAAGTGTCGCAATACCGACACTTAAAAAAGTGTCGCAATTGCGACGTTTAGAGGAAGACGTCGCAATTGCGACACCATGGCCCAAAGCGTCGCTATTGAGACGACTCTAAACGTCGCAACTGCGACACAATGTCTAGGTGTCGCCATTGCGACGTTTGGATGCACCCATCGTAATAGCGACGCCTTTTCCGCCGTTGGTATAGCGACAGTTATTTTCGCGCTACATAAAAATACCAAACTTATATGTGCGCTACATAAAAATTTGAAACTTATATGCGCGCTACATAAAAATTATTTTATTGTTTCGTATTTGTCGCAATAGCTACATTAACGTTTGATATCACGCATGCATTCGCCCTCTGCTCTTGCAGAACAACATTTGCCCTCAGCATTCGCGCTCAGCTCTTGCAGAACAACATTTTCCCTCAGCATTCGCCCTCAGTTTTCGCCCTCAGCTCTTGCAGAACAGCATTCGCCCTCAGCTCTTGCAAAATGGTAAGTTCTTACTGCAGGCCCTTCCTCCTATAGTAGGGTTGACTCTATTTGGGTTTTTTTGGTCAATTCCATTGGATCGTGTTAGGCTGTAGGGTTCTCTGTAGATGTCAAGAGTCAAGATTCAATACCCTCTATTATCTTCATCACCCAATACAAGATTTAAATTTTTCCCAAAGAAACGCTTTTTAATTTGGCAGCCATTATTTCTCCCTGCTTTAAAAACCCTACATTTAAATGAAAACAAGCATTGCATTTCAACTACAAAAATCTATTAGTGTTCAAATGTACATGTGTGCTACATTAACGTCCGATATCACGCGCGCATTCGCCCTCCGCTCTTGCAGAACACCATTCGCCCTCGCCTCTTGCACGAAAGATTCGCCTTTAGCATTCGCCCGAGCTCTCGTTAACAAAGATTCGCCCCCGCATTCGCCCGAGCTCTCTCAACAACATCTTCGCCCCCTGATTCGCCCTCGCCCTTTCGTAGCGCAGTACCGCCGCATTCCCGCCTCGCCCGTGCACAAAGATTTTCGCTCCTCAACATTCCTCAGCCGTTCACCCTCGCCCAGAACAACATTCGCCCTCAGCTCTTGCAAAATGGTAAGTTCTTACTGCAGGCCCTTCCTCCTATAGTAGGGTTGACTCTATTTGGTTTTTTTTGGTCAATTCCATTGGATTGTGTTAGGCTGTAGGGTTCTCTGTAGATGTCAAGAGTCAAGATTCAATACCCTCTATTATCTTCATCACCCAATACAAGATTTAAAATTTTTCCCAAAGAAACGCTTATTAATTTGGCAGCCATTATTTCTCCCTGCTTTAAAAACCCTACATTTAAATGAAAACAAGCATTGCATTTCAACTACAAAAATCTATTAGTGTTCAAAATGTACATGTGTGCATCACTTGTGTAGGGTATTCCTTTTCCACTTTCACATTATCCAAGAATGTGTGCAGTATAGTTCATATTTTTTGTGATTTAGATTATCTTGAAAAAGGAAAGGTAAATTATTTCCCATGGAAAAAGAAGGTTTTCCCTTTTTATAGGTTGTTTGGACTTACGTGGAAAAATTTATGGTATTTATGTAGTTTAAATTTGAATTAACAGATTATTATACATGAAAATATAATTACCTATGTGATGTCCTTCATCACTAATTAAAATTATAGGGTTTCAATTTCCTAGACTCTAACTCATCTGATGCTAAATTCTAGGTTCTCATTGGTGGATCACTCTTCCATTGATTTCCTTTCCCTCTGGATCTTGTCATACTTTAAAAGTCATCAATGATACATATATTATTTCAGGTATCCCAAAAAGCTTTATAGTAGAACATATTGTGAAGTTTTTTTGACACTTGAGGATTCTTTTTAGAACTGCAACGTGGTCTATGCTATCGAGTTATATATCAAGCAACTTGTCCTTAATAACTACACTATGAGGTAGGTTCAACCAGTTTGAACTTGTTGGGACATAGCATATGAAGTTGTGTGATGAGTCCATATCACAGGTCTATTATGGTGACAAAAGTGAAGACACGTAATGATAGTTATTATGTTAACATTACTAGAAACATTTTCGAAATTATCCATGCTACCAAGATGTCAAAATTCCAGGCATTAGGTGTCAATACTCGTAGCTAATAGATAATAATAATAATATAAAAAAATCACAAATTTATTCTTGAAATATGATTGTTACACATTTGTAACCTAGTTCATGAGTTACTATCACCCAAAGACTGCAAAACAAACTTAAAATATAAATTAAACCAACATGAGAATCCAACTAAGGGTTTCTCGACAAAATCATGCCATAACCTGGCATTTTGAAACCCAAATTTGAATCCATCATAAGTAATACAATGCAAACTCAGATGGATTTTCAATGCATGTTTGCATGCCACACTTATTCTCTGTCTAGATATCATTTTTTAAATGGAACCATTAGTCAAGCCCACAGTCCTTTTTATGTGAAAAATTTCAGCTCTATTTGAGCTCTTTTTTGCTCCACCACCTCCATAAACTAGTGTTACACGGGGTCTCGCCCCCCCACCTAGGGGTCTAGATTCCTCGCCCCCTCGCGCTCCGGGGTCTTGGGGACTTCTAGGGGATGTTTCCCTCACGCCCCCTCACGTCCCCTCACCGCCCCTTTTAGTTTATGGTTTCGTGTTAAAAGTTGATGTGCCACTTAGTATATTTGAGAATCCAAGTGATTCTGATTCAGATGGTGACATGGTTGATCTTGATATATTCGTGCAGAAGTTGGATGCAGAGACTAGTGGGGCATTAACTTGAGCATTTATGCTCATTTATCAGTATGATGATATCATTTGATATTCATATGTTATTTTTTATGTTTTATGTTTTATGTTTCAGACATAACTTATTTGCGTTTAAGTTTTATGTTTCAGACTTGAGTTGTAAACTTCAGTTTAAAATCTATTTTGAATCTTGATATAATATGTCATATGATATCTTAAACTTTATTTTCATTGTACATTGTTAGTAGTTACATTAATGATTATATAGTTACAAACTTACAAACTTACATGCATGATTGTATGATGTATGTTTTAAATACTTAAGGCCTTAACTTAATTTGAATCCAAAAATGACAAAACAGGATTAGTGAAAACACGAGAGTGGTGTGGGTGAACAACATAAATAAAAAGTGAAGATACCTTTCCCCAAGATGCCTTTGTCACTGTTGTATGAAAACATGTTTTCCTTTCCCTTTATACATGCAAGTGAATGCATTATAGGTATGGTGTTTTCCAAGAATAGGAGAAGCCTACTTAAATATATCATTTGTGGATTGAATGTTTGGGTGCCTTAATGTGCAATGACATGTTTCCAGGACTGAATTCAATGCAAGGCATATTTGAAACTCTAACTCTGTCTTCCGGTGTCTTATTTGAAATTATTTCAGTTTTCATTTTGTGTTTTCAAGTTAGATATTGTTTTCAAGTTTTTACATTTATAATTTTACTGCAATGTGGCAGACTGATCAGAGCAGTGCAGGAACAACCCCGAGACGGGATGATCGCGGAAAGAGGCCAGCGGAAGAACATGTAAAGTGCCAGCATTGCTCTATCTTTAGGTATTTAGTTATTTACATAATTGAAATAATATTAATTTTGTTCAAATATGCAGACACCTAGCCATGGTACGCCTGATGATTCCCTCTTTGAGGAAGAGCTTTTTTCATCCCTATCTCCAGTGTTGTTGTTGCAAAAAAGGCACGAGATGCAACGTCGGAATTTAATGCTTTGATAGATGCGCCTCAAACACCTGAAACAGAAGAGAGGATACAACATCTTATGAGGCAGCTAAATAGATATCAGGTAATAATAAAAAGTCAAAAGGATATTTTTTTTGTTCTGCATGAGATGAATTGTGATAGTTTGATTTTTAATTTTTACATTGAATAAACTAACAAAAAGTTCTTTTGTATGTAGCGTTTTCTGGCACTTGTTGAACCCGGTGTTGGTGGTAGTGGGACACAAGGGCAAGAGATTTCCCAGCAACCCTCTCATACACCTTCTACTCCTTTAGGTGCCAGCCAAGAAACACACCCTGCCCAAGCAGACACCCAGCCAACCGCTGAACGTGTTGGCAATGATGAGGCTGACATGGCCAACTACATTATTGCGTTTCCTGGAGCTACACGTGTCAGCTCCACAGGGACCATTAATGGCACGTTGTTGGTGAACGATGAGGGTGTCCCTATAAAGCATGCACAACTCCCAGGTAAATTTTAATATTTTAACTATTTCATGTACTTTATCTAAAACATATTTATCATGATTTTTATTTTTAAATTAATGATAATATCTTCTTTTTCTTTTGGTTTTATTCCGTGTAGGAAACAATGAGTTCTACAGGATTCTGGAG
This sequence comes from Pinus albicaulis, assembly GCA_034641835.2. NCBI lineage: Eukaryota > Viridiplantae > Streptophyta > Pinopsida > Pinales > Pinaceae > Pinus > Pinus albicaulis. The sequence goes on along the minus strand of CM076580.1, from coordinate 909,160,718 downwards.
AGCCATGCGTTGGTAATTTTTGGCCCAACCATACGTACAGGGTGGAATTCCCAGAATTCCAACTTGAAAAAAGAACTTTTAGATTATCTAGAAGCCCTTTTTGGGGTCGGCACATTTGACAGAAAAGCGGTGGCTCAGGTAGCCGGCAAATATTTGAAATATACCAGGGACACCTATAGGACGCAATTTCAATTTAACCCTAGATATGAGCGTCCTCTCGCAGTTTTAGAGAGTGAGTGGAGAGCACTCATCCATGACGAAAAAGAGAAAAGGGCAAAGAAAGAAGGAAAAATGCCAACTGGACCCGCAAGGTAAATTACAACTTTAATTCAATAGCTTTAATTTTCTTTATGTCTAAAATAAAAGTGTGCTACGTCATATCTAACTTCAATCTTTTGATGCTAGGTTGCCTGACACCTCAAAGGCAACCAGAGCTAGGATAGAGAAAAAGGGCCATCACAAGCTCGGCCAGGGTGGCTACTTGAAATTAGTTGCAAGAATTGTAATTAAGTAGCTAAACATCTTATAATTAATTGTATCGCCTTCCAACGTTTTTGTAATCCTATCAGATATGATTAAAAATACACAATCATATGTAATGTAGGGTGATGAATTCGGAACAAAAACTACAGAGGAAGATAAAAATATCGCTTTCCGTTTTGGCTATCAAGCTGTAGTTGAACGTCGCAGAAGCTTGGGGCAGGTCCCAAGATCTACAATGCCCGATAAGGTAAAACATTAACCTTTCAATATTTTTGTTTTCGTCCATAAATTTAATGTCTAACAACTTTGTTTAAATCAGGGGAGCAACACTACCGACGAGGTAAATAACCCAGTTTTAGAGCCAGATGTAGATGATCCTCTCGTGCAACCTGATCATTGTAGTGGGGACCAGGCCGACAATGCTTCTATTAGTGAGGGCCGTGACGGTAATTAATTTCCACTTATAATTTTTTCTAATTATACCTTGATGGTTGTCCTTATAACGTTTTTTGTTTAAATGACAGAGAATGTTTCGCTTGAGGATCTTACCACCAGAGAGGAAGACAGGGCAACAGTCCCAACGGCGACAACTGGTGCACCAGGTAAATAATCTCATTGCAATTTTTTTAATTAATATTACCGAACTAGTTCAATGATATTTAAAAACTGATAATTAAAATTTAATATTATCTGTTTTTGGAGGCGATGCCCCGTCACTAGATGAGACCAGACATCGTGACAATGCAACTAGGTCAGCGATGACAACTGGTGCACCAGGTAAATAATCTCATTGCAATTTTTTTTATTAATATTACCGAACTAGTTCAATGATATTTAAAAACTGACAATTAAAATTTAATATTATCTGTTTTTGTAGGCGATGCCCCGTCACTGGATGAGCCCAGACATCGTGAATACAAAACTAGGTCAGCAGTGCGGGTTGAAAGGCACGAAACAAGAGCAGAGCACGATGATATTGATGATGTAATTAGGAGCTTTAAAAATAGGAAGAAGAAAAAGAAAATTTGACAATGTAAAATATTGTATTATTATAAGACAAACGTTACCATACTTGGAACGTTTTTGCGTTATATAAAAAACTCATTTATCATACTATTTTTATGTCAAGCATTAATTGCAATGTTTCCTTGCGTACTTTTTGTTGAATTGTTTTTTTATTAGTTACTGAATATTTTTTTTTATGCTCATGAAAGTAAAAAATGAAATATAGATTGGGTATTGGGGAATTGAGAGTGATGTGAGGGGGGGGGGGGCATAAGAGCTTCCACCTTCACGTGGTTGGCCCTGTTTAGTAGAGAATAATTTATTGGAGCGATTTAATCTTGGAGCAAACCTCCCTTGATCCAGCGTAGCAACAAAAAAGTCACCGTTGACTTAGTTGCTACTCTTTCAGATCGTGGGAGGCTTGTTCCAAGTTCATGCGACTCCAATAAATTGTTCTTGAAACGAAGAGGAGCTTATTCAAGTATGTTTTGACATTTTCAACATATGTTCTAACATTATCATAAGAATGCATCTTAGAGTAAAAATACTACATCAATTACTTGTATTTATTGTATAGATAATGATGGATTTTGATTGACTTGGCAGTGCAGGTACAAATCCTCTTGCATCATGAGCAATACAACTTGTCAACCAGGGTCATGTCCAGGATATTTTTGCTTGTGCGCTCGACCAGGTTCGTAATGTCACATTTTGTAAGTTCCTTTACAGTTCATAATTCAATATTAAGCTTGTTCATGATTATTATCTAGGTTTTTTGTATGTGTTTTTTCATCTATTTGATTGTAAGCAACTCTGCATGTTTCCTGTTGTTCACTATGATTTCTCCCATTACCACTCCCAGGATGAATCCGAATTTATTGTTACATAGGTTACTTTATTGTTACTATGATTTCTCCATTTACGATTTCAAAGGTTACATCATGTAAAGTTGTCAATCTCAGGTTGGTGATGAGCTTTAGTTCTCCAGATTTGGGGCTTTTCTGATATTTTCTCCCTCATGTCATTCCTGCATCACCTCGTTGTTTGAGCATGCCAACTGTCTACCACTTGTACCAATTGGCACATGTCAATCTCTGAGTGGTGCCACATTTCACCTATTTTCAGTGAGAGTTTAGGGTTTCTCTAACATAGCTTCATAAATCCGATTCAGTGCCTGCTTGAATATTGTCACATAATACTCATGGTTTGGATTGATGAGCATGTTCTGAATGGTTGGTTGATTCATAAGAACCACCCATATAGTCATCTTGAGATATTTCAGAAGGTTTCTCGGGTTTCCTTTTTCACCGCTTCTAGTGGGTGGGATGGTGTGGGGTGATCCATCAATACTGGTGCTCTTGTAGTAGGGAATTTGTTTTTGGGGATATAAAGGAGCATTTGATGTAGATATCCCATTGGATGCATTCATTGATGGGCACGAGAGGTCAAGAATTTAAATTAAAAATATGCAACCTCTAGCATGGCAACCTGAAGGCCGCGAGAGACACTGGTTAAAGATTGTTTTGTGCCGGCCTTAATATAGTCGTGATTTCTTTCTATTATCTTAATGCAAATATATAGTCCGGTCTCATTAAAATGAGGATTGTGGTTGTATTTCTCTTTGGTTGTTTCTCTCTTAATGCTCCAAAAGTTGCCAAAAGTTGCGATAGTTGTTTAGTTTGCCTGTTACAACTTAAAAGTGGTTTTTAGCAATGGGAGTCAATGTTTTTTAAGGTTCATACTAATATGAAGATCTTGTAATTCTATATTCAGCATAAGAGAAGATGGCCTCTGCTTTGGGCGGTATGACAACAATTGCCACATCTACCTCATTGGGTAACAATGGAAAGGGGAAGAAGTTGGGTGCAATGTTTGATAATTATGGCAAACAATTGTCTTCTCTTTCAGTTTTTTCACCCATTTCCTTTAATCGCTCAAGCAGAAGAGGGACTCTGAGATTACGCGACAGAGAGAAGGTAGTTAATACAAGAGCTGTGGAAAAGGAGTTGTACTTCAACAAGGATGGCTCAGTGACAAAAAAATTGCAGGTCAGAGAAAAAATTATGTTTAAAGGAAGGTCACCTGCACGTGAAACTTCACTGCGGTGGATCTTTCTTTGTCCACTTATATTCGATTTTAATGTGTTATTTTAATTTTTCATGGAGGGTTGTTTTGGCATATGGTCTGGCATTCAATTGCACACTTACCGAAAGCATTGTCAATTTTTCTTGCAGGCGGTGTGAACAAACTTGCTGATCTTGTTGGAGTCACCCTTGGGGCGAAGGGAAAAATGTTGTCTTGGAGAGCAAGCATGGTTCTCCGAAAATAGTTAATGATGGTGTGACAATAGCTAAGGAGGTAATTTGTAGATGTGTGCTCTGGTTTTATTTTTAACGTTGTATTAGTTCCCCCTCTTAAATGTCTTAGATTTGGTAGGCATAATTTGAAACTCAAAGGTGAAAGGAAACATATTTGTTACCCAGTGGTCTACTTGGCCTATGGACTAGCCACATTAGAGTAATGCATAAAGCTTTTCACAACAATAAAAGGAAAGGGTTACGACTGAGTCAAATTTTATTGTTATTGACAGTGTAATGAAATGTATCTCAATGCTATGGTTTTGGCCTTTTTATTGGTTGAATTAGAGGACCCAGTTGAAAATATTGGGGCCAAGTTGGTAAGGCAAGCTGCGGAAAAGAAAAATGATTTAGCCAGGGATGGAACCACAACATCTGTTGTTCTTGCACATGTTGGAATATTGAAAATTCCAGAAAAATGAATGGAGAATAAATCTCCCTTCCTCTAACACAGAGAAAATAAAAATTTCTTTGACAGGAGACAGAGTTTCAATACTTTGAAAACAAACTTCTATTCCCTTCAATAACTCAAAAAAAAACTATTACACTACTTCCTCACCGAGAGGGATTACAAAATTATGACTGCTACAAAACGCAGTGCATAAAACCAACTCACTGTCTGTTCAAAACAAACATACTCTGTCTCTAAAACACTCTGCTGTGTTTTTCCCTTTCGTACAGCTGTGCATGCACACTTAAAAAGTTACACTCAATCTTTCACTTTTTACACACTGCTGTGTAATAAAAAATTTACGTACTGTCTATAAAAAAAACTACCAAGATTTTTCGTCCTTTTTCTTTTTATATGCCGTAACATATAAAACATATTATAATAAACCCTCTTTTAAAAAAAATAAAATTAAAACTAAATTCTATGGCCCACCTTTCATTTCACATATGATATATATATAACATATGTTTAAAACATATGTATATATTAAAGCATACATAAAATTAAATTATCAAAACATTAAAGAACCCTTTCCGTCGGACTTCAAAAGTCTGAATAGATTGAATTTCAAACCAAATTCACGTTCCAAAATGGGATGTCGACGTCTGCCTAATTTGTAACACGAATTCTCAATCCAATGTGCCTTATAAAAAATTCGGGTCTGGTTTTCAGGTTTTCAGATTCCCTTCAATTTCATGCGATCCAATATTAATGCTCCACGTGTCCTCCTTTTGAATTTACAAAACTGTCGGGTAAATTTCTGTTTGTTTAATTTCTGGTTGGTGAATTGAGTTAATGCTGGTTGTTGTGTTTTAATAAAATCCTGTACAGAAATATGGCTGCGGCCGTCTACAAAAAAAACTTGCAGGAATTTTAAATGCTGAATTAAATTTCTGGATGGCATGCAAGCAACCTCCAAAAAAAAATGTTGCTGCTGCATCCGTCCTTCTGCTGCAGCAGTTGAAGTTAAAATTCAACAACACATGGTTTAATAAGTGAGGGTGTAAAGGTAACTTTTTGTCGATAGTACTGGATTAAGATCATCTATTCATTTTTGTAGGGTCTTATGGTGTTTGGTTTTTAGTTTTGGGTTGGGCTTATTGAGTCTAAGATAGTTTTTGAGTGAAAAAATTGCTATCAGGTATTAAAAAATTTTGGTTCTTTTGTCAAAATTTATGAGCTTGTTAGGAAATACAAAACTGACAATGGTTGTATCTTAAATTTGTGGAAAATAATTTGAAATGAAACCTTTTTATTTAGGTTGTTGCAGCAGGTGCAAACCCCATTCAAATTACTAGGGGCATTGACAAGACAATAAAGGCCCTTGTTTCAGAACTCAAAATTTTGTCAAAGGAGGTAAACGCTTGCCTTTTGAGTAGGCCGGTTTTCCTTTTTGCTGATGGTTTGGTGTATCTAATTGAATTAGTTTCCTAAGGTATTTTTGGTTGCAAACTCCTTTTCATTTTTCATACAGTATTGGCCTTGTGGAATACATTTGATTGTGTGGTCTTGTTAGATCTATAACATTTGTAGTTGTTTAGTCTTATGGCCGAGGTGCACTTTTATTATGGAAATAGTTGATGCAATATTGTCATTTAATCCTTACTGCAGGGTAGCATGTTGAGAAGTTTCTTGTGAAACATTTGGTATTCAAAATGACACTCGATCCTATACAACATCATGCACTTGACTTCAAAATTCATATTCAAAGTGTGCCAGACAATTCTTGCAAAATTTCAAATATTTATGTTGTTTTAAACCATTATCTTTTCCATGTATTGGATGCTGAAAATGTGAAAAAGACTTTGGTATGAAACCAACTGGTGAATAATTTCCAGCAAAACAACCACTTCCAAGACATGATTTAGAAGTAGAAAAAATGTGCTTATGAAGCATAGAAAGATATCCTTGATGCATTGTCAATGTTTGGCTAGGGTTATTTTTGGAGAAAATAACTCCCTATTCCTAGAATAGTGATCTTCAATACAAGTAAATGCCAGAGAAGAGAGATCATCGTGTGACGCAACAAAACTGAAATTGGACCCCCAAGGAGAGCTGGTGTGTCTAAAATCGCTCTGTCAGCATTTTCCCTTGGTGTACCCCGTTCTTTTCCTCCAGCCTGAGTCTTAATTGACTTCTTCTTTCTTCGGGTTTATTTATCAAATTCGTAGAATTTGATAAATAAATACTATCCACAATGGTTGGATTTTAATTTATATTCCCGACTTTATATTATCTCCAATCCTTATAACCAATGTTTAACTTTCAACACTTTGTATTTATACTCCACGTTTCTTTTTAAATAAATAACTTGTAATGAACTTTCGGCTCTATATTTCACCACCCAGCTTTACAACAATCACGCTCCAGACTTATGCTAATTATCCGCCAATCGTTTAATTAAACAATTTCATTATACTCCGGCCCCACCTATATATATCAATAACCAATCAAACACTCGTATCGTACCTGGCTATCCTCCGCACACCTTAGTTAACCTCTGGGCAAGTTCAACGTGCGACCACCATCCAATGGCCCTTCTCCAAATCAACGACTCTTGGCAATTTCGCTCGGCTTCCAACGTCGGGCTTTAACGTGCGATGGCGCGGGTTAAACGATGGTTTTCCGGGGGTCACTTTGCCACGTGTCGCATTCCCTATGGAATCGCTCGTGAATAGGAAATACTGCCTACTCCGCAAAAGCGGTGTGATATGGGCAACCCGCTTTTGTGATTCCGCTCGTGGTTTTGGTAGAGGGCTTGACCACGGGTGCAAGTCTGGTTCCGCTATCCTTTTGTTTGTTAACTCATATCCAATCCTCGGGTCAGGTTCCGAAAGCACAACAATTTTGTCTCTTTATCAAGCAAGATTTTTATATTTGAATAGTTTTCACGACCCCGGTTCTCTACACAGACCTCGCCTTGGATATTTTTACATAAAAATGATTGTTCTCAATAATTATTTATATAAATTTTCCACATGTTTAGTGTGGTATTCCCATGATTTATTATAAATATGGGTATTATCAAAGAAAACCAACACAAATTTTATAAGATGGGATCAAACAAAATTGTTCTTAAGTCGAGCCCGCCGGACTTCAAACGGCGATAAACCATAATTCAAACCAAATTTGCGTTCCAAAATAGCCTGCTGACGTCGGCCAATTTTGTGACGTGAATTTCTTATCAAATTCGCCCTAATATTTTACGGGTCCGGATTTCCACTGCGCGAGCGGCCCAAACAAAGATCCGCTCCAATCAATTTTTGCCACGTGTCCTCAATAAAAACTTTCCCTGCTCCCGGCTGCGGGTGCATTCGATGGCGTTTAAGGTGATGGGACATGGATATGGCGATTTCATATCAATCGCATTAACATTTAACGTTGTTCAATTAAATTTTCACATCAAATCTGCATTAATTAATTTTTAACACTTTTCAAGATCGGACCTCCACTCCTCTTAGCGATTCCGCACGCTCCAATTTTATCCGGCCTTCGGCTCTCATTATTAATGATCAGAGATTAATTATGACGGGCGTCCTTTGATTGCATTGCGGACGGGTCGACAAAATGGCGTTTAGCCATGGTTTTTCAGACAAGCCGGTTGCTGGATTACACTGCCTGCTAACTGTGACGATAAGGAGAAGTGGCCAACTGAACTTCTGCCTAGACGTTGCTGCATATTTGCATTTCTCTCGGTTCGTTCTCTGTCTGTCTTCCTCTGTTAATTGCAATTCTCGCTCTTCGTCTCTCGTGCCCACCGCGTTCGATCGCACCCATGCCTCGCGCGGCGTCATAGGATGCGCTCGCTCAGGGGGAGCACCGCCCGTCAATCCCCCACAAGCGTCCCCTCTGTACCCCCCCACCGCAGTCGACTTCCGGCCAGTCCAGTGATTATTACTTAGGTCGATATCCAAATAATAGGAGTGGGCGGGGTCGGCTTGTAGCATCTAGCCACCGTATGGATTCCCCTGCTCCTGGCTTCCCCACCGTTAGTTCACCTTCTCCCATGACACGCACTGCGCAATTTTCCTTTAATTTCTCTCTCAACTGCCCAAGAATCACGGCTTTAGTCACTGTGGTCTTCCGCGAGGAGGCCCAAACAGAGGAAGAATGCACCCGTCCGGCGGGTCTGAGCTCGGAAAAAGCCGGCCAGCATTCGGGCCTTCAGGAGGGGAGCTGTGGCATGCATGTGGAGGTAGCACCTAGCGATCCTGGACCTTCCGAAGGATGGTGCCGAATCGTGGAGGAACCACCGAAGGAGTAGTTTGGTTAATTTGTTTTTCTTGCTTAGCAGGCCCACTTAATTGGGCTGCTTTTAGTTTATTTTACTGTGCTAGACCTTTGTAATATTTTTGAATTCTGTAAATTAAACGTTCAAGACTGGTTTCCCCGTATGAGGGCAGTCTTGTTAATTTTTTGATTTTTTGATGACAAATTTGCCATGAGTATGGCCAGGCAATGTTTTTTACTTCGGTGTAATTTTATTCGCAATGTTAATAGATTAACTTTACTTAGAATTCTCACATGATTAGCGTTTTTCTTGATCTGTTCAATGATTTTGGGTACTTTAATTTGTATTTAGCACAATGGACGTCGGTACTCTATCTGTTGCTTTACTGTTCTACATACTACTATTTCACTTTCTTATAGATGCCTCGGGCATATTTGAATGCTTTCTCAGATTGTCGATAATCTCCATGTGGACCGTTACCGGATTTTATATCATGTCCCTGTATGTGACATGGGGTATTTTTCTATCATTGTCTGGGGTGGGACTTCCACTTTTCTGGATGGATATTTGGGTTCCAATCTTCAGATGTGAAAATGTAGTGACTTCATGGACTGTTTTACTTCATATAATATATTCAAAATAGTGTTTTTTCTCTTCTGAAAAAAAAATGATTAATGTTTATCATTATGCCTTCAAAACTAGCGATGCTGGTCTATGTTGCTGGTTTATTGATATGGTCTGATGGTCTTTTTATATTTTGGACATATCACACTCCTCACATGATTAGCGTTTTTCTCTGTTCAAGGATTTTGGGTATTTTAATTTGTATTTGGAACAATGGACGTCGGTACGTACTCTATCTGTTGCTTTACTATTCTACATACTGCTATTTCACTTTCTTATAGATGCCTTGGGCATATTTGGATGCTTTCTCAGATTGTCGATAATCTCCATGTGGACCGTTACTGGGTTTTATATCAAGTCGCTGTATGTGACATGGGGTATTTTTCTATCATTGTCTGGGGTGGGACTTCCACTTTTTTGGATGGATATTTGGGTTCCAATCTTCAGATGTGAAAATGTAATGACTTCATGGACTGTTTTACTTCATATAATATATTCAAAACATCATTTTTTCTCTTGTGAAAAAAAATGATTAATGTTTATCACTCTGCCTTCAAAACTAGCTATGCTGGTCTATGTTGCTGGTTTATTGATATGGTCTCATGGTCTTTTATATTTTGGACATATCACACTCCTCACATGATTAGCGTTTTTCTCTGTTCAAGGATTTTGGGTACTTTAATTTGTATTTGGAACAATGGACGTCGGTACTCTATCTGTTGTTTTACTATTCTACATATCGCTATTTCACTTTCTTATAGATGCCTCGGGCATATTTGGATGCTTTCTCAGATTTGTTGATAATATCCATGTGGACCGTTACTGGGTTTTATGTCAAGTCCCTGTATGTGACATGGGGTATTTTTCTATCACTGTCTGGGGTGGGACTTCCACTTTTCTGGATGGATATTTGGGTTCCAATCTTCAGATGTGAAAATGTAATGACTTCATGGATTGTTTTACTTCATATAATATATTCAAAACAACGTTTTTTCTCTCGTGAAAAAAAAATGATTAATGTTTATCACTCTGCCTTCAAAACTAGCGATGCTGGTCTATGTTGCTGGTTTATTGATATGGTCTGATGGTCTTTTTATATTTTGGACATATCACACTCCTCACATGATTAGCGTTTTTCTCTGTTCAAGGATTTTGGGTACTTTAATTTGTATTTGGAACAATGAACGTAGGTACTCTATCTGTTGCTTTACTATTCTACATACTGCTATTTCACTTTCTTATAGATGCCTCGGGCATATTTGGATGCTTTCTCAGATTGTCGATAATCTCCATGTGGACCGTTACTGGGTTTTATATCAAGTCGCTGTATGTGACATGGGGTATTTTTCTATCATTGTCTGGGGTGGGACTTCCACTTTTCTCGATGGATATTTGGGTTCCAATCTTCAGATGTGAAAATGTAATGACTTCATGGACTGTTTTACTTCATATAATATATTCAAAACAACGTTTTTTCTCTTGTGAAAAAAAATTATTAATGTTTATCACTCTGCCTTCAAAACTAGCGATGCTGGTTTATTGATATGGTCTGATGGTATTTTTATATTTTGGACATATCACACTCCTCACATGATTGGCTTTTTTCTCTGCTCAAGGATTTTGGGTACTTTAATTTGTATTTGCAAGAAAAATAGACGTCGGTACTCTATCTGTTGCTTTACTATTCTACATACTGCTATTTCACTTTCTTATAGATGCCTCAGGCATATTTGGATGCTTTCTCAGATTGTCGATAATCTCCATGTGGACCGTTACTGGGTTTTATATCAAGTCCCCGTATGTGACATGGGGTATTTTTCTATCACTGTCTGGGGTGGGACTTCCACTTTTCTGGATGTATATTTGGGTTCCAATCTTCAGATGTGAAAATGTAATGATTTCATGGACTGTTTTACTTCATATAATATATTCAAAAAAACGTTTTTTCTCTTGTGAAAAAAAAATGATTAATGTTTATCACTCTGCCTTCAAAACTAGCGATGCTGGTCTATGTTGCTGGTTTATTGATATGGTCCGATGGTATTTTTATATTTTGGACATATCACACTCCTCACATGATTAGCGTTTTTCTTTGTTGCAGGGTTTTGGGTACTTTAATTTGTATTTGGAACAATGGACGTCGGTACTCTATCTGTTGCTTTACTATTCTACATACTGCTATTTCACTTTCATGGATTGTTTTACTTCATATAATATATTCAAAACAACGTTTCTCGTCTTTTAAAGTTTCAATTTTTTTTTTTTAAATTGAACCCTCCGTCGGTCTACCGACGCCTTGTAGACGTCGGAACTGCGACAACCTAGAAACGTCGGAAGAGAGACAGTATGAAAACGTCGGACCACATTTCGTCGGAATTGCGACATATTACAAACGTCGGAAGAGCGACGTTCCAAACGTCGGACCACATATCGTCGGAATTGCGACAGATTACAAACGTCGGAAGAGCGACGTACCAAACGTCGGACCACATATCATCGGCATTGTGACATCTTACAGACGTCGGAAGAGCGACGTCCAAAACGTCGGACCACGTTGGGTCATAATTACGACGACTTTTAGGCGTCGGAAGAGCGACGTTCCAAACGTCGAACCACATTTCATCGGAAGTGCGACAGTTTACAAACGTCGGAGGCGCGACGGTTTGTGAGACGTCGGAAGAGTGACGCTTGTTCGGAAGCGACGGAAGAGGTGTCGATAGTGCGACACTTTTTACGTGTGTCGGAACTGCGACGGCAGGACAAACCACAGTTTGTCTGCCCTCAAACTGTCGCTCTTGCGACGACTATGTGTCGGAATAGCGACGAATTGGCCGTCGGAATTTCCGCCAAATTTTCTAGTGTGGTTATAGCAGATGAATTCTTGAACACTGGACTGTGATTTTCTTCAGCAAAGTAACGATTAGCAGTCTACAATGGTTGATTTTTGAATTTTGCATGGGAGACTGTCTTGTGCACGGAACAATGAAAAATACGCATACGCAATGTGTTTTATTTACAAAGTCGAAAGGGTGGCGGGTTTTAATTATTTATTCATGGGATGACATCAGCACGTACGGGAGATGAGTCACGGGGGAGAGGTGGTAAGCGGTTTATTCTGCACCATTTTTTAGGGAAGGAGGTATTGAGCAGATGGGCAGCGATTCCACCGAACGAATGACACGTGGTTAGGGTACTGTTTGAAAACCACCGACATTTCGCGCGTTAATGCTTGAATCGGGGATGGCAAGCGGAATTAACGATAGCTGTCGATCTTGGAGTGACCGATCAAACGGTGGACGGGACAGGGAGTTGATAGGGTTTTAATGGTGCGGGCCCGACATGTTTATTTATCAATTAATTGCTTTGGGAGTGTTTTGATTGGTGGGTTGTTTTTGTTTTAAACACGTAAAACATGTTTAAAAGTTTTTCCATATATTTTTAATTATACAGTAATTAAATCAATGCGATTTATTTACCATAGGGGGGCGGGAATAATATTTAAAGTTATATTTTAGCCAAAAAAGGGGTATATTGTGGGTTTTTTATTTGAATATGGGACTTAAATACTTTTGGCTAAAAATTATAATACATGGGTTTTTGGGATATTAGATAAAAGGAGTTATATATAATAGGATAAGATCATTTCTATAAGGATTTAATATATAAATTAGAGTTAATATGACAAGGGAACAATGTAAACTCAAAATTACATAAATATAACCAAGAAAGTGAAGTTTCAAAAGTAAATAGAATTATTATACTTTCATCACTTAAACTTAGAATAAAAAGTGATTTTGAGGGTTTTTTATGAAATATTGAAGGATTTTCCTAAGTAAAATGGGATTTTACTTAGGAAAATATTTTTGAGAAGTGAATGAATGTGATAATGGATGATTTCAAGTACTTAGGTCTTTTCAATTATTGGGCGGAGGGTCCAGTCCCTCCAAAAGTCAAGGAAATGCCTTGAGCCCCTTTAATCTTCAAATACCTTAATGCTTAGGGAAATTAGTAAAATATTTGGGGAAAATGAGAGGGGAAATTAATGATTTTGACCTTGCTTTGCTTTGAAATTCTACCAATGTAATTTTCTGCCTTTGCACTTGTGATGAAAGTAAATTCTTAACACATTTTAACACCATCATTCATCACATAAAAATTTGCAACATCATCTACCTACCCTATCTACTTTACTCTACCATTTTTTCTCCTTTATTAGGGTGCACTTAGACTGGCAAACCCTTATCACACTTTTCTTTTTCTTTTACATGGCAAGCCTACCTAAGTCTACACTTATTACATCCAAGGGCTCAGATTAAACTGTTGAGCTCCTTTTATTAACTCTACCTATCTACTTATCTGCCAAGATTAAACTGTTTGGCCAGGTATTTATTCTCTATTCTACAATATGAAATTGAAAAATGAATGAGTCAAGTTTAAACAGTTTGAGTCTTCATAAATTGTGGCAAAAGTTTGACAAGCTGCACACAATAGCTTATTACAGAAAATGAAATAGTAGTGGCATTTAGACTTTCACACTTTCCTGGTCTATTTTTGTTTGGGGTTCATTTCTTTCACTTTTTTGACCATTTTATTCTTTTTCACCCTTTGATTTTTCTTTTAGGGTATACCCCCTTTACATTTTTTAAATTTTTTGATTTTTTGAGAATATGGAAAATCTTTGCAACAAGAAAAGATATGAAAATATTACATAGTTCATCAAGTCAATCATGAAATATGACACCTATTGGTATAGGAGTCTAACACTGACTCCACTTGGGGATGGATTTTCCTGGTGAAAAGTCAAGAACAGCAGGTCAGTTGTCCTCATCCATTGACCTTGGTGAACCTGTAAATGTCTTCTATCTTCTACAAACTGAAATCTGATCTGAAACTAAAACAACACACAAAAATTTTCAAACCAACTTAATGAAAAACTAGCTGAAAATTGAAAACTAAAAAAAAAATGCTCAAAATTCCGAGCTTATTGGCACTCATCTACCTACTCAATCTACTGTTCAACTGCTAGTTAGGTAAAATGAAATAGCCAATGCAAACATTCAAGCATTATGTACTTTGATAGATTTTGTTGCATTTTCTTGTTGATTATCAAAACTGTACTTCTGCCACATATTATAAACTTGTCCACAAATGAGAGGATAAGAAAAAACTTGATTTCCTTTGTTGACTTCAGAAACTATACAAAAGGATCTTCCAAAATATATACACTAATGTTTAACTGATCTGAACAACTGTACATCTGCTCTGGATGGCCTCCATACCATGAATACGAAATGTTATTTTCATCTTTATCTCCCTGTAAACTTTCAGATAATATTTGTGATGATATTCCTACTAATTGTAATGTTTGAGTGTTGAATCCTTTATCATCTTGATTCTGAAAATCATAGTTAGTTAATAGAGGAATGCTTTGAATGCCTTCAATATTCAACATATCTGCTATTGGATCCTGAAAAACTTGGGAAAATGGCTGCAACCTATAACATATAGGTTTCCATGAGACTTCATAAACTTCACCAAGTTTCTCATTCTTTTCATTAAATATGTTATACCACATTTCCTTTAAAATATTAAATGGTTCAAGACATAGTGGTATGGAACTTTCTTGTGTCATTTGATTATTTATTTCAATGGGAACTGATAACTGCAATTGTGAAACTCAAAAATCTTGATCAATAGTTTCATTATCTTTTTTGTTGTCAATCAAAATTCCTAAAGATTGCTAATTATTAATGGCATGATAATTGTCTCGAATGAATTGAAAAGAATCAAAACAAAGAGGTAAAGAACCTTCACTTATTTCCACATTTTCTTCTCTTTCTTCCTCACTCTCATGACTGATCTGTACTGGCTGATCATTGTCTTCAATCTGCTGAAACTGAGTTTCTTCATCCCACAAACTAGCTTTTGATTGCTTTGTAAAGCTAGCTTGAGTTTGGAGAACATAACTATTATCATAATGATCATACTTAGGCAAATCATCGAAAGAAGGAACATCATCAAACATACACATTAGATCAACAAATTCTTCTTCCTCATATTGATTTGTAAATTCATTTTTTGATCTATGATAGTTGGAATTAGCAGGAATTTGTTCATGGCTATCAACCTCTTCTATTTCTTCAGGGTGATTTTGAATAAAAAATTCATCTTTCATAGTGATCTCATGTGTTCTTTCATCCAGTTTTCTTACGAAAAGGTTGAGTTTTACCTCTGTAATTTTTTTCTTTTCCTCTTCTTCTGCTTTCAACTTTTCCTGTTTGATTTGGAGATTAACTTCCACATAAACTGCAATGTTCTGCATCTGTACAAGTGTTTTTGGATCTCTTTCTCTTAATCGAAATTCTATTTCTGGATCAAAGGCACTTGGATAATGCAAGAGAGCTGAATCATGAGGAGGTGTAATATTTTCTGGCAATGAATAATAAACTTGATTAAATCTGTCAGAAAATTGTTGTATTGTTTCATTTGAATGTCTTTTTAATTGATTATATTCTTCCATGATCACAAAATGATTAACTTTGATTATCCATCTATCAAGGAAAAGTTTGATAAACTGCTGGAAATTTGAGATGCTAGCATTAGGTAGATTTTTTAACCAATTCTTTATTCTATTTTGCAAAGAAAGAGCAAAAGGTCTAATTTTAACATCATCTTCATCAATCTCAAATGAATCCAAATAATTCTCAAAACCTTGAATATGTTTTTGGGCAGTGATACCATTCTCTCCATCAAATCTAGGAAGATACTTGTAGTATTTTTTAGGAAAATCATGGATTATAGGAAGTAAAATAAGGGGCTTATATCTATCTAGAACTTTATATGGCACGGGGATATGTATAGGGATTGTAAGATCAGTCTTGATTATTTGAGGCTTCTTAATTGGAAAATGATCATCATTAGATTCATAAGAAAGCCGCTCAAAGAGATTAGGATAATTATTACTTACAATCTTCAAAGGAAAATAACTAAAAACTAATCTAAGATCTTCTATAAAATACAATATACATTGAAAAAATTTCGTAATGAGAAAGAACATAATGTCTTGGATTAAGATCCAAGTTGAAAGCCCGATCTTTCCATATTGTTCTTTGAGGTTCATTCCTCCAGTGGAGTCTTGATTGTGAAATTGATTTGGAGTCGCCAGGTGGATGATTTTAACCTTTGTGTGTCTGATCACTGTCCACCATCATAGATTAGATCTGAACCTGTAAAACAATTTTGAAGAAAAATTTAGTTCTTCAGGAAACCAAAATTTGAGTATTTTATGATTATTTTGTTTTTTAATGAATTTTCAAAACAACTTCTATAATTTCTTTAAGAGGTTTCAGATATTGGATTTAAATTTTCTTAAAGATTTATTAAACTAGAGAAACTGATTGAATGTTTGAAACCAAAGTTCATTTTATAAGCTATATCAGAGATAGACTGAAGTAGCATTTATTTACTATGCAATTGCAGAGAAAAAGCAGTTCAAAGGCTACCTGGCTGATCTTCAGGCTCTGTCTGTAGCTTATAAGAAAACAATAGTAACAATTAAAATGATTCAGTCCCCAGTATGGTCGCCACTATGTTATCACTCAGATTTTCCTTGAAGTTGTGGAAAAGGAAAGTAAATCCGAGGTAACCACAAACCAACCTTCAGATACAGAATCTAGCCAATCTGTATCCAGAGAGGGCTCTCTCTTTAAAATTTAGCTTTGTTCTTAGAAAATATTAGGCTAGTTATAAGTCCAGGGGTTTTGTTTGAATTTGAATGGTGGAATCTGCCAACTAAGGGCACAATTGAGTATTTCAGGCCATTGGGCTATGGAGTCGAAAGGATGGCTTTACTGGATTAAGTTTTTACACAAAAGATGGCTTTGCAGGGCAAGATAGCCAAACAAAGAGCAATTTTGGATATTAAAGTGAATGGAATGGATTTTTAAAGAGATGAAAGGCAATTAAGAATCTTTCAACA
The DNA here is from genome assembly GCA_034641835.2 of Pinus albicaulis. Taxonomy (NCBI): domain Eukaryota; kingdom Viridiplantae; phylum Streptophyta; class Pinopsida; order Pinales; family Pinaceae; genus Pinus; species Pinus albicaulis. The sequence continues at coordinate 909,143,589 of CM076580.1, read as the reverse complement.
TGTTCAAAGAAAGAAAGTGAATGATTACAAATAAAGATCAATTAAGAATTCTACACTTATTACATCCAAGGGCTCAGATTAAACTGTTGAGCTCCTTTTATTAACTCTACCTATCTACTTATCTGCCAAGATTAAACTATTTGGCCAGGTATTTATTCTCTATTCTACAACATGAAATTGAAAAATGAATGAGTCAAGTTTAAACAATTTGACTCTTCATAAATTGTGGCAAAAGTTTGACAAGCTGCACACAATAGCTTATTACAAAAAATGAAATAGTAGTGGCATTTAGACTTGCACACTTTCCTGGTCTATTTTTGTTTGGGGTTCATTTCTTTCACTTTTTTGACCATTTTATTCTTTTTCACCCTTTGATTTTTCTTTTAAGGTATACCCTCTTTACTTTTTTTAAATTTTTTGATTTTTTGAGAATATGGAAAATCTTTGCAACAAGAAAATATATGAACATATTACATAGTTCATCAATTCAATCATGAAATATGACACCTATTGGTATAGGAGTCTAACAGGAAGCATTTTTTCAACCACATGATGGCTGAATTGACTGCCAAGTTAGGATTGTCACATGATAATTCTACTTCTTATTATCCACAATCGAATGGAAAAGTTGAGGCTATCAACAATATTCTTAAACGTATGCTTCAACGAATGATAGGAGTTCGTAAAAGAAACTGGCATTTTATCTTGTACTTGGCCTTGTAGGCGTATCGAACCTCGGTGAGAAACGCAACTGGATTTACTCCTTTTCAATTGGTGTATGGTCTGGAAGCTATCTTTCCTATCCAATGTGAAATACTATTGTTAAAACTCGTAATTGACTTGTTACCTAACACCTCAGAAGAAGAAGTGTGTCTTTTTAACCTCATCTGATCAGGAGCTCAAGTCCAAGCCATGGAAAAAGGCTAAAAAATAAAGTTTCTCAGAATTGCTCCGAAATAGATCGACTGGAAAGAGCTCGGTGATATGATCCCAACGCCGCAAACGGCACTGAAAACCGACGCCGTATGAAGAAGTTGTTGCATTTTGAATTTGCCCAATAACCTCTAATGCTGAATGGGTTCATGATTTTAATGTGGAGAAATATATTTAATATATTAAAAATTAATTAATGTTTTATATATATTAAAAATTTTAATATTTTATTTGATTTTTAAAAAATCATATATTATATTAATTTTTTTATATATATATTAAATATTAATTAAAAAATATATATTAATTATATTAATTCAAATCCATATTCATTAGAACCACACTATGTATTAAAACAAATTCGAAATGTTTTCAAAACGGTTTAAAACCCACAATTATAAAGTTTATAAAGGGCACATGGGTTAAAACGTGTGTTTGGATAACGTGTCTAATGGGCACGTGGGCTATTCACAAAGGTTGGAGTGGATTAAAACAAACGGGATTTAAAACAGTTTTCATAACCGTAACATGTGAACCGAGTTTATTCTGGCGGGCTTATTTGACACGGTTTACAAAACCGTTACCTCCAACTGTTATGCCGACATCCATGTGACCACGTTTCAGCCGGCATTTAATTTAACTGCCCGTTTTATTTGGAGCGCCCGCCAAATTCAGAGCCGTTTCCTAATTTGTCGGAGTTATCTGGAAATTAGCCAGATTTGGTGGAGCTTTTGAAGGGCAAACTTCAGTTAGCCATAACTTTGGCTAGGAAAGTCCTTTTTGGACGATTTTTTTTTTTGATTCTGGGTCTCTTCGACATTATGGAGCTTCTGGGAGTGTTTGCAGAGCCATCAGGGTGCTCTAACAGAGAATTTACCAGCATTTTTGGTCGTGGAGCCACCAGGGCCTAAGGGAAGAAGAGCTGTTTTGGACTATCTTCATCCAATGGAGGTGATTTTTTAGTCATTTTATACTAATTACAGCCTTCTGAATCTTAATTTGTAGTGTATTTTTCCCTTTGAGGCTTCTATACATTTTTATTCACATTTTGAGCAATTTAATCAATGAGGACAAGCCCATTTTGGGAGGCTTGATCCAGCGGAGGTAGCCCAAGAGAGGGGTGAACCGCTTAAACAATTATTTTCTATCATACTGTATAATTTTGCTGCATATTTTCAGATTCTGCTCCTCTAAACAGTAAATTTTTATAAGCAAACTTTTCCCAAGCTGGTTTAAACAGTGAACAAAACTTATCAGTTCATCTTCAAACCACTACACTTCATTTGCAGAACATGTATACTTGTCTATTCACACATTAAAGTTGGATCAATGAATACTTTGCAGTTAAAACAAATACTTTCATTGATCGGATCTTTGTGATTACATTTTATTTCTTTAGGCAGAGTCTGTAGAAGGGCCAGGTACCCTTCGGATTCATCCTTTCTAGTAAAGGTGAAATATCCAGTGAATGCCCCTACAGTCAATCTCTGTATGAGAAATTCTTTGTTCTCACGATTTCAGATCAGGTTGGTATCAGAGCTCTAGGTTTTGCTTAAGATTTTGTGAAATTTATGCAAGTAAATTGTGTTATTCTACAAAATTTGATGCTTACTAGGCTAAAATTGCAAAGAGGGGAAGGCCAATTGGTTAGAGAACAGTTTAATCCTCAACCAAGGAGGGCTAGAGTGCCATTATATCCACCTTCCATTTCATCCTCAATAGCCTTAGAATCAGCCACAAACATGTCATCTTCTTCTACAAGTGAAGTTTCCTCCTTCACGAGATTCTTCAATGATGACATGAAGAATGGGTTTTTTAAGGTGAAGGACATGGTGCAGATTCTCATTGAGGATCAAAGAGAAAGCGTTAAGCTTCATGCACAATTGCTAGCTATGCAGGAAGAGAAAGAAGCCATTCTTCAAAGATTGCATGATATGGAGTTGCAGCTTCTTCAAGCTCAAGAAGCTTTGTCCAAGAAAATTCTTGAGGAAGAGGATAATCGTTCCAACTTGTCTTCAAGTTCCTCCATTGAAAAGCATGTTGGTTCTTTTGAACGGCATACAAGAGGTATTGGGTCCAAATTGATGTTGAAGAAGGGCTATCAAGAAGGCAAAGGTTTGGGCAAGCATGCACAAGGCATTGTTGAGCCTATTTGTGTTGTGGAGCGTCCCAAGAATATGGGTCTTGGCTATGAGCAGCTTAATGGTGAAGCTTTGAGCTCATGCATTCAAGAATGTGATGCAAATTTAAAGAGAACCTTTGTCCCAAGTTCTCAATGTCATGATGGCAATCTTCCTTACCATTGTTTGAAGTCATCATTGTAGCAAGAAGATGGACATTCCATGCAGCAAAAGACGTATAATCATTCACATGATCAACTTGATTATGTTTCAACAAAGAATGATCATTTTTCTTGTTCAAATGAAAGAAAATTTTGTTGCACATTTTGTGGTGGAGTTAACCATGTTGCTTCAAGATGCTGGTTGAAAAAGAAAGCACACAGGAAGCAGAAGAAGCAAAGAGAACTTTCTCAGAAAGTGCTTAATATTTGCTCAGTTTTTCAAAGGAAGGGACATGATGTCTCTCATTGTTGGACTTTGCATCCAACAAATCGTCCAAAGCGCATGCAGCTAAGGGACAAACAATTTGGTGCAAGTGGATCTATGGAGTCCATTATCGATGTTGAAATGGAAGATTCACATGAAGGTGTATCACATTTGCAAAAGACGCCATGGAGTTGGCTTGGTAAGAAGTGGATTAACTTATTATTGCAGTAATTCATCTTCATTTTGTACATGCAAATTTCAGATTGGTATGCATGTATTTCAGTTGAAAAGTTGATGCAAGATTGCATGTATAAGCAGTTTCAGTTGAAGGAATTTCTTAGTTGTTGCAAAATTTCGCCATGGAGGTGTAAAAGATGAGTATGATACTCACTTATGTTGCAGCAATATCTTTTGGTTCAGCTCTTGATCATCCACATGTTTTTTGGATGATGTACTTGTTGGTATTTGAAAGAAGAGTTGAAGTTGCACATGTATCTTGTTGTCTATCGACTTGTGTCGGTTGTGTATACACTTGTTACAGAGTTTGTGTGTCATTGGTATAGCACATTTCATTGTCAACTGGTTGTTGATGTCATATGTTGCACAAGATGCTTTTGGTGTCATTTGGTGCAGAGAACGAAGTGTCAGTGCAAAGCAGTGCAAGATTCCATGAGTTGGAAAGGCATGCAAGCAAAGAGGGCACAAAGTTCAGCAAGTGTCATTGCTGGTTTCAGTATGGCAGATTGGTATGGCGAGAAAACTTGGTCGGGATTCGGCACAAGTACATGGCTCATTCAGCAAAATTCGCCATGTGAACAGTTGGCAATTCAGGAAAATTTTTGAAGGCTGAAGAGAAGAGGATGTTGTTATTCTCTCATTTTCTGTACTACAGTTCAGCTCAACATTTTAGTGAGCTTTTGGGGTCCAAAAGCTTCTCATTTGGGAGGTGTGATCAGGAGCTCAAGTCCAAGCCATGGAAAAAGGCTAAAAAATGAAAGTGCTTAGAATTGCTTCGGAACAGATCAACTGGAAAGAGCTCGGTGATACGATCCCAACGCCGCAAGCGACACTCAAATCCGTTGCCGTATGAAGAAGTTGTTGCATTTTGAAATCGCCCAATAACCTTTAATGCTGAATGGGTTCATGATTTTAATGTGGAGAAAATATTTTTAATATATTAAAAATTAATTAATGTTTTATATATATTAAAAATTTTAATATTTTATTTGATTTTTAAAAAAAATCATATATTATATTAATTTTTTTTATATATTAAAAATTAATTAAAATATATATATTAATTATATTAATTCAAATCCATATTCATTTAAAACCCAACTATGTATTAAAACATTTCAAAACCCATATTCGTTGAAAACCAAATTCAAGATTTTATGAAAAGGGGTAAAAACCCACAAGTATAAAGTTTGTAAAAGGCACGTGGGTTTTAAATGTGCTGTATTACGTGGGTTTAGAGCAGAGTTACGTGTCAAGGCACGTGGTCAATACAATTTGGAGCGGATTTGTTTAGAGCGGAGGTTTAAACCATAAATCCGTTGCATTGGAGCGACAACAGTTAACATTCATTAAAACCGTTTGCATGTGAACGTGGAATTTTTTTAAACCCTCATATTTAATGTTGCCGCCATATTTGGCGCCTGTTCCCCAAATTAAGGCGGATTTGCCAAATTAGTGCCAGATAACTAAACTTAACTTGAGTTTTTTTTGGGGGAGACTGACAGTTAGTAAATGTGGCATAACTTTGGATAGGAAAAGCCTTTCGATACGAATTCTTTTTTGATTTTGGGTCTCTTCGACATTCTAGAGCTGCTAGGAGTGTTTACAGAGCCATCAGGGCACTCTAACAGAGAATTTACCAGCATTTTTGGTCGTGGAGCCACTAGGGCCTAAGGGAAGAAGAGCTGTTTTGGTCTACCTTCATCCAATGGAGGTGATTTTTTAGTCAGATTATACTGATTTGAGCCTTCTGAATCTTATTTTACAGTGTATTTTTCCCTTTGAGGCTTCTATACAGTTGTATTCACATTTTGAGCAATTTAATCAAAGAGGACAAGCCCATTTTGGGAGGCTTGATCCAGCGGAGGTAGCCCAAGAGAGGGGTGAACCGCTTAACAAATTATTTGCTGTCATACTGTATAATTTTACTGCATATTTTCAAATTCTGCTCTTTTAAACAGTAAATTTTTATAAGAAAACTTTTCCCAAGCTGGTTTAAACAGTGAACAGAACTTATCAGTTCAGCTTCAAACCACTACACTTCATTTGCAGAACATGTATACTTGTCTATTCACACATTAAAGTTGGATCAATGAATACTTTGCAGTTAAAACAAATACTTTCATTGATCGGATCTTTGTGATTACATTTTATTTCTTTAGGCAGAGTCTGTAGAAGGGCCAGGTAGCCTCCGGATTCATCCTTTCTAGTAAAGGTGAAATATACAGTGAATGCCCCTACAATCAATCTCTATATGAGAAATTATTTGTTCTCACGATTTTCTGCATCAAGAGATCACATGCATCATGTCACATATTTACCAATTACACAAAAACCCTTTTTGGCATCATGACATGATTACTCAAACTTTTCCTTCCAAACGCCTAGACCATCTTTATGTTGCAGCCCATCTTCCATTTCCTTATCTTTCACGACTTCATGCACGCCTATTTTTCTGAATCGCATACATTCCTTTATCCTTTTCAGTTTATTTTTGCCTTCTAGTTTGCCTTCTGAATAAAACTAATTCCCCTTCCATGATTACATTGCCTTGTTTTCTTAGCCATGCTGATCCACACTACTTACCCGTGAGTTCTTTCCATTTATAGTCCTACCAAATATTTTTGTACAAACTCGTGTTGACTAATGTGGGATTCCTTAAGGCCCACCTTTCAACAATTCTTGCCCCATCGACATCAGCACCTTATCTGGGAAATAGACTAGAGTTCCTTTTGGGTACCTTGAGACTTGCATGCCTCAATGGCAAGTTCTCTCGCTGACAATCATGGGAATACATCAATGTCCCTTGATCGTCAGATCTTGCAAATGGCTCGACGTCAACCCCTTTATTCGCATTTTGCAAGATGTACTCGGGTACCTTGGCACTCATTGACATCAATGGTGATTTTGCCTCGCATTGGTTAACGACATGCATCAATGGCCGGTAATCCAATGATCTCTTTTCATGCTCGACACCGACACATTCTTTCGCATGATTAGACTTGTACCATTAGTTTTGTAGCAGACGAAGACTATACACTTTTTCACGACTCCCTCAGCAGTTACAGCAGCATGAATTCTGATCGACGACAGTACCACAGTTCCACTTTCAGCGTTTATCTTTTCCATGATTCAGCATCAGCAGTTCAGATTCCTTCATTTCCCAGGATCCAGTTACAACAACATCAGTCACATTTTCCAGATCCAGCAGCAGCAGCAGCTACATTCCTATTGCATAGTTCATCATTCTTGGGTAAGTAGAGGTATGTTGTTTTCTAATCTTTAATCATGCAATTCCTTATATGCTGACTTGAATATTTTGGAAAATTCCCTCACCATGCTACATTTCCTTTCATGAGCCATGTCAAGTTGCAACCAATTCAGTTGGGGAGGGGGAACTATATTCGATACATATTCACTACCATGATTCCATTTCTTCACCACTATCACTTTGTTTTTTTTCCTCATTTACTATTCACCAACATTTCTTTTCCAACGATACTTTGTTGCACTTTGCTTCATACGCATTAAAATACATATTGGCATTCTTCATTAATATTACAAAAGGGATTTCTTATGCACATTATGATTTCCAGTGAATGTTCACATTATTATCGCAGCAAGAGAACATAAAACGAAATGAATGTTGTTAACACAAGAACCAACATTCTTTGTATTCATGAGAACCAACCAAAAGAAAAGAGAATAGAAAATGAAATGAATGTTGTTGACACAAGAACCAACATTCTCTGTATTCATGGTTGTCACACAAGAACCAACCATAAGAAAATGTAAGTTGTTACTCATGTCTTTCACATATCCTGGAAACATTCATTATTAAAAGACATCATCATGTAAAGCCAAAGTTCAAGATGCCAAATGTTCTTAAAAGAGACCCATGCATGGTTGCATGAGGACATGCAACAAGTTCAGTTGGGGAGGATGTTGGGACTCAGAAATGTCATATTTGTATCCACCTTTTCCTTCACTATTCCTTACATTTCATTATTCCATTAACCTTTTATCATATCATTTTCTTAAATACATTTGGGTTTCACCTTCTTATTTTCCATTTTATTCATTTTTGTATTATAAATGAATTTATGATTAATATTAGAAAATATACATATTTTTATATATATATATATATATATATATATATATATATATATATATATATATATATATATATATATATATATATATATATATATATATATATATATATATATATATATATATATATATATATATATATATATATATATATATATATATATATATATATATATATATATCTCAAGAATATGTGAGCTTTGTAATGTGTAGGAAATATGTGAAGGATTAATTCCAAGATACGTCTCAAATATCTCCTCCACCATATTAAGGAGATAATTGTTCAAGCCTATTCCTAAGGAGAAGATCATGGAGGATTTGGTTGGCATATCTTATCCAAGATATGTGAGAGATGTGTGGAGGATTCAAAGGGATAATATCTTGTAATAATGGGAAATTAGTTGAGAGTGCTTGAGAGAATATTGGATATGTAATTATGAGATGGTTATCTTCCTCATGTATATAAGAGAGTGCTCTCTCTTCATTTTGGGGGGGAATGGAAAAGTTGATTAGTTGATAGTTTTGAGAATAGAGAGATAGAGTTTTTGAGTTTTTGAGTTCATGATTTGTAATTTGATTCTTGTAATATAATTGGAGATAGCTTTATTGTTGTGAGCTCACATATGTTGTTTGTCATTCAATTCTTCACATGTTGTATTGCTTTTCCTTTATGCAATTTCCTACTTTCCTAGTTAGTGTTTCAATGCCTTTCTAGATTAATTTGATTTCAGTAATTTAGATTAAATTAGTTCCACTTCAGTCCTGCATATATAGTGCATGTGTCTCATAAGTCTACGAACCTCGGATTGACAAATTAAATAGTTGGGTAAAAACTACAACAGAATTAAACGAACATATTTGCGAACAAGCTAGTACGCTTTGATAAGGTGCATGTATCCCACACCTTAAGGAACTAATCCCTTGATGTGAGGAGCCTATCCCTTTGAAGGAGGATTCTATCCCTTAAAAATTGGAATCCTAACCTCCTCATCTGCTCTATAAAAGGAGGCATTAGGTAGCCTCAAAGGGTTAGATTTTGGAGATTGAGAATTGGAGTGGAAGCTTTATGTGTGATTGAGTTGAAGTGCTGTTGAGATTTAGTATTCTTTCTGCTGAGCTTTTGAGAGGAAATATCACATACCTCTTTGTGCTCCTAGAGGAAGAGTGCAAGACTTATCAAAGTAGAGGAGACTCTTGCTTCGGACCCTAGGAAGGCCTTTCGAACATCAAGGCTAAGGTTGTAAGGTTCTTCTGTTATTTTAAGATTAATACAATCAAGTTTTATTTTTCTCAATAAATTGTCGTTCGATTGTTTATTTAAATAAGTTGTCGTTTGATCATTTATTTCATAGATTCCTTGATCACTATGATAGGTATGTTTTATGATTATTTGTTATACAGGTGCTATTTAATATTTGCTTGTTTTTTATTGCAGGTCGAAAAAAGACGACATTTTCTTGCGACAAAAGAACTCTTGTTGCGACGGAAGGATTATTGTTGCGACGAAAGAACTCTTGTTGCGACGGAAGGATTTTGATGCAACGGAAGCACTACGACTGCAAATAAGCATTTGGATCTAAGGTAGGATCGACACCTTCATAGCATTTATTTGTAAAATGAATATATTTAGAGAAAGACAAACTTAGTTGTTCGTTTGTTGCTAGATTGCCTTCTGACACTAGGGAGATCAGTCTTGTCCGCAAGAACGATTTATCCGGCCAACAAATTGGCGACTCCACTGGGGAAAGAACTTGTTGTTTTTGGTTCTCTTTTATTTTGATTTGAGAAAAAGTTTTTTCCTGGTTTTTGATTGATGGATATCTGCCTGGGTAGCTTAGGTTTTCTCTATTTTTGAAAATTTTGAAATCTTTTACATTTTTCTTGAACTTTTCTAGGGACCGCACTTTGTTCTTTTGCACAGTGCGGGCAGTTTCACACTTTCCTTAAGTAAACAGTGCGGGACCGCACCTGTTACTTTTGGAAGCCTGCGAACCCTGTTAAATTTTTTGCAAAACTTCAGATTTATTTTTTCCAGTTTAGTTTAGATTTAATTTAGGATTCTTAGCATCTACCCAGATCTGTATTTTTCTGTCAAAAATCTCTTGTTTCTGAATTTCTTTCAGCAATTTTTCATCTCATCAATCTCCATTAAGTTAATTGGGTGTTTTGAGTCTCTTTTTTGAGAAATTCTTAATTTGATTTCCTTTGTTCATTACTTGGAGGTTTGTCTCAGTCTTTTCACAATTTTGCATCTTTTTTCTTTTGTTTTTGAAAAAAAATTTCCCCCTCATTCGCCGGGGGGGGGGCTAAATTGTGTATGAGTGTTAATCGCCTTTGAGTGTTTTTTGATCTTTGGAACTCTCACCCGATTTTCTTGACTTGCACTTGATTGGTTCTTAGATTACATTAGAATCATCTTGTGTTTGAGAATTCTCTTGCATAGATCAAATTTGCATAATTAGAATTCTCATTTTCAGAATATGAATGAAAAATGTGCATAGATTACATTTGCATACTTTTCAAGTGAATTGTGCATAGATTACAACTGCATAGTTTACATTCTGAAAAATCAATCATAGATTTAGATCAGTTTTCTTTGATTTGAATTTAGATGTTTTTATGCTTGTTTTAAAAAACACAAAAATAAAAAATTGTTTTGGGATTGATTTGCATTAGTTTTTCTTGATGAAATTAGTGCATTAGAGAATTTGTTATATTTTCTCTTAGTGATCAATTTTTGCATTGTTGGAAGTGAATGGAAACTCTCTCCTTACTTTAGTTAGGATTCATCGAATTGAAAATATTACATTATCATATTCGATTGTATTCAGTTTTGGGTCGGGTCATAACACCATTGGTTTCAAATCCATTTACCCTTTGAGTAATAACAGCCTAAATAACACAGCGCTTAATAAAATTCATCTAGTAATTTTTACATTTTTAGGGCTCTTTCCACCAATATAGTTCAGGATTAGTGCTTTGGAATAGGTTGTAGTTAACTTTCCAAAGCAACTAAAACAAACAAGTAGATAAATCTTGTGGTAGGAAATAAATCCAATTGTAATTGGTACAATCTGGGAAGCTTCTCTTAAAGGAGTTAATCACGAGATCATGTCCGAACCTTTGAGACAATCAATTCTGTTTCATTGGGGAAGATAGAAGATTTTGCGCGCATTACAAACGGTAAACCTCGGATTAACCATTGTCGAGGAGCCTGGGGTCACTTGTCGGTAAACCTCGGATTGACCATGTCGAGGAGCCTTCAAGGGGATTGAGCTTTGTTACTCTGCCCTTGCGCGTGGAATCGGATCGTAGACTATTCCCCCAGT